>JAGVSL010000001.1:5000000-6250000 GCA_022494535.1 Himalopsyche phryganea | reverse complement strand
TATACGCAATTGCAATGCTCTACGTCAGTACTCTTCAACCTCTTGGGTCGCGGCACCCCGGGGGGCCGCGAAAACTCTTCCATACTAGGGGTACGAAGTCTAAAATTTAGTAGCATATTCCTGTCGCAACCCGAATATCACAACAAGCACAGACATAAATATGATGTTTTATGAGAAAAGATGAAAAAATATTACCACAAACATAAATAGGAAACCGATTGGATAGTTTGATTTTCCTTTCCCTGATAAATTTCCTTATAAAAGTAACTCCTTTCTGGATAACGTGTTTATTTTCTCACTATTAAATAATGAAGAGACACGTTTGTATGTAATTTGTATGAATCGATTATCAAACGTATATATGAAACCAGGAAAACTGTTACGTCACTTAAATACAATTCACTACAAACTTTTTCAAAGAATGCTTTTTTATGTGGGCTTTGAATAATAAAAACTATTGTTTTCAAATCAATTCAAACTGAAAAATCAACTATTCAAAGTTTCTTTCGAGTAATAGCAAAAACATAAAGAATAAGTACTTTTAATAAAAAATAAGCACATGTTATGCCATTCAAGGGAGGACTAAACTAATTTATTTTTTGGCCGGGTACTATTTTTTTCAGATTTAGGGGGCCGTAGTATGAAAAAGGCATGAAAGCACTGCTCTACGTTCTCGTAAAACGCGTGAAGTCATAGGATATAATGGCTTTGAATAGAAACATATTGGATTATGTTATATTGTTATTTTTTTTTATTCTTACTGAAAGCATGATATGACTATACTATGATTTGTAGGCCAAAAAGATTATTCTTTATGATTTATACTTTTTTTAAATGTATTTGGGAGAGACCGAGTACTTGGAAAAAAAAATGCTTTAACCACTTAACAGCTACGAAAAATATACCTTTCTGCCTCTGTACGCGGCAAATATTTACATAGCTTAAAATTACGAAAACTCAACTTATTTGTGTCCATTATGGTTCCTTCGTGTAACCAGAACTTGCAAAAAGCAATATCATTAAAACTCCTTTATCAGGGCTTCTAGCCAGACTTTAAGAATCTGTAATTAGGGTTGTCACAAGCAATTTCTGTAATTTTAGAACGATTAAAATAAAACTATACATACTTTACTTTTCGTCGAAACATCAAGAATTGGTTTTATTTTTGAAAGACGATCACCACCTTAGTGTTCTCTTCGCTTGTAAAATTCATCATTCGTAGCAGTGACAAAAAACGATCTCGTGGCATTGTACCAGAATAAATTGCCGAATACAGGATTGGCAGTAACAAAATAATCGCCAAAAAACGTATATTTTATCAACCCAATTTTTAAGGCGCCCAGATTCACAAACCTTTCGTTAGTTTTATCAACTAATCGAATAATAACGTCTTCATCAAAGAAATATTTGAAAAAGTCAGATACTTTATTTTTTTCGTTCATATTCATTTTCTATCCTACACTACAATAATAATTGAGCTTTAATTTTTGGTGTAAAGTCACCCTCATTCCAAATAAAAGTATTTCCAATGGGCATTTCAAATACATCTTCAATTTCATTATTTTCACCATTTCAATCCGTTTCAAAAATGTCACATAAGTGATGTCTGATATTATGCAAAATTATGTATTTCTTATATTGGATTTTGACATAACCATTGTTTAGATAACTCTGACAAGATTTTCCGAATGATTTAATTTGTTTTAATAATGGTAATCTTGGATAGGCTAAATGATTTATTTCTCGTATTGGATCTCGACATGTCTATGGTTTTGGAAACCTTGATGCTACCTTTATGATTTTCTTTTATTTTCTTCTATTAAATCTGTGAAACTGGATATGTTATGTACATATTACTAGCTGTCAGTAGATGGCGAACCAATGCTATATATTCAAAAGTGATAAATAATGTAAATTCATGGTACATACATCACGCCTACCGGTGGGCTTATAGCGTGTGGAGCCCATACACCGGTGTGCTTATAGCGGTCTAGTGGTTAAATGCGATTATCTAATAACTTGTTTTTGTGACCAAATGCCTCGATAAATACCTCACAATCGTCACAATTCTAATAATCTCAAAAGTATACTCAACGACTCAACCTTTAGCTGACGAATGATTGAAGTCATTAAACAGTAACATCAAAAGGGGGTCAATCAGCTTAATAGGATAATCGAATAATTAAACATGATGCGAGTAACCAATAGGATTTAAAACTAGGGGTCTAGTTTGTATCTAAAAAATATAAATGCAAACATATGTATACAAAATCTATATCACATTATAAAACCATGGTCAGTCGTCAGAGCAGCTACTGCATTGCAGGTAAAGAAAAAATTTGTCTTGTAATTAAATAAGTAAACATAGTTACGCTAATTTAACTTTTAAACCAATATTGACAACATATAATACTATAATATTTTCATTGTTTCCGTGATAAAAAATTGAATGATGAAAAAGACGTCGTATATTACAAATAATGGCCTAATATATATTATATTAATTATTTAGCATCATAACTACAACCAAATAGTATTAGCCGTTGCCAGAAAAAGATTGTACCCTCTATCTGCTGTGAGATCCCGTCACAGCCAATTAGCTTCAAGGATGCCATAATATATATCTTCACAAATTTTACCACCTGTTTAGGTCATATTATCATCCTTTTCCTTTCCGGTCAATGAAGAGCACATGGATGGAAGACTATCTTCCAACCCTTAGACATGGACTAACCTTGTTCACGCGAAACAATAAGACAGGGGTCTGTCTATAAATATTTTTCTATGCTATCCAAAATTCTTGTACAAAAAAAAATACACTCGAAAGTTATAACCTCTTTCATGTTACGATTTTAAAATTTGTACGTATTCATTTTAACAATTACTTTGGGTAATTCAACCCTGTTTTCCTCGACCCCTGCAGTAAAAGGACGACAGAATAACGGATACAAAATACGCATTATACAATTCTAACGTATAGCTGCGAAATCTTCATTTCAAAAATTAGCAGCATTCATTTTTGCTTTTTTGATAATAGCCATCATCAAATCAATACAAATTCGATCAATATCTCTATTTTAGCTTGAGCGTGTATCTCCTTGTATTACAGCGTAATTCATTTACTAACTTCTTGTGGGACACCGTTTTGTGGATTTATGCGTGATTCTAACCTAATAGATACCTAAGTGAATTTGCCGACCCTCTCTAATTAATTTGTAGCCCGGGCTTCGAGCAGTCTTACTCGCCGGCAAGTGTTTTGTATTGGCTTGATTGACACGGAGTGCCATTTTTTGGCATCGTACTGCATTGCTATAAATGAGGGTATTCAATCCCGGACCCCTTTTCTGATCCCGGGATTGAACAAAAGTCAGGTTTTCATGTTTGAAATTGACAAAAAAAAAATTTTTTGTAGATAATTAATTTATGATTATGAGCACGGTGGGCCGGGTAAGGAATTCAATTTTCAGAAAAAAAAAATGTAAAGGATAGATAATAATTTTGATTATGAACACGGCGGACCAGGTAAGGAATTCAATTTTCAGAAAAGAAAGTTTTCGTATTTTTATTAGTTCAAGACATATTACAGTTAGAAAACTAAGGCTTCACACATGCGCATCCAAAAATAGAATAGTGGCTTGTAACTATTTTTTGTAGACAATGATGCAACAAAACAATTAATCGTCGGTCCCTGTCTACAGCAGGCATAAAATATAAGCTAAAGAGAAGGCACACTACATTTATTATTATAATAGAACAATAGTTACCAGGCCGTAAGAAACGTATAGTTCATCGGATAATAATTTGCATTTTATATTTTATAGTTCATCGGATAAGAATCTGTCTTTTAATATAAATAGTTTTTTACTATTTTAAGGCGAATCCCATAATCCCGGGATTGGTAAAGAGTCAATCTCGGAATTACGGGACTGACTAATTGCTCGGGATCCCGGATCCCGGGATTGGAAGCCCTACTATAAATGTCTCTTTCACTTTAAGTTCTAGTCGTGCCACTATTCAATTTCATCAGCATATCCGAGGATTTGCAATTCTTTTAATCACTATTTGTGTTAGACTCAAACATTAATGAGCACCAATCGAATACCAAGCCGTATTTTTTATAAAATTGACATACATTCATATGGAGACATCAATTTTTATATGCTCATTTACAGTGGATTAAAATGTTTTATAACAAATCATTTTCAAACATGAAAATAGCACGATATTCAACGTAGAAATTTTTATACGAAGTCGTTTTGCATCAAATACGGACCACATACTGTGATAGTTAGAATTTTAAATGAGTGGGTAAGGCAAACTATTCGAATGGTTAATACATTATACATAATACGAAATTCTCTCGATGATAATATTAAGATTCACTTGACGCCCTTGATATAATGTGGATTAAAAATTCGGCAACGAATCATTAATTTTCTAAATATTAGAAGGTAAAAGGTTCGTATTATGTTAAGAAATTAAGCACGTTACTGGTTTTTAATAATACTATCCTAATTTTCGTGAATGTGAAAAATTATAATTAACTAAGCAAGATTGAATTAACGACGAGAAATGTCGCCACATAAATATACACACAAATATACAGTGTGTTACAATTTGTGACCTTCCCTGCTACAATGCTGTAAATATGTTTATAGTAGTCTTTTTTTCCAGTGAATAAATAAAATATACTTTCGTAGTGCGCTTTCGAGTTTCCGATCTGTCGCAGTGTGTATTGATCATTTTTATTTAGAAGATTTAATCGAAATCCTATGCCCCCACTACTAGAGTTTTGACGTGGTCAATCAAACGACAGGAAGACGTCAGAAACCGCCTTCACAAACAGCAAAAAAGAAATCTATTCAACTAAAATGGCCATCACTCCCACTCGCGAAAAGAACTTTTATTGTGCGCAAAGATAACCACATACAATATGAAACAGATATCACGCTAGCGTCAGGTTATTGAACAGGATTTGATCGGAAATAAATAATTATAAGTCACATTTGATGACACAGGAGACATCATTTGCCTAGCGAAATTAACAATCCAAAATGTCATCTTTTTATAAAAAGCTAAAAACCATTGTAAAATAGGTTTAGTAAAAACAGTTACATTTTCGAAAAATATCAAATTTATTATAGAAGAGTATTCTGTTTCATGTTATCAATTACAATAAAATTCGGTGGAAAACTAAGTTAGTGTTTATTTACATCCTACTAATGTGTTATCCAAAAAAACACATTGCGATCACTCAAACTTTTAAAGTAAATGAAAGTACTAAACTTATTCAGTTTCTTGTTTTCTTTCAGCGTTCTTGTATAGCTTTTGAAACAAGACTTAAAAAATGTAAAGTTTGTAGTCCCACAATAATTATGTTAAATAGTTTATGGATATTTCGGCATCATGCCATCGTCAGAACGAATAGTATTTTTCACCTTAATATAGTTCTACCAAGTAAATTCCAATTGAAACAATCAATTATTGTTTACTAATTGGAATTTGCAGTGATCTATGGAAAAAAGCAATGGGATTAGTAGTCGAGATGGTGTTTGATTCCATTTAATTTATAATATTCAATCAATTGGAAAACTGCAAAACATATTTATTACAATAAAAAAATAGCTGGGATGTTCTTTTAAGATGTTCCATGTAAAAAAATAGTGAATGCGCTCGTTTGAGATATTATGTTACTCTATGAGTCAATAGGCGCTTCGTTTGATTTGACAATTTTGACATACGGTTTTAAAAATATGATATAACAAGCCAAGATGACTAGAGAACGTTACGAAGCTATGAAACTAAGGTTATGTGCGATACTTTTTAAACGAATCAAGATGATGATGCATTTATAAGACAAATTTAATGATTGAGTGGATTATTGAAGAAGACTGGACGTAATTAATGATGGACATACGAAAACACTATTACGAATACCAAAACCTGTGTCATAATTCATAGCTTGAAGTAATAGTTTGGATGATAATGTGTAACAAAATTTGAAAATTTGTTTCTTGTTAATCACTTTTAAGGTCACTGTCATTTCTTGGTGGAAAGGTATATTTTAAAAATAAAATAAAAATCGTTTTATACTACTACTGATCAACAACCGAGTTGATAATGCTCGCGATGGGCGAAATCTGTTCTGATCATTATAAAAGAGTATGGAAGTAGTACAATACAAATTGTGTTTTATTTTCTTGTCAATTATAATTCTTGCCAACATACCATATCTAAATAAACAGTATAATAGTATGTATGCGTGTCCACTTTTTATCATAGTATTATTAAAATTATGACAATAATTTTTTCTTCTCACTTCTGTGATTTTTTACAAAGGAATAGGATATTAACAAATTTAAAAAATTCGATAAAAGATTTTTATTACGCATGCCAATAATATCATATCGAAGCAGAAGCGACAAAGTAAGGGCAATAAATTTCTTTATTACGATTTTCTAAAATATTCAATAATCAGTTCATATCAGCTGATAATAATCCTCGCGATGAGCGAAAGCGGTCAAAACTCATGAGGAGTTCGTACAAAACAAATTGTGTTTCATTTTAAATATACCTTTCTACCAAGAATTGACAGTTAACACCTTAACCCTTTGCAGCCCGCTACCTCAAATTTTAGAAATTGAGGCAAATGAAAAACGGTTTCGTAATAACATGTATTTATTATAAATGATTTTTTTATTTTTTCTTCATTCTAATAGTCACGTTATTAATGTGGTTACACAGCGTAACCACACATACTTTATGTTATATAATCAATTTAAAAGAACTTTTTTACTTTTATTTTATTTACATCACAACTACCTACATAATATAAAACAACATTTTGAAAGACTTGCCAGACATATGTTGATGTTTTTAATAGTTTAGTCTCTGTTTGAAATCAATACGTGTGGAATAATTTCAAATATTTGACTTAGGTATAGTCATATAGGTAAAAATCTGGTGTAACCATGTTAAGTTTCAGAAAATTCATTTTTAATGAATAGATAATTCTATATTCTACCATAATAAACAGTTTTTGTTACTCAAAACTTGATGGCTACAGCAGCACAAAAATGATTATATGTGGTTTCATAGTGAAACCACTGGGTCGCTAAGGGTTAAAAGTGATTATACTTTTTCTAACTTCATAAATCATTATTGCGACTGCGTGTTTTTTACGGATTAAATAATCATATTTCATCGCTGTTTATTTTCCAATATAAGATTCTATAATGACATATTTAGATATTTTTACTGAACTAATATTTTTTTTATAACGAATCACATCACTTGTGTGACAACAAATTAAAATTGGGTTTGCTGTTACGCATTTTGTTCCCGGGAATAAGTGATGCATAATATATTAAAATAACATTTTCAAATTTAACAGCTCAATTACGACGTTACTACTTTGGGATGACGGACGCTATAGAGTTATTATCACGTAAATAAGCATTTTTAAATTATGATAATGAAAATAAAATAGCTTTGTTACAACACATCAACTGTTTTTTTTTTTAAGAAATGACTAGGTATTGCACAGTTTGCCCGTTGACATGATATTTTAATGAAATACCTGGTTAGGAATTATAATTATTATTTCAAATAACGACTGGTATTACAAAATGTATATTTTATTTACTTTCATAAATTTAAATCAGTCGTAGGTAAGAATTTAAAAATCTGTACGAATATCTTTGGATGCCAGAGAATACTGTGTGATGACAAAAAAACAAGATACATGCTTTTGTTTATATTCAACATTTTAACATAGGGCAATCTCGTTTATTGTTATGTATTGTTTTCTGTGACCATAGTTATCTATTTTAACAATAGCTTCCATCTAGGTCACGATCTATCGTAGGTAGAACAAAATGACTGAACCGCTCCATTAAACTTAAAATCCATTTAACGATCAGTCGAAAACAATGAAAAGATTACTACGATTTAACTAGACAAATAAATTAATCCAACGAAACAAAGTATTAAATATTTCATACAATTTTAGTGATATTTACTTGACTGGATTGAGAAATAATTACTGCATTATAATAAGGGAACAAAAAACGATGTATCATGTTTAGTTCTAGAAAGATTGTCACTGTTTGTTAGTTATTGGACAAACATTGTAGAATTAAATGTATTGCTATTTTTATCCTATTATAAATAATTTGATTAGAATTCTAAATCCGATGGTAAAAACCTCATAACATATCAATTCAGGCTTTCCGGGACAACTCGATATCGATTTGAAATGTCATTTATTATCGCTTGGCAGGAGAAAAACTGTTTCAAAAATATTGAATTATCACATAATATCAAATATAAATGACGTTATAAAGAAATATGTTTTAAAAATCAACAAATTCATTAAAAAGTATTTAAAAAAATGTAAAATCATCAATAACCCCAAAATATCACGTAGTACCTTTTAGCAATAAAAAATAAGACTTTGATATATGTATAATATAATATTCTTGTAAGTCATTGTTTATTAAACAAAAGAAACAAAATGATCATTATTTACGATTTCAGTAAGTAAACTGTTTATTTATAAATGAAAACATTCTAGATCATCAAAATATAAACAATACAATGCGCTTTTCAATGTATCCAACCGAAAGTATTTCTTATAATACTTAAATAAATATTCGCCTTTCATACATAAACACAATATGTTGCCAAGTGATAGCAAGAGTGTTTGGTAAATTCTATTTTAAAAGTGCAGGTAAATTTTGTGTAACGAAACCAAATTGCTACCATTAACTTGCCACACAGTTTTAATTTTCGAATTCAAATTCAGAATACAAAACTGTGAGAAACAATGAAAACAACGAAAATACATAACATCGTCGTTGATTTGGAAGAAGACACTAACTGAAAAATACTAGTTTTAAGTAATTGGACTTTGAAGTTTGTCAAATGTTTGAAATGCTATAACTTCTTCATTTTGTTTGTTTGTAAAAAACTGTTAAATAAAAATATAATTTATAAAAATAAGTGTGATCTTCCATACGATCGAGTTCGAAATAAGGAACATTTTGGTATAACTAACTCTATATGTCATTTTATGGATTTAGTGTTTTATTCCATAACAACAACGATATATTGGTATTTAAATAATACTAAATGTACATAAGATTGTCAGCAAATAATAAGTCTGTATTAATATTAACGGATATAGTTTACTGTCGCGCAGCCGACGTCAGAAATTCTTGCCGAAATATCTCGCAGTCATGTTTATTTATGAGAACTACTGTAACACTTGTTATTTTACCTATTATTTAAATGAGATAACACGCAATCATAGAAATTGCAGCGGAAATTACATAATATATCTACATCGCCACGATGTTAATAAAATTACACATAAAGCTTTGAATTAAGTCATTTAAATGCGTGAGTGTATCCGACATTATTTTTATGTTATTTTTTCGTATGCCAAATACCTGCTGTTGGCACACCGTAATAATATCATGTGCTTCCTGCGAAGACGAAAACATAAATAAAAAATAAGTGATGATCATTCAACAGATTAATGAATGTTCTCGATAAGCCTCAATCATTTAGCACTTCTATTCTAATATTCGCAACCTGTTTCTGTACATACTTTCAAATATAAATATTGCCATAGTAAATAAAAATCCATACAAAGGATTTATCTTGTATCAATAAACAACAATAATACTATGATATAAATCAATTTTATGATTTTTCTTCATTTTTGCCGCATCTTGGTTTAAATTTTACCTTCATAATTAATCATTTTTTGATTAAAATGGGAATTAATTTAATATTAAAAGAAGGATTCATCGATAATATGATTCATCGTTGTAAAATTTTATAACTCATTCCTAGGGTCCAGTATTTTTAACAAAAAATCAACGTTTTATCTGTTGATTTTAATACCTTGTTACTTGTTACTCACCTGTGTAAGAGCTAAAATCAGAGTAATGATCGCGCCATTCAAAGTTGCATGGCGGCGGTGAAGGGGTGGAAAGACCAGCGGATACATTGGAGTTGCCGTTAAATTTCCTCGTCAGGACGGGAGAAAACGAAACAGTCTTCGGGGAGGCGGTGCGCATGCGCATCGTGGAAGACGCCATCGCGAAATAGAACCAATGCGCGGCACGATAACAACACAACAGACGCGACAGACACCGACGCACCTACGGAAGGGTGGCTTTTGTAGCGTCGCGGCGCTTATATACAGCGAAAAGCGTCACTCTACGGTCAGTGGTAAACGAACACTGATGGCGCCAACGACCACGAACGAAAGTGATCTCTCGGTGGCGTTTGTTCCGTTATCGACAGTCTAGGCTGCAAACCTGCCTCATTCAATACTGTACCCGGCCCGCTCAGGTCGGCCGTCGTTTATTTATAGATAGATTCTGCGAGCTTCGGTCCGTTCTCACGTTCACCGAAAAAAAGACACTTAGATGAAATCTCGATCACTAGATGGCGACCACTTAAATCCATTCACTTGTTTATCATCCAAATTCCACCCTAAGAAAGGAATAAAAATTCGATGCTGTTGTATAAATGATAAATTTTATTCCCGCAAACAAAACTAAGATGATCTTGAACCTGAATGAAATGTCTTAAAAGTTATTCGTGGTCAAGTTGTTTATATACATGTTTTACTACGGATACGAGAAACCATTCATAAAATAATCACACACATACCGTTTTAGAAAACATATACGGAGCAGACTTTTTAACACAATTTAATTTAATTAATTAATCCATACGTTTATTCAGAAGCGATAAACAAATCTAAAATCCCCGATTGACTGTGAATCATGAAACAACGATATTTAAGAAAGATTTTTAAGAAGATACTAACCCATTGGGTTTTATTTCTGAAATGTTTACAATTATTATCCATTTATGATCCGTAAACGAAATTAATGACCACTTATTCTTGAGCTCTTCTGAAAATAGACGTACATAATGCTGCTATTCGCGAATTTTATTAGGATTTATTTTTAAATTAACGCATCTCATGAAGCTATGTGAATAAGTGTTCAATGCCGCGCTTTATTTATAGATTAATACTTATTAAAACACAAGGTATTATGAAATATAGGTAGATAAATGGATCGGCCTCGAAATATATGGCGATCATAGAATCAGCATGTAGGAGTGGTCTTACGTCACTCGTTCTTATTGTAAACTCAATGTCGAATAGGTAATAGCCTGAATGAAATCAAATCGATTCCACTGCGGTGGAAATTCGTGATATATATGCAGAAACGCAAAAAACAAGAATTTCTATGTAACATCTTGTGGAGTAGATAGTTAACAACTAAAACAAGTTTTGAGGAGTCAGTACGTTTTATTTGATTCTTATGATGTTTACACGTGTCAAAAATGTTCTCTTATTGTATGTAATATTGAATAAATAACATAATTTTAACACCTTTTTACATGATTACGAAACATTATTTTTTTTATTGAAAAAAACAATACTTCATTTGTTTAACTGCCAATTAAAACACGTGTTATAAAACTTTTTAAGCTTCACGTATCAATTTATTGTAGTGTGAAAAAACTTTGATTTACGAAGAAAGCTCGTGTATTTTATGATTCTGTTCTAACTGACATAAGGACAACACCTTGATTAATTACTAAAATTGACTTAAAACATAACACAATATAAGGGTGGATTTAAAGAAAATAAAAACAATCAAATATTATGCGCAATATTTTCGCACGGTGAACGGGGATGTGCAAACGGCGACGCTAATTGGTCTATTTCAAACGGGACAAATCAGCCAACAAACGGCAGACGTCGACTCACGCGTCCACGTGCGTGCGAGAAAAATCTTTGGCAAAGTTTCAACGTACCGACTACGTAAACTAGTATGACATAACCGGTGATTTTTCGCCTCGAATCGATTCGGAAAAACTTATTGACGGCGCGATCGTGTTATCGATGTAAAGCCACACGCGCGACTACCGGCCGCCTCCGTCTGAAGAGGCTCGGAGCCGTCGGATGGTGGACGACGAGCGTGGCACCGCATATTTGCGAAGGTCGACTTATCCTTATATAGAACAATCCGCTATGGGAGATATCGCTGATCATTAGTTGAGAAGACTGACGACAATGAAGTGTGCTAGATTACGAAAACTGGGGAGAGAATTATAGCCGACCGAGGAGTCACTATTCGCGCGACCCATTCACAGGTGATTCGGTAGATGACAACTCTTATGATGGGCATGGCACGAATAATATTACCATGTCAGAGAAATTTAATGTTAGACGCGTCATGCTATAACATATAATAAGGAAGTATAAATACATATTTACCATTAGATTAAATATTAGATCAACAAAATTTAATCATTTTTTATTAGTCTTAAACAAATTAACAAAGGATTTATAGTATGATATATAAGATTAAATACAGCAGACCAATAAGAAACGAATTACAAGATAAATAAATGAATCCATCTTTATTTCGGTCACTATAGAAGCTTACTCAATTACAACAAATAATATCTACATTATAACAGTTTAAATAATTCTTTATCATTTTATTCATAGAACTACAACTAGAGTTATTATAGTTGAAAAGTTATAATTAAATTAAATATAAATGATTGTGTGAGATGGTATATTGTATATTATAAAGTAATATTATTATTTCGCGCAGTATGAATAACAACGTCATCAATTATTTAATGTCATATCATATTGAAAAAATCCATGATGCCGAAACAGCTAAAGAAAGCTAAAGCTATTTTGTACACTGTAAGAACTGTGTATTTAATAATTAAATACTCCATAATGTTTGTATTCTGATTGATGGTTTGTTCTATGTATGTATGTTTACTACACTTTTGACTTGATGGTAGAGACATATTGAGTACCTATCGATATTTATGGATGACGTATGATTTTGATTACTTTCCATGGCGATTTCATCAACCTAAATGATAATATCGCGAAAATAAAATGTTGTTTAAATCTTTAGTAACATCCAGCTCATTTTTTATTCAAAACACGTACAACGTTTTGTTACGTTCTTTCCATTATATGCATCTAATATACCAAAAGCTCTTACGAAATCATTCACAAAATGCGCAGGCGTCGAAGATTATTAAGTTGGACCAGATCCACAAATATTGGCCGCATAATTGATCGGATGCGGTAGAAATAAATTGACAACTCGAAAATAGTTACATCTCGTTAGGGCCATTGCACTACAGCAGTTAAATGGAACCAAAATAATAAGACGAATTGAATTGGGCCAGGATTTGAAAGCAGTTAAAAAAGATAATATTTAAATACCCTTAAGGATCTATCATAAATAGATAGTAGACAATATGCGTTACACTATGATAGAAGGCCTACGAGTCACTTTCGAAAGTCACCAGTATTTAGGATCGGTAGACTCCAAGTTTAAAATCAGACTATTACTGATTGAATTTGCACCTGTGTTTATTGAATGTTCACGGGCAGTATATGTAACGGAGTTTCTTATTTTTTACAGAATCTTTAATAAGACAGTTCCTTACTAGAATGCATACGGAAAGAAAAAGAGAATAGGAATGAGAGATCAAGAATTAGACAGTAAAAACTTTCTGTGATATGTCATAAGTATTTGGGATATCTATAAACTGAAAAAAACGCATTTTTTAATTTATTTCGTAAATCGAATTAAACAAACTTAAGGATAGTGACACCAACCATGGTTCTGCGGAACATTGGAGATATGCGACAATATAAACAAAGCTTGCAGAAAAAAAACACATACGATGTGGAACCTTTGTACTACTCTAAATTTCACGTTTGATATCTTTTAACGTGACCTATTAATAAAAAAGTCAAGTAGTTTATCTTGATTTGATATTCGCGTGATAGTTTGGTGTATTGAAAGAATTTAACTTGGGAAGAGAAATTTTGTTGAGGCGGGGCTTTTTTACTAGGATTATTTATTATCAAATAGAACATGCAATTGATTCGTATATAATAACTTTATAAATGAATTATTATGTATTAACCATACTGCCTCTCTTGCCTAGAGGTTTACGAAATATAATGTACTTTTAAACAGGTTTCTTATTCCCAAAATTACTGTTCAATGAATACAAAATGACAAGTGACATTGAATTTACCACTAACTCATTCTGCAATATTTCAGACGTCTCCCAAGAATAGACGATCCTGTATCTGCACTATGAACTTAGTCAGTATCATCAGTGCTTAGACTATACGATAAGTATTCTAGAGTAATATAAAAAATAAGTTGATTCTACTTATTCGTGTTACACGTGGTTTTACTATAATAGCATGCAAACATTGATTAAGTTGAATTGTGTATACTCAGGCCTGTATTGAACAAATGTAATAATCAGATATTTACATGCAAATCACAAAAATAAACTTGTACCATAATATGAATATTTACTCATAAAAGTCGATGCTAAAAAAAATATCCATTCCGAAATGATAAATATTTCAGAGTTTTCCCGATAGTAAATGAATCACCCATTAGATTAATTCGAATTTCTCTTTGAAGTCGTATCTAAAAATAATGTAAGAAATATAAAAATACTTATGTTCTAATAATTCATTTTTTACTTTTACTATAGAGAACAGTTTTCGACATTGCGTCGGAGTAAAGGGAAAAGCTTGTAACTCTACAAACCAAAACTATGTAATTACTTAATAATGAAATTTGGATTATTGAGATTTTGTACACTTCCATGTATTTTTTCCTTTCGTCGAATTGCATCCCGTCGAAACCCACAATGCTATTATAATTGTAAAGTCACTGGTATTTCTAAAAGAAGTTGGAAAGCGGCAATTCCCCACTCTGCTAATGTGTTGTTTACAAAATAAGGATTAAGGCAATTCTCGAAATGTTAACTCAGGTATCAGTGTGGCTCTCAGACGTATAATATTTTACCTCGTAAATAATATTTGTCGTATTTGTATCTTCTATATAAACGTTAGACACTGTTTACTGTCTGTCAGTTCGAGTCCATTCGTGAGCTCGAATGCCTGAATATGCCGAAAGGCGAAACCCGGATCGTTAGTGACAAAATACATGGAAGTGTACAAAATCTCAATAATCCAAATTTGATATTGAAATTCCATCAAGCACCCTCAGTCGATGTCTTAAATTACTGAATAATGAGATTTCATTTCTATTAATCCAAATATATTTATAATATGATAATAAGCATGACAATTAGAAATTTATACTATCCTACTACTGTAAATACAGCATCATTAGTAAAGCTCAGTTTTGACAATGCGAAAATTAAAATGAACACATATTAATAGAAGGATTTTTTTGGAAGGACACCGTATTATTATAAGGGGCAATCACGTGATGTTTCTAAAGTATTGAAGGTTTCATCATATAGAGTGAAGAATATGTAGTAATTAAATAATGATACAATAATATGATCTTATAATTTAAGGAGAAATCAATCAAAATAAACGATAAAATTAACCTCAGACATATTTTGATGAATGTACACCTGGGGAATAAATTTGAATCATGGAGAAAAAACAAATGCATCGCTATTAGCCCAGCCTGTCCAACTAACCTTTAAAATTCACCTTTACGCTGAAAAGAAAATCATACTTCACTGGGGCGTAAAATCAACTTCAAAATGTCAGTCGCGAGTGTAAGCATATTACCGTAACTGCATTCTTTAATTTTACATCGTACTATATTGAGAGATTAAATTAACGGTTGAAAAGTAAAAGGTTATATTCCAAATTTTAATCCAAATATTGTATCGTAAATAAAAAATCTATTTTTGTTAAATATATAAATTTTGAATATTACCAAAAGTATATTTATTTCCGTAGTTATCAATAAATTATAGTATTTATAAACAGAAACATGTAATTAACAAATGTTTGATATTTAATCGTTCGAAATATTTCACAATGTTTGTTGGTTGAAAGTTAAAACGCAAGCTGAAAATGTCTCACGAAACGTTTTCAAAATAAATTTAGGGTAATATACCTTTTGAAATTTCCATAGTCAAAATGGAAAAAAACTTTTCTCCTATAAATTGATAATTACAATAAAAAAAAGACCGTTTGATGTTTCGTATAGCAAATTGATTTTTAAGGCAACAGTCGCATGACGAACCGATGTTCCAATTAATAACTTCAAAAGGATGTAACATATTAACAGTCATCAAAATAATTGGTGTACCTAATTTAATTGTAAGAACATATTATTACTTTTCTCGTAAATGTAGTTAATTTATTAAACATTAGTTATTTAAATCTTCAGTTTCACTCACAAGTGGATATCATTTTACTTTCAGTATCCACATCTGTAATGTTTCCATTCTATCTCTAATCAGCTTCCAGGGTAATCAAAATAAAATTCGTCCGCCTAGAATGTAAACCTGTAAACTCTACAAACGAAAACTTTAATGTATTGTGTGTTTTCAATTACAAATACAACAATTGGCGATTCCTGTTTTACGCCATAAAAATAATGGGAAAAATAGGGATGCTAAAATTTGTGTTTTTGCAAGTTTTAATGAAAATATATTTATATTATTTGCTGAATATATTAGAAAAATATGCTTCAAAGTGAGCATTTAAATCTTTTGGTAAGAATTTTGGGAGTTACGACTTTTGCACTCTAGGACATATTTATAATTTACTAGGGAGTACCCGAAATGCGTTGCAATGCCATTCAAGAAAGAAAGGGTTTGTGTTTTAATTCTGTTTATTGAAGTGCTTTTGCATACATAACATTTCTGTTTTTCCGTCGGGTGCGTACACGAACAAATCAGAAGGGTTTTCCGAGATGACGCTGTTCGTCCGTATTTTAATCTATTTTTTATATTTAATTTCCTCACCAAATGAATGGTAAAGGAACGCATAGAGGACAAACAAACATTTATATATAGATTGAAACTAAATTAAGTCGAAATTAAATAACTCAACGAAATAAAAGTTATCGCGAAGGCTGAAGTTAGGTTCAAGTTGAGCAATTTATCTATCCGTTCAAGTGTTCTTTCATAAAAATGATAATTATTTTTTTTAAATATTGGTCAATCTGTTCCTAATATCCCACGTGGACATACTCCCAAGTAGATTGACTCTCGATAAACAGACATGGCGAATGTGATTTTTCTATAAGAGTGGGTTTTTTAAATATCGAGCTGTTACCACCGAAGAATGCCGCAACCAAAACGGGCGGCGATTGTCCAGATTTGTTCACTTGAGAGATACATCACATGACGTAGACATACCGCCAACAACAATGTCGCATGTATAAACATTTATCTACGCGTGAATATTTTTTCCGCCTCCGGTTTTATTAAGCGACACTAAGATTATTAATTTTCTAATGGCGACTGCAAAGAATGGTTTTGATAAAAAATTGTCGCGAAACGGATCGTGTCAATTCACTCTTTTATAGATGAGTGTAAAAAGTAAAACAAAATCAATAATCGTAAAGCGAGTAAAGAAATAAAAAATCGATTCAAAAGAGTAGTGTTTATATTAATACCAAAACGAGTTGTCTAACGATCAATTTACTATTGAATGAATATAAAAATAAGTTACTTTCTTTTCCAAAAACTCTTAAAATTTATAAATATAATTGATTTTAAATTTCTCAGGATTTGGCATCAGTATTAAGACAAAGTTTCCTAAATCCTGTGAAATCTATTCTAGTTTATGTATATTGTAAAAAAATTAAATATTATTGCAAAATCTAAACAATACGAGAATGTTTTAGAAACAACTCAAATTGTGAAATAACTTTTTTCCGCATAATAAAATATAACAGGTTTTTAATAGCAAGTAGTCGATTACAAGCAGAAATAATTAAACTAATTTTTAAAAACCGGTATCTTAGCCAAATCCTGTATATGTGATATGTGAATGTATCGAATCAATCTAATGTGAGAATACATTCAAAAACATAATGCGGAAGGAAAGATTTGGGGTTTTTGTTAAGTAAAACCGTATGATATTTTATTTATTTATTGTAGACAACAAACAAACCTTAATTTCATCTAATTTAAGACATCGACTGAGGGTGCTTGATGGAATTTCAATATCAAATTTGGATTTTTGAGATTTTGTACACTTCCGAATGGACTCGAACTGACAGACAGTAAACAGTGTCTAACGTTTATATAGAAGATACAAATACGACAAACATTATTTACGAGGTAAGATATTATACGTCTGAGAGCCACACTGATACCTGAGTTAAAATTTCGAGAATCGCCTTAATCCTTATTTTGTAAACAACACATTAGCAGAGTGGGAATTGCCGCTTTCCAACTTCTTTTAGAAATACCAGTGATTTTACAATTATAATAGCATTGTGGGTTTCGACGGGATGCAATTCGACGAAAGGAAAAAATACATGGAAGTGTACAAAATCTCAATAATCCAAATTTCATTATTAAGTAATTACATCTTACCGCTTTCCCGTATAGTTTTGGTTTGTAGAGTTACAAGCTTTTCCCTTTACCCGACGCAATGTCGAAAACTGTTCTCTATAGTAAAAGTAAAAAATGAATTATTAGAGCATAGTAGCGGATTGCCGCTTTCCAACTTCTTTTGGAATTACCAGTGATTTTACAATTATAATAGCATCGAGTCCATTCGTGTGCTCGAACGCCTGAAGATGCCGAAAGGCGAAACCCGGGTCGTTAGTGACAAAATACATGGAAGTGTACAAAATCTCAATAATCCAAACTTAATTTCATCGCTGTGAGATGGATTCCTCGAATATCCGTTTTGAATAATAATTGATATTTTGATAGAGTTTATGTATCGTTTTATAAATGCAAAGTCATACTTCATGATGAAAACTATTTTGACGTAGTGGGTTGCGCTTTCAATATATTTTATCCAGGGTATACTGAGAGAAAGGATCAATTCATAAAAACAAGTTCATAATCGCATTTAAAGCATTATTTTTTTTCAAATTACTCTTCTCTCTCATAAGTACTTTTTTTGTGACACAAAAAGATTTTTTGTGCATTTTAAAGAATAATCTTTTTGGCATACAAATCATCATAAGAAGTCGTATCATGCTTTCTGCCAGAATAAAAAATCTCAATATGACTTCATACTGTCTCAATTTCAAAGTCATTATATCCAATAACGTCATTCGTTCTACCAGTACAAAGAGAGTTAAATTGCATACATGTTGACATTTAAAACAGAAAACCACAAAAACTGACTCAATTCGTTCTGTCAGTATACCCTCCATATTCTTTACTTTAATGCTTTTGTAAAACTGATATCTGAGCTTTCAGAAAACCAATGAGACGTAAAGATTTATTATTTTTTATACATACAACATTACCAGTAGTTGTTTCACAATTTAGTAGTCATAAATAACTTGTATAGTCAGTGGAAAAATGCTCACTCAAAGAGCGAAATGGAACTAATCATATTACAAAATTGTGTAATAAATATCTGCATGCTACTAATTGCGTGTAAAGCTTAAAAATATACAAACAATATGTTGGTGTCATAAACATAAAGTTCACATTCATTTTTACACGTTTCGTACAAGAATTGTCAAAGAATCGGTTACATAAGCAATAGAAACCTGACAGACATTTATTATTTCTACTGCAGTAATCGGCGATTAATGTTTCAAAAAGTGAAATGTTCAATTGCATTAATCTAATATAAAATATATTATTTATATATCATATACCAACAAAAAATAGGCAATGCCAGTGACTCGCGAGGTCTATGACACAAATGTGAAATAAATGAATCATCTATGATGAAAGGTAACAATGTGAAAAGTAAGCCGAAATATTTGCTTTTACATAAGCCGCGCGACTATTTCGAATATTATCATTTTGAAAATATCCGTACCATCTTTATATCTATTAACAGTAACGATAATCTAAATTTATACACACACCAACACTACGAAAACCATAATATATCATTTCATTTTTACATAATAGGTATTTTGTAGACAATTTTAACCTCAAAGGTACCTATGCGTAAAATTATCATTTATACATTAGAGAGATTTTAATGTATTTATAGTCTGTAGACGAAAATTACTCTTTTTGAATACTTTAATAGATCAACATAACAAAAAGTCAGTAACGTGATCAATTCGTAAACGTGGGCTGGCAGCATGGTGTAATACTTCTTACATCATAAGCTGGTGGAATAATATTTTCAGCGTTGATATAAAAGAATTCAATATTTAATCATGGAAAAAAATCAGAAGTAAAACAAATAATCAAAAAAACAATTTTTTAGTAAATTAGATTTAAGAATCTCGAATTTTTGCTCTAAAAACAGTATTAAAATCATTCTATGGTTTTTGTAACGATTTATATAAATGATGTACACAGCTTCAACATTTAGAGCCCCGATAGATCAACAGGGATATTAAAACTATATAATCTTCAAACGCGACTACTAGGAGTGATAAAAAGTCAGTTTGATTAAAAAATATTACGGTGTTAAGTGAAAATAATAAATGTGATAATATAGCAAATTAACAGCATATATTATTTAGTATACTTAATCATAAATCATAGACATAACTGTTTTCAGATTTTAGAGATATTAATTCAGCCAAATCAAAGACCATTTTGGGTGAATCAAGTTAACACAATTTAAATTAAGACATAATTTTACGAAGGTTGTGAGCAATTTTTTTTCTAACGTTCCAATTTTTGACGGTATTTACTTTCTAGATTTACTTACTGTACTTACACTTGATAAATTCTGTAAATTGCTGTAAATTCTTATGTAGATACGGGATTATACGTAGGGAGTGTCAATAAAACATCGATTTACATCAAGTGGCCGGGTCAGAATTTTTAAACCTAAAACCAACGTAAAATAATGTTTCCCTTCTAAAAATGGTTAATTTATTTTTCTATTTTCCATCTTTTGACCGAGACCTGTTCTTTCGTCTTCTAAATGAGATCCAATCATTAGTAAATTTTCGTATTTTTCGAGGGTTACGTCAATTGACCAAAACACTGTCGATATTATGAAGAATTATATATATTTTTTAAATAAAACCATTTCTGAAATCAAAAACAGCTACCATTATAATTTTTAAGTGAAATGTTACTGCAATAAGCTAATAAATTTTTAATAGCAATCGATTATTGTACACATAAAGACATATGGTCGGTGAAAGTTTCAAGTATGACCATATACGTAAAAAGTCACCAGCATGCGTCAAGTGTCGGCAAAATAATGCTGGTAAACCTATTATTACTTCCACTTCACAGTACCATAATAATTATATTGTCTCGTATGGAAGATGCACGATCCTATTATAACGTTATTAACGACTAGGGATTGCATTACCGGTGTTACTGATATCGGGATCCCGGTTTTTCGATTACTTTTTATACCGGTTTTGAAAATGGAAAATAGCAGTACATATTACAATATTACTATCGAATGAATGTGTGTTCAATAAACATTTTATTTGAGAGGACCTATTTTACAGTCGGACTTACTTGTTTGAAGATACAATGAACATTGATGGGAATCTATCAAAGCATTGATGGACTAGCATTTTTAATGCCATATCTCGATTGAAAATACAATATATTTAACATTTTAATGAAAATAAGCTCATAATTCTTATAATACTAGTAT
This sequence comes from Himalopsyche phryganea, assembly GCA_022494535.1. Lineage (NCBI taxonomy): Eukaryota > Metazoa > Arthropoda > Insecta > Trichoptera > Rhyacophilidae > Himalopsyche > Himalopsyche phryganea. The sequence goes on along the minus strand of JAGVSL010000001.1, from coordinate 6,228,372 downwards.
AACCGTACCCGTCATAGTTGACAGTGAAATTGAAATACTGAATGTCTTAAGTACCGTACCCTTCCTAGATGACGGTATTGGAATTGAAATACTGAATGTCTAAAGTAGCTAGTATGTCGGAACTGTGAGTCGATTGCATAACATTTTATTTTATTATACACCGCGAACCGCGACGCTTAGGTCATGAGAAAATTTCGCACCTACGTGTGATAATAATAAGTGTTAGGCCAGGATCAACGCAAGACGGTGGGGCGGGCGCGGCGCTTTATACTGAAATGTATACCATGCTTTTGCAACGTCCGTAGTTAATGCGCAGGGACTGGAAGTTCGCGCGTCTTGTCTTGAGCGATTTGGCATTACAGTTTCAAGCGCCGCGCCTGCCCCGCCGTCGCGCTTTGACTCTGGCCGAGCACTAAAGCGTCAACAGAGTTCTCTGGGCTATTTATTATATATAAGATTCTTTTAATGTCAGTATTTTAAATATAAAAATAGCAATGTTAATTTATTCGTCCGGTTTTGCCATCTCAACAGACCGTAAATAATACATCTTTATGGCTCATTTTATTAATTTTATAATCCCGTTTTTGATATTTGCAATACCAGTATTTTATATTGAATACCGCTATTGACATATTCGCCAGCTGTGCAATCCCTATTTCCGACATGAAAATATACTTCTCAATAAATTTGATGATAAAAAGTATTTACCATCGTATAATGACGGCAATACTCAAACAAAAATATAAACAACATTTTTGATGGAGTTCGGCGGTTTGTAACTTCGTGGAAATTGATTTTTAATATAAAATTAAAATTGTTAGCTTATTCCACTGGTTTTGTTACTAGGTGTGATACGTGTTTCGCTTATTTGAGTAGCATCATTAGACTAACTCTATTGTAAGATTGTTATTTATTATGTAGACTTATGTAGACTTCGATTGTAAGTGAGAAAAAGAAGAGTGAGATGTTTTCTTTCTATTGGGCGAGGGGAGGGGTAAGAGGTTAGACACAAACAATATTAATTACATAATTGTATTTTGAGGGGAAAAGGTGGACTCTTATCGGTGGCTGTGTATTTTTACATTATCCTACGTAATATATTTTCGACAAACTGAAGACATCGCACGTCTTCAAGGAGTTAAGAGCGACACGCCAATTTTCATATACAGAATAAATATGTCAACTGCATATAAATCACATGCAATAGGAAAATTTATGAAATTCAAAATAAATTTATTAATCAATTCTATATTTAATAGAAGTGGAGATAGGTGTGTAATTTTGCTATTACCAATAAATTTAATCTTGGCGTGCGATATTTATTATAATTTGTTGCTAAAATTTACTGGTAAAAATTAAAAATAAGCTTTATAATTCCGATACCTATCGATATTAGCATTACATCATAGCGAATAAATGTAGACGAGTAGTAAAGATCTTGTACAAATTCCAAAGATCCACAATTTTTCAATCGATTACTGAATTTGTACCCAATATCATAAAAACCAGTCATTCTATTATAACTATACTACTTACTTAGCATTGGACGAAACGTTAAGATAATAACTATTTATTGTGTGTAACGTAATGTTTAACTTCAGTGACTCACATACAACTTACTCTCGTCATGTATCGTTTGTTGAAATACTCTACACATTAAGGGCGTTAACATTTTACAGAAATCATGAGGTTTTATTCTTTTTTCGATAATTTTTGTTCTATAGATTACACGGTCTCTGAAGCGAAGGTTTGGAAAGTTAGTTGTATCAAGCATTCATTTTTTCAATTCATTAACGAGTGAGTTTGTGATATCCTTTCTCTTCGAATTGTTTTGGAGTGGCATCGTAAAAAGTGTTGTTCAGTTTATCTCATGTGATTTTATAAAAATAACGATAAGCTGTAATGAAAAATATTTATATTCATAAATAAATAATAAAGAAAAACGGTTATATATGTATACACAAGCACTTTTTCCTTTCTTTTCTTCGTCAAGTCTATACGAGAAGTATTCTATTTAAACTTTACTTACTAGCTTACTACCAAGCGTGTGTTGCATAATTTTTCAATTCGAGAGAAGTGATTTATAGCTTCTACTATGAATAAAAAAACAATTGGCCGTGAAAGCTTGAAAGCTCGCGTATATTTACAATACTTTTAGATGCCAAGAGAAACTTTTATAAAAATCTCGGGAAATCTCCACGCGATCTATTTTCATTCCACCGGTGACTCAATTTCATTTTCAAATATGAAACAGCCGACATAACAGAATCCCGGTGACAGATTCTGCTAAATTTCATTCAATTATTTTGCAATAATCTTACAGTGTAGATGCTGAAATATTTTGCTCCTGTCAGAGTAGTTTTCTATTAATTGATTTCAATGCCACGATCGTCTCTATTTATTTTTATTTACAAATTTCAAGCAGCCATATGGTTTGTTTAAATATTGGCATACGGCAAGCAGCTTTGATAAATCACGCTAAGACAATTATTTTTAGAATTTGTGTAATACACAACTAAAGCTGAAGGATAAAAATATTGATAATACACCAATTTATTCGTTTTAAATAATTTACAACCAATGTAACATTCACTAAAGAGAGATGTCTCGTTTACATGGTTCGAATTAAGAAGATTGTAGACTGACCCAATTCTCGACACTAATTGGACAGTCGGTCCTTACACACGGCTAGTGTTTGCTGAAAGATAGTTTTACGTATTGCCATAGAAGTAAATCAACGTCATAAATAATCAACTAAAGAAACTGCTTCCACAGAAGTGATGAAATAATTTTCTAACGAAAGCTTTTAATACAACATTCCAGTCAGTATAAATCAATATTGATGCTATTATTTTACTACAATGACTATCTAGCAAAGATTTTGAGTGAAAGGCAACCATTCAATAGAAAACAATTCTTGGTGGAAAGGCATTATATTTAAAAAATAAAAGGAAATTAGACTGCTCAACAAAAACCATTAAACCTAAACATGAATGAAGCCGCGGCACACCTGGATCGTCTCGCGGCGTATCGGTGTGTTGCGGCACACCTTTTGCAGAGCAATGTGTTAGAAGATAGTGGTAACTAGCCTCTGTAACTATTTTTTTGCTGGACCCGTGTATACGGGGCATATTGGACATGGCAACTTCAAATTATCAATTACTGAACTGCTTTGTCTAGTCCAGTGATCGCCAAACGGTCGCTCGCGATCTAGCTGTAGCTCGCGGTGGCATTTTTGGTAGCTCGCGAAGGATATTTTATTATATTTATAAATTTGCCTCACAAATTTTATTATTGGAATCGGAAATGAAATATTTACTCGGAAACTAAATTCCAAAATGAAGGCATTGTTTTCCTCTATCTACTTCTGTGAATCAACGTTTTCCACTATGAAAGTGGTTAAAAGTAAATATAGAAACAGACTCACAGATATACATCTTAATAATTGTATTCAGATAGGAGTGACAATGTACTCACCGAGAGTTAAAAAAATATTGTAGGAAAGTGAACGCTATTCTTCCAACTAATTATTTTTACTTTTACTCACATCTATTTCAAGATATTTTTCAATTATTATTTTGTTTATAAATAAATAATTACAGTTCGCAATTTATGTTTTATTGGAAGCCCGATGTCCTAATTTATTTTAGGTAATATAATAATATTATGTATGATACGATAAAGGACGATGATAAAAAATTATAAATCACGAATATGTATTGTATAAGTAGCTCACCAGACAATTTCTAAAAGTAGCTCACATTCTTATTCAGTTTGGAGACCACTGGTCTAGTCAGTCTAATGAACGTTCCACAAATTTCTAAAATTATAATGATTAACGAGAAAATATTTTGTTTGTGGGGGCGAAATCACATATAAGCCAATTTTCTTCTTTACTAAAACCGCCTTCTTCTATATTGGTGGAATGTCATAACATTAGTTAAAAAATCTTCTAGCGATGGCAAACTTTTTGTCGCGTGCGGATCCAATTTTTTCAAAGACCCGGGATACATATTCAATTTATATGATAAACGAACAGAAACGTTTAGAAAAATATTTTTGTTTTGTATATTTAAATCGATTAGGTTAAATTTAATAAGAACAATTTTTTTTTATTATTTAAAAGAAAACAATATTTTACAATACGTTCTAATATGCGATGGCTAGGGAAAGGAGATGAAAGAAGAGAATTAATTATGTTACGTTTATATAACCGTACTGTACATTTATACTTTTACTTATCTAAGAATATCACAATATGATAAATATTATGGTGTAAATTTACCCTAGTCCAAATTTATAACATAATGTATATTGCTTGATACAAAAAAAAACAGTTTATAATTTGCTATAAATGCAGATGTTACTTAAAGATACATAATATTATTTATCTAGGTATTTTTTTGTATCAAGAAATCAAACAATATAAAGAGTTGTAACGAAATAATTGATAATTAGCGTAAAATAGTCGAGTGATGATAAAATTATGGCTACGCCATCTATCTTATCGAGTTGTAATTATTATTTGTTGGCGGAAATTTATTGTTGAAGTTATTATACGGAAAAAACGTAGTGGCGCTAGTAACATAAACGTCAGCAACAAAATGAAAAACGGAAACCCAAAATCATCTCTAAGTGAAAATTTTATGACACCTGAATATTGTAAGATTTCACAATTAATTTACACCACATTACATATTTGTTTATATATTTTTGCGATAGATTTAAATTTATCGATTATATTATTGAAAATAACAATTCCAAAACAGTCAGGTGACCATACAATGAAATATCTAATAAAGCAGTTTTTAAAAAATAGTATAGATATGCCATAAATAATTATAATTATTAAATATAATAATTTATCACAATATTCTATTCTTGCAGCATTTTATGGATTATTTAAAACATTAAGATATCACATAGAAACGTATTTAGTTTGACGGGTAATATTTTGCAACTAAATATAGTTTAATTTGGCTTGCTTAAAATGTAAAAAAGAAGTCGTCGAAATATATCCGATCTAAAAGTGTGACAGAATTTCATCGTTAAGTAAATATGCATTAAATTTGAATTATTGAGATTTTGTACACTTCCATGTATTTTGTCACTAACGACCCGGGTTTCGCTTTTCGGCATCTTCAGGCATTCGAGCACACGAATGGACTCGAACTGACAGACAGTAAACAGTGTCTAACGTTTATATAGAAGGTACAAATACGACAAATATTATTTACGAGGTAAGATATTATACGTCTGAGAGCCACACTGATACCTGAGAATATGCATTTGATTGTAATTTCAATGAATTTCATTTCATTTCTCAACATTTTTTTTAAACGTAGGCATTGTATAAAAATGTAATCCGTAAATTTTGGAGAGATGTGTATTATCGACTAAAAAATTACAAACTAAATCAATTCAAAACATTTAACAATGAATCCAATACATAATGTGTGATTCACTGAAAAATATTATACACAATACATGCCTCGTTGAAACTATAGTTTGCGATGCTGAAATAGCTGTCAACTATTGTATATTGCATAATTCTTGCATAACCAAATTATTTCCTATTCATATGTAATATAATGTAAATCTGCCAAATTAATACCAATTCAATCACTATATATTATAGCCATACACATAGAATAATGTGTATCCATTTATACACAATACTGTATAATTCCCTATCAGTGTTAGCCAAATTAATGAATAGAAAGATGAACAATTAATTTAGTTCTTCTCAAGAACCATCTTAACAAAACCACATGTCGGAATCGTGAGACAAAATGTTGCATTATATTTATATTTAAGTTGCGAGACTGAGGAGTCATTTATAAAATAACAGAAAAGAGAGACAACACGATAAATAGATAAGATAGCGGGAGAATTCAAAAAGGGATAGACAGCCCGCCCTATTAATATCTTCTGGAGAATAACAGGACGCCACACACACACGTCATAAAAAAGCTCTAATCGAAAAAATTTATACGCAATAAAACTTGATAACTTTGTTAATTTCACGTTTGTGTTAATATGTACGTCTTTTTTTTTGAGAAGTATATTCAGAATAATTAATATAAGAATCAATATACGAAAATCTTCCAAACAAGAACCAATAATATATTAATTAACATATTAACAAATCGCTGAAAATTCTATTTAAGTTATTATGAAACAATTTAATTTTTACCGCACTTTTAAATGCATATAGCAACGAATATTTGCATTTTGAAGCAAAATAATATAACATGAATAAATTAATGCATTGTTTGTAGTAGCTAGAAGCGTACCGTAACAGCCTGCTGTCTCTGCTCAATATGCCCAAGCCTGACACAGGACTAAAAATAAGATTTTTATATTTCATAATATTCGTCAAATTCGTAAATAACAATGTAATTTCGTATCCATTGTTTGCAAAATAAAAAAGATGTATAAAAAAGCAAAATCTAAAAATAAATGTGTTGCTATTATTTAATATCAATACATTACCTTTAATTTTGACAGGCATGTAATTATGACGTCGCGTCGTAATATACTATTATTGAGTAAATTGCTCAAATCTGTTCTCAAACAAAAAACCGCACCTACGCAAGTGTAATTATTACCTAACAACATGTCGGATGCTGAACTTTTTATATCATGGAAATTGTGCCAGTCGAGAATAGTTTTTTTTTTTGTAGAAGACGATCGTCATCTGATGAAATCACCTTTATGGTCACCTACCTGTATAAGAGATTTGTTAAAGAAGCTAAGAGTCACCGTGCTTAGTTTCCACGGGTTTTCTTTAATATTAAAATGAATTCACAATGTAATAAAATTGATGTTTGAAAATTTAAACTGCAAAAATAAAAGCGTCTGTTCATTTCAAATATTTCAAGGCATATCCTTATTTTTAAACGGCGGAAATGCTCTGTTTGCTTGAAACAAGTAAATACACAAATATACCAAAATCTCATAGAGTTTCGATACGAAGGATGTAATATTTGTTAGGCCTTGTCAGCTTTGACCACTCGACTACAGAACCGGCTGAACCACACCACCGTGCTTTCCTAAATCTGTAAACTCAGCTGTGCAACTACGTAAACGCCTAAAATTCTAACCATCAAGATTACATCACAAAGCCACATCACCATTCACTGGGATAAAAAGGATAAGCACAAAAGCTGCATTCCTCTTACTTAGATATAAGACAAATCATCAAAAATTCATAAAAGTTGCCCATGGCAACGTTTGTTCTAAGAATGCAATGTGTTTAATCATTACATTATGAATATTATTGAGAAGGACACCCTATTCTCGTTTTGCGTTCCAGATACTACCGTAAAAAATCATCTAAAAAAAGTCCATTTAAAAATGGAAGATAGGTTTCATTACATAAAATACCCCCAAAATATAAAATTCTCAAACTCAAAAAAAGTTTGAATTAATTTTTTAATTATATTTAAAAAATGGTGCCATACGATACGACTGTACTAACAAAGCTGTAAACAATTTGTAACGTGCCAAGAAAAATAATATTGGAGAAATTCATTTATTTTATTCGGTAAACAGGCATTCAAAAATAAAAAAAAACAGAGGGAATAAAATCAAAGCCGTGCAAAAAGAGAATCGGTTGTAAACTAAAACAAATTATTATTAAGAGCAAGTGAGGTTCGAAACGTTCGTTTGTTTCGTCCATAAGTACCCTAAATTTTCATTATTGTTGTTTTCATCCGATGAGCTTACTGTGCGTAAACGCAATTGTATTTTATCTATACAATATGCATTCACAGCTTTACTTCGCCGTGTTTTCAGCAGTAGATGAGCCAACAGATTAGATTAAAACATCATAGTTAAGAATGTTCAAAATTATAATTTTAAACCGGTTAGTAGGTGTTATGAATATACAATGATTTTGATAAGAAAAATGAATGAATAAACCAGGTACAGGTGCCCCCTACACCATAACTGCATAGTTTAAGTGTTATGTGTGTACCACTCACCTGGTTCTATTGGAAGAAATTGTACGGAATCATAAAGTAAATATACGTAAACACTGAGCGATATAGACTACAAAATCATTTCGGATTTTCTTGCGAAACAAGAAAATTAAATGGGAATACTGATTAATTATTTAGTTATTATTTATCACATAATGGTATCTGACAACTCTAGTTATCGTTAGTTTTTAGATTGATTCAAAACGAATACCGACACATTAATTTTTTCAAGATTGTTCATCGAATAGTCAAAATGTTTATTATAAATTAATTAAATTTAATGAATTCTATTTGAAATTCGCCTGAATTGTAATTTGAACTAACCTCGGGAAGAAAATACGTATAATATTTTATTGAACAAAGTATACAATTTTCAAAAAATATTAAAAAACAAACACAAACAATAGCTTAATGTTAAAACTAATATAATTAAATACCTGTTTTAAGATTTTTCCAAAAAATGTTATATATTCATTAGTTTTTCAATATCGGACACATAGATAACGGTCATTCCTAAATGACGTTCTGTCTCAAACTCGTATCATCAAAATACAGATTCGTAAAATTGTACAGGAGGCATAAATACTGTTTCATTTAAACATTTATTTTTTTGTTTGATTATTTAATATTGTTGACGATATTATATAATAAGGTTAATCTCAATAAATAATAAATTATTTCTAGCTATCATAATTTAAAGCCGAGACTTAAAAACCCAGCATTAAGTCAGCATGAATACGGGTGTTGAGTCATATCAGGGACGTTATTTAACATGTACGCGATGTGAAGTTTATATTATTTAAGTCACATTATGTATATAAAATAAATAAAAAATAATGGCTGGTGGTAGTTTATTTTGTTAATATGTTTCCGGTCGGCGTGGCATAGTGACTTAAACGAGGTTTAACCAAGTTCTACACCTACGACGTAAAACTATTGCGTAGGCGGTGCATACTAACGTAAACTGCAATAACAGGTATTACTTACTCCTACAAAATACTATGTGCATTAACGTCGATTACTTTTTAAGAGTCAGTGCCCTTTGTAAGCCGTGCATAATTTGACTTTAACATTCTTCACTTTCAGAAAATTAAAACGTCAATACGAGACCGCAAAAAGTAATCATGGGTTATATTTAATTTAAATATCAATAGATCTCTTTTACTGCGGTATTTTAGGACAAAGATCACAACACAATTTAAGTGTATTGAAATCGTCACACTAATTAGACTCCAGCTAGAATGATAACCGTCGGCTAGAATTATATCATTCTGACTGACGTTTTCTAATTGTAATAATCGATGAGTGAAATTCTATTACGTACTAAGTACGAAATTGTGATTTTAAGATAATCACACTATTCCGATTTCCAAATTGCTCATTTAACTACATTTGGAATAAAAACACTACACACTTTTATATCAAATAAAAGAAACTTTGATAAGTCACTTTAAAGGTGTTAACTGTCAATACTTCTACCTTGTGGAAAGGCATGAAAGACGAAAGAAAAACTAGTCCTGATTGTTGTAAAAAAATGTGGAAATAGTACAAATCAAAAAAGTGTTTTCTATGATAAAATTAGTTTTATTTTACATCATAGATTGAGATATTCTATCAAATTTCAACATAAAATAGATATGTGTCGTTTTGACCTTAATTTTACACAAAATCATACAGGGATATTGATTTGATATTATGTATTTTTAAGTGAATATACAAGTATCATCCGTCAGTACTTAAAACGCCAATTATCTATGCGTGTATAGCATGAAATATGTGTATATATTGAAGGATCATCAGTGTAAGATTTTCTTAATAACGTAAAAATAGCCAAGGATTTAGTAACAAAAGTACATATTATAAAATGTAGTCAATATTTATTCGGTGACATGTTACTTTGCGATTGTTACTAAGTATTTTTAGTTGGGAAATGTAATGTCATTCATAACGCACCAAAAAATAAAATATCTATCGCTGGCCAATGAAGCAAGTCGACCTAAAAAAAAAAAGTTACGTTTTCAATAACACTTTTAAAGTAGAAACAATTGTCTGTTCGTAATTCAATATTAAATAAAATGACGGAAGTAAAAAACGTTATTATAATAACAAAAAATCTTAAATAACATTGAACTAAAACTTTAATTTTAAGGAAACCTTAAATTGATTTTACGGCTGAGGATTAAGAGAACAAAACCAGTTTAAAAATAATAGTAACAGTAAATATAGCGTATACGCCCGCCCCGCCCCGCCTAATCAGCATTCTTAAAAAATCTGCGGCGTCCTTCGAGAGACTTCATTTCAAAAAACCCAAATGTCATTAGGTCAAATGTTTTTTTTATAAATAGCAATCTAAAAATTTGCAGTACATCACTGCGCAGATTGGAAGCAAATATAAGTTTGCTATTTTATATAGAATGTTTATTTTCAGTCTTATTTATAATTTATTCTTCTGAAATATAAATTTATTCTGCATATTAAAATACCATGCACTTTGACGATAAATATGGGGCACTGTTTATACTATTGCGAAATTATTGTAAATCAGGTGCCAAAACCTATGAGCAAAACCCGTTCGCGAGTTTTTTAAACGCCATTTCTAAAATTATATTTATATTGTTTGGCATAAAGGAGTATGTGTTCTACGATTCGCAATTTTTTTTTCGATGAATGCTACAAGATACTCATACATATAATATTTATTTTTACAAAATTTGTAGTAACGCGTTTTTCTACGTAATATGTAAGGACTGTAATAACAATATATTATATTGCTACATCAATACAATGTTGTAGGACAATCTGAAAATCTTAGTTTCGAAATAATGGCTGTTTTGTGTTTTTTTTACATAGTTTCAGAAAAGTACTTTTAATTTCTGGTTGGTATTATTGGTATTCTCATAAATATGCTGTGCTACACTAGTAAAAACGGATGATATTGTAAATTTGGATTATTGAGATTTTGTACACTTCCATGTATTTCGTCACTAACGACCCGGGTTTCGCCTTTCGGCATCTTCAGGCATTCGAGCACACGAATGGACTCGAACTGACAGACAGTAAACAGTGTCTAACGTTTATATAGAAGATACAAATGCGACAAATATTATTTACGAGGTAAGATATTATACGTCTGAGAGCCACACTGATACCTGAGTTAAAATTTCGGGAATCGCCCTAATCCTTATTTTGTAAACACCATATTAACAGAGTGGCGAATTGCCGCTTTTCATCTTCTTTTAGAAATACCAGTGATTTTACAATTATAATAGTATTGTGGGTGGATGATATTGTATTGATTAAATTAAAAAACAATACAATATTTGTACAACAAAGTGTTTTGTGTTACTGTTGCATTAATAGTATGTTAATATTTTTCCGAGTTTCACTATAATGTCCACATAGGTCGAATTTTAAAATTACAGAATATCCTGCCGTTGCTTTGGATTCATCATTATTTTTTGCCTTGAATGGTAATCATAGATCAAAACACGTTTTTTTTACGATTGTCTTACTATAGCATTGATGTAGCGATATTATAAAACAAAAATGGAGATAAATGAAATCATGACCTGTTATTAAAAATCGAAGTATCTAAAAGCCATTATTTAGTAATCAGGATACCTATCCATAAAAAATTTTGTTCGTCATTCCAATAATTATACGCTTTGGTGTATTTAAATAAATTGATTTATAAAAATACACATTTACACAAAATCTTAAATTTACATGGCCGATTATGACTTCAAATTATGACATTTTTAAATCAAGAAATTATGACATCAAGAAGTTTGAAATAATAAAGGGTTATAAATAATTGCACTTTGTGTTAGATAGTATTAACTTAGTACACTCAAACTTTGATTTCAATAGTTTCCATTTAGTAATGGATTCTTTTAACAAAGTGAGTTAAGTTGTAGTAGGCTATGTTAGGGTTGGTCTGGTTTGGTTTGTGTAATGTATTCTAATGCGTGGAGCAAAGACAATATAGGCAGCCTAATATAGGGTAGAGTTGCGACAAGTATTTTCATTTCATTACAGCTTCGTGAAACTATAGATTCCAAAGTGTGAGTATTTATATTGTGTAAAAACTATTTTATCTATGTGAAAATATTTTTTCGTAAGTGTAATATATTTCTTCAATGTTAAAATAAATTTTATCTTGAGGGATCACTTTATTTTTAGTAAAAGAATTTGTTTTTTGTGGAATGTATTTGTTATAAGTGAAAACTATTTTTATGAAAGAGAATATGATCTAAGCAAAAATGCATTTAATTGTAAGCCTAATAAATATAATCAACTAAATATACGTGCACATTGATCATTTATAGCGAAACAGACGTCAATAGTAAACTCAAGCTGCAATAAAAAGTAAATCAGAATTCGTTAACCGTTTTTATGATCTTTTTACAGACAAAAAGGCATCAAAACATGCTATGAAAAAAAAACTATTGATTATTACGAAACCGAAATGTTTTAGACAAACGGTCAGATGCTGCATCGAAATCGCCGATTTGCAACAGCTGGTTTTAATTAAAAATGATCAAGTATTGCACTTTTTTATCAATATCATGATATATCTTGCTAGAAATAATTATAATGTGCAATGAAAAAAGTGACAATACCTACTAATAATTTCAATTTTCGGGAAAATATTTTCCGATAAATTCAATACATTTATCAAATCTTTTCGCACTTATTGGTTATGAGAAAAAATCGTCTTTAAACTGTTTTAATTATATTGAATTTTGTGAAAGATTTGTATTTATTTTTAGGATGAAAACTTCGTTTTTCAATTTTATAGTTTTATTATTCACTAGAAAATCGTAAGGTTTCTACGAATGACGATGTTGAAGGAAGTGACGTAATACATACAAAATTTTTAAGATAATCAAAAGTATTATCTTATATAGTTCAATTAAATCTAGATTTCCCGATTTACTTAAAAAAGCAGTAATGGAATATTATTTTATGTTCAAGTCCTTGGCAATTACCTCCTTTTTCATCGCGAGTATACATTTTTTTTATTATATTATAAATGCTTTAAATTACTGGATTACCGGTAAATACAGTCACGTTATTTCGGCCATTTACTGGTTTTGCAAACCCTAATGTGTGCGACGTGTGGTTTCTACAAAAAAAAAAAAAAAATACGACGACATAGAGTATTTATCAGTGATGTAATAAAAGAAATCAAATAAACAAACGACCCGGCCACATGGAACAATTTCGGTTTATTTTAAGAAAGAGAATTATCGCGGAAGCCTGGTGACAGGAATGATCAATAGAAAGATGCGATGAAAGATGGGGAAGTGAAGAAACAAATATAAATGTTCCAAGTCGGAGACACTCGGGTATTTTTAAACAGACCCTAATAGACGGAAGCGAGATTAAGGAAGATCGTTTTGAGCATCATAATGAGTCCAAAATGTGTATTTTTATAAAATTAAGATGCCATCTGAATATTTTATTCAAATATTATATTTTTGAGCAAAACAAGTCAGTTTTATCAAGATTTATAGAAACCGACTAAACCTCTTCAAAGCTTTATGTTAAAAAAGAAAGAACTGGATAAAACATCGCTGTATTAAATCAATACGTAGTGTGAAATATATGAAATATACTTTTTAACATTTTTTAATAGAAATATGTAGATTTATTTGGAATGTAAACATTTGACAGTATTTTTAAGCTGTTCTTAATTTATTTTCTAATATACGCATGTTGTAAGTTTTATCTTCCGTTGACTATATAAAGCAAATCGCTTGAATGTTGTTAACTGCCAGTTCGTGGTTTAAACTAATGGACTCGCTCATAGCTCACTCGCTAAGCGAAATTAGTCCTGATATAATCATAAAATGTTGGAACGAGAACCAAAACATGTTTTTTTTTTCAAATAAATTTACGTACATAATAAAACCCGGTTAATAATCTGAGAAGACCCCGGATCGAAGAGAGGCAAGCGGCTGGTTATCCGGAGTCCTGGAAGGGCTGATCTCAGACAAACACCATTTCAATTCCGGTTCAAAATTTATTTATTTTCCATTCAAGATGCAGTGGTTTAACATTGATTGACATAAAATTGATTCTACATTTACATTTACTTAGCAACTGAATTTACTTTAAGTTATAATACAAATGACACAACGAATTTAAATTAAATCCAATGCAAATCAAAAAAAACAAACAATTCACATCGTCACGTCACCTCTGCCACGAGAGCGCAGCTCGTCCCGCTCGGCAGATCGTAATCGACTGTCCACAAATAATTAAAAATAAACTCCCTGCAAAGTCGGAGCTACCTCTTTCCGTAAAAATGGACTCGTCCAGCGGCCGTAACCGGGGGCTATTTGAACGCCTGGCAACAAGAAAGAGCCTATTCTGCGAAATATTGCTGTTGCCGCTGGCTGATTTCAGTTGAGGACACTAATGACACTTATACTTAACAAAAACCAGGGTGTGTCAAATCATTGTCTTGAATGGAGCTTTGCCTCAAAATTTTAATAAATACTTAATTATTTCATTAGACTTAATTGCGTGGTTTTTTTTATATGCGTGAGTATTTATGAAATAATCCAAGAGAGAAAATACATTAAATGCGTATGATGATACTTGTAATGGTTACACGAACGAAACGTGTAATACTTTTTTAAAAGCGTGCGGCAAATAGATACTGTCAATATTATTAGCCCCAATAGTCCAAATTATACTGGATTGTCAACTATTGGTAGACGAGTGTTTTTTTTTTAACTATAATCAATCACAACATGTCCTGTACCTGTCATTAAGAATAAGTTAATTATTGTTTGAGCTTTTATCATAGTTTTTCATTGCGGATATTTTTAAAGCACAAGACATCAATGGTTTCTACCATATTTAAATAAATCGTTTTATTATAATTAACGATTTAATCGCCGCACGAAAACATTTTAATAAGAGCACGTTTTATTCAAAGTAACCGACTTAGTACAATATGCAACGAAAATAATTTATTCATTTCCATATGAATAATATCTTCGTAATGAAATACAATCACATCATTATTAAAAATAATAAAATGTTTAGTTACAGTCCGTATTAGTTGGCATTATTCTAAGTATGTATGCCAACAGCATTCGATTATCCATATATGGAGACCCAATTTACATTTTTGGGTGATCGACATTACTACTTGTCGAAAGTGATAATAGACATTATGAACATGTTAGAATTTTGACTAACTAGGTTTTCTTAGTTCGACCTCGAAAAACTACATCTCACGAAGTTGTCGATATTTCATACGAACGATAGTAGGAAAATCCACTTGACTACGTGTATCAGCTGTAATTATTATTATGAAGACTTAAATACGTTTATAGTTCTAGCCTTATATCATAGTAACAACCATATGGTGCACTTAACATTACCTCAGGTTCACGAGTATACTTGAGCGGTTTCGCTACATTGTTATTTACAATTAAACTTAATTTAGTCGTATATGACTGACGGCAATTAACGATCTGCATACATGTTAAGTTTGTTTGGGATAATTAATTATTTTTATTAATGTTGCGTTGCGTGACCTCATAGTTTCACACACGTTATGTTATATCATCGTTTGAAAGATGTTAGCGCGGATAAGTTTTAATCGCTCTGATAGAAAAAAATTATAACCGCGGAACAACAATTTACTGGCGGAAATGTTTTAATTATATAATGCAATAATATCAATAAAAATACTACATTTTTTTTAATGTCTGGACTAGATAGATATTGGATTTATCGAAATCAATTCTCAGTGACGAAACATTTTCAAGATAGTGAAAGAGTACGGGATAAGTAAGTACGCTAAATCACGAGTATAAAACTATTATCTTTAAATGAAATATCGATTTCATAAAAAAAACTAGCTCTAAATCCCCACTTCGCTCGAAATTTTGATCCGCATTATAAAACTAGTTAAATCATATCACGGGAAAAAGAAAGGAAAATTATAATTAAAAAAAAACATTGTGATTAAAATACCTATGTATATAGCAGTATTTTTCAAGATTGGATAATGAATTCTACGTCCAATGAATACGTCCTTACAATGTGCACATTTCCAATAGAGACAAGATATATGGCTAAATTTATTTAAGCTATTATCACGACAAATATTATAATAATACGTTTACATAAAACGATAAAACGCGGAAATTTCTTTACGACTCAAACATATGAATCGTCTAAATACAGATAAGTGACAAAACTGATACTAGTTATAAAAGTTACTATATTTGGCATTATCATATTTATAATATATTCAAATTAAATAGTGATGAAACTCTCAGGAACTGCAGTTAGTTTTTAATAATATCATGTGGATACTGTGTTCAAAAAAAGTTTTATCTCCCTAAATGTTATTTTAAGCCGAATTTAACGACTTGCATTGAATAAATAATATCCCTCTAATGTGTCTTCTAACCACCTGTTTTGCCAAATTAATTTACTGTCTTGGTAAACTATTATCAGTGTTCGTAAGACTTACAAGCAAAACTGACCTACATTATTAAGAAAAAATAAAATCTAAACGGACTCACATCCTGGCGATATTCCATTTTCTTTCATTGTGCACCGATAGGGGGAGTAGGTCCCCGGCAGAACCTTTCCGTACATCGTGCGGTCCATCTCGATGTCAGCTGGATGCAACTTTTCGCATAGAATTCTATCTCACCACACGTCACTCAGCACAGCATGCGCATGCATCATATTTCTATTATAAAACTACCGTAAACATAAACAATAACACGCCGTGAATTTGTTTAACTCTACGCGGCGAAAGGTCGCTTCCCTGTCAACTTTAAGGCGACAGTCGCGTCAACACGAGAGCGTTTCTTCGGTGCAGTGTGTCAACTGACGTATGTAAAAAATATTTCAAAAAAGCACATACACAAACGGCGCAACTTTGTTCGCTTATCGCGGTGTGGGAGGGATCTCCGTCATACACTCGGCGGTGCCGGCTGCCAACTGTTCGCATACGAGTCAATTCGGCCTGAGTCTCGCACCCTCCGTGCTTTCTGCGACCGGGGCAACAAAAAAAGCAAGGGAGTATCAGGCGAAAAGACACGCGCGTACCGGTGTTAGATTCGTTAGGTTTGTGCAGTCGTTTATTCTGATGCTATTTTGTGTTCTCGCAACGATAGTGTCGGCGGCGCCGCGACGTCGGTGACAAACGGCATCGAGCGGGGTGGACGAAAGAGAAAATTCCTCCTACGCACATCGGACGTCGCGAGTATCTCACAAACTATCTTATTCCAACACGCTATCGTGGAAAGTGATTTCATATTTCTTCAACAAATAATACCTCGTACAAAAAATACATAATATTTTTTTACGATATAATAATAATTTAGTTCAGACATTTATGATTAAAAGTAAAACAACGGCTTATATTATCAAAAGTTCTTGCTGGCAGTTGTAAATGGTTCAAATTTAATTTTGTATATTTCCATACGTTTTATAACTAACGACCCGGGATTCTCCTTTCGGCATTCGAGTAAAAGGATGAACTCGAACTGACAATCATGTGAGTTGCACCCAACGAACAAACATACAATAGTTTCATTACATCACGGACAAGATGGAACGATGATGACGAATTTCGCAAAAAAAAAATGTGTGCACTGTAACTGTTGAAAGCATCTCATTCCAGGAGAAACGATGTGAATTAATAGGTAAAAGTTTATATTGATAAAATATATTATTTATGTCGGTGTCTTGAAACTTTTTAAAACATATTCAAAAGTCAATCAATATTGAATTTAATAGGGTGAATTGTACTTAATGAATGCTTGAACCAAAACCATACTCGTTAATCTAACTTTGGGCGAATGAAGTATACTTCCTCAAAAATGCTTTCTAAGCACTTCAATCGATTTCAGATTAGTGACGAGGTCAAGCTTTCCACAACGACCTACCATTGCAATTTCCTATAAATGTTATCAGAGTTCTCACGAATCGAAAGGCCAGCCTATTTATAATTTGTGTTATCAATCATTTTTTAAATGAAAGTTCAATAATTTAATTTTAACAATTTTCGTTAAATAATATATCGACATTACAAAATAAAGTATAATTTTTAATATTCACGCAGAATTTATTTGATATAATAATATGACAAATATTATTAAGTAAATAATCACTTTAAATATTATTGAGGAAAATCTGATAGATAAATCAATTCTCAATAAGCTAAAATCCACCATCTCTATTAATTTCTTTGAAACGTGTCGAACAATTGAACAAATACACCAAATTATCATATACCAGTATTCAAAGGACTTCACATTCCATTCTTACATTCTACAAGATAAACATCAATCGGACGACATTGAAACCACATCAGGTGTACCAACATAATAGCCAGTAAAACGTTAACAAATAATAACGAACAAAAAGTACTAAACATCTTGTCCGAATTTCAATTAACATTAATTTCGTTATATATAAATTCTGTGATAATCTATTTTGAAGAGGAGCGGTGCTGTTTTCTGTCAGTTATTTCTAGCTGTCTGTCCACTAATGATTCCCAAGTGAGAGTAGTCGGTCATTAGAAAATGATATTTTCGTAAATAAAAGAATTATTTTAGCCACTAGGATGTTCTTATTTCATTGTTGATTTACGTATATGAATATATACTACAATCTTTTAACTAGAAAAAACGTCGAAAATAAATAATTTAAATGCTACTTTCAAGCTAATCGTCAACCAAGAATTCAATAATATAATACATCTACTTGTGAAAAACGAGCCAAAACAATAGCTCACATTATTCTAATGGCCGTGGCACTACTTTATTTATTACTTAATTTCTTGACTTGCACGTCAATAACATTAATTGAAATTTCGAAGGATTTCTCCTAAAAATACCGATGGTTAATGTACCAACCTTAGTTCAAACAATTTATCATAATTAGTTAAGTTAATTGACTGCGGCATGAAGTAAATATGATTTATTTGGATTGATTTGATTATCTTCACAGGGAAAGTAAGAATAGGTTAGGCTTAGACAGCAGTGAAAATAGTTAGAATATTCGTTGTAAAAATAGATCAAATAATAGATAGAGAGATGATACAGTAACAATATCACAAATGAGATTGAAACTCTGTATGCGTTTTCCGCTATTAGGAAAAATCTTGAATCAGAATAAATACCGTACTGTTTTTTCAGACATACGTATTCAATTGTTTAATGGTGTGCTAAATTTGTGAATTGTTTTGTCACCGTAAAAAACTTTTTCAACAACAACCACGGGTTCAAAACCTTATTCGAGTGTTGTGTCGCTATTTTATAACCCACATTTAAATAAAAGAACATTTTTAATGCAGAAATCACATACAAATTAGATTTTTTTTTGATGCGACCCTCGTACTTGCAACCAAATTTAAATTGAGTATTTATTAAAACCCAGCCTTTTGTCTTTCTACGTATTCAGTTTGTTTCTTATATTGTTTTTTTTTTAGAAGAAGTGTGGAAAATGCACACTACCAGAGATATGTCGACGCAAATGGAAGTCAAATTCGAAGTCAAAACATGTCAGATTTAACCCTATATGTTAGACGCGGTCCACTTATCGCAAGACAGGCGGTCAAAAAAGCCAGAGCTGGCAAGAAGTCACATACTGTGTTGATTACAAAATAATAACTTAAGCATGGTATCTTCATCATAGAGCTTTTAATGACATTCGTTACCAATTAAATGTAAAAACGAAAACTTCACTTATTATGAATGTTTTTAACAACTTCCGGAGGTCGAATATAAGAAAATGTTAATTGGGTTATTTTAAATATTATTTTGGCGATGCTGCAAACGCTCCAGAATAGTCGTCATCCTAAATAAACTATGTATATTGTAACATAACATGGACATCACCTAATGCAAAATATTAATATGGATTAGCATCGTTTTACTAAAATACATCAGAGATGGACGAACCCTCAGAGGCGTAGAAACATATAGTGAGGGTGACCGGCCACTTTATTGCTGTTACACTTCTTAATATTGTGAACAGTTTTCATACAAAAAAAGTAAATGTTTATGCAACCAAATTTAATGAATAATGGAGGATCCATACATACTAGAAAAAAACGTAGTATACAAATAATTTGTATTCACTGTCGCGCTCATTGTAGATCTATTTTATTTTCTGCCGGGAAACCTGTTTCGTTCCGTATATATTTTTAAAGATGAAAATTCATATCAAGAAAATAACAGCTGAATGATAATTTATATCCACAGACTGCGAACGTAACAGACTCATTGACTATTTCATGCGGTAGCGATCAGTCTCGTTAATTTGTCCGGCATGTCTGAGTTTCGTTAGATGTGAAAGCATGCGCCCAAAGACAATGCATTAAAGTTCCGTGCATTCCACGTTGCATGTTTGTAGATATGAATTATCCTTAAAATGACACTGCGTTGCTCTGAAAGTGACATGGACGTTTTATTTAATTTTCCATAAAAGCCTTTTCCGTATATAATACATCAATTGTGAAAAATTAAACAAGAGTTCTAGAAAATATATTATTTTATCCACAGCTTCATACACAATTTTCATTTTAGAATGAGAATTTCGTTCGCCCTGTTTTCCGGCTTAGCTATACAGGACTCATGAAGGAATTGTATAAATATCTAAACCAGTTCTAAATCAGAACGACAAAACTCAGATGTTTAACTATCTGCACTTCTCAGATCGAATCTTTATTTAACAATATCAATTTTTCTAACACACGTGTCGGCAGTAAAGAAGCAGATATATGTCCGCTTATTTTTATTATATTTCCTGTCCACGTGTACCTCTTCTAAACTCGTATAGAATTGATAAGTACGTAACTTTATTTGCCAGGAGTTATAAATTAAAAATTTAACTAGTTGATGAATCTTGTTTTGATTTAATGGATAATGGGTTTTCCTACATAAAATCAAATCAATGTAAAGAGCAGTTTATTAATTCTTTTGTTTCTACGACATGTTGCGTTCTACCTACGTGTAGAAAAGCATTTATATACATTAATTAGCATTTTTAATACTTAGCGAACATATCTTAAATCCGTCGGCGTCCGTGGCGCAGTTGGTTTCGTCGCTGGCTACGGTTACGGATGTCTCGGGTTCAATTCCCGGTGCGGACGTTTTTTCATAGATTGATCTTTCAATCGATTTATGGATTTCTGTTCGTAGTCTGAGTCCTCCCTCCCACCAATCCCATCCTCACGGGGTGTAACGAGAGCGATTAGCTAACCACTAGTCCTGTCATAATCCTTCTATCCCTACTCTCTTCGAAAAAGAAAAGAGAGGTTGAGCAACTGAGTGACAAGCAGTTCTCGTAGAAAAAATCTGTCAAGATACCTCCATTAGGAGACCATATGCTCCACATTGGGAGCGGACATGGAAAAAAAAAATATCTTAAATATTTTTTTAATATTTTGTCACCTTCCGTGATGGCAAGACTCATGTCCTCGCTGTTTTTATTTTGTTATAATGGCATGTCTTTTTTAATTTCGACAGCGATATAAAAAAATGATGTCGATTATCTTTGAAAAAAAAATAATTGAAATCAAAATATAACTGAATTATATCTAAAACAATCAGTACGGCACTGATTGGAATATCTCGTAACATGGCAATCATATCGATCGGTTCTGAATCGATGCCAGAGGTGTGCAAGGTCTTCGGCTCATGATCATAGCGAACACACGGTTGGTGGTCGAATGCCATGTGCTAGTGCTATGCCTGCTGCCCTAATCTGTCTTACGATGGTGCTATGACGCATAATAATAAATTGCAGCATTTGTGACAAAAAATATATCTTCTAAATTAAAAACCGCATAGTACAATAAGTACGAAGACGACACAAAATAAAAACAGTTTTTTTTAGAACTAGTGTAAAACGAACATTTCGAAAATTAATAAAAGATTACAATATAAATTCAATCGATCAATCAACACTTCTAGTCTAAGTGAAGTAGCAATATTAACTATTGAACATGAAGCACAGAAAATGTTTTTAAAATATGTGATTGTAGAATTCGCAAATTTAAAGGCGAGAAAAAAGGATATTATAAATCTGTTACCTAAGAGTATCATTTTCATTTTTGTAAAAAAAAATAGGGGGCCATTAGTAAATTTTACATACAGGACTATTGTTTCTAGTTACGCCACTGGCTAGGACAGGAATAGTGATTAGGATCGGAGGGGGTGGAGCGAGTTTTAGATGCCATGCCTTCGAACATAAATCGATTGAAAAATCAATTATGACACTTCATAGTGAGATTAGAGCCCGTGAGCACAGTAACCGAAGCCAACGCCGTTGACCACTCGGCTCAAGAACCGGCTTCATTGTAATAAGGTAAAAATATCAAATTATTTAGTTCTACACAATTTAAGGATTTACTTGAAAGCTATTTCGGCTTCACGGCATCGTTAGAACTATGTTTTCAGATTTTGGTTTATCTATATACACACTAACTAGCTTAGAAGAAATAGACACTATATCATCTTACTTGCTCGATATCCTAAAGCTTCTTTAAAAATCAATTATTCAACGCGTGAATGTATTGTTATTATCAGTAAATATCGACGGTATCGTAGCTCTCAAAAAACAAAAAAAAATAGCTAATGATTGAATCTCATTTTAAAGACGACAGAGCAGGTCTCGGCCAAATGATGGAATTTAGAAAAATATATTGACCACTTTTTGGAAGGGATACATCATTTTACATTAGTTTTAGGTTTAAAAATTCTGACCCGACCACTTGATGTAATCCCTTCGTATAATCCCGTATATGCAAACATGAGAATTTACAGGAGTGCATTTCAAATATTCATAACGCAACTCAACATATTCGATAAAAACAGTTTTTACCCGAACAATTTCAATTTTGAGGGCTACATCAATTGACCAAAAAACACTATCGATATTGTATAATTATTATGGAACCCGATCTACGCAAGTATCAAAACATAAATTAAAGTGTCGGTATGTTTCAGAAGTAAATATATATGTAAAAGAAGAATAAATTAAATAATTCTAACTTAATTTCTTTTCTTATTTCAGAACCAGAAGTTAATAAATCAATTTTGTTCATAGTTAAAATTTAACACTTTAAGGAGAGAAGTAATCAAGTATGAATTCCGAGTAAAATTAGCAATAGACAAGAATTAAAGTAATAAAAATTCCATCAAATCATTATGTAAATAAATTAATGGAGATAAATTAATTTTGAGGAATAAAAGTCAAGATATTTTTATTTTGGGTAAATCGATCGCCTAGTTCCATAGTGATAAAAGTAAAAATTGGTAGTTTTGAGATATGGCCGATCAAAGTTTTGACTCATCTAAACTGACTCGTAAAAAGTGATGGCGTATTATTTGTATTACTTTTTTATTCTAATAGGTGGTCAATAGTTTATAGTTTTAGGATTCAAGGTTGTTGGAACACCACGATTCACAAAAACATATTTCCACAATACGATATTTCGATATGTATGTATGTATGTATATGAAACTGAGAAATTATTTAATTTGCTGATTTCCATATGCAAATATCTGCTCTTTGGGAGAAAACCTGTACATTCTACAAGCTGTACCTTTGGTGGAACTGTAAAAAACGGTGTTCGAATATAATGGCTAACTTAATTCAAAACATCAAATTGTTGACTTATCGTCCTATGGAACTGGGCCATAGGAATGATTGCATATTCAAGTTGTTTTAGCTATTTTGACAACGTTTTTCAATGCTTGGCAATATCTAGACGGGACACGTAGATAATGCGTAATGCGTTATCATGAGAAACACAACAAAACAATTCTTTCCTCCTCAGTGTCAATTTAGTTTCACGACTTCAGCACGTCGCGTCGAGCGGCTATTTTAAATCCTAATCACGAAGGTTAAAACTATTGTTCCAATTCCAACATCCGCCACGGCACGAGATTAGTTAACAAATAGTTTCGTTAATCCAGAATGAGGCGCAACACCAATTATTTAATACTTATTTATTCAGCGCAGCAAATTGTGTAGCAGAGTATTTCATATCTAAAAACTGTTTAAACAAACACCTTCAATGAACTAAAAAACTGTTTTTTCACAATTTGTATTAGAAATAAATGTTTCGAATTTCAAATTCCGATGCTTTGATATTTTCGTCAAAGGCCTAAAAAAAATACTTTTGATATGATAAAGAGGAAGTAAAAAAATTGGTAGGAGAAGAATTCAGTTGAAAATCAGACAAAGAAGTAAAAGAAGGTAGGAGGATAAAAATATCTTTTGATTATTATAATGCATTAAGCATTATCTAAGAACGAACGCTACTGACAACAGTGTTTTTTGCAGACGGCTATCTTTCAATTAATGATTTTCATTTCACATCCCCTTTTTTTATTCTATTTTATTAATGCAGTAAACCAATAAAACCAAAAAAAATATTTATATATATTTTTGGTAAGTAAATATATTAATATATTATTCGAAATAGATTTTATAACAATTATGAGACGGTGAAGTGACTAGCGAGTAGCAAAGTGAGATGGTGACATCATAAATTGAAATATGTAAATGAGATATTTTTCATAATAATTAAATGATTTTTCTTCTTAAATATAAATTACATATAATAGAATTTTACAATATAGATACTTGTATTGATTTATCTGTCTATCTGTTTGTAGCGCACAACACAACACTGCGATTGCGCACGATCCACAGCATAGAAAGAATACATACGTGAACGTGAGTGTTGAGAGAATTGACAGGTGGGTGACACTGCCATCTGGTGTATTTTACTAGTAATTAAGACGTCGCTGCCTCGGAATACGTCTGAGGAAAACACGATTTGAATAAACACCAAGAAAATTTTGGAAAGCCATTAACAGAGTTTAAGTTGACAGGTAGGAATTTATAGATTTGTTTAGCTAAATTGACATTTTACCTCTTGGTTCACATGTAAGAAAAGGAACAGACAATTCTTTTTTTGAAAATTTATTTTCTTTAAAAAAACGAAATTTCGCTAAATTTTGACAATTTTTTTCTTCTTAATACTGCAATGAATTGCATTACATATCATTATATTTTATTGATTTTCATAATCACTGCTACTGAAATCAAATTCATTATAAACGATCAAACAAATTTAATATCGGGAGGTAAGGCTTTAATTATATTTATTTACACTGTAATATTACATACATTAAAATGTTTGCACATAAATATATAGAATTTGATAAATACATAGTTAATACGTTGTTGACCAAAACTACATATTATATAACCATCATAATAGACTTCTTAAGATTAATTTTGTATTTACTTCTCTTCTATATTATATTTTTTCATTTATAATAAAATTATGTATTTTAATTAGAAGGTGAGAATTTTTTACAAATATAAGTCCACCCACTGACTGATGATGAGTGAGTTAATAACGGAGGCGGACAGATTTTATTAAAGTATTCACAGAACAGCTACAAAAATGAATATCATCTTGCTTTTGATTTAAGTGATGATTATTATGTCAAGTGAATTGATAAATACATCAATAAAATTATGTAACTATGATATATTATTATTCTGAAACGTAGAAGATAGTTTGGCCAGGTAGATGGCTCATTGTTTTCTCAAATCACTTTTGATCAAAAACTAGTTTTGGAATAAATAAAGATACTGTGTAGATAAAAGAGTGATGGGATTCGATAATATGAGGTAATTTAACTTAGTATTTATTGTTTTGAGGTGAGGTTTCAAATTAACACTTGAATTAAACACTTCTTGCTATTTGTTATTGCATTTATAGCCTATCACAAACTAGTTACACATGAGTACTAACTCGAATCTGCATGAGAAACAAATAATTAGTACATAGGTACCTAAACCGTTTCAAGTAGAGTGCATACAATATTCAAACACACATTTTTAGGATAAGGCAATAGTCCCTCGATTCAAACAATTATTATTATTTTACATGTTTCTTATGCATTCATTAACATAGTTCGGTTCAATCGATACTGCTATCAGTATCTAAAAAGAAAAAAATATGTTTGTTAATGAATAATTTTAAAATTTAAACATTAATGAATATTATAAACTAAATGCATACTATAATTATTGTTGCATTTACCATATACATATTCCAATAGATTCATTTATAAATATCTGATTATAAATAGACATATTTTATCGAGTTTAGTTCATTCAAACAAATAAAGGGGCCACTCAAATATCTTGGCATGAATTCAAGATTGTGACAAATAAAAT
This sequence comes from Himalopsyche phryganea, assembly GCA_022494535.1. Lineage (NCBI taxonomy): Eukaryota > Metazoa > Arthropoda > Insecta > Trichoptera > Rhyacophilidae > Himalopsyche > Himalopsyche phryganea. The sequence continues at coordinate 6,202,123 of JAGVSL010000001.1, read as the reverse complement.
ATAGTTGTGGAGTGGTTTTTGCCATAATTCTGTTTACATTAAAATATGATGGGATCACTCGATTAAACTCTGCACAGTTGACATCATTATTAATAGAAACTTATCACTACAGCTGTTATCTATTTTTAAAATTGATTGCTAAATCTTGCAACAGTATTTAGTAGCCAGGGACCTAATACAGTGGACAGTATCTCATTATAAGGGAGCAAATTACTTTTGAACATTGTGCAACAAAGATATCGTTTAGTAACTCAAGATTCCAACTAAATTTCGAGCATTTCATTAACAGTCAACGTACAAATTAAAACAGCAAGGTTAAAATAATAACATCACTGAATAATTGTTATGCGTAAATAATTGAGATTAGCATATGATTGAGTGCAATATACTTCGACGAAAATAAACATTACGAAACTACTTTATTATGCAAAAAGTAATCATCCCACGATTGTTGGATTCGGGTGCAGAGTAAAAAAAAAACATGTTATTTGACACTTCACTAAAACAAATGTCAAGCAAGTTAACGGAAACTTTAATTCAGTAAATACATACCTAGATCGTCCATTTTAGACGTATGTCAATTAATTACTTCCTCTCGAAATGTCACAATTATATGATATGGGAATACGCCATATTTTGCAATAAACAAATCTGACAGAAGGCGCTGCCAAACAAACCACGTTCGCACTTTTCACACAGCCATCAACAATATGGGATGAAGATGAATGAAGACATAGACTAATATTATAAAATTCACATACGCAGTAATCACTCAAACCACGTGAATAATAGAATACTTTTCCTTAATTTTATATTGAAATTGGGATATTAATAATTTATAATAATCATAGATCACAATCCCGATGTGTCCTTTAATTCCAGTGTTTTACTTATTTAGTCTCAGAATCATATATTTATTAACATTTTCCATATAATCAAACATGTAAAAATAAACCCAGGAATGCGATATTATTGGTAAACTTTCAAAAGATGTTTCTCCATGAAATAGATAAGTTCAGGTACATCTGGTGGCGTAACTATAGTTAAAATAAACCCTTAAAACTTTCATTGGTTGTTTTGACCACTTTCACTATAAATATATTTGTAAATGAAACTAAATTTTAAGCATACAATTATGAGTATTATTGATATAAAATAAACAGAAACTTTTGAATAGACTTATAGTGACGAGTTCGTAGTATTCGGAGGAATACCAGACCCTCCAGAAAAATGGATTCGTCGACCCATGAATGCCATCCCCCCACTAATAAATAAGATGTTTTTCATTTCGAAAAAAATACATATTAAATACGATTCTATGTACTATTTTATGATCTTGAATGAAATGAAACTTGCATATAATATATAAGAGGCATTTTATTTACATTCATAAAACTGCTTTGAGGATTTCAGCGTCCGATTTTGGATCCCATATTATATATTCGAATGATCGCCTCATGATGTGTAATAAATTTTTATGATAGTTACATCTCAATATTTATATTTTATAATCAGAACACATGAAATAACAATTGTATATTCAAAAGTTTTGAATTTCCGCTATAATTTAGTATTGAAATTCCATCAATATTGACTGAGATTTAAAAACCCAATTCATCAATCTTCTTTTAAAACATTTTACAAAACTATGGTGAAAATACCTAAAAACGTTACAAACTAGTGTCATTAATTTCCGTTTGAAAATCAGTATTAAAGCTTGACTTTTGAATATAAAAAATTAAAATTGATAACTTAATTATTCCACTTGGTTTATCACTAACGTGACTTGACTTTTAATTAAATGCAAACCAATTAAAAAAATACATTACTTATTTCCTTAATAAATTCAATTAAGAATATACAATTTAAGTCTCAAGCTATTTTGGTGTTGGATGCAGTGGGACATCTTCGGTAACTTTGGACCAGTGGTACACAACCTATTTAACAGGGAGGTTACCCATTTTCTAATTGTTCAGGGGATGCAGTAGGTAAAAGTATCAAAAAATAATGATGTATAAGACTATCTAGACATGCATTTTATTATTTTGAATTGAATAGTAACATATCAGATAGCAATCACTCTTGACTCTGTCAGTAATAATTCAAATTATATTCATTTGCTAAGTACTGCATAATTTTTTCATATATCAAACATGGACTTTTTCATTTTCCATGAAACACTTGATGACGGCCTCAAACAAATTTCATTTTGGGCCGCAGGTTGTAAAACACTGATTTAGACCCTGCACTCTGATTTTACAGATGAAGTGTTCTTACCTCTGAATATTATTCAAATCTTATAGTATAAATGAAAAACCATTCACCAACTCATCTGAAGAAACTGACAGAGGAAACAGACCTGCAAGCGGTGTTGGTAGAAAAAAGGTTAGTTCTTTAAAAGCTATCAGAAGCATTGTAACACTATTGAAAGAAGTCAGCCAGTCTTGTATAAAGATGTTAAAATTGTTCAATGTTTAAAAGCTCCCTTAGAATTCCTTTTTTATATAGGGAGCAGTCATGGAAAAGACAGAATGCTTTTGAGAAAAAAAAATACTAAAACAAAATGTTACATCATCTTCCTTAAGCCTCGATTGATAAGTAATACAACAGAAATAAAAAAAATATGGATAAGTACTATGATAAGAACTTTATTTTTAAATTTTTATAATTTATTGCAATTTGAATTATTGAATTACAAATATTATAATATTACAAAGAAAAATTATATTCATCACCATGAATTAAAATTATTAAATGAATACGTTGCAGTTTTCTTTTTTTTATTGGGTGGCTCCTGTGAACCTTTTGCGCTCTGTTCAGGTTTCTTCGCATTATCAATATTGATATATTTTCCAACTCCTTGGCGATAAGCTTTGATTTCACCTTTAGGTAGAGCTCCGCCTTTTTTCTGAGTCTCTTCGATTGCATTTTTTTTTAGCTCTTCAGATCGCTCCATAGATAACTGCAGAAAAAGATAAAAATAAATGTAGTCACACAGACAACCAATGATATTACTAAATATTATATTTCTCATTCAATAATGCTTTGCAATGTATGTAAAAATAGCCAAAAGATAAAGTTCTAAGGCTTTTGTAGAGTCGTCAAGGGTTCTCTTATATATATATATATATGTATTGATTTTTCAATTATTGGAAATTTTGTATCTATTGTATCCAGTAATTGTGACATAGAGAACCTGCTTAGATAACTAAAAAAAGAAAGGCTGAGGGACTGACTTACAAGCCGTTCTTGTAAAGCATAAGCCCATATTTTATTTTTTATAAAACAAAACACAATTCATTTGTACTACTTCCACATATTTATAATGATCAGGACCGGTTTCGCTCATCACGAGCATTATCAACTGATAAAAATACAAACATAACAGGCTTATTTATATAAAATTGAGTGTAAAAATGAAGGTATTGTTTTATTTTATAAAATATAATGTCTTTCCACCAAGAATTGACAGTTAACACCTTAAGAGCCATATTTTATAATTTAAGACATCGACTGAGGGTGCTCGATGGAATTTCAATATCGAATTTGAATTGTTGAGAAACCCGGGTCGTAAGTGACAAAATACATGGAAATGTACAAAATCTCAATAATTCAAATTTAAGAAATATACAATAACACTCTTACGTAAATTTATTTATAGTACTTAAATTAATCCGTAGTCTAAATTTTAAATAAATGAATAATTGAAGTACTGAATAAGTATTAAGATAACAGTACTTCATGTACTATTGGTATCAGAACTCTGTTTATGTGGATTGTCAATTATTCGGATTGTATATAAACCAATCTCTGGTCAATTACCATTTAATAAAAAACTGAATGTAGATTCAAACATCAGACCAATGACCAGTGTTATGGTTTGTTTTCCCATTATTTGAATCATATTAATCCCTATTTAGTCCATTGATTGTGCTATTTCTCATATATTTCATTTCTTGAGTTTTGATTACTTAACAATTTAATACCTGTTCATCGGCTTCTTGAAAGGGATCAACAAAGACTTGAGCAGATTCAATAATGATATCTTCAATCGGACTGTCTTTGTTATCTACTTCAATTCTTTCGATAGCATTCAAAGTGTCTAAGCCGCCAACCACTTTACCGAAAATAGTATGTTTGCCATCCAAATGCTTGCAAGATCGGTATGTAATAAAGCTGAAACATTAAACAATTAACTATTGAGATTTTTGATTGCATTACAAATTTGAACAAAAAATCACACTAGAGCAACTGCAGCTGAAGACGCTGATCACATAAACACCATTATACCAGTCCATCGACAAATTATGAATCTTGCCAATGGAAGCGAATCAGTTTATATAGTTTCCATTACTCTTTAGTGGAAAAGTATTATAAAACATTCCTTTTCTCTGATAATATTCAATCCCTATGTGGAGGATAAGGCCACCACGTGGCACCTCCATGATTCTCTGTCACTCGCCAATTGCTTTGCTTTGCTTCCTCCTATGAGATGCTGGAATATTTCATCTCCATCAAGTACATCTGCATTTAATTGAATGCAGACTGTTTGGATACGCAGCTATACACGATTATAACCAAATGCCATTTGTTTAAGGTTTATAAAACATAGAGAAAATATTTATAACATTTATTTAGATATTACAGCTAAAGAATATTACTTTCAACCGATTACTGTTATGTTTTCATAATATTTTGTAAAATGTAATATTTATTTCAGTAATACGTCACCGAAAATAATTAAATTTAAATATAACTTCACTTACAACTGAGAACCATTTGTGTTTGGCCCAGAATTAGCCATTGACAATATTCCACGACCGGAGTGATGCAAGTTTGGTTTAATATCATCTTCAAATTTTTCTCCCCAAATTGATTCTCCGCCTAATCCGCTACCAGTGGGATCACCTCCTTGTACCTATAGTATAAATACATTCAATATGTGTGTAATATTAAAATTATAGAATCGTATTAACATTATATAAAACCACATACCATAAAATTTCTTATGGAACGGTGAAATTTCACACCATTGTAGTAACCGTTGGCACAATGTTTCATAAAGTTTTCAGCTGTTTTCTGTACCATATCTGAATGAATTTCAAAATTTAATGGACCCATATTAGTCACCATACGCACGTATCCTGAAGCAAGAAAATATAACAGATATACTATAATACAACCTGCAGCAACGTTCTAGATGAAAATAAAACTATACGTGTAATTGATTACAAGCTGTGAGGTGAATGCTAACTAACTTTACCTTTTTTCTTAACACGTTCGTATCTGACATCGTCTTCGTGAATGATGGCAGCTTCATGTTTAGTTTCCGGAACCATAGATGTCGATGTGAAACTAGCAGCCACGGCACCAGTAGAGTAATGTGCGGCATTAAACTTGTCAGCCGAGTTTTTAACAACACGATCAATGCTAGGCGCTTTATAGTCACGTTCCAATTCACTAAGAATCTCTTTTGTCTCCATTGATATGGTCTTGAGACGGGCATTAGGGTCCTTCCTTTGTGCCAATTCCTCTACAATATGATAAAGCAGAAAAATATAAGAGTTTTGTAGTGCCATTATTTTTTATGAATATTTATGAACACTAAAATCTTTAAATTTTCATTGAATATCTCAACTTCTTTTGGGGTTTTAGGGGTTTTTTGTTGTATTAAATAGAATATTCATAATATTTTAATTTAATTCGTTTTTCATCGTATAATATTAATTTTTAAAACTTCATTTTCCCTTAAAATTACCACTATTTCTTTTCACACTTGTTTCATAAAATTTTATATTTAAAAAATACTTTGGTCAAATAAAAACCATTTGGAAAATTGTGTGAAAAGCGACGATTTGTAGACTTCTTTACCAGTAATAATTTTAGCGTATACCTACATGAATCTAAAATGTCACTATTAAGGAATATGCCACTAACCTTCATCTTCAACTTTTAATTTGTTCTTGATATGATGGAATGATGATATATTAAATTTGTCTAAATTATTTGGGTCTTGTATGGTAATAACATTGCTACGATCAAAAGGCTCATCAGTAAGAAGGTCTTTCCAGTTTTTTCCCTTGATATTCAATTGCTCGATAGCTTCATATGAAAATACATTTCCGGTAGTCGCTATCGCCACAATGTGAGAATTTTTTGTGAATGGCTTGAAAAGAACTGGACAATGGTATTCGTCACTAGGGTTTTTATGAAAATTCAGTTTTAATAATGATTTCACATCAAGGGCCTGAAATAAAATTCAAAAGAAAAACATAGACAAGTATATTCAATCCATTTCAACTAGTGAAAATATTAGCAATGAACGAAAACAGTCCTGATCACTATATATGATTTTGGAATTAGTACAAAAGAAAATCATTTTATTTCTATATACACACCCATCCCTCACTTGACACAGATAATCGGTTCCGCTAGATCACGGTGTAAAGCGAAACCATGTTAGGTGAGAAATACTTGAAAAAGATTGGATGCTTTAAGAAAATACCAAGAAATAGTGAAATATATTGATTGAATTGGCATTTACTTGGTAGAACATCATTATAATAGGATAAAATCACAAAGTATCAAATCCTATTATTAATAGTTATATACTTATTAATTTTAAAAATATAAAAAAATAGGTAAAAAGTACTATTTATTGACGCTCTCACTAGAACATATTTTTTTCCTTTTTCTTATAGACTGAATGTCATCAAAACTACTGATTTAAATGTCATTTTCGTTATGTTCAGATAGTTAGCTGGTCAAAAATTCATAATATGTGCTTAAATATCTTCGTACTTGGCTATGCAATGTTTAATTTATTTATCATTGAAATTGATAACCACGATCCATATCTGGAACATTATTTAGGAAATTCATTTATATATTTTTTGCCATTTGTAATCCATCTTTCACTGTCTGCACTAATTGATGAAATTACCATAGCAGCTAGGCATAAATAAGTCAACCAGTCAAGATTTTTTTTCAACAAAACAGGAACCGTGTTAAGCAAGGGATGGGTGCAATATATTTATATCATATATTATATGGATGAGCAAGGTTGGAAAAAACATATTCCTGTATTTTTATAAAAATAATATGGCCGGTCAGAAGCGCAACCGATCTTGTTTTCTAAATAAAAATTGAGGAATATGTACCTATACAAGACTTTTTTTATTATATCTCACACAATGATTGAAAAATGTTGCTAAATTGGACAAGTAATATTTACCAAAAGGGAAGAGGTACAGAGAAAGAAACGGCATATGCAAGTTTGGATTGCACTGTACACTGCACTGTATCTAAAGCAAACCGTAAAATTAGTAAATATACATATGCACACTTACTTCTCCTGTTGCGGGATTAATTTTGAACACCTTAATGAAATCAATGATGGCTTGCAATTCAAAGACATTTCCTTTTGTATCGCAATATGGATTTACAAATGGTTGTAAACATAAACAGCAATGATCGTATGGGAGCCTCCGAAATGTGACATCCTCGCTGCGAGCCGATCCGGGTCTTTTGCCTCCATATAAGGTTGACCATTCCGTATAAGTGAGATACCTAACCAAAAATTTTAAATTATGCTTTATTTTCTATTGAAACGCAAGCTATGCTGCAGAATGTAATACTGTGAAAGGTTTTACGATAATTATTGTCTAGAGATTTGTATATCTTGTAAAGATGTATTATTTTTTCACGAAATCTAATATTAACATTGACAATGAGATTAATTACTAATAAAATAGTTTGGAACCAACATTTTATCCTTTTGGTGCTGTTTTTTACCCATTTTGGCAGATGATGAATACGACTTTTAATTGAACAGAAATTTAATTTAGCCAACCACACAATTTAAATATCCACTCAAATCAAAACTTGGATTAATTTGACAGGATACCAATTGCCAAATAACACTTTGACAGTTTGTTTCAATTTTGACAGTCAGAAACTAGGGTTGAAAAAATTATTTACAAGCAATTTATTGCTTATGGTATAGATAGGTAAAAATTTATATGGACTCGAACTGAAGCAGTTCGAGTCCATTCGTGTGCTCGAACGCCTGAAGATGCCGAAAGGCGAAACCCGGGTCGTTAGTGACAAAATACATGGAAGTGTACAAAATCTCAATAATCCAAATTTGATATTGAAATTCCATCAAGCACCCTCAGTCGATGTCTTAAATTATATATAGATGTTGCATAATAATCCTTACCGTCTGAAAACAATGATTTTAATAATCATCTGTCGAATGCTCACCACCGAACAGTTGATTGGTTCCATCTATTTGAAGGCAATTAGTTGTTACATACTAGGAGGAATTTTATAAATTCACATCCATATTAAAATTAAAAACGATAGTTTTCTTGAATAACTGTGCCAAATACTTACACCTCAGCGCAAGAGTCAGTATTGCACCCAGTATCAGTATATTAGTCTATGAGGTCTAGCCACACAGCATATGGTATCCTTTTTATAAAATGGAAAATATGCATAGATTATTGATATTCTGCTCTGCGACGCACTGTTCTCTTTTATAAAAATACAATAGCATTTTTACTGTAGAAATAATGAAGAACTTGTGTGTTATGAAAGCGTTTAATGTTATTTGTAGCTACGGTATTGATTTTGACACACATTTTATTATGCTTTGTAGATATTCATAAAATTCATGAAATATTGTTTGCTCGTATTCATTGCAGAAGGTATTAATCATTTGAGTTTGAATCATTATTCTTTTTGCTTTTCATTGTAGGTATATAGATTATATTGAATACAACAATAAGTTTATTTTTTAACAGTTAGGGATATAAAACTTCTACGTATTGCAATATTATGCACGTCTAATACGACGGAGCGGTGTTAGAGCACCGTGGACTTAGACCAACATGTACAATGCGGGTTTTTTAAAATTGCTCTCTTCTATCTGATTTTAAACTACAACGCCGCTTCAAATTGTGTTGAAAATCTCGGCTACAATATAAATGTATACTTTAAGTCATTTTTACAATCATATACAATTTTGCTGTTACCATGTATTATATGAAAATAATATATCGAATTTATTTTACCTTCTCCAGATCTGCTGCAGATTTTCAGCAGTACGAGTGAGGTCGCTGTTTTGCTTGGTGTGGGTGCTGTTTGTGAATTTGTTCTGTAGATACAATTTTATAAAAGGCAAGGAATTAACTAATTTTCATGCGCAAACATTGTGCTTTTACTGTGTTATTAATTTTGAGGAATATACGTTACTCTGTACATATCATATTAGCGTTATATTGTACCAGGTACCGACTGTCAAATTATAGCGCTACTGATCTGGAGTTTTCAGAAATTCAATTCAATTTCATTACAACGGCAAGTCTCCAGATAATGCATTTTTGTGTTGTCTTTTACGTGTGCAATAACAAAACGCGCATACGGTATACTACACTGCAGTTTACACCTAAATTTAAATAACATTGTTCCAATATTACAAAATGGCCGACGTGAATGTTTGAACAGTATTTTTCGAATGTTTGCATTCTTTGTTTAGAACACTTCAGATGCATGGGAAATATTTTGTTGCGCGTAGTCGTATATCTGTATATACCATCAGTAAACCGTGGAGCCTATATTGATTTTTAACAAACAGCTTCTTTATATACCGAGGCATCGGTGCTGTGCATTTCTTAGTGAGAGACTTATTCATTTCATTATTATTTTTCACATAATTTGATAGGTGCCTGCGTGATGTCAGGCGCTTCGGGGTCTTCCGGAAGTGGAACGGGTCGAGGAAGAGGAGGAGCGGGTGGATCTAGCAGCGCGGCTATGGGAGACAACAAACCTGACACAAAGGAATCGAAACCTAACCCCAAAATGTCGAAAGCTCTAGGAACTTCTGCTAAACGCATTCAAAAAGAGCTCGCTGAAATTACAATGGATCCTCCGCCAAATTGCAGTGCAGGACCTAAAGGAGACAACTTGTATGAATGGGTCTCCACCATTCTCGGACCTCCTGGATCCGTATACGAGGGTGGAGTGTTCTTCTTGGACATTCATTTCTCTCCAGAGTATCCTTTTAAACCACCTAAGGTAATAATGAATTCATCTTTTTTATAAATACATGCCACTGTATTGATAAGTGAAATTGCTGATTTGCCATCGATTTCTTAGTAATCTACCTAATGACTCACTGGTTAGTTGGATTAGATTTAAATTAAACACTTTAAATCAATTGCCTTTACTGATTCATTCACATGACTCGGGGCTCACTTCTAATTGGATTCTCTGTGTTTCATCTGCTTCAACCTTCCTGCTATTGAAATTGCCGTGTCAAAGTAGGAATGCAACAATTCTAATATTCACATTAAAGCAAACGATTAACTCTTATTCACTACAAAGATTAGATTGTTTAAATTAGTTGGTTCACAAATTAAGCACGTCTACCTTGAACCACTTATGTCGGATTTGTAGATAAAAAAATCTCTTTCTTCCAAGGCCTCTGCTGCTCTACTTTTCCCAGCATTATGAGTTAAAGCAATCCGTATTTTGAATTGCGGAAAATGTGACCAAAGTGTTAAGCTTTTCTACGTTTGATGAGTTTGCCTTAAAAAATCCTCATTGGTAAAGATTTACCAACTTAGTGCTAGTGAGGGCGCCACCGTTGTGTTAGGAATGAAAACTCAAACAAAATTATTCGTTTATTAACACATTTTAAAGATATAAATAAATTTTTTTTTTATTTAAATTTGTTTTTACTAAAACATTAAAACTTATAATTAAATGAAAATACACCCGTCCCTCGCTTAAAACACTTTATTTTATCATATTAAAAAGAATAGTCTCTCTTAACACGGCGATCTAGTGGAACCGATCATCCAAGTTAAGGGAGGGTCAGGTGTACAATTTTAAATATCTTATAAATAGTTTTATGTTTTCTTTTACCATGTTCGCTCCCAATGTAGAGCATATGGCTTATATGGCTTCCTAGTGGAGCTATCTCAACAAAAGTTTTTTCTATGAGAACTACTTGTCACCCTGTTGCTGAACCTCTCATTTTCGAAGAGAGTAGGGATAGAAGGATACAACCAGGGCAGGACTAGCGGTTAGCTAATCACTCTCACTATGCCCCGTTTTTAGGATTAGATGGTTGGGAGGGAATTTTAGATATCACAAACATTCATGCTTATGAACAGAAATTCACAAGATTGAAAAATCAATTTATGAAACTTTCCGTACCGGGACTTGAACCCAAGACATCCGTAACCGTAGCCAATGATGTTAACCACTGCGCCACAGAGTCGATCAGTTTTTTTTTAATATACTTTCGAAGTGTGAATATTATAATTGTGTAAAAAACGCAATGCTATCAATTTTAATTTTATATGGAAAATGATTTTCCACAAAGTTAAGACTAATCTATAGAATATTTAAAATATATATAAAAAGTCTTTGTTAAAAATACAGAAGTGTTTAATAATGAGTAACTTAGGAACACTGAGAATTGTCATGGCTGCGGATATGCTCCGCAATTTTACTGATGGTAATTATTAATTCTTTACAAGATTTTTCACGTTCGCAGAACTCACGAACTTTACACGAAACTGCCCCCGAATCCCAAGGATGCATTTTAAACTATTTGACTTCAACGATGCCACTTATTTCCACTATATTTTTAATAACAAAGCTATTTATTTACATACAACAGCTCATATTTGACAGTTGCTAAGGAATAGTGTCAACCTAGGATAAAACTGTTCTAAATGCATGTCACCAAACTCTAATATTTATAAATCAACAAGAAAAAGAATTTTTTGATAGTGTAACACTCCTAACGTAAAAATAATACTCTGATATTTTAGCGACGGTTATCAAAAGTAGACATGTAGACATTTTCGAAAGATATTTATTTTGCATAAAATTGGGAAATTTATTCTAGACGGACAATTTTAGTTCCAAATTCGGTAACGGTCTAGAAATATTGGTAATACTATAGTGATAGGACTATGTTTCCACATATATGACTTACCTGAATTCTTTTATAATTTCTATTTTCAATTTACAGGTAACATTCCGAACGCGCATTTATCACTGCAATATAAACAGTCAAGGAGTGATCTGTTTGGATATTCTAAAAGACAACTGGTCTCCGGCTTTGACAATTTCGAAAGTTTTGCTCTCAATTTGTTCATTACTGACAGATTGTAACCCGGGTATGTATACTTATTTTTATTTATTCCATGCCAAAGATAACAGTATTTTAATACACAAAAATTTTCATAAAGATTTGTGATATGATTGGTGAGAGAAATAACTTTAAACAATTTCCATTGGTACTAATTATATGCAGAATTTAAGAGACCATGCTGTATGGAGGTATATAAAATTAGGTTTCTGACTGAACCAAACTATCGTCTATATTGATAAAAAAATTTGGATTGATACCTATTTAACTTGTTCATGTGTTACGTTTTCATCACTTACAGCGGACCCTCTTGTTGGCAGTATCGCCACACAATACCTTCAAAACCGAGAAGAGCACGACCGCATTGCTCGGCTGTGGACAAAGCGTTATGCTACATGATCACCCCGACGTCATCCTTCTCTTTTTTACCGCCCTCTGTGCCGGCCCCTTGTGTTTTATGATTTCCCCTTTCATTTTCTCGCTCGTCATAGTTTTAAGTCGGATTAGAACGCTGACTCTAAGCCCTGCCGATCTGTGAAGTTTTTTCTACATCTACAGCCTTATGTGGATATTTATCTTCACTTCAATATGTCTTAAGTAAATGCGTAAATATATATTTTTGTCAAGCGGTTATGTTGTCGCAAGGCTGTAGCGTAATAGTTATTTTTTGCATAATAGTTCCTCGAATAATGTCGGGTGAGAGCAGTGGGGATTGAACATTAAGGGGTAAAATTGACTGATGTTTTTGTCTGTGCTTTTTTGATGCCCGCCATCCATTTAAATCATATCTTCCCATTTTATTTAGTAAATAATTTGATTTAGTCTTGATATTTCTAAACCAATGTAAATGAAAATTTTATTTAGTTTCATGGTGATACAATACTAGTAGTTTATTCATTGTAAGGAATGTATTTTAATTAATTTTACAATTTCAACTTGTGACTGTTTCGGTTGGATATGATCTCTGCTGAGGCTTTCTTTCAATTGAATACCGACAGAGTTTGTGAAGAGTGCCCGTGCCAAAACTTCAAATTATAGTATGCTGAAACTACTAATCCTTCATCGATTACTCTTGAAAGTTTGGTATTTAACTCTACGTGAGCGATTTATTGAAACCTCGAAATAAAGTGAGATTTTTAAGTGCATACTCAAATTATTACAGTTTGTTTAATGAGATGATGAATTTTTTAAAGATATTAATTTTTAGTAATGAGTAAAATTTATCTTAAGTATGATATTTCATAGTATAGGATTCGTATATCAAAGCTACATTAAATTCATGATATTATGCAGACATGAAATCCAGTATTGTGTAAATGGTGTCGTAAAAGTTAATAAATAAATAATTTTGTGACTGATGTTCCTCTAATTTCTTCGTGATTAAATCGAACTTGACATAATCATACTTATTTTTTTATTTCATCCTTAATTATGACATGACCAAAGTTTTCAAATAATGTTCATTTGTTTTATGATACATCTGCAATCCCATTCTGACAAAATAAATCATTAAAATTTAAATGTTACTCTGCGGCCTGATTATCCAGTATCAAAATCATACTTATGCCTTAAAATATTTTAAGGCTTTGAAGGTATTGTCTACTCATTATCAATTTTTTTTTTTATTAGTGTTGGCTTCACATTTATATTAAAGTAAGCATTACTTTTTAATGTCTTACACATGTTATAACAAAGTGAGAGAGAATTTTGTAAGTGAATTCGGGTTATTCCAAAGATTAATTGAATAATTGTACTGGGGTGCGCAGGGATGTCCAAACTGCTGCACGCACGCACCTTAGAGAGGACATTGGTGACAACTATTGATGAAAATGAGTGTAATTGCTAAAATGTTCGCGATGTTTCAGATAATTTTGTTATTACTGAAAATACTGCTTCATAACATCAAAATAAGATATCGCTGCTTAGTAAATGACTATTGCAGAAATTCAATTAGTTAGTTTTGTTTAATATAATAATGGGTTATGTGGTATCTTCAAATACAATTGGCTTATACAGTGAATGTATGATATAATACTTCAGGAGTCAAAACAGAAAATTTGAAACCATTCTACTGTCTACCGCTTACCTTTCACCAATTGAACTATTGCTGGTTGAACTAATTAATATGCCAATAACCGTTATCGCGCAAAAAAGAAAAGGTCAATTTTGCAAGAAAAAATCTCAAATCAACCTTGAATCGGGGCAATGTTCAACTTCCAGAAAAACGAACTTATTCGAAGCAAGCGAAACAATTATCTTTTAAAAAATAAAACACAATTCATTTGTACTACTTCCACATATTTATAATAATCAGGACCGGTTTCGCTCATCACGAGCATTATCAACTGATAATCACATCAGTTGATAATGCTCTTGATGAGCGAAACCGGTCCTGATCATTATAAATATGTGGAAGTAGTACAAATAATTTTTGTGTTTTATTTTTTAAAATGTAATGTCTTTCCACCAAGAATTGACAGTTAACACCTTAAAAGCGAAACAATTATCAATAAATAGCATTTCAAAAACATTTTCACATTAAATTCAAATTAATGGCAACTCGAACCTCAAGCAGTTCTCACAGAAAAACTTCTGTTGACAGTTGCTCAAACTCTTTTTTCAAAGAGTTAGGATAGAAGGAGAGGACAGAGCTAGTGGTAGCTAATCATTCTCGCCACAACCCGTTGTTAAGATAACATGGGTCGGAGCGAACTGGTTCTGATAATTATAAATATGTGGAATCAGTACAAACAAATTGTTTTTTATTTTTAAAATTAACTTGTTAATAATATTATTGCGCCAAAAGCTACATGTGTAAAAAAATCAGTTGTCTCAGTCAAGAAATAAAAATGCAAGATTTAAATAAAAGATAAACTTTATTGTTCCATAAATAATAAAATAAAATATTTGGTATTAGCCAAGATTATGAAACCACAGTTTTAATGTTAACATGTCTTAACCACCCTGAAAAATAAGTCTCGCACAGTCTCATTGTTCCAATAATACTCGGCATCGACAGGGATCCTTTTTCAAATTATTTGTTTCTTGGCAGAAGCAAAATACCAATAAATTGATGATTCAGATACAATTGCACATAATAATTATGTAATTTATAAATAATCTCGAGTATTTTAATATTATATTGATCATATGTTGAAAGGATAGCAACGCTTCTTGTCTTAATTCTACAGTAAGTTAAATACTACAAATACAGGTTTTCTTAATGTTTACAATATTACAAAAAATATATATGAGTAAAATAATACATATTGACATATACTACACGTAGAATAACAGTTGGTTACATTGAGATTAATTTGAAAACGAACTTCAAAGAGTAAGTGACCTATAGTCATTTTCTATCAAGGAAAAAGTGCAATATAATTATCATAAATTAAACATCTAACACCATATAAAAAATTATTTTACTCACTAATGTATGCCTTTTAATATATATGTGGTAAAATAATTGCCAAAGATTGACTTCAAAATTTTTAAGCGGATAGTTTAAACTGTTTGGTATTCTCTGCGCATTTTGCGTGATATGCCCCAAGCAAACATGACAACGAACAGCTGAAAATAAAAAAAATATATATTAACGTATAAGTATTCAAAACATCAAGCAAATTAAAAATCTGGCATTGCCAAAAATCAGTTACCAAATAATCATATTTAAAAAAAAAATGGATATCTCAGTAACAGAAGTGAGGTGGGTGGACCTCATTCTTCATGGCTTTATGGGCCAGTTTCAATTTCAATAATTCAAATATATTTAAAACAAGACAGTCCATTTTCTAACATCAAGAAAATCTGTGATTATATACTTTTTGAAAATACTTAAATTTTATTTAATAAAATGTTCATGCAGTCATTTAAAATGCCTGTTATATTTAAATCCCTTCATTATAACATAAAACCAATGCTTACCTGGAAAACAGCAATACCCACAAAGATAGCAATAAGAATTGCAGATTTTTGATTGAGCATCATCAGGAGTGATGGAAGACAACCTTCAGTATAGGCATCCTGCTGCTTGCATTCCAGCAATTTTTTGTTGTCATCGAAGCTTAGTTCTGAGCAACAGGAATCGGGGATAGTTCTGTTACCAATCTGATACCAGTCCTCATCCGAATTGACACCGCAGCATTTCAACTTTAAATAACATTGCAAACAAAGTTTTTAGTTACATATCTTTAACACAATTTGAGTTCTGTTTGCTAATGTTAATCTTATTTTGTGTATTCTTGCTTAATTTTGTATCATTATTGATATTATGTTGTATCTAAATTGTTCTATAAATGGCAATATACCTTCTCATGGCAATTATTATATTTAAAATAAATATTCTACAAATGCATCAAAAGCAAAAATCAATATAGATCCGTAAGTTAGTATTTAAAAAAATAAAACACAATTCATTTGTACTACTTCCACATATTTATATTGATCAGGGCCGTAAGTTAGTCTCAGTAACTAGTAAAATTGTATGATATACAATATAACATGACTCACTATTATTCACTTTTAAGGTGTTAACTGTCAATTCTTGGTGGAAAGACATTATATTTTAAAAAATAAAACAATTCATTTGTACTACTTCCACATATTTATGGGTATATACCTTCATTTTTACACTCAATTTTATATAAATAAGCCTGTTATGTTTGTATTTTTATCAGTTGATAATGCTCGTAATTAGCGAAACCGGTCCTGACCATTATAAATATGTGGAAGTAGTAGAAATGAATTGTTTTATTTTTTAAAAAAACACCATTATTCAGTCGAATCGTGCCCAGAACTTTCATCGAATCATCTCTTGTGAACAGTCAAGAAAAAAATAAGTTGTAATGTGTCAAGCTGTACCAATTTTTCGCGGGCTTTTTTTTTAAAGGTCAATTGTGTTTTTTTGTATTTGTTTTAATTTTAAAATCATAAACTCTGTACATGTAACTACTAACTGAAATAAATCGTGATTTGACTAAGTGAACGAGCTTGTTTGAGTGTACCTGAGAGACCTCCCCATCATTATCAGCTCGCCAGACGAAAGTCTTACTCACAAATACTATAAAAAGAAAACTTATTAACTGACTAATATTTATTACCTCATGTTGTAGAATATTCCAGGATTTTTGAACTTCCATATTCGTAGGATAGAGTTGGATTGTTTCATTGAAACGGGTCTCCAGTTCTGCTTCAATGGTGTTATTTTTATAACAAGCAATTCCAAATGACAACTCCAATACGAACAGCACCAACAGACAAAACGAAAACTAAAAGCAGAAAAAGTTTTTTTTTTATTTTTTTTAACATTTAATCCATGTTCTAAAATGATAAGAAAAGAGTTTTTAAGGGTCATACACTAATCAGCACTAAACTGTTGACTCGCAATAAGCTGTCACAACTAGAAAAAATGGTAGGTAAGCAAAATTTAAGCAATTGAGAACCTATAAAGACAATAAGATTAATTTAGGACTGATGACTTTAATCGATGGATACTAAAATATGAATTTATTTGAGCATATATTCTAATTACTTCATAACACAATATATTATAATTTGATGCTGGCTTTGAGTAATAATAAAGTAATCATAATTGGTCATTATTTTAAAAATGATTATGACTTATGAATAATTATGATGACATAATAGTGAGTAATCTTGGCTTAGTTTTCAATATGATTATTTAATAAACAATCAACTCCAATTTTATTAAACTCTCAATCTCTTATAAAATATTTAAACATAGCCTAATGATACGAAGTAGACACTAATTAATAAATTAACCAAATTTGATTGAATGAAAAGTAAGTATGGTTACCTGATAATTTTAATAGTCGATAAAAGTTAAAGCTAAACTAAAACCAGACATTGTGCCGACAACCTCAAATTTATTTTTAATAATTGTTCTTTCAGACAGAATTTTTTTATAATTTAAGATATCCACTGAGAGTGCTTAATGGAATTTCAATATAAAATTTGAATGGTTAAAATTTTGTACATATCTATAATTGTTGTCATCTATGACGCGAGATTTCCTTCAGGGTATTCTTACACGGATGAACTCAAACTGACAGTCAGTCAGTCAGTCAATTCGAGTACATCCGTGTACTTGAATTCCTTAAGATGCTGTAAAAGACGGAACCGGGGTTGTTAGTGACAAAAATTCTGGAAATGTATTACTATTAGTGTGAAATTCATGGTTCAATAAATTGATCGATAGGCATAAAATTACCGTTGATATCATGCATCGATTTTCTTTCATGGCACCGCAGCATCCAAAGAATGCTACTATAAATATAATAGCTCCAACGGCTATTAAAAGAGTAGAAGCTGAGAAGAATGTGTAATCAACAAAGCCCTGTTCATAGTAGAATACTGCTTGTAACATTCCACCTGCAACCATCAGCGCCGCACCCAAGAGCTGAAAAAGATAAAAAATTTTCATTTCAAGTGTTGAATATTGCAATTATATGGCAAAAATAAATTCTCGAGGGATAAGTATAAAATAACATTATTTATAAACTCTTGATTCTCTATCAATCGTTATTGAATGGGACCACCAAAAATATTTTATGACAGCAGGACTGCGAGAATTTGGACAGTCGATCATTGTCATACAGGTTACTTATAAAGTTCTGAAAAATACAAAATTGAACAGCAATTACAGAAAATTTTGCATTAGCAATCTTTGAATCTTAGATACTAGGTCTACGTAATTCCAAATCGAGCAGAAACATCCCAAGTAATATGGGTGTTAGATGGTCAGACAAACCAAAACCAACAACCCCAGATGACTGGGTGAGACAAAAAATGTACAAAAAACGAAAAAATATCACAACTTGTATTTAGTTTCAAGCAATCAATCCAGGAAAACGGTATATATAGAAACGATAAATCAAAGAAAATACATTTGACCATTTTAATGAATCATCACATTTATAAAACCACCAGCACGGACGGAGATGAAACTTCATTATCATATATATGATTATTTTTTTAGTTTCTTCTACCATTTTTATTAATTAAAAAGTTATCTGCATTATTCTCTACAATAGAAAGCAGCTATCAACAAGCTATTGGTAAATTTATAAATGTTCCAAAACAATTTAAAATTTTAATTGTATAAATATATTGTACACTTCAATAAATTTTGTCACTAAGGACTCTGGATTCGCCTTTCAGCATCTTCGGCCTTTTTTCTATCTTGTGATTCCCGTAAACCTGGTATCCGTAGATCAGTCACCAGTGTGTAAGGGGCCTAATATAAAATGGTATACTGAACCAGTATAGAAGTCGTATCAGAAATTTATATAACAGCCGGTCTGAGGAAATTCCTAAATAGTTCTTAATTGACATTGAAAAGTGTGCGAACATTACAAAACTAGAAAACCCGGCTCATTTCGATCTAGTCTAGATTATTTTCTGACAACAAATTTCAACCCACAATGTTTAATTATATGCCATGCTGTCAGATTACACTTCACAAAAGTGAATCAATCGTTTTTATAACTAACATAAAAATATTATTGACATTGTAGACCAGTGCTCTGCAACCTTTACTCACCCACGGCACACCTACGCATTGTTTATATTTCGCGGCACACCACATGCTAAAATATGTAAGTTTTATAACTTACAATTTATTAATTCGTTTTTTTATTGATAAATTTAAAATAGCAGCTAATATTTTTTGTTTTTGTGTGAAACAATCAGGATTGATATTTTTTCAAAAAAAAATTTGTAATTAAGGCTCTTGTAATGTGTTATTTCTACGGTAGGACTTTTTTGTTTTACACATGAGACAAACCCTATTTTATTCTCCATCATTGCAATTGCACTTTGCTTGCAAACACAAATACAATTGTTCCATTACATATTAAAATAATACAATATTTGTTGTAACGAGAATTATATAAACGGAGATCTTAGCCACCGAATGGCTTTATTTTTTTCTAATATGAAAATACTCGATTTCTCATTTCCGATGCACTGTACCGCGGCATACCTGGGATCGTTTCGCGGCACACTGTTGTAGACGATAAGGTAGATAACAAGATGCTTTAACGGGGATTAACAGTATGGGAGCATGCAATCTCATAATGTTGAAAACATAAATAGTTAGTAAAATATGCATAGAGATTAGAAGATTACAGGTTGGATTCCTGATCATGTCATTTATCATAATATTCAAATCGAGATTTAGCATATGGGTGTTTTTTCTACCCATGTTTGTACACTGAGTAAGTCTCCTCATGATGTTTTCAATATAAATGATGAAAACAGTTGATTTATTTTCAGCCCTATAAATTTGTATGTAATTGAAGAATATCTAACTATAGATTAACAGTTGTATTTATCCAGCTTTTCTAGCCAATACTCCATTATTGAGATGTCGGCATAAACCAGGTAAGTAACAAACGGAAACCTGTAATTAGATTAATTTCGTAGAGATTAACAAGTTTTTGACCGTAAACAAACAAAAGACGAGGTATTAGTTCAGTCGAACAAAGTATCAGTTACTACGCATACATTTTCAATGCTTAAGTCACACATAATTGCATTTGGTTTAAGTTTATTGAACAATAGAAATGAGTCATTAATTTGATAAGATTAAACAGGACATATTGTTACTGTGTCATATATATTATTAGTCATCGCATAAGGTTTTTAGTAAAGCTAATCTATAAGAATCCCTAAGAATGCTTCAACATAAGAAGTTAAATACCAATCTTGTCGATTAGATCCTAAAAATAACATACATAAATACAATAGGTAGATTATCACAATAATATTATTGCAGATAGAAATCAATACTTACGGAGAAGGCTATACTGAACCAAAACAGCATCCCGAATGTGATGCAATCGGCACCGAATATCATTTTAAAAGCTGTTTTTATACACTTTTGCTCGTAAAGATACTATATGAATAGTAAAGTATCGCCGTTGACAAGTAAACACCTCAGATTTATTTACGCACTAGATTACTTGCAGTTGAAGCAAATTGAAGTATACTTGACTAGTCTATGCTTCAGTCATCAAACTTCACGATGAAAGACCATAGACTCTAGACACTCGAGACTATAGAGTAGGTACACTATTATCTACCACCATAAACTAGTTTCAACTACAAGCATTCGGTAATAAAACTAAAAAATATACGTTGAACTAGAATGAGTGTATTATCGCCATTATCGATAATAAATCGTAAAGCCTTTAAGCAAGCGCTCTTTTGGCGCCGGCGTTTTCTTACCGACGCCATGTAGGACATACGTATAATTTATAATCTACCGCCATATATAATATTGGTGGTCAATGGTTGGTGGATCCCATGTGAGCATATCGATGTCAGTGGATGTGCACATAGTAAATGATGGGAAATGTTCAACCCAGCAAGTCCATCTGCTGGCCTCCCCGCGGCGACCATCGGGCAATGCAGCTTTGGCTATAGCTAATAGCAGTGGGCAAAAGGCTAACCTTCCGGCGCCTTAAAACCGGTCTTCTGGCTAAGGGAAGGAAATCCCTGACAGAAAAACCGGGTTGAGCCAACCTATAGAGCCCTTGTGACTCAGGCCTCGGAAGCGCAGGGCTAATCACCCGGTCTTCTTAAATGAATAGATTACAACACCATCAACGCAAAAGCCTCGGACGCTTAGGCCTGCTAATGGACGACCCAGCAACGAAAAGGACATGATACTCTCCAACAACTACTCTATGAATATAGGCGCATACAATGTGCGTACTATGCGTACCCCAGGAAAGGACCTACACGCCACTCGCATCATGCAAACCTATAAGCTTGATGTTTTAGGGCTGAGCGAGGTGCGTTGGAAAGGCGCCGGGAAAAAGTTGTTGGAGGGCGGATTCACAATTTTATATTCAGGTCAGGAGCAATACCATCGCCAAGGGGTGGCAGTATTGATGTCGGGGAGGGCAGCCCGCTGCCTTGTCAAATGGGAACCCATCTCAGAACGACTAATACGAGCCACCTTCAGGACGACTGATAGCTCGGTAACTGTCCTTCAGTGCTATGCGCCCACCGAGGAAGCCGACACACAGGCAAAGGATACTTTCTATGACTCTCTCCACGCTATCTCCACAATCCCCCGTAGAGACCGCGTGATCGTAATGGGGGACCTCAATGCGAGAGTGGGAACGGATCCTTTGCTTGGCCCCACAGTGATGGGAAGGCATGGCCTCGGTGAAGCCAACGACAACGGTGAGAGACTCATCGAGTTTGCAACTATGAATGAGCTCGCCGTTGGCGGTACAATCTTCCCCCACAGAGACATCCACAAATACACGTGGACTTCTCCTGATGGTTGCACAAAAGCACAAATTGACCACTTTCTCTACAGCGCGACTCACCGAAGGGAACTTCTCGATGTTCGAACCTATAGGGGTGCCGACATATACAGCGATCATGAGCTGCTTGTCGGCAAAATCCGTCTCAGACTCAGACGTACAGTACGGCCCCCGACTCGAAAGAGGATCGACGTCGAGAGACTGCAATTTCCTCGAACTCGGCTGAATTTCGAAATCGCTGTGAGAAAGAACGTCACCAACTGTGTTCATGACGGGGAAAACCCCCGACGAGACACCATTGAATCGGAATGTTCCAGCATCAAAGATGCAGTTGCGTTAGCCGCTCATGAGGTGCTAGGAGTCAGGAGGAGTGGGCAGCCAAATTGGATGTCCGACGACACTTGGGGGAAAATTGAAGAAAGAGCGAGGCTTAAAGCACTGAGGGACAGTGAGACAGACCCAGACCGGATCGAGGACCGCCGGACAGACTATCGGTACCAAGATAAGATAGTAAAAAAATCTGTGCAACTCGATAAACGCCGATTCATGGACAACCAGATTGAAGCAGCAGAGACGGCAGCGCGCAGAAATGATACAAGAAAACTATTTAGAATCACGCGCGAAATTTGCGGTAGACGACCACCGACCCCAGGGCCCATCCGTAGTCCCAGCGGGGCAATAGAGTCAAGCGCGGAGCGTGTTAGAAAGATTTGGAGAGATCATTTCTGCGGGTTGCTAAACCGTTCTCCTCCCTCGAACCCCTTTGACATACCCAGCGAAGCCACACTTGTAGATATCCCCCGAGCACCAAACATTCCCGACCATGCACCGACGCACGCTGAGATCACCTCAGCTGAGCAGCGGTTAAAGAATGAGAAGGCGCCGGGCGTGGACGGTATACAACCAGAGTTTCTCAAGTACGGCCTGGAGGCACTCTTGCAGCCCTTGCACCTACTTGTCAGTAAGGTGTGGGAGCAGGAGCGCTGTCTGAGGGACTGGGTAAACGGTGAGGTCACCACCATTCACAAAAAAGGTGACCCACTCTGCTGCGACAATTACCGGGCATAACGCTGCTCAGCGTGCCTGGCAAGGTTTTGGCGCAGATAGTCTTGGCGAGAATAAGGATTCCAGTAATGTGTATCCTCAGGGAAAACCAGGCTGGTTTCTTACCTGGCCGATCCTGTGCGGACCAGATTCATAATCTCAGATGCCTTCTCCAGCAAAGCAACGAATTCAACAGCTCGCTGGCGTGTTGCTTCGTTGATTACAAGAAGGCCTTTGATAGTCCGCACCGGCCTCCCCTATGGGACATATTAAAACTGTACGGAATCCCAACCAAGATTATCGCCATCATCAAATGCATGCACGAGGGCAGTGAATGCTGTGTCACAATCGGCGACGTAACGACAGAATGGTTTGGGGTCTCAACCGGGGTCAGACAGGGCTGTGTTCTGGCTCCGTTCCTCTTTATAATAATCTTCGACTTCATCCTGAGGAAGTCAATTCCACCCGACGGAGGTTTAACCGTTGCCCCCAATCTGAGGCTATGCGACCTCGAGTATGCTGACGACGCTGTAATATTTGACAAATCTGTCGAGGGTGTTCAGGAAACAATGGACAGGCTGCAAAGCAACTCGTATCGCATTGGTCTCAAAGTCAATGCGAGTATAACCAATGTGCTCTGCAACAGTTTCTGTCCAGACCCAGACTACCCTCTGACGAGCGCGGGGCAAGACATCGAAAGAGTCGACGGTTTTAGGTACTTGGGGGTACACATCATGGGAGATGGCAATCTGCGTAAAGAACTCGCAATCCGATTAGGGATAGCTGGAGCAACTTTTAACTCAATGCGGAAAGTCTGGGACTCACGGTTATACTCGGTCAGAACCAAGTGCCACTTATTCAACGCATGCATCCTGACGGTGTTGTTTTACGGTTGCGAGTCATGGCACCTCACCAAGGCACAGGGTAACCGTATACTGTGCTTTGAAAAAAGATGTTTGCGGCGAATACTAGGGGTACGGTAGTTTGATTTTGTCAGGAACTCGGAGGTAAGAGAACGGACGGACCAGCCTCTTATTACGTCCAAAATAAAAAAGCGACGATGGACCTGGCTTGGACACGTGCTGCGGATGCCCCAGGGGAGCCTGAATCCTGCCTGTCTCTTCTACCAACCAGGTGGATTCCGTCACCCTGGAAGGCCGCTGATGACCATCCATAGGATGTATTCGGCGGAGCTACGGGACGCTGGGATGACCTGGGAGGAGGCGAGGAGGCTGGCGGGAGACAGAGAAGCTTGGAGGAACCGCGTGATGGCCATATGCTCCGAATAGGGAGCGGATATGGTTTTAAAAAAATATATATATAATATTTATACTATCTCCCGCCCGGCGGTAGATTATAATTTATTATAAATGACGGTAGGTAGTAAAAAGTGCAACGCCGGCGTTAAAAAAGCACTCGTCAGAATGCTCGCTGATGAGTACTTTTCGGGGAAAGGACGATTTTTGAAATTGTATTCAATATCATAATAATGAAAAAGTTTATGTTTATGATTTACATCGAAAGACTTTTCAAAAATAAGTAATTCTGTGTGCGAAAGGAAAAGGAAATTAATTCTTAACGGTAACGTCTTACCACAATAAAACCATCATAGAAGGTCAGTTGAGACATTTAGCGAAAAATGACTTCAAGATACAAAGTAGACCTTTCACAATATGTCAATGAGCGAATGATGTAAAACTATCATCGTTTCTCTATCACTAGAAAATCCAATGACAGTTCGACATGAAAGTTTGCGATATATCATCGTTAAACTTTCATGTCCAATGTTTCATTCAATTCCAACGTTTTCTTTCATTATTCACGAATATTTCCCAAATTTTTACACATAAGACAGGAGAAATAATCATGGTACATAGCAAAACAATGTTATAATATCGTAAAAAAATAGCTGTCAAAACGTAACAAAAAAAAAACATCCATGTGTGTTAGAGGTCTGCACGGGCCCGGGGTTGGCCCTTCGGCCTCTACCCAGTCCGGCCCGTGAGCCGGGATCGGGCGGGTAGAGACAATTGATATTCGGGTTCGGGCCGGGCTCGGGTAAGGGATTTGTTCTTCATAAAAATATTTCAGACTATATTCGGATCATGAGTACTCTTGATAACTAAATACTGTTGATAACAAAAAGGCAATAAATAAAATAATTTATTACGTTTCGAATAGCATTGGACACAATAGAGTCTTTTATTTGACAAGTATGGAGACATCATTTTGTATTTTTGTAACCTGAAACCGAGCTCATAAAATTGTTATTGGCCCCATGAAACAATGATTTGTTTGTTTAATCATCACCGATAGTAAGTTTAAATAGTCCGTAAAGGAATAGTGTGACATTATTCAGTATCTGCTTTATATTCGTTATAGATACTCGACTATTCCGCGTGCCGAAAATTTCATCATACAAAAATACAAAAGATTCGTTAAAAATGAGTTTCAACGATATAAAGAAAATCTTGAAAAGTTGTGACTGTGGTGATGTGTGGAAATCATTTTGTAAAATAATAGATTTTTCTACATGTGAAAATATTAGGTAGGTACGTTAATGAATTTTATGCTACTGTATTTTTTTTAAAATCGGGTTTTTTTCGGGCCGAGATATATAAATTTAGGCTTCGGGTCGGACTCGCGTAACAAGTGCGGTATTAAGACTCGGGCTCGGGCAGGGTCGGGCCTGAGGTGAACAGGCTCGTGCCGGGTAATTTCATAAAATTTCGGCCCGTGCAGACCTCTTATGTGTAAAGTGTACATAAAGTGTACTTATACATAAAGTGACCATACGTCCCGTTTTTAGGTAGCCTGTCCCGTTGTCCCCAAGCACAGCTTCGGGACGTCGAAATGTCCCGTTTTCAAAAAGAGAACAACACACAGTAAGAATTCAACAACAAAAAGTGCAAAAAATCGACAAGCTTGATTTCTCATCTGCATACAGTGTGTATCGGTGCATATGGCTATAGTGCGGGGGCGGCGAGTCATGCGCATGTGCATGCGCAAAACGTCATACACACACACATTTATATTTGTTTGAATACATTTTATGCCTGCCCGGAATTAATCCACCCGTAGAAAGAGTCTTCACAGATGAACAAGTTGTGGACGACCGGAAAAAACCCAATTGCAAATCGCAGTTCTTCAAGCGATGTTTTTAATTAAAATAAATTTTAAAAAATCCTGCCAAGAATCTCATTCTTATTTAAAAGTAAACCCAGTAATACTTTAGAAAATTTGTTCATCAGAAAAATATGAAACAACATAATTTTTTTATATTCATATTATTTATTTCTGTTCTTTTCATTAAAAAATAAAGACTGAAAAAATACGCGTTTTATTCAATGCACATACTATTATGTAAAAATTGGTAGATGTCCCGTTTTGAGAACAAATGGTCACATTAAGCATACATCAATAGTTCTGGCATACATAGTACTATAGGTACTGGTGGGTGTATGTATGTATACGTTTCCATATGTATGAAATTGATCGCGTCGAAGAATGTAATCATAATATGCGAATTTTGCAATATTAGTTCGAGGTTGCAAAATTCAAAACACAGCGTAATCTAACGGCGTCGTAATTACCTTCGACTATCTTGTAAATTGTCGGATTAATAATCTATTTGAAAATACATAAATATTTTTCTGACTACTTTTAGACGTATGCTTACATATCTGGATATTTTTAATAGTGTAATTCGACGGCATTTGGGCTTCTCTTACCCTTGATGATGACATTTAGTATTTTATTGTTCAGTAGTCAATTGATTAAATCTTGATTCTCGAAATGTACGTTTACTTTTTTCTCAATATTATATTGATCCAAAAAATAATTACTTAAAGCCCCTACAGATTTTTTAATGAGTTTTCGTTGGACAGATTTTTTTACCATCTTAACGATCATTGTTTTTAATTTACACTTATTATGAAATAATGTTCCATTTAGCTGTAAACGGTTCATTACAAACAAGTTGAAAAATATTTCGTCTGTACAAAATTTTATTGCACATTCAAAAGATAATGATAAGGTAAAAAATAAAAAAGTACATATCTAGTTCCACAACAATTTTATTAAAATAGTTGATAACTATTTCGACATCATTCATCATAATTCTGAAGATGGTATGATGCCTATTATAATTTACATAATTCTTATGAAATAAAACACTGCTATTTTTTCCAATTTGAATATGACAAAAAATGATTTATTTTACACAATTTGGCAAAAAATGGAATGTTTGCCCTCCGTTGATGTAGATCAGTGTTTTGTAACCTTATTGAAAATATTGTCTCCTTAATCAACATAAAGGTATTCAAAGCCTTCCCCCAGGTAAAATTGATATGTCAAAATTACATTATCTGAGAGATGTCTGATTGCACCGTTGCAATATGTAATGATTCAATCGTTCACTCAAATTTCAGAAGCACTCTCCAAATGCTAAAAATATAAAACGCCCTCCATTTGTGAATCACTCATTTAGATTCTAGAATTGTTAAATAGCAATCGAGCTTGTCATTCTTTCTTCTGTTTCCACTCATCAAATGTTGCTTATCATATAAAGTTCAGCTAAATATGATGTAATCTTTTCCTTCTTCTAAGTTAAGTGAGTCGAGATTTTTTTCAAAACAGCCATCTGTCAAATCCTGTCAAAAAAATGTTTATGAATTAAAATATTTAAGCTGCAAGGTTATTTAGGTATCAGTGACATGCCGCGACTTGATATAGGTGATGATTTGGAAAAATTGTAATCACAAGAAACATGACATTAAGGAAATCAATTAATAAAATTCTTCTTTGAACAGGTTACTTTTCTTTTACTCTTTTTTTCATTTCGTTATAAAAAATGTTTGGTGAACTAATTTAACATTATTTGTAAATTATTAACTCTCACATAAAAGCGGAGAATACTACGATGGGTAATTAATAGAAAAATGCAGGTTTAGCGAAGTATGCAATATTATAAATTGTAGTCGGATCTATTTAAAAAACAAAGAAGTATATCCACAAAAAATATGTAACGAAATAGTCTATAACGTATCAAGAGATAAATTTTTTTGTTTGTGGAAAGTACGTCTTTCAACAGGCTACAAACGCCCAATGTGTATATGTATAAAATTTGAATTCATTTCTATCAGTTCAAGTTTTGCTAAAGTCTAATTAAATCTTGAAATAAACATATTTTTTTTAATTAACACATTGGCTGCTGAGGGAATCAGTTTGTATGGCGTGCATGCACGTGGCCCACAGTCAACGTGTCAATACGTAGATACGTTTTTGCAACAATAGCCCATCTATACATTTTTCCTAAAAAATAAAATGATTTTTTTCATTGATTTATCGAAGCCAGAGTAATCATATTCTTGCTGTTTTACCAATTGTGTTTTTTCATTACTTTTAAATTATAAGCGACAGTTTCGGTTAAATAAAAGTGTCGATAAACACACGATAAACATTTTCATCAACTGCTATTAATGAAATGTCGGCGTCCGTGGCGCAGTTGGTAGCGTCGATGGCTCCGGTTACGGATGTCTCGGGTTCCATTCCTGGTTCAGACGGTTTTCATAAATTAATCTTTCAATTTTATGGATTTCTGTTCGTAGCTGAGTGTTTGTGATGTCTAAAACTCCCTCCTCCCACCCATCCGATCCTCACGTGGTGTAGCGAGAGCGATTAGCTAACCACTAGTCCTGTCCTAGCCTTATTCTTCTATCCCTACTCTCTTCGAAAAAAGAGAGGTTGAGCAACTGAGTAACGTACATTTTCATAGAAAATTTCTGTTAAGATACCGCCATTAGGCGACCATATCGATGGTTAACAAAAACATCCTAACCAAAATTTTATCAAGCAAATTTCATTGTATCCTCTCTTTTAATCACTTTCACCCTAAAGAAAGCTAATGGCATTTTTGGGATACCACTCTCATAAAATGATTCATTATAATAATATGCATATTAAACATCAAAGCTGCACATGATGTTTGACATGCGTTGTCTGGTGCTCTCAAACCTGTTGGTTAAGATAATTTGGCTGTCACAGTTATAAGGAGACAAAAATGTTTTTTGTTTGAGATAAAACGTATTTGTTGATTTATTATTTTACCTAAAATAAATTGGATAAAATATTTTGTCAGTAAATCAAAGACATCCGTACCATTCCAGAAATGTCAAAAAGTGCATTTGGCCCTAAGTGTCGGTTAAGATGTTTTGGCTGTTAACCATCGATATGCTCCACGTTGGGAGCGTGCATGGAAAAAAAAATGAATGAAATAAACTTACTAGTTTTACACAGATGACAAGCGGTGGCTTTGCTTCTTTGAAATGAATCATTGGGAACTTGTGAGTGACTCGCCTTTGTATAGGGCAAAATAGTTCATAATTTTTTCCAATTTTTTTTGTGTCTACATCACATAAGGCTTTCACAAGTTTTTTTTGTTCATCATTTAACGACTTAACAAATTTCCTACCTTGCTTGCCACCGTTCCAAACGGTGAAGCCATCGTTCCATTTGGGTATATAATCTTTAAGAAACTTTTGTATCCTCATGTCCCATATTGTGTCGCTAGAAATTTAAAATAGTATTTTGAAAAATATTCATGTAGAAACTTTATGAACTTTATCATAGAATAAAACAAATTCTCTTTTTTTTGCACGGGTTCGAAATAACACGGTCCAAGAAAAGGAACCAATAAGTTATTTTACATTGTTTTTGAACACGGTTTTAAACCAAAGAAAAAAATTATATATTGGACTGCATTATCTGCAGCCTGTAACACGTTACGAAAAATCACATAAAGACTTAAAAAAATGAAATCACAGCATCTGATAACCAAAGATGGAAATTTTATTCAAGATACACTTGTAGATAAACTGTCCAAAAAAGTTTCCAGTGACGATAGTGATTTTTCGCCACAAAAAAACAACAGAAAACGGGCACGTTTATTATCTAGTAGTGATACTGAATGACTAAATAATTATATTATATGATATAAAATGTTAAATATATTTTTTTAAATAATATATAATATGAAAAATAAGGTTTTTTTATTGCGTAATGTAAGTTGGAACCTATCTACCATTTTTATATGAACACCTTATATTTGTTTGCATGGTAGTCTTTGGAATGTATCCCCCGTGAAAAAAGAAAATTTCGTGTAATATCAATTATTCATTTTTGACATATTATGTTCTGAAAACAAAATGATGGTAGTACATTTATAAATAAAATGATACTCAAGTTTAAAGTAGTTAAAATTTACTAAAGATGTTCAAAATAAAAGGTGATATACCTTGAAATTGTAAAAGTAGTAGATTCTTTATAGTAAGTGTATATCAGTAAATGTTCATCAAGCCTCAAAATAGAGCCTCCAGCATCAATATGCTTATAAAAGAAAATGAGATCCTCAGGAGTACCTTTACCATCCTCGGAAAAATTGCCAACCCTATAAAAAATATTTATGTTTTTAGGTTGGCAGTTAATGATTTCAAGTGGAATGATATATAAAGATTTTATTTTTTCTAAATACTCCAAGCATTGGTGATCTAATTCAACTGCATCAGGGTACAGACTGTTTGAAATTTGGTCGCCTTCTTTCGATAGAAGATGGGGCCAAAAGAAGAAGAAGAATTTTAAATAAATTGGCAATTGGGTAAGATTGGTAAATAACAGAAAAATCATTTTTTTTTGCAAATCAATTCCAAGAAATAATAAAACAGGTAATTTCATGTACAGCTTATTTTGTTAAGAAGTGTTTTTAAAATTTAATCATTCAAATTTTGTTCACTTCCATAAGTTTTGTCAGCCATCCAGGTTTCACCTTTCGGCATTCAAGTGCAGGAATGAGCTTGAACTGACGTGAAAGACTATTAATATTAAATCAATAGATTTCTCAAATTGAACATATTTAAATCATGTTTCAAACTCCAGATTCGGAAAAGAACTACAAAATGTAAAAAAAAAAATGAATAAGAAAAATAACTCAATTATACCTATCAAAAACATTTCTATGGCAAAACCATGTTGGCAAAATCACTGTTGGTCCATGTGATGTGTAGATCTGTATATGTAATTGTTCTTGGGATAAACTATTGGCCCAATTTGTGTAGCGTTCTGTGGAAGAAGGGGGTTCCCTGAGAAATTTACATCCTATTATCTGGAAAATGAAAATGCATCAAAACTTGCATGTCCATTAACAGGAAATAGTTTTCGATAAACTATTTAATGGTTTTTTTACATTTCAATCAAGAAATCATGTTGTGGCTTTACTACAACACTGCATTATGAAATAGAAAGCAAATGATAATCTATTGAATTGGCATTTACATGGTAAAACTAAATTAAAAATATGGTAATTGAAACTTGAACGAGAGCGTCATATTCCTGTATCAGAAAGCATCAAAATCATAATTTTTGAATGTCTTTAAAAAACCTCAGCCTCATTGTTCACATTTTATTGTTAAAAAAGGAATAACTTGTATGTAAGCTGCTTAACCTAATTGTTGCCCAATCCGTATATATAGAGGACCCCACAAGGCCACTCTGTATAAATATGCATCATAATGAATATTCAAATAATATTGTATACTATTTTCGTGTTATCACTGTATAATTCAATTTCAATGTTATCACTGCCTAATTATTTCTTGAAATTTTGGGCATTAGAGGATAAATCCAGTTTGGCGCCTGGGCAACGAAAGGGTTAAAAAATAAATAATGTGAAATATTTGTTTTTCTTTGTTTCTCATATTGATGTAATTATTTCTCTTTAAAATACATTTCTGCTCGTCAAGTTGTGAATCTGCTCTAGTGTACTAGATTATTTTATTTTTATAAATACTGCTTTCATATTTTTTTATTCATATTTACCAGAAACGACACATCTTCAATGTTATGTCATAACCTTCTATACAATTTCATAAAAACAATGTTTATTATTATATTTTAAAAAATAAAACACAATTCATTTGTAATACTTCCACATATTTATAATGATCAGGACTGGTCCTGATCATTATAAATATGTGGAAGTAGTACAAATGAATTGTGTTTTCTTTTTTAAAATATAATGTCTTTCCACCAAGAATTGACAGTTTAACACCTTAAAAGTTTGTTATTAGACGATAGTATAATAATTATGAATACTAGAAGTTTATTCTTACTGCTGATAAATTATCTTGAGCTGCTGCAAACTGTTTAGCCATTCGATCAGGTAGCATAACATCATCGATATCTTGGAAACACAGATAACTTCCACAGCTGGTTGCTATGGCTGCATTTTTAGCAAATCCAGCTGAAATTAAAATAAGAGATTACAGTCTAGTTGATTTTGTTTCACTTAATAATAAGTGTGTGCCTTTGAATAATAAGTTTTATATAATCTTTGAATATCTTTGAATAATAAGTTTGGAAAGTGGAAATTCGCCTCTCTGTTAATGTGTTGTTTACAAAATAAGGATTAAGGCGATTCTCGAAATGCTAACTCAGGTATCAGTGTGGATCCCAGACGTATAATATTTTATCTCGTAAATAATATTTGTCGTATTTGTATCTACTATATAAACGTTAGACACTGTTTATTGTCTGTCAGTTCGAGTCCATTCGTGCGCTCGAATGCCTGAAGATGCCGAAAGGCGAAACCCGGGTCGTTAGTGACAAAATACATGGAAGTGTACAAAATCTCAATAATCCAAGTTTAAATAAGTTTTATATTTGTTTCCTCAGCCGGCTACTTCCTAGCTTGGGCGGATCTCTCACTGATGACGTTGCATTGTTTTTGTTGTGTATTGCTTAACATTAAGTGTGTCAATCTTAATAGTAAATTTTATTATGTAATTTCTTCTGAATCAATCACTGGCTACTTCTGATGCAGGCCCAGACTTTTTACTGAGCCCCATGATTTGTTTGTATTTTTTTTTTGTCTATTCTAATACCAAATAAGGAAACATTATTCTTCTAATAAATGTCGAATATGAATTTAAAGGTCTTTATGTCCAACCGATTGCGATTCAAGTATAAATTAACCCTCTTCTCATACTTCTTTCCTGTTATTCCCTCTCCTTCTGGAACAGGTTTTGTCAATGTGCACTATTTTAAAAAGGGATGAATATGCCTATAGTAGAAGGAAATTTTCAGCATGATTGGAGTTATGTAATTTATATAGCACAACATTTCTTAATAAAATTTAAATGAGAAGTCTAAATAGTAATATTCATAATTTAAGACATCGACTGAGGGTGCTTGATGGAATTTCAATATCAAATTTGAATTATTGAGATTTTGTACTCTTCCATGTATTTTGTCACTAACGACCCAGGTTTCGCCTTTCGGCATCTTCAGGCATTCGTGCGCTGACGAATGCCTGAAGATGCCGAAAGGCGAAACCCGGGTCGTTAGTGACAAAATACATGGAGTGTACAAAATCTCAATAATTCAAATTTAAGTAATATTCATGTTACATTTGAACAAATGTGAATCTTGAATGAATGGAAATTTCAAGACTCATTATTTAAAGATAAATACCTCCTTTAGGAGATCCGGTGGAATTTTCAGTAATGATTACTGGTATGGAGTTGGATATAAAAATTTCTTTCCATTGTAGAAGTAAATCGCTGGTATTATCGTGGCTAGCATCATTGTATATTGATACTTCAATGGAGACATCCTTCTGTAAAATTGTCTGTGATAATATAGATTTGAAGCATGCGTCAATCCATTTTGCTCCGTTTAGAATGGGAATGATGATAGACTGGAAAAGATTCATGTTTAGGTGAGTTGCTTTTACATTAAAAACTATAATTTCAAAATATGTTTTGACATCTATGGTGACCATTTTTATGTCCTGTTTGTAAGAGGACTGTCTTTTATTTGACTGATCTGTCTGTTATGTTTATTTATTTTTTAACAGGACCATTTCGTTACAGCACAATTACAAAATTGCCATTTCATTGATGAATGTTGGTGAGCAGGGTGTACATATTGTATTTGATAATGTATGTAGTGTAGAAACTGCGGAAGAAGTGAGTTAAGTTGGCACACTGTATTATTATTGGTCGGTGGTATGCTTTGGCTCAACATAAATTTTTATGTGGGGAGTTTAAGAGTTTCAAAATTTCAAACATATATTTTGAAAATTGAGCCACAAGAAATATTGTTAAATCTCAGTGGATCTATTTGGTAGGTAAGTTTTCGTTGACTGCACGTGGCCTAAAAGTGTTATTTTTACAACAAAAGATACCCAAAATCATGTTTTAGAGTAGAATAATCTTTTAAAAACCTAAATATACGAGAAATATTCGTGAATGACGAAAGGAAATGTTATAATATAAAGATGATATATCGCAAACTTTAATGTCTCTTAAGTACCAACCTAACAAAACTATACAGTTTGTATGAAGAAACAATGGCGGCTATGACTGCTTGTGATCCCTTCAGAAAGTACACGAAACTAAATGTTTTAAGGTATAACAAACCAAACCTAACCCAACTTAACACATAATTTTGTGTAGTTTTCGGTGAAAAATGTCATTTTTAGGCCATCGTCCGACTATCCGATAATTACCCAAAATTGATATATTGTGTAGACGCAGTATCGTGTTGTTGACAATTTTTGTATATATGTAACTGACTCGAACTGACGTCAGTTCGAGTCCATTCGTGTGCTCGAATGCCTGAAGATGCCGAAAGGCGAAATCCGGGTCGTTAGTGACAAAATACATGGAAGTGTACAAAATCTCAATAATCCAAATTTGATATTGAAATTCCATCAAGCACCCTCAGTCGATGTCTTAAATTATATGTACTTACTATATCAATAATTTGATTTTGCATTTGGAAATCACTCATAGGTTTAATCATGTGAAAGTCGGATATTTATTTCAATTTGGTTTGTTTTCATTTAGTCAAAGTACTGTTCAAAACTACATACTGTATCAAAATATCACAATTATACATATTTTGAAAATAAAAAAATAAACAAAACTACGTAAAAAAACTATTGTTGTCAGACGTCAAATTGACAGCAGTTTATAATTGCCATGATGAATATTAACTGAATAATGTCAAACCTACTATAAAATGTTGCCAGGAAACCTCAGGGAAACGGAATAACTAGGCGTATGTAAACCTACAGTACCTA
Organism: Himalopsyche phryganea; assembly: GCA_022494535.1. Classification (NCBI taxonomy): domain Eukaryota; kingdom Metazoa; phylum Arthropoda; class Insecta; order Trichoptera; family Rhyacophilidae; genus Himalopsyche; species Himalopsyche phryganea. The sequence goes on along the minus strand of JAGVSL010000001.1, from coordinate 6,166,464 downwards.
TATTTTAGGACAAAATATTTACTAGGATTAAATGTTATTAAAAAGGTACCTATTTATATAGATCAAGAACTAGTTCACTATTGGTAACCTGTGATTATAATGGATTTTAAATTTTTATGGAAAAGATTACCAATACTATCCACTGGGGTTATTTCGCCTACCAAGGAAAAAATCGGCCGAATAAAACTTGTCTTGAATATATGGCCACAATTTATTTTCACACTTGGGTATACAAAATATTTGTTTACGGCTTTATTTTCAACCGTCACTTGATTACATTGAACCTTTTAAACATTTACAATTTATCGTAATTGTAAAACTTAACTTTTGTAAATGATGTGCATATGCACACTAAAGTCTTACAATAACTTACGAGAAATTCTATACAAGAAATTTAAGTCCCATCCTATCTTTCATTTGTTAAGAATTAGAATCAGTGTTTAACTCAAAAATAAATAACATTATGCTAGTTGGTTTGAAGATGCTTCTTAAAGGTGCAAAACATGTTTCACCATAACTAACATAAGCAAGTTTATCAAATTTAATTTAATGTTTAAAATGAATTTCCACAAAGCTACCACCTTGATTTAATTTCTGTCAATGGTCTTGGTAATATCTATAAATTCTAAAATGTTTATTTTAATTCCTTTATTTACTTGATGGAGTACATATTTCTACTTATTATTTTTGTTAAAATTACGATCATTTTCAATTTACTGATTCACTAACTCTAAAAACTATTACTATTGTGACATATGTTCTTCAAATTCCAACGTATCTGTCTTAGACAAAAAGCTTGAGTCTTCATAAGAGAAATGGAGGAAGAAGACAATGACATAATGTTTATTATTCAATAAGGTTTAACCTAAATTGCTTGCAGTTGGCAATACTAATAAAATTTCTGCAATGAAAGCGCTTACATTGTATAGTATCAGTTCTTCAGATTTTTTATCATGTAAGATTATTGTTTACAACAATTTTCAAATGATACTGACAGAATGTGGTCAACTTTAATTCCACGACCGACGTAACTTGCACTACTGAAACCTACGGAGCAATATTTTGAACACACATTCGAAAAGTTGCACTCATGTTTTTTCACGAGATAAGATGCTCATGTCATCACTCAGCATCTTAGATTATTTAATGATAACTGCTATTTAAGTCATTCACGTAACTATCACTCGTATGGTGTAAGGATGAAAGGATGAGGACATGTTTTCAATAATATCATATCAGTGCTCAAGAAGTGAAGTGAGCCAAGTGATAAAATGGAGAAACTTTACAATTGAAAAATTTAGTTAGATGATCTTCTGCCATTAATTTAACTTCTTACAGAATAAAATATTTACAACAAACCTAACTCTTATTTTTCGAAAATATCAGTTTGCTCACTTCACTTCTCATATACACTAGCATTAAAATTGATCTCTTAATAATTTAAGATAGAAATGATGTAAAATATATCAAGATTGGCATAATTTTTAAAATAAAACTCAAGGTATTTGCAGTGACGAGCAGATGTTTATTGTGCTAGCATCAAAGCATACATTTATAAAATTAACTTAATACTTAAAAGAAGAATCCTAAAATTTTTCCTCCAAGATGTTTTCTTCTTGCTTCCTCGTGGTCCATGATTCCACCACTGGTAGTTAGAACGATGAATCTGAAAAACAAAAATAAGTAAGAAATAATTTAATTCTTTAAAATTATATTTACTAGCTGTACAATACATCTTCCAAAAATCTTTGAATCCAAGTATAGATAACAATAATTAAAAAATGCAAGGAGAATTCCTATATGATCCTATGCTAATCATAACCAACAGAATTACATAGAATATCATCAATTCTAAATATCAAGTCAAGGAAAAATTTGCTCATTTGAAAAGTTCTGATCATTATTGTATTAATCAATGTAGAGCATGTCATGATAATGTAATATACACATATATAATTTAAGACATCGACTGAGGGTGCTTGATGGAATTTCAATATCAAATTTGGATTATTGAGATTTTGTACACTTCCATGTATTTTGTCACTAACGACCCGGGTTTCGCCTTCCTATTATATAATATTTGTCGCATTTGTATCTTCTATATAAACGTTAGACACTGTTTACTGTCTCTCAGTTCGAGTCCATTCGTGTGCTCGAATGCCTGAAGATGCCGAAAGGCGAAACCCGGGTCGTTAGTGACAAAATACATGGAAGTGTACAAAATCTCAATAATCCAAATTTGATACACATATATGTTGTCATTTACAGGCTAGTGTTTAATTTAGAAGAAGACGTCACCACAGTTGTACTATAGCGTAAGGTAAAATGGCACTTGACGCATTACTGATATCTAAAGAGATATAAATCTCTGTCATATTTAGGATAGTGAGAAAGTGTGATTGTAATATCATTGCATTGAATCCTATATGGATCTTAATAACTATCAAGTTGATGGTATGGAAGTCAAAACTTACAAATCATTTGAACTCAAATGTGAAAGACCATAAATCCGCAGTTTATATACATTTAAAAAAGTTGAGTTGGGAGAAGTCCATTTCTACACAATTAACCTATTTATAATTCAATATGAAATTTGTCACAACTTTGCATATCAGTGGAAAAGGTTGACCAAAACAAGACTTGAATGTCATAGCTGCTGAAGGTGGTGATGGCAATATAAAAATAATATGAAGAAAATTTGATTGTATAACTTAGCAGCATATATTGACATATTCACACAATTCATCAAATTATCAGTAGTATTATGGTACTGGAGGATATCGGTTTAAGCTATTTCAATATCATCAACTGGTCAGACACTAGTTACTATATAATTTGCACTATATAATTAACACATTCTAATTTAATGAGCCACAATAAACCTTATACTGGAAAAACAATACCGAATCTGGTACTTGTAGCCACATATTTTTGGTGTGGATAGTTATATTTTGCATGAAAGCAGTGTCGTTGTCCTAACCAATTCCAAAGAATAACGCTCATGAACTGTCAGTTAAACCAGAATAGTCTCAAACATTTGAACTCATTAAATATAATTTGTGAATGAACATACTGCATCATATTGATTTCGAACTAATCAGTAAGGATCTACAGATATCCGACTGGACAAAACATTTTGAAATTTCAATTAACTCATATCCAGTTATGTTCAATGTTACAATAGACTACAGAACTAATATTCACCAATTCTAAGTAATGGTATTATCACTTCAAATACATACCCGAACTGACGTGAAGGTAATAAGTTGTTGGTCCATCTTTCAATATCTCGGATAGGAACGTCGAATCTCGGTGAAATGACTCCACATTTGTTAAGACGTCCGGTAAGATTAACAACAATTTTTCCAGCCCTGTGGTCGTCAACGATTTCGAATTCACCGATGTATCCATGTTTCATCATCACGGTTAAAAACCGGACGATGACTTTTGAGCAAGGCCTCAGAAGCACTTGCCTTTTGCCTCGTTTCTCAGCATTGTTGATTGATTTTAGAGCATCACTCAATACATTCATTCGCACCATGACTGAAACACGAAAAATAACCTTAATCAAAACATAAACACGAATGGCAGAAACTCACAAAACACCAAGTCAAGTCGTGACAATTACGTCAAATGAACAATGCACTAATCATTATAAACCTGCATGCAACGGAAGAGGGAGAAAACAGTTCAATAATTCTAAAATGACATGTCAAACGACACATTGACTTTGCGGTTTACGAACTGAAGTTTTTAAACATCCGTGAATAAAATCTCGAAAATAGACCATTTAAAGGAGAGTTTAACATTAAAGTTAGGTTTAAATTTTGTAAAAGATGGACATTTATAGTTTTAAAAGAGAGATTACCTGAGATTTAAAGTCTCTCTATCGGCGCTACATACGGTCAAAAGACACGGATGAAAAAGGAGGTTATTTTTTCTGATGTTGGCAGTGTTGATAGTTTACCGGATACAGAATTTGACAGTTTATAAATATTTTAGGATAGGGATACATAGTTGCTTTTCAATACAGTCGAATTCTTTTTACTGGCCAAAGATTGTTTGTAACAATCATAATATTATGGATACCTACGTCAATTGATTACTGTTTCATTGAGCAATAAAACAAATTTTGAAACATATCCCGCTATCCAGTAAATGTGTATTTAGTTTAAAAAAAAATAGTATGTATCTAATTATAAAAAGTACCCACCTACCGTAAGTGTGACTAAATAAATATTTCAACAGTAGAAACCGTCAAACGGAGTTATTCCGCCTGGTTTTTCTATGGAATGTTGTTAATCTGTATTTACTGTAATCATTTTGTACTACGTATTTATTTTTATGTGGTTTTTAATAGTATATACACTTATCTACAAGTATTCAAAATAGTAAATATTGTCAATTTACATTCTAACATATCGATTTCATTGATATAAACATGTAGGAAAAATAGCACTAGCTTGGAGTTATTTTGCTTAATTTCAAAGGCATACGTGTAATTCTTTATCACTATTACATTATAACAGCAATACGGTAGAATAATACTCAATGTGTAACGCAAATATTTTAAACACCATTAACCATTTACATTTATCGTTTTTGTGTGTTTTTACATCGTCAAAATTTGCTAGGCGGTTATTACCTTTGTTTCAATGACAATTGCATACATTTTGAAAATTGAACGTAGGGTTGTGTAAGCGCTATAATTAATTAGTCTTTGTACATAAACTATATTCAGATCTTCTGATAAGGTAATATGCATATTTATTAGGTAAGAACATATTTTCATATGCTTTTTTTTTGTTATTTTGTCGAGAAATATAAAAAGCTTCCAGGCAACTTAAAATGATTTTTGAAGGCTTCAATTTTACGCTGTACACAAACATCGTACGGACTTAATTATGATATTTTAATTAATTAAATATGAAATTTTTTCCATAATTATGAAATTTTTCAATCTTCCGTTTTTTCCCAATTTTTTCATACGAGTTTATTTCCGGGTATAAGCTCAGGTTTTTACCCAAGTAAAAACTCAGTTTTTTCCTGGCCTTTCTATGTTTGTATGTGGTTAGCTGTAACCTCATAAAGGCGTATTCAAGAAAATTCGATGGAATTCTTTTTAAAATTATTATATTTTTTATAATAAAATGATCTGTTTTGCAATAAAGATTACCTAGGTTCCCTTTCACCAGAGATATTCTAATGTCCTTTAATAGTAGGCAATTCGTCTAAATAACTTTCTTATATATTCGACTAGTATAATATACATACAACAACAAATATAGCATTATTGGAAGAAATATGTACATATTTCCTGTCGGTAAAAAAGATTTTAGCTTGGAGCGTAAAGACTCTGGATATCACTTTCAAAAAGTATTTCATTAAAAAAAATAGATGGCAGTACAAACCACGAAGGCAGACTAAATGGTATTCATGCACACCTAAATACTGAGCATGCGCGCCGTGCAGTTACACCAGTTACACTTCAACATTCTTTCGTAATACTTGTGAAGTACTTTTCTGACAGTAGTTTGGCGTCAAACCAAAAAGTGTTTGTTATTGCGGTGTGGTGTTATGTGGAGTTTTATGTATGAAAAATAGTTTAAACTTAATGGAACTTTTTAAAACTGTTCATATCATTGGTTAAAATACTGCTTTTATTGGAATGATTGTATTTATTTCTTAAATAAGTTGATTGAACTTCCAAGTGAGGTGTCCACAGGTGTGTTGTGGCGGTTGCGATGCTTAGCAACCAACCGTTGGCGGACGTCATCTCTGCACCCATTCTCTGCACAATGAAGTGTCGTTTGAAAATATTGCATTTATCAAAAGATTTATCATCTCTGAGTTGCACTTATGGCATGCGGTAAATTTTTGATCGAACTAAAACTTTTGAAAAACTTTTCGTGTGGAAATTTTTACCTGCAATGAGTAAAAGTTTTGTGTTGACAATTCTGAATCATATGAACATTGCATCTACAGTAGTGATGGAGGAAACTGAAAGACTGTTCTTCACATTGCATGGAAGAAGAACCCATGGTCTTTATTCTACCTGTCTAGGATTTATTTTGTTAACGGCTGCCTTTCTAGTATCTCCGTGCAGATGTAACCCAGGTAAATATTATAATAGGTATCTATAAGCAACTTTCCGTAAGGTTTCTACCGTATATTGTGTGAGTATGTACTTACTGTTTGTGCTTACAATATTTATAAAGGTATTTTGGCTTACCTCATCCACCATATTTTTTTTAACAAGGTATAAAAATCCTTCATTATTGTATCTGAAAGTATTTAGTATAATTGATTAACCTTCGCATACTTAAAAAAAAGTTTTTACTTTGTGTTAAATATGTACCTACTAAACTTATGGGACTACTTGATAAATATTCTTAATTTTATTACCTATATTATTTACTTAGTTCTATAAATGTTACTGTTAACTTTTTGTTAATCCTCAATAATATGACATCGCAAAAGTATGAAATGAAAAATTTGCTATAGTTTATTATTGGAGCCGTTTTCGGTTTCTTAGTTTTTTTCAGCTCCCCTTAAACATAAATTGTATGCTCAATATATTTTTAAATCATATATACAAGTGGTTTCATATTAACTTTTACATCCTCATAATTTTCAACTCCCTTCATTAAAAATACTGCCGTACACATTTATGGGGTGTAATCCAGTCATTTTGCTTGTGAATATATAGGTTGTACCTATACTAATCTAATCCATCTCATTTCTTTAAGGAAAATGTAGTACTGTGCTGTAGTCTTTTTATCTTTCATTAGCAATATTGTCATTGGTATGGAGATTACTTGTGTTTTCTATAAGAGCCTCCGAGGCGAGATATTTTTTGCTACCCCGACGCTACTGGCTCAACTGTTTTATTATTATTTTACATGATCAATATTTGTTGGCCTCTGTGGTCTAGTGGTAAGAGTTTGCCGTAGCGATCAGGTGGGTCCAGGTTTAATTCCCTACAAGGTCAATCCCAAAATTAGATTTTTTCAATTTAAATTTGTGATCTTGAGACATCTTGTGACATGAATGACTTCTAAAAATTCTCATCGAGTTTATCTCGTTTGATTTTCTATTTTTCAAAATAATTGGCTGTTGGCTGTAATGTCAGATATTTTTATTACAAAATTATGACAAAAAAAAATCTTTATAAACCTCATGTAAGCGATTCATTATTACTAAATCAATATTATAGAATAGCACATTAGAATCGAACAAAAATCTTCTCATTGGAAAGATTTCTTTCCTTCACCCTAGTCCAGGGGCTACGAATCTTCGGCCTTAAGGCCACATGCGGCATTATAAGTTCTCGAGTGATGCTTTTTGACTGAATCAAACAAATACATAAATAAATAACTTCTACTGTTTTCCTTAATTTACAAAATAATGTACATACATTTGTATGTATGTTTCTTAAATGCTGTCTTATTTGCTCTTAAGATAAATGAATACAGCCTTCCGACAGGAAAAAGTTTGTCACCTCTGCCCTAGTCATTCTAGTGTCTTTGTTTCTTATGAAAACAGACTATTTCAAGAGGATATCCAGAATGCAACCGGCTGGGAAAAAAGATGGTTAGAGTCCATGCTTTCTTCAGGCACCCTCTGGATGTGCTAAAGTCAGGTCAATCGTCGCGTTATAATATTATTCGCTAAGCGAATCCGGTTCCAATTATCTGATGTTAGTATTGTCTACCACGGTAAACATTTAATATTTGTTTTTTCTGAAGACAGGCAACGAAAAATGCATGGGAACACATTAAACGAAACTTGCACTTATAGGTATGTTCCAGGGTTATTTTTATAATTTCTGAAGACCCTTTTTTACATAGAATAGATCAGTGGCTCTCATATGCGGCCATCAACGGTTTTATAGTAATAAATATTGATATTGAAAAAATGAGATATGGTAATATAAAATAAATAAGACATTTGTTTATTCGTATTGCGTACGTGTGCGGCTCGAAAACGAATGCTTTAATGAAATAGGGTTCTTTTTTTTATTAAAATTAATCGGGATCAGTAAGGTAACACCATGGGCTTAATTTGTGCTGCAGTGTTTAGTTACTCGATATGTTGTACGATAACCAACGCTGGTCATCTTGCAATCGTGTAATTATCATTGACCAGAGATTTTCCAAATACATAAGGTGTAACAGTGATTATCTTCTAATTTTTTTTTGTGTTCATATGGAAGCATCTATATATATATTACGTTATTCTTTATTTTTCTAATTTTGAAGGGAATTTGATACAATCATTACAATAAATACTTATTTTTTTAAAAATAATAAAGTAAGCGTATATTTTACTTAACTACGTTTAATCCATTCATCCGAACGAAGGCTTTTATTATTACGAATTTAAAAGGAAGAAGTATTTTTCATGAAATTCTTGAAATTATGGGGGAGCGTATGTATTGTACGTTAACCCCCAGATATTTGAATCTAACGACTGTATAAAATAGTGGTTCTTAACCGGTGCATTTGGTGCACGGTGAAATTGTTGCAAGAGCACCGCAGAAATATGGTAAACGATTAAAAAATTCGAAAATGTAGAAAACCGAAAAAATGCTTCGCGAAATTATGACAGCCGACGAATCGATTTTATCTAATCTTGTTGCCTCGCGTCTAATTGTTTTTGGAATTGGTTACCTTGTCAACGAATCGTAATCTGAAAATTAAATTTTCTGAGGTAACTGGAGGAATTTTGGACTTCCGTCCAAGACGAATACCCAGCTCTCTGTGAGAGGGCACTGAAAATCTTGTTACAGTTTTCAACATCATATTTGTGTGAGCTCGGTTTCTCAACAATAACTGCTATGAAAACTAAACGAGAAACACATACGAATTTAGACGAAGAATTGCGGGTAGCTATATCAAATATTTGACCCAATATTTATGAAATCTGCAAAAGCCGACAAGCCCAGCTTTCACTTTAATTGATTTTAACATCAAATAATCTCCATTTTATTATGGTTAATTTTAGTTTTTTCATAAATGAGTCGTATAGTATCAAAAGTAGAACTATCCACTAAATATTTGAAGTTTCGAGATAAACACGAAAAACGTTTTGTTGGCGTTTTGGAGTTTTTTGAGTTTTTTAATGTTTTAAATTTGTATGAGCGGCCATATTGTGACATCACTCAGGGTTACTCTGTGATTGGTCGAAAGTATGATTTACCAAACCGTTCACTTCGGTTTCCAAAGCTGTTAGTCGTTCTGATTTTGGTAGCAAGCATCATTTTCTTTTACGTTTTTATATCACATGTACATGATTTTGATACATTTTTTTTTATTTCTAGCCATACGCTATGACCGGTAGAATAGTGTGGCAGCATTAGTTCAATTTCGACAAATATGGGATAGTTCTACTTTCGATACTATACGACTTAAATATACTATACATATGTATATCTTTTCTTTAATTATTTTTTGTTGTATTAATAATCTGTTAAATTTATAATAAAGTTTATGTTCGCATATTTTTTTTTGTTTTTTACCGGTTTGATTTTAGTACACCGCCATTTTTTCTTATGTCAAAAAGTGCACCGTGACTTCGAAAAGGTTAAGATCCACTGGTATAAAACTATCAACGATTCTGTAAATCAGGAATATTGATAATATATTTTTTCGTAATCGAAGATGACTCTTTTATTTTAAAAACTTTAATGTACCCACACCGCAGGTTCACGAACTTCTACATTTGAGGATAAGATATCAGAATTTGATTATACGATAAAATTGTCAGTATCTGATATAGCATCGGAATAAATTTATAATATTATCACGTATTTAGTTACTTATATTTGATGCGGTGTAAGTTGTAAGTATTGACGGGGTTCCAAGAAATATTGAACCTAAATGTACCTTATTTTAATAAAACGTTTTCACTTATCCTGTATTTGATCCTGAATTCTTAACACGTTTTATTTTCTGTTAACGGACTGCGTTTCATTACTGAACATCCACATGTGCCCTGATTATTGATTCATTTCATATTAGCCCCAAGACTGCGGTAAAATAGATAAAACTGTCAAAACGACCTACCCAGGGTTGAATGTATTATTTTATCTCCACCATACTCATTTACACATATTCCCGAGCCATTGAAAGATTTTTAGTGTTTGCTGACAAACGGAATTGCGACACTCTTAGGCTGCTCTCACACACAGATGCCAAAGTTAAATATAGCAAATCCATATTCAGATCACGATTGCCGATCACCGTGGCTGAATGGTGACCGTATTTTTTCTCGTACTACTCGTTTCTCGATGAACTATTCGTAGGTATCCCTAAACCATTACTTTTTCAATCGATTTAGTAAATTGTATTCACACGCATGCTTCTGTCCAAACTATTTTAAATAATTGTTTCTTTAATAGCTTATCGTTCCCTAGCCTTCTTTTATTTTGATCCTCTGAAACGAAAGGTTGTTCGCTGAAGTACTGGAAAAGAACACCATTAGTAAATGTATTGAATAAAACGTTACCAAAAATGTTCAGATTCAGTAGTATGTACTGCTCTTTTATTCAATGATAATGAGGATTTACTCTGGCCAAACCTGCTCCCATGCAGAACATATTGGCACTATACGTTTCCTCCGGGATTATTTTTCTCTCACCAGTCTTGTTGCTTCCATCTGCGCCATATTTGCGTCCTTTATTTCAGCTAATTCCATCCCACCAATTTCATTAACGGCTTTCAAGGATGCCGAAAGCCATTGTGTTCAGGGTAATCTACAGCGCGTAATTTTAACATTCTAAAACGCTACACAGTCTCTTATCTCTTACCATTGGACCAAGCAAATTTCTATATCTACTGAATATAATTTTTCCTCCATGGAGCAAGCGAAATCGTTTATATGATTAGCGCACAATATGCATAGTATCAATCTTAAATGAAAATTTGTTTTACAAAAAATGTAATCAAAGTGTAAGATAAATGTATCTATAAAAGTATATCATACATTATCCGTTATTGTTAAATATTTGTATTATCAGGTTTTTCGACATCGTTCATAAACTTACATTAATATTTTTTTCTCAAATTGGGAAAATTTCGAGTGTTTCCTCGGAAAAGAATGCGAGCGGTATAAATGCGCTTTAAGAAAGAGAGAAGTATTATATCTTCCTTGTTCTAGAAGAAGACACTAACTAAAAAATACTAGTTTTGAGTAATTGTAAATCTGTATCTCAAGATTTTTTATTTCGTGCTGCACGTTCAAGCTTGCTGGGCCGCAGGTTTAGTATGGCTGTTCTAAACTGTACAGTCGAACCGGTAAGTATGTTGAACCTACCTATTGCCAACGTATAAATATACAATATAGTATGGGCGTTTGTATATCGCGTATTGCTGATCTGTGTGCGAGGCTGCTTATTTTCAAAGGACCTAGTTCTAAAAAACTAACCAACCAGCATATTGGTAATGGTCTTTCCCTTGAATTAACACTAACTTGACGATTAGAACCTTTTGCTAGCCTCTGCTAAAATTAAACTATTATTCTCTACCCAATGTGCGCCCGCCGAGGTTATTTTCCAGACATAGAGTTTTATTTTTGCGGTGATAATCGATGAAGCCGAAATAGCTTACCTAGATAAAACAACGTACACATATCATCATCAAACAAAAAAACTGTTTGCATAAAAAGGAAAATTTTTTCTACAGGATCCTGCATTTGGCGGAGCCGCTATATTCACGAACGTTATGTATAATTGCTATGTTGAACCAGACGTCGCGAAATAATTATTATCAAGATCCAGTGTTCCCAATGGGTTGATGACGCTGACCATCTTTAAACCTGGGGGAAGACGGTGACTTGGTAACTGGATAAAGTTGATTTGGGTCGCCAGATTCTTCCCATAGTGCACAATGGTGGAACATAATAGATACTTTTTTTCAGCATTGTTAATCTACATAGTAAAAGGCTGGGCCTTTATCCGAGTGGTCATAAAGTAAGATTTTTTAAATTACATTATCGCTGTTAAATTTTTATTTGAAATTCGATGGAGGTGGCTTTTATCACGAGACTATGACTTTTTATCGATATGTTTTTTTTTTAATTAAAAATATTTCATATATTTATATATATATATATATATATATATCGCTACTTTTGTTATGCGCGATTTGACAAAAACGTGAATTGAAAATATAGCCGACAAAATTTTGGAATATCATTAACATTGATCTGTTTATTAATGTTGATTGAACAATGTATTTTACAATTTTCCGAACATAGTCTATAGTCCAGTGATGGCGAACCTATGACCTGTGGGTTATACACTGACCCACGCAGGCTTTTTAAATGTCCGACGCGTTATTTTTTTGGTTAACTTATTTTTTATATCACAAAAGGGAAAATAGACATTCAAAAATATCTAAAAAATAAATATATACATATTTAATGTCGAATTTATAAAAAAATATTTCCAAGTGAACATTGGCTGGCTGATTTTCTATCATTATTAAAAGTTGTAAAACAAAAATGAACATTAATTTTTTAGAGGATTTTAATAGTGAGAACCAAAATAAAGTAGTTTTTAATCGTCTTCCCGTCCTCCTGTGACGCCACTGACTAAGTGACCCACGAACTATTACTGAAAAAATATGAGCCACTTATTAAAAAGGTTAGCCATCACCTTGTGTCTTTCATTTGGAAATTATATGACTACTCACTACAATCAGTGGTGAAATGACGTTACTAATGAACTAAAGGAATGAATTCGATTGAATACTGTGTTCACATTGAAAAGTATAATAAAATAAATTTCGTGCAGAGAAAAATTAAGTATTAATTTTAACAGAGTTTAAAAACATATAAATTTCCCATACATATAAGAGAATAAAATATAATATACCCAATACCCAAGATAGTCCTTCATTGATTATTTATCGGTAATATTTATTTAACGGAAACGATTTGCGTGTGGTGATTTGTGATTAATTGAATCAATTTACCGAGTTTATATTAAACTGTGACAGGTCGTCATTGTAAACGCTTGACTTTGATGGCCGATAATTTGAAGTGGTCGTTTTGATGGGCATGCGAGGTAAAACAAAACACTTCCGACAATTTCAAATTACGCTGGGAAGTAGATGTGGATAAATAAACGCTATATTCATATATTTACATTTGATTAAAGATTTTGTTTTTAACGTGATTATAGATTAGTCTAGTGGTAAGAGCTTTACCTAGCGATCAGTTTGGTCTGGGTTCAAGTCCCAGTAAGGTTAATAAAAAAGTTAAATTTTACTTCAAATTTATCTCGAGAGACAAATCTATTTTATTACTTTTAAGGTGTTAATTGTCAATTCTTTTTGGAAAGGTATTACATTTTAAAAACAAAACACAATTTATTTGTACTACTTCCACATGTTAATGATGTTCAGGACCGATTTTGCTCATTACGAGTATTATCAACTGATAAAAATACAATTACAACAGGGTTGTTTATTCAAAATTGAGTGTTAACAATTAGAAGGTATATAAAACAGTTGGTTCATGAACTATATTTTACTGCATTATATTTTAAAAATAAATAAACATATAAATATATTTTACCGTCTTATGTGAAATTAGTCGGCCGCTTATAATATTTATTGTCACTTTATATTTTGATAACTTGAATATATCAGCAATCCATCCATGTTTGAGCACAGATATCGTATCTATAATAGATTATTTGAGAAGAGAGGCGAATGGCTGGTTATCGAACGTCCTGGAAGGGCTGGGAATTCAGACAAACACCATTTCAAATCCGGTTCAACACTTATTTATTTTTAATCGAAGACACGACACGACAAACGATTTTAAATTAAGTCCAATGCAAAACAAACACAACCAATTCACATCGTCGACACCGACCACGAGGTCGGCAGCTCACCTCCACTCGACAGATCGTAATCGACTGTCCACACATACAAATAAAAAAACTCCCTGCATCGTCGGAGTTACCCCTTTCCGTCAAAAATGGACTCGTCCAGCGGATGTGCCCGGCGGCTATTGAACGGCTTGGCAACAATAGTCGGCCGATTCTCCGAATTATTGTCGTTACCGCTGAGCGATTTCAGTTCTGGACACTAATGAAACTTAAACTTGAAAACAAAAAAAAACCAGGGTGTGTCATATTATTATAAACTAGTGCGATTAATCGAACGAAAAATGTTATGCCACGCCTACTATCATAACTTATGATTAAATAATATACCTTCTAATATAAAATTAAAATTGATAACTTAGTTATTCCACTTGGTTTATCACTGACGTGACGCGTTTCGCCTCTTTAAGAAGCATCTTCAGACTATATCAGATCATTCAGAATATACCTTCTTATTTATTGGAGAATTTTTGCTGTACTTACCAGTCATAATCGTTTTGATTAATGGTTTTGTTTATTGAAGATTAAACTTACCTACTATTTATTGATTCGCTACCAAGCCCCGTAAATAAGAGATCTCATTTTATATGAAAAAGAGATACGGTTTTGTTTTTTTTTTTGACAATTGTAAGAAAAGACGTATACTATACTAATATGTATATAATTCAAATTGACTAAAAACGCCGAATACTTAATAACGTCAAATACCATACCCTGTGCTTTACTGGACAGACTAGAGACTGGATAAACTGAATTCAGTAACTTAAAAATACTAATATCGAGAAAATAAAAAAGGTATTAAAATGAATAACTTGAGAGTTTTTATAAATTAATACAACCATTAATAGTAATGGAGTATTAGTAAATAATATTTTAAATAGAACAGGCGGCTCACCACTATTGAATTTATTTGCCTTGGGACCTCCAAACACTAGTAATTGATTTGTAATTAGTAGTGTTATGGTAATTATTAGTCTATCAGTGTTTATGTCGTACCCCGATCCCCACGTCCAGTAGAATGGAATAAAACCCACCCTACCCCCTATTTTTAATGTAAGAATTAGAATCATTGTTTACCTTTCAAATTAATAACCTCGCGATATGGTTAGTCTGAAGACGCTTCTTAAACAGGCGAAACACGCCACGTTAGTGATAAAACCAGTGGAATAACAGAGTTACCACCGAATCCATAGAGAATATTAAAATGTGTTTGTTTTTAAATTTAGTTCTAAACCGTTTTCTTCCGCTGTATAAAAGTAATGGAAAATACGTAACTTTTGATGACTGGTGAGGAACGGAGATATTAAATAATGTTATTCAATTTTTAGTATTTAATGAAATATATTGAGTAAAATCAACCGTACCAAATTATAGTATTCGAGTTTTTTTGTTTTTTCTATAACGGAAATAAACGTCGCACTGCTATTTATTTTATAACAGAAATACTTTTATTTAAAACTGACTGACTCAGAATATTGAAAAATGCAGCTTGGTTACATACTTAACTTGCGGCGTGTCGAAATTTTGTCTGACGGTTAAATGATGTCATCTTACGTATTTTGAAAGCGATATTTTACATCGGTGATCAATACTTGATGAAGAATTCTTTCCGGTCTTACAAAGGAGGCAATTATTAATGTTTATTTTTGCCGGTTCTCTAGCCGTTTGATCAAACCTTCGAATTCGGGTTCGAATTCCCGTAGGTATATGCAATTTCATAACATGATTTTAAATTGATTTAACATCAATGGAAAACGGGCACAAGTAAAAGCGATTAGCTAACTAATAGTCCTTACCTAACCCCATCCTTTTATCCTTTCCTTCTCCGTAAGAGTAGAAATACTGAATAGCACCCAGTCCTCATAAAATAATTTATGTTGGGATGCTATATTAGGCGTCCATATGCACCTCATTTGAAGCGGATTTGGTTATAATAAAAATATTGCCGAAAAAAGTTTCTCAAGCGTTGACCAAAAGCAATTATTTCACTATTATAATATTCAGTCTATGCAATTATTTAAAAAAAAAGCGATCTGACAAATCAGATAAATCTAGATAAATTTTTAAACCCAGGCATATTAATTAAACCGATACTTCGCTGTAAAATTGACTATTGATTGAGGTAACTCTTTATTCGTGAGTTTGCGTTAGAATATTAGGCAGTGCTTTCGCAAACGATAAGGGATCGTATGTAGTATGAATACCCGTTCTGGCGGTCTCCTTCCTGGACTAGCGTATTATTGGCGAGAGGCCAGAGCAACAGTTGACGCAGAGAAAGGGCAATCAAGAAGGGACTCTCGGAGTCGTTGACTCTCTCTGCTCGCTCTCCGGTTCGCTTTTGCTTTGCTCGCAACTCAGGTAATAAAATAACGCAGAGTCGGGGACAAAGACAGGAAATGGCCGCGGGAAGGAATGCACACGCGACCTTCGGTCGGGGGCCGCCGCTCAGAAAATGCCTCCGCGATGAGATTTCTCAGATCGCTCAACGTTTTATCGTATGACACCCGTTTCTTTCGTAGAATATGAAATTTTAAATAGCCTCGTCGACTCGCTTAGTAGTAGATTGATCCGTTTGCTGGTAACAGTCGAAATAATAAAAAGCTTCACATCATTTGAAAAGCATACTAATGTGCACTTATTTAAAAACTGTACTACTGTCATAAGGAAAACTATTGCTAACGGTAAATGGTTTTAAATTCTTAGCAACGAAACACACTGTGATTTCAACGCAAGTAAATTGCTTTTTACAAAACTTTTTGGTAATATCCTAGACCAAATGAGTAGAGCTCTATTATAATAAGGTATAAGTATTCAGATCCACTAGAATTATAAGATAAATTTCATGGCTATTTCGGTACTTGTGGACCTAAATAATTGGCTATTTTTGCCTTGTTATTTAGAATGTCATTTGCCGTTAGTTTTCGTTTCTCTATCGACGGTGATGGGCAATGATGAAGAATAAAAATATCTTACTCGGTATGATTTCAGTAATCTATTAAAAAGTTATATAGAATTAAATACACCCAATTACGTAATAAATTTGAAAAATAATTAATATAGTGTTATGGTTAGGTGTAAAATCAAAAGGCTGATTTTGGTAATTTATTATCCAATTCTAGTTAAATTGAATAGTTAGGTTTGGTGGAGATACTTGACATTGCATGTCTCTAGGATCGCAGGGGTATGTAAAACGGAGAGGCGTTCTTCCAGAGATCAATCGACGGATGTGCAGGTTGTGATGATGAAGAGTTATAGTTTAATGTTTTGTAAATCGACACACATGATAAACTAATATCACGTTAGAAAATAGATATACAATCTGAGAGTATGTATATCAAATAATTTAAATTATTTTCTCCTTCGGTCAAACATGCGCGAATTTGGTTGAATACCATGCCAATATCGGTATGTACTTGATTACACCGTGTAGCGGGAAATATAATTTGGAATGCGAAAACCCAACTTTCTTGCATCTTGTTGAAATGACGATGAATGTCGAAACGTACTGTATTAAAAGTAAGCTGTGTAAATCATTTCGCCACTGGATTATTTAAAATATATCCTAAACTTTAAGATTGAAACTATATGACATTACACGTTTTCGCTTGCTAGATTATTGGTGATATTTTAGATGCATAATCAACGATTGTGATCATAATTAATGCCTGTCGGATCTGGTGATTCAATAATTAATGCATGATTCAGCAGATTAAAAACCCCCCCCCCATTTCAGATAATTGTAACATCTTTGAGTTTGTTTGAGTTGTATGCAACATTATTTCATTATAATATCATTTTCATGTTAAGAAGACAATATTAACGAGATTTTGTATCATATACTAACCGGTTATCATATTAAAAATTTTCTTCTCTTGAATTTCCTTGATTCCCTTGAAAATTTGATGATTGCTAATAGGTTACCAATATTTGTATGTGTTTGAGGAGTGTAGTGTGAAAGTGTGTGCTATGTGCTAAATTTGGAAAAGGGTTCCATATAAAAAAATAATTATTTAACTATTATAAAAGTTTATCATGCGAAGCATAAATAAGTCATTAATCCTCGTAATAATTTTCGATTTTTTTAACTGCACAGTGAGGTTATCTTTGCACGGTATGATAGTATTTGTATTTCCTTTTAATAATGAGACTCGTGATTGTAGAAATCACGGAGAGTTATTCTGATTCAATATTAACGAAATGGTATGAAACACGTGGCATTTTAACCGAAGAAATGTGATAGGTCTTATTATTAGGCCTGTATTAAATATTTATATCGTATTTCACGAGAAGCTCTATTCAAATGGAAATTTCTGTAGACTAAATACTTACGCAGATTTTTTCTTTCAGTACTCCATTCAATTGTTTGCTGACATGATTTCATTCGTGCTGTATGTTAAGACTTTTTTCGCTCGTAGATCTTTTGAAAAGGTCCCTTTTAAAATAAAGCCTCGGTTGCTAATTTAGCTGTATCTGACATACTACAAAAGATATATATATATATATATATATATTTGTATTGTGAAATTCGTTTTTGTTAACTATTGGAAACCCCCATCAATACGAGATATACTGAATTAAATGTAATTTGAACTCTTCACTACAAATATATGTATTTTATAATTTAAGACATCGACTGAGGGTGCTTGATGGAATTTCAATATCAAATTTGCATTATTGAGATTTTGTACACTTCCGTGTATTTAATATTATAATTTAAAATAGTATAATTTAAAATACATGGAAGTGTACAAAATCTCAATAATTCAAATATATATTTTATATTATTATCTGTCTTAAAATGAGACAATTTTTGATGAATCTGAATAATAAATTACACTTTTTACACAGTTTTCCTAAGCTTCAAACCAACTTGTATGGGTATTTCAAATAGTCATTGAAACCGTATATAAACTGGCATAATATTTTATAAAATTAATTATTAATCCACCCATGGACATTGATAAAAAAATTTGGCGGCTATTTGAAGGGGTACCCCGTGTAAGGCGATCCTGATCTTGACCATGCCACTTCGCGACGCCATTAAAAAAAATCGGATGCTCTAATCTGTTTTTATTTAATTAGATATCCGTTACTATTTTAAACAGGCTTTTATTAGATGAATCTAATAATTTTATGTAAACTAGCTCACGTACTTCTTTGAATTTTAACTTGTGTAGAAATAATTTACAAAAATATTGTTTTAATTACAGAAATTACGTAACGTATTTTGAAGCGTCGATTTCTCTTCTTCATTAATGTAACACGAGTAAAGAATTTTTAAACTCTGGTAAAAACAAGACGAAGAATCTCGTAAATAATTGTAGTATTTGGGGGTAAAGGGTACCGCAAATAGTGCAGAAAGGTCCATTTGTCTCTACCCCTCTCTTACTTAAGGCTGTCTCTTAATCCGTTTGTTTTACTTGAGTTGTCCAGACAGGTAAAAAAAAAAATCGTTCAGATACTTGGTATCGTAGGTTCCCGACCTCACAATATCACAGTTCATATAATATGTATATACTTATCTCCTGTCAAATATATTCCAGGTACTATGAAATATTTGTCTTGTGAATTTCCAATGGCATTTCATCATGAAACGTTAAGTCTCTAAGCACTATGGCCGAAGTTGTAGGTACGTCCTAAATATGTAACACATACTTTATCTGAGACATTGTGAGATGGGTCGAATTTGAGGTAGCAAACTTCACCTGGATCGTGTTTTTGAATAGACATACCTACGCCACCAGCGCTGCCTACTCGGACCAATCCATTTCGTAGTGGATGTTAGATGATGTATTTGGACGCTTCAGGTTTGTGACAATGTGACTAATCGCCTACGAAGAATTATGATCGTCCGAAACATAACTCATCTGCTGGTTGGAGTCACCTATCATACGAAAGTCTCCGGTCCAACCTGGCTTACTTACCTGAGGTTTGTTACTAAGTACGCCAACACAGACACTGTCAACTAGAAGCAGCAATAATAATTTTGATACTTTTAGTACATAATAGTTTAATTTAATTTTAAGACATCGACTGAGGGTGCTTGATGGAATTTCAATATAAAATTTGACATAATAGTTTGATAGAATGACAAAATTATACGTGTTGAGAAACCAAAACATAACATCAATATGTTCGAGTAAATTTACAATGACAAATCCTGTTGTGACTCAACTCCACGTCTCAACTTAACTAAATCTATCTATTAAGATATATCCTTTTCATTATGTGAAAGAACGCAATAAAAAATAAGTCAATAAAGGTTTTGAAATATATATTATAGTTTACCTCTTTTTTAACTCGTTTTTTTCTGATACAACGTTTAGTTTTGATGTGGCATTATACATAATTTAAATATCATTTGTTGATATTCATTTTCCTTCCTAAAATAGGGAAAAAACAGTTTTTTTGTTTGATTTTGATTGAAATTCATGGTACAAAAAGAATATTCTTTACAGAAGTTTGCAGCTTTGTAACTTGATTTAGGACTTGTGAAAAACCTGGGAGCAGAATAGGTTAGTGTAACAACACCTATATTAGGATAATTAGGATAATTATTCAAAAATTATTCGTAAAGAAACTACATAGTAAAGAAATATTTAGAATATAAATGTGTGTACATAAATGAGGAAAACTTTTTGGAAAAAAACTTAAATGAAATGTTAATCTTTAAAATAGAAAAATATTTGAATATATTTAGAATCAGAAAAAATATGTATATATCCAATGAAATGTCGCCGGTTGATTATCACTGTATATGATTCAGAGCATAGAACGGGTGATGCTACCTGAAGATGACTCACATTATGAATAAAATATTTTATTATGTTGAATTCCAAGTGTTGTGTTAAAAAAGACATTAAGGTTTCACATCTTGTAACACCAACGGAAACTAAATGGCTTCTTTTCCCACAAAACTATAGTATAATTTTATATATTATATCTAATCAATTTTTTATGCATTTTCTTTATATCTATGTACTTACCATTAGTTGTCGCAGTGTTATACATTTAACAAGAGTTCACGTGTGATTTTCGTCATCCGAGTTTATTATAAAATTTTATCAAATTTTCTCTCCAAATTTAAGAGAATATTAAAATCTTGACCATTTTATTCCACTTTCTGCTGGTTACTGTATCATATACCGCAGCAATAACAACTCTGCAATTTTTGCTTTCGTAGATTGTATATAGAGCGAAACAGAATAATTTGCATAATGGTAATGAATTCTCTTGTACATATTTTGAATTTTCCATGCTTATGTATATGATAAACGAATTCATGTTCACCAGATAAGAATTTTTAATTAGATTCAAGAGATTAACCACATTAATCGGAATAGTGTTTTTTTTATAAATCATATAATTACTCCATGTCAGGAACTGTGTATTTATATACACCGCGAACGAGAAACTGAGAAATTTTCATACCTACATGTGTATGTGATAATAATAAAACGTCTACATTTACGCCTACAGACCGGTCTGGGCTATTATATATAAGATAATCCATATTGTACTTATATACAAGCAACTTAAAAAAGCAATTTTCAATTCGGCGGTAACTTTCTGGATGAATTACTAGGAGCCCACTCTTAATTTATAATAGGATAAAATAACGATGTATTTAGTTCTACAAATTTTTTATCAGGTAGTTGATAGCTATTTCGACTTTACGCCATCATTCCACCAAGTAAATGCCAATTCAATCAACTCTATTTATTTTTTGTAAAAAAAATTACAACTCATGTTTATGTGATAAATAAAATCTTACAAAGATGCTTCTCAAATAGACGAAATTACACCAGTGGAATAACAAATTTATCAATTAGGATTTTATATGATCTAGTAAGTCATTTTATTTCTTGACATAATTCCATATAATGCTAGCTGACCTGACTGGATGGTTTATCCTCACCTATCACTTACCGTTAATACGTTACAAGGAGATGTTAATTCCAATCATAAGAGTCCTCTGACTGCTCTTCAGAATCGTGGAGGAATTTTCGAACATTTTTTCATTAACCTATTTAGAGCCGCATTTGCACTAACCGACTAATTGACATAAACGTGAGAAATCTTGCAGCGGCCCATGACTTACTCACCGGGAGTATTAAACCATTATGCAACTTATTTATCGGATTTAATTTCATAGTAAAAGTTGTATAAATTCATTAAGATAAAACAAATTTTTTGGTCACTCTCTTCGTGTGTTGCGTTTCAAGACCTGGTGAGGTATGTAAAGTGAAATAAACTTTACTTATGAAATTATTTAGTTTCATCTATAACATATGATAATTATATATGTCCATTTCTAAGCCTTCCTTGTAAAAAGTATTACATTTAGGGTGACTGCTATAGTAATTGAACGGCGATAGTTATTGGACACTATACTAATGTACATAGTTCGTATATTTTTCAATACTTTTTAACCATATTCGTTGCCAATGTCAGACTGCAAAAGATATTGATTATCAAGGAAACACTACAAAAGTATGGATTTTAAACGAGGACTGATTACAAATCGTTAATTGAATATCATTGTTAATATGATAGATATAGGGTCACTGCTATAGTAATTGGACGGCGATAGTTATTGGACACTTCTACTTTGAACGTCCAAAATAAGAGTAGCTAAGCATTCTTATTGGTGTGAAGGAAACAAATATATCTAGTCTTTCTATCTCTTTGTAACTGCAGCTTTAATTATCCACTACTAGATGACAATACTGAGAAAACTTCATTCGTATGTGATGCCAGGTAAAAGTCGTGAAAAACGTGTTTGCGTTAGCAGACCCTTTATGAAACGGTGCTATTTTAGTGACATTTACTTATACAAGTTTCGTGAATTTCGTAACGAAACTTCTCAGGAAAGCGTGGGAGACTACAAGCTGTCAATATTCATCGAGGCTTAAACAGTGGTACAACAACTAGCCTAAAAAGTAAATGTGTCCAATTACTATGTTTTTCCATATTTTTCAGTCTAATACAAATATCTAAAAAAACCTTTTGTTTTTATTACTGTTGTGTTCATTTCCTCGAAGCTCATTAAATTCCTCATCTCTACGTATCTTACGTGTTTCCTATATACTTATTTTCTTTGACTTATACACTGTTAAATGAAAGTACTTCCGTAAGTGTCCAATTACTATAGCAGTCACCCTACAAATAATATCAGTTTGCAAGAAAAAAACTCGTGTTAATTCGGCTACGAGCGATTTAGTTAGATATATAAACCCTCACTAAAATCACTTTTAGATGTTAATTGACAATTTTTGGTGGAAAAACATCATATTAAAAAAAACAGGTTTCACTCATTGCGAGCATTACCAGTTGATAATGTTGTGTTGTAAATAAATATTACAAAAAATTTGTTTTTTTTGTAATATAAACATACATTAGGTAATATATTTTTCGTCGATTTAGAAATTAGATATACTTGTATAGAACAGCAAATCGATTATTTAAACTATTTACAAATTTAGTTGTTAGAACGTTTCCTTTTTAATTTGTTTTCCACCATCTATTGGATATTCTTATCGGCTTAGGGATCCCAGTTCCACCCATGTACGGTTCACAATGGCGGTTACCCTGATAAATACTACAGCACGTCATTAACCGTTACATTTTAGCGTGCGAGCATTGTCCTGTTGCAAAGAAGCGAGCTGCAATCCACTGCAACGTTGGTGTCCATCCATATTTCACGCTTTCCTACCGGCTATCCCAAAATTCGTCTGTTATCTCCGTTTAATATATTTATTTACAAAGCATACATACT
Source organism: Himalopsyche phryganea (assembly GCA_022494535.1). Classification (NCBI taxonomy): domain Eukaryota; kingdom Metazoa; phylum Arthropoda; class Insecta; order Trichoptera; family Rhyacophilidae; genus Himalopsyche; species Himalopsyche phryganea. Next base: position 6,142,789 of record JAGVSL010000001.1, on the reverse strand, counting down.
TGAAATGATTGATCCAATGTGACGTGTTGTCTGACATTACACTTCGAATTACTGACATTTATAATAATTATTATATCATGGTCGCTTCTAAAATACCATCCAAGATTTCTAACTGGCACAACACACTGACATGGAAACATTACTTATATTTATTTTTGCCGCCGGCAAAGTAATTGTTTATTTATTTTCTATTTCCCAAATCTGAATAACGGCTTTATAAATAGGCACATTCATGCACATGTATCGTTCCATGCGTTGTTTAAAAGGATTCTCAAAATATGCAAATTCCATAAAGGGTATTCAAAATACATACATCACGAAATTATTTGTACAGTGCTAGTATCTTAACGTGCAGAGCTTATTTTATCAAAGGGAATTTTCAGAATTGCCATATATTTATAGAGAGGCAATATTGCACGGGTCCGCCCAACAATAAGTACGACTTTAAAGTATTTAATCGTATAATGATATCCGGATTCCACCCACTTTAAAATCTGGCGAACTTAAAATCGGCGTTATGGATTATTCAGCAGGCTAATTTATTCTGAGATTTAATTGTCCCAAGACATCATCCCAATTATGAATAAGTTAAATACATAATGTCCAGGGTTTTTTTTTATTTTTGTATACATATATATATATATATAATTGTATTTGAACAATGGTAACACATTATTTTCTTAACCGTCATTTATTTATTTATAATGGTCATTTATTATTGAGCTATGTACTTTTATCTTTTTTATATGTTTACTTAGTAGTTATTCTTTTAAATGTAGGATAATAAATTTAAAATTAAAAAAAAAATTATACATACTGAACTACTATTGTACCATTTAATAATATTATTGTATCATTTTTTGTCTTAATTTTCTGTATTCGTATTAGTTTGCCTAGTTCTTCACTAATAGGATTGTTTTTTGTGTTATTTGTTACTAAATTTCGTACTCTTCACATTTTTCGGTAATAAAATTAGTACGTTTATGGAGCCTCAAGGTTTTATTATTTTTCTCACTTGTTTATAAACTTTATTGTTTGTAGATAATTCGTTCAAAAAGTTTCCCATGATTATTATTTTCAATTTCTAATAAAACGACTTTTTTTTTCAGACCTAACATTTTTTATCGTTTTACGCTTTATTTAAACGTATCTAATGGAAATCGTGTTACGGAGACATTGTCAGAGTTTTTCCTTCCAAGTATTTTCCCTCGCGGCGAAAACTTGTTCACTGTTTTCCCCCTGGCAATTGAAATAAACAGATTTTTATCTGCAAATGTAAGCAGGATGCCATATTTATCAGCGCACGCACATATAATATATATATCTTAGAAAGTTGATTACTACTTATATACTTATTGCTTAGCAAACTTTCGACATCATTGTTCTGTAACAGAAAAAATCTAAACTTGTCTCATTTATTATTTAAGCCGTTCCTGTGGACTGTGGTAACTCAAAGTTTATTTCTTGCGTTTTACTTTATTATTTTTTAACGTTGAATGTTATATATAAATCGCTTATATTTTTTATGAACGTCGTTCGCATTTTTATGCGAACCGAAATAATACTTTTGTCAACTGATTTGTAACTGATCAACACTATCATGTGAAAATAAAATACATTATATAAATCTTATATGTATGTATGAGATAAATATAATTTAATACATCAGATCTCAATTCAATTTATTTTACTTGACTATAATTTACTTAAACATGGATATGAAAGAGGTGGTATAAGCTATTTCACAAAAGTTAATCTTGGGATATAAAAGCATTAATTAGGAATTTTATTTTTTTCTTAGTATACTTGTTTTTTTTTTCGCTGGACAGCGCAATTCCGCTTTAATCTAATATTTCACTTATACCCATTTCTGCTATTTTACTTCTGGCTAATCGAATTATCACTGCATGCAAACCTCACAAAGAATCACCCAACTATGTGTATCTATATTATATTTGAGGTATAGTTTCAATCACCTTTTACTACCCATTAGTTAATCCATTCTATAAACACAGTGCTATTTAAAAACTGTATTTATGTAAATTCACACAGAAGCTTAGATTAAGCTGCTGCCGTGATTTATGGTGAAACAGAATACCTACTATGTTTACCATATTTGTGCAGATGGCCTGCTTCATGATTTAATACACCTAATCGCTATTTCGTTAAAATTAAGAATACATAAACACATCGAAGCCATGCTTTTCATATAATCATTAATGCTGCTCGTAAGAAAAATATTGGCTACCGGGAGGTTAAGGAAATACCTGCTAAAAGTTATGACATTTAAGTTGAGAGCTTTGTTTGCAGTAAAGTTTCTGGTCACTTAGCTGACTAATGTGAACGGCAAGACTGGCAGGAGTCAATCGAATATTCACAGCGGAGAACAACATTTGGTTTTCATGTTTCCATACTAACTGCATACGCTAATTACCATTTGCCACGGCTTTGTAATTAACTGTCATACGTGTACTTAAAAATGTCTTGATGGTTTCGTTTGCATAGTTTCGTATAAAAATTTGAGTAACCGAAAAGAATAATTTTCTGTCGACAACAATACTTTCGTTTGAAAACGAATAAGACGCGTATATGCAACTTATATATTACGTGGCGTAGATTACGCCGTATATGTCGCGGACCTAATTGAATGATTGCTCTTCAAATGCTTGGACTCATACAAAACTGTCAATTTCGCACAAGAACTAATTATTTTATCACAGCGAAAACAATAATTCTTCTATCACAGGTTTACCTTGAAATAATCTGCTAACATAGACACTAAAGTTTACTGTGCCTGAAAGATTGTGTAAACATTGCTTTGGTGTACTTATTGCAATACCTCTATTCAAAGATAAGTCGCTGCCAAGTATTTGAATGCATGAAAAGCCCAATACGGATCACTTCGATAAAAACAAACATGTACACTCGGCGTTATCCTGTCTCGTAAATCAACCCTAAACTCATATCAACGGTTCCCATTTCATTTTATTGACAGGTAAAAACACTTCGTAAAAAGGTTGACTTCTCTGTTTACGAAAGCGTCGCAGGAAAGTTGGCCTTGCTTATTCAGTCACGGAAAGTTTATTTGAATCTTTCAGAATAAACTCTAAGTTTGAAATTTTAACGCGTAAGATGGGATTATTTTTTGATGATTATTATTTCGTAATTACGTTTCCGTTATACAGTATCTAACTTGGACACACGTGTTTCATAAACTGTATAAAAACATAAATTGATACAATATGCTTAACATACTCAGCGTACAATTTTCATTAACAGAAATTTGCCATCCTGCTACCTGAAATTATGCAAAAACAAAAATGAAAAAACAAACCATGCATGTAGATAGATGGTTAAAGTTAATTGTGTATTTTATTATTGTTTCATACCAAAGTGGCGGTTGTGACTGATGGTCAAAGAAGTTTTTTTTTTGGTAAATTTAATCAACGAGACATACATTCAATCACTAGACTAGTAACAACACTCGTCAATTTAATTGAAACTAACTTTAGAAATCCATTAAATATAACAATATACGTATTTATCTATAAGAGTAATCATTCTATATAACTTTTCTATGTCTACTAATATGCCTAATAGCTACCAATTAATTGTTATTTATTGCAAAATTACATAATATATAATTTCAAAAACGTAGTAAAAATATGCAACAAATTAAATGGTCAGAATTTAAATCAATTTTTGGTCAGAATTCGAATCAACTTTTCGTCAGAATAAAATTCAATTTTGGGTCAGAATAAAAATATTAACGGTCTGAATAACATTATTATACGGTCAGAATGAAAGGTCAGGTTAGGTTAGAAAAACTGATCGTAAATTATTTATTCTGCTCTCTGTAAATCTGACCGATACATTATGACCATTTCATATAAATTCTGACCAATGTATTCAAAATTATGATCAGAAAAATGCGAGCCCTGAAAATACTCGCATTTGATATCAATTTTGATTAAATAAATCATCAGTTTCACATGTAGATATATATTGCATAATATTATATGCATGCTTGCTTTTTTTTGTCATTTGAAGGTAGATTGAAAGTGGAAGGGTGCTTCAATGGATGTAAATATCTTTGAGGCTTCCTGTTGATAAAATATGGAATGCATGCTCTTCGCTGTATGTAAAGTTCTCAATGGTTTTAGTTATAGATATCGGCAAGCTTTCGTATTCCGGTTGTGCAGGCAGCTTCTTTGGCGTAAAAATAAATGTCCGACCAGGCTCAATGTTGAATATTTAATAGTAATGTAAATGGGTCAGGCCTGGGGAGGCTAGCGAGGTTTCACACCAGATGTGTGAATTTTGTGCATAGTCCAAATAAATTTCTTTAAACTGGCGCCCTTTGATTCATTGGCGCATATGCGATGCCATCAATCAATATTCTATTAACCAGTTTGATACTGTGTATGTATAATTTAAGCCCGTATTTTGGAAACACATGATGTGACAAATTGTCATGTTTTAGTGATCCTACTAAAATTAGAGCAGGCTTTTTATTCTTGTGCATTTAAAAAATAAAGGTGGAACACTGTCGCTGCAAATAAATATTTATTATTAACCACTTGGTGATTTCTGTCAAATTTCAGGAGAATATATATTTATTTACCATGTCCGCTCCTAATGTGGAGCATATGACTTCCTAATGGAGGTATCTCAGCAGAAATTATCTACGAGAACTGCTTGTTAACCAGTTGCTCAACCTCTCTCTTTTAAAGATAGAAGGATAGGGATATGACAGGACTAGTGGCTAGTTAATCGCTCTCGCTACGCCCCGTTTTTAGGATCGGTTGGCGGGAGGGAATTTTAGAGATTACGAAAATTTATGCCTACGAACAGAAATTTAAAAATCAATTTATGACACTGTTCTTTACCGGACTTGAACCCGAGACCTTACCCATTGACGTTAACCACTGCACCACGGAGCAGAATAATTTTAGTCGGCAATAATTTATTGTTATATATGAAAACAATGTCTTGAGACATAATTGAACTAAATCGTATTCGTGAAACCGAAATCTTTCCAAAGTATTTTATCGGTTCTATATTTTATTTAGATCCATTTTATTGAGCACTAAAAAAGCTGACACAGAGAACAGCAAATTGATGAGATAGAGGTGAGAAGTTTAAACGCCATGTTTCTAGAGAAAAATATAACTCAAATAAAATTCTCAATTTTTCCTTTATACTTAAATATTCAAAATTATCAGCGTGCGTAATAGTTCATATAACAATGCTTTAATAATTTTACACCTAGTGTAGCTCACTTCATGCATGGTCAAATATGACGTGACCTTATTAGGTTCGAATAATCTGTGAGGATTTTCTGAGAGAGTAGTTGAATAGGAATAACGTAAAGTTAGACAGCAAACTTAAGGACGCGACAAATAATGATACATGTGTTTGATTGATGCTTTACTGGTTATTATTAAGATGACTATTGAGATGATTTAAAACGTAATATCATTCTGTAAGATAAAAAAAATCTCCCGGAAATATCGTGTATTGGTAAAAATAATCTAATAAGGAATACTAATCTCTTTTCATGATTAAACGTGAATTCAATCCAGCGGAGATTTCCTCATAAATTCCTTTTACTTGTAAACTTTGTATTGGATAAATTTATATACTTACCCATATCCTCGATAAATTAACAATACACATTGTGTATTTTGAAAGTGTGCCGAAGCGAACATGATTTACTTACTGAAATCCTGATAAAAATTTCAATCCCCGTATTTTTACCGTTTAATATATCAACCAGTAGCGTATTGGTTATTTCAACTACCTCGGGCTGATCCACTGAAAGATTTCTAATGCTGTAATTTATAATATTGCTGTACACAATAATTCTTATTTAAAAACCCAGTAGAGTTTGTGATATTCTTACATGTAATAAAATATTCCTTCAGTTACATATTACCCCTTCAAAAACAAACATTTAGTAAAATATAGAAAACTGTTTCAAGTAATATTAGGGTGACTGCTATAGTAATTGGACACCTAAGAAAGTACTTTCCTTTAATAGTGTATAAGTAAAAAAAAGAAGTATGTAGGAAACATGTAAGGTATGTGGAGATGAGGAATTTAATGAGCTTCGAGGAAATGAACACAACGGTAATAAAAACAAAAGGTTTTTTTTAGATATTTGTATTAGACTAAGTATGGAAAAACATGGTAATTGGACACACTTACTTTTAAGGTTAGTTGTACCACTATTTAAATCTCATTGAATATTGACAGCTTGTAGTCTCTCACGCTTTCCTGAGAAGTTTCTTTACGAAATTCACGAAACTTTTATAAGTAAATGTCACTAAAATAGCACTGTTTCATAAAGGGTCTGCTAACACAAACACGTTTTTTCACTAATTTTACCTGGCATCACATACGGAATGAAGTTTTCTCAATATTGTCATCTAGTAGAGAATAATTAAAGCTGCAGTTACATAGAGATAGAAAGACTAAACATATTCGTCTCCTTCACATCAACAAGAATGCTTAGCTACTATTATTTTGGAAGTTTAAAGTTGTAATGTCCAATAACTATCGCCGTCCAATTACTATAGCAGTGACTCTATATCTGTCCTTGTTTAAAATCCATACTTTTGTAGTGTTTCCTTGATAATCAGTATCTTCTGCAGTCACAATATGGAGAAAAATACATGTACATAACTATGTACATTAGTAAATGCATTGAAATCGAGTGTGAGATATTTTGGTCGACTGAATTAGTTTGTGATATGATCATAAAGTATTCGAACATTAAAATAATAAGGCAATAAAGTATATTTTCTATGGATTCGGCGATAACTTTGTGGAAGTTCATTTTTAATATAAAATTAAATTAAAAATTGATAACTCAGTTATTCCACTTGTTTTATCACTAACGTGACGCATTTCGCCTCTTTAAGAAGCATCTTCAGACTAACCGTATTGTAAGGTTATTTATTTCTAAGGTACACGATGATTTTATTCTTAAAAGGGTGGGTGGCAATAGAGTATATTTTAAAAATTGTTAACGGTGACAGTTGAACTTTTTGTTTCAACTATCGCTCTCCGAATATGCTTAAAAATATTGTCATATAGAATTATATAATATATAGAGTCAATGACATAACTTAAAAATACACTAACAGTTTATTATATTGGATCGTATTATTTATGTTAACTGTACGCATGGAACTGAAAAGCAGCCAGACTGGATAAGGATAGGTCGACGAAGTTGTTGTTGGAAGACAAGACCCTACCAAAGATTAATGCGCTTATGAAAATCACGTTGATGAATTAATAAAAGATATGTTACCATAATATTACATCAATTATAATGTGGGCGAAACAATGACATTTTATTTTAAAAGAAAGTGATAGGTACTTACGTAGTTGTGCATCATTATCCCTTCTGAAGTCTTGCGATGTATCTTTGTGATTTAGTTTAGCGTCAGTTTTGAAGTGATGGGATATAAAATATGGAGATATTGTGTTCGTCTTTCACACCTATTATAAATTTGAGTGGCGTTTTGTTATATTTAATTACCCATTCCAGGTGTATGGTATGGCGTGAGGATAAGCAATATTGTATTGTAGGAATCACGAGCAGGTAATTTATTTATCATGTAAGCTTTTACGTGTTTCTTTTAATTACCACCGTTGAAGTGAGCACTTCGGTCGAAAACGATTATCAGGTACTTATTCATTTTTTTAATGTAAGGCTAAATAAATAGCGTGCTTTTAAATTATAATATAAATAGATTTTGTAAATACTATCTGTTGGTTAAATTTTGAATTTACAAAACACGTGCTGCAAAATATTCTTCCTCGAATGACACAATATCAGAAAATTGTTAAATATTGATTATTACAGCTTTTCTTATTAAGCAGAAGATGAAAATGGTAGTAGAATTGAATTTGTGTACTTTAAAAATAAATTCTTATGCCATTTATGTCACAAGATTTGTTTGAATATTATATTTTACTGTCAAAAGTTGGTGTAAACTTTTGATAATCACAGATGAAAATATTTAAATACCGTTGGGCTAATACTTTACCGATATGACAACTCTAAATTAAAAATTACAGGTGGGTTAAGTATTTGAAACAAAATAATCGTCCTTTTAGTTTAAATAACTTAATTTGTTCACTTACTTATCGATACAAAAATTTCTTTAGAGTAGTTTTATATTATATATAATATAAATGGATGTAGTTTTATCCTTCAGTAGTGGTAGACTGTGATATGAATATGGATGAACAGCTTGCTGCGTACAAGGGTGAAGATTTATGTGAAATCACTCTTTGTAAATAACGTCCCAAACAAACGTCGAATTAAACATACGAGTAGTAACCATTATTGCGACTTTCCCATTTCTTTATTTTATATAGTGACAGTGTTAATACTACGAAATTTTATTAACTTATATACGCGATAAATCAGGACTAATTCTTTTAACGAAAAATTAAAATCGATTGCGCATAAACTTCCTTCTTCTCTAATATACCGCTTAAAGTTAAGAATGAATGTCGTTGTCTGAGCGAGAAATGAAACATATAAATTGAAATCGCACTAAATGCACATAAATATAGTGGAACCAAAATGGATCCCGTCTTTCAGCACGGTACTTTAAAATGGTAGACTCCGTCAAACCGGCGTATCTTCGGTACGTCTCTTCTGCGCTCTATTGGATTGCTTGACATCTCCCTTGTCTGTCTTCCAAATTCAATAAATTTAACCCATTCAATTCAACACTAGTAATTTGCTAATCGCTAAAAAAACGTGGCAATTTCAAATAAAAAAATTTTCTCCGTTTATTATTTATGAAAATTGCTACTTTGCAACGGCTGTATATTCCATAAATACCCCAAAGACATCTTCATTAACATAAAAGGTGGGTAAATAATAAGCAGACTAGATCAAAAATATAAATCAATTATTATGACATCGAATGGAAACCCACATTTCGTGAAAATAATCTCATGTAGTCGCAGTTTTAAGAGAGGCTGGAGTATATACGTTAAACTTTGTTCTGACATAAACTAGGCACAATTCTATGATTGCGATAAAAAATTACAGGGATGTAAGACCATGTCTAAATAAACGACACTTTTCAATCAGTTACTACAATTAATAATATATGTTTTTTAAGTTAACCGTCAATGTTAAAGTCGCATTATATGTGAGGGGAAAATGAGCCTCGTTTTTGGCATGCGCATCCTAAATCTGCCGCTACCGGAAGTTACCCTTACCCCGCAGAGTTTTCGCGGGCGAAGGCGGATGGAACACGTTCCGTTTTCAATTTTCACTCCATTCTTTTAAGGCGGTTCTATTCTTGACGTGAAAATCTCCACCTTTCTTAGAAACTTTTGAAATAATTACGGAGCGCAAATATTAATTCATCATCTCACTTTAGTGCTACTGACGTCTACAATGTAGAGAACTAATGTAATTAATGTAGTTTTCAATAAATAATTAATTTAATAGAAGAACTAAGAAACCAGTGTGCCTAATTGGCGCAATCGTTATGGCTATATATGGCTATTTGCAATATTTTAATTTAAAAATCGAATATGAAAAGCTTTTAATGAGTTATATTTAGAACTATAGATATTGTTATTGTCTTTATCATCGGTGAGTCAAGATTGCGTTGAAAGGGACGCAAATTTTCGACGCATAACATTAATCATTTGTCTTGATTTATCTGTCTATCTTTAACGCAGCACACATACACAATCAGCGCATGCGCATTTAAATGTGACTTATCCTTCTTCTAAATTCTCCTCTTAACAAATGATTTATCAAATTCATATAAATTTCGTCAGTGACTTAAAAAAAAATATGAAGCTCTTTTTATAAAATGTTCTAATTTTATTTGCGTTTTGGTACTACCTCATAATTATGGTATCAATGATCAAAAGAGATAGGCTTAGTCAGAAGTAAAGTTTTTTTTTTGCTGACATTTGTATTGTAATCAATAAACATTCGTAGAATGTACCAAGCAAAAGCCTTCTTGCGTAACGGAAACGTATTATTTAAATTTTTTGTTCAAGCGAAGCGCTTATCGAAAACGTTAGTTTTATTGATACAACACATTCAAAAAGCCACATTTGAATTAAGATTATAAAAATGTCAGAGCTATGTGAGATCGTGAAATAGTGGCCTTTTCACTTGTGTAACGTATGTATTCAACATTATTGTATTTAAAAATATTAAGTTACAATTGACATGTTCAAGTCGAGGTAAGCCTACATTGTACGTTGCTAAACTTGTCCATGTTTTTCTCTTCTCATGTTATTATGTTGACACTATTACTCAATTTTACATTGTGTATTGTACTAATTAATTTTATAAAGAGGCAAGAGAAGTATTTTAACCTGAATTGCTTGAGGTACTCCCAATATATGTATTATTTAATTTCTAACCATTTTGTGAAATAACCCTTTTTTATTCTCCTATATTTTCAATCGTAAATCTTAATCTTGAATAATTCTTTTGATCTTTACACATTTTTATACTTGTATTGTAATCCCAAATAAAACTATGCGGGAAACAATGCTAAACAGACCTTTCCCCCGTGGGATTCTAAACAAGAAAGGTTTTCCTAATAGGTGAAAAACTCTTGTATACCTATGTGAGCTAAATTTTAAATTGAAGTTGTCGCCAAAGCTTCAGCAAAAGTCGCACCTGGCGAACAAACGCATACGTTTGCCTGATTTATTAACTCGACTTTAACCGCAAAAAGGTTGCTATCGGAAAAAAACTTTCCACACTTTCCATGAATAAATTACCAGCGTTAGGGATTCAGTATTCGACGACACCAACCCCACTCTTAACATCTAATCTGTCTTTTTAAACTGGTAACTTAAGAATGCTGAACGATTTCAAAGAAAGGGGCAACATGAAAGTATGTTATCTACTTGATCCTAATGACTTTTATAAACAATTTATTATCACAGTACATAATATTTTAAAAGGAATTTCCTTTAAAATTTCCGTGCAATTATTTTCTCCATGATAGATCCCACGATGGTTCCTTTTCATTAATTTATAGTTTCCGTTAGAAAAACTCTTATGAAATAGGTACTTATATTGAATAAATTTAAACATAAACGCGAAGCTTGAAGTCAGCAACTGATTTTGTTTATTTTGAACTTGAATTCTGTTTTTTTGATAGCCTTTTCTTAATCATTTAAGCAATCTTAATTTAAATGTTTTTTTAAACGGTGCGCAACGTCTTCCCGTAAGCGCTATCGTACTAAGACAAACAAATCCAAAAGATATCACTTTTTTGAGCAGCTTTTGCTTTAACGCTTTGCTGCGTCATCCGTGTACTTAAATTATTTCTATCAATTATTTTCAATTTGTTTTTTTACGGTTTATAACGAAATATCTATTCGACACGGTTACGCACTTCGCGCTGTTCTCGAAAGCCACCTTTTGTTAGTCTTTTCACTCTTGAAAAAACTTGTTATCTCGGTTTCGGGGCGTCTCCTCGCCGCCTCCTCCTACGCGCTCTTGTTTCTCGTGTGCCCCATTTTTATTTTTTAATAGGTAAGACTTCTCAAGTGGCCCAATCAAGTGGAGACTTTTGTGGTATAGTGGGTCGTAAAATAAGGTTTGGTCGCCTTTGTGGATGCGTCTAATCTAGAAAAGGTCGCCATTCCCTTCAACGTGTGCATACAATATTCCCACCGATTGTTTACTACTCCTTACTTTTTTTATTAGCAATGAAATCGAATGTTTATTTATGTTTTAGATTTCGTACGCGAAATCTAAAACTTAATAAACATTTACTACGGCAAAACATTTAAAAATAGAATAAATCTTTCATTCCCTACCACACTGCGATTGAAATTTCGTCTTGCGAATTGCGATAATGTTTCGATAGAAAACTTACTACAATTTCAAAAAAGTAGCTATTACCGCCTTACCACATTTGCACACAACCGATTTGAAGTCCAACTTCTCAACGATGGATATTTTTATAGGTAAGAATAGAAAATAATGAATAATATTTTGAAAACTCCGACTACACTTTCACTTGACCTACGTATGACTTATACATCAGTTGGACTTCCCATTTCAACCTTAACAGTATCTGTCATCAAGATCTGCTAACAATCGATGGATCTATTCACAAATTGATATTATTATTATTCAAACTTATTAACGCGCTAACAAGTAATATTTTATTGCTTATCGCAATTGACTGAAATAAAAATATTACACTAAAGAGTTTTATAGTCAAACTTTATTTCTCACATAAAAAAGTGGAAATTAATTGAGTAATCACATTGTATTTATTTATGAAGAATTTAAAAATATATGCAAATACCTTTTTATACATTTCTTCGTGATTTTACGGCTTTTTACCGTTATCCTTTTAAAAATGATGATTCATCAAGAACGTGACACGAAGAAAAACAAAAACCGAACATTTTCTATATAGTGTACTGGTTAAACTAGCCACTGACAATACTTGCAGGTCATCATGATTATTATCCATCGATGGATTACTTTCAACGCATCGATATTCGTGTTTTCTATATATTTACAAAATGTGAAAGATCCATGTATAATATATTTGCTGTATAAAGCTCTTTTAATAATTAATACATCGTCATTACTTATTAAACATTATGGAACTATCATTCAAAATTGTGTAAACAATGTTTTGTAAATGAATGAAAACAATGAAATGAAAAAATGGATTCATTTTGTCGCGCAGTCAAATAAAAGGGTCCAGAGAAAAGTATCCGTTATTACAATTATTATAAATACATTAATTTGTTGTACACTTCACATTTTAACTCGACCGTATTGAAAATTGTGTATTGTGAGGGGAAAAAAAAACAGGCTTGTTTCATTCGTGTGCGTGTTGAAAATGCATGCAACAAAAAGCATTACACAAAGGAATATTTTGACTTTATTAAATTCTTTACTTTGTTTTGTTTAAAACGGTGCATAACATTGCCCTGGATGTGATTCGATTTGTATTAACTTCGGGAACCACCGATGAATTCTGGTCAACCGCAAACTCATTTGTACTGAACAATAGAGAAGTAGGTCCACTAAGTTACCAAACGTTTATATAAAAATGATAACGTCACATGTTTTGGATTCAAACCAGCTCAGTTATAAAATAATTAACTAATGTAAGTTAACGGTAAGCATGCAAATCATCCACGGATATTTGTGGGATCAGGGAGGGATGCATGTTCGAATTATTTTCAAAAAAAATATCTAGGGTTTGAAGATGACAAATAATATCGTTCGATATAATATTGTGATATATTGATGACTAGATTTGTGTATAATTATGTTCTTTTTTTTATTTGTTAAGATTATTTTTATGAATAAAACCATTAGTATTGTTATTCGTTTAGTAATAACTAGTTCTACATTTTTGACAATTTTTATTAGGCTAGCCGTTTTCCACTCAACATTTAGAAATGTAAAATAGTTGATCTATATTGGTCATGCCCTTTTTAAAAATAAAGTGTACACTTCGTACGATATACCTTTCTTTAATTGTTTTTAATACAACTATTAATAATTATTTACAATCTACACGATAATATATTTTCATATGTGCCATAGGTAATTCACGAAAAAGTTCATCTAACTCTTCTAATTTTTATAGATTGTGCGAAATCATCGTTCTTATAAGCTAATTTTTTATTGTATACAAAAAATTTAAATCAATCTGACTTCAAAGCACTTCTTCAACCACTACATCTTTTGTTTTACAAATTCATGCAGCCGCGACAGACGTAGCTGGAGAGGTGTCGATTTCTCCCTGGGGCTTATTTCCCTTCGATTTTTACGGCTGTGGAAGGATTTGAATATTCAAGTAGCAGTTTTGTATCGGTATAAGAGTGCGTTTGGGAATAATTACCTACCCTTCTCCACATGTACGCACTTATTTCTTGACTTACCACCGACTTGTGTTCACCTGACACGGATACCATCGACAAACATAACATGTATATCGTGTCGCTTCGGAGACACATAATTTTCTACTACCAGATACTATCGAGCAGTGGCCCTTAACCGGTGCACCGCGTTGCATTTGGTGCACCGTGAGCTTGTGTCAAGTGCACCGCGGAAATATGATAAAAGACTAAAAAATTCGCGAAATGTTGAAAACCGAAAAAATGCGTCGCGAAGTTATGATTGCCGACGAATCGATTTTGTTTAATCGATCGCACGTGTTGCCTGGCGTCGAATGGTTTTACTGTATTACTTGTAGTATTGTTGTATAATCTGATAAATTTATAATAAAGTTTACTATCGCATATTATTATTTGATTTTAGTGCACCGCTATTTTTTCTTGTGACAAAAAGTGCACCATGACTTCGAAAAGGCTAAGAAACACAGCTGTAGAGTGTCTTAATCGTACCTATACAATAAAGATTGATAATTAATAAATACGTTTTTCTTTTTAATCATGAACTGAACAATTTCGTATATTTACTTTATTATGATAGTGCGCTTCTAAGCAGATGACAATTTAGTTTCATGTGGGATGAAAATTCATGTTTTTTTAGACGTCAATTTTAATACTGCTTAAGAATCTTCAACAGATATGAAGCACATTTTTTTAAGTTGAAAGTTCAGTTACGTTAAATATTCTTTATAAAATGTACCTTTTAAATTAATCATTTGTAATATAATTTATGATATCGACTGAGGGTGCTTGATGGAATTTCAATATAAAATATGAATTGTTGAAATTTTGTACATTGTCATTTATTTCGTCACTCGTTAATGGTTTCGCCTTTCGGTATCTTCAGACATTTGAGCACATGAATGAGCTCGAATTGACTTTTTGTATAAAATGAAATTATGTTTATGTGATTATAGTGATATTCACGTACATTACTGTCGACCTACTTCAGTTTTATTTCGCCAACCTAGCACTGAAAATCTAAATTAACAATTTTGATGAAAACATGTTTTCGATGTTTCCTCTACAAAACTCTCGCTCGTCATTTTGACAGGAAATTACACTGGTTTACTTATAAAGCAAAGCTTTTCATTACCCGCATGACTCGCAGGTTTCTGTATGCCAATACTTACTGACTAAACTTGCGTTCCGTCTTCATTCTGAAAAGCATTACTTTCCCGTCACGGATATACTTCTTAGTTTGTGATACCTTAAATTTATACCCTCGCCGCTTGGCATTGATTTATTAAGTTAACGTTAACTAATTAGAAATATCAAGCGTTCACACACTGGGCTTACGCAACGCCTTGGGTCAGGACCCCTAAATAATCCAATCTTAACTACAACAATGTAATGTTAAGTCCATTGGAATTACATTGTCCCCACGTTATGACACAATATTTAAAATCATTGTTACCCTCGAGGCGCAATATTAATTAAAACAATAAATACTATCGAGCTTTACCGAATACCATTAATAAGTTTGATAATGGTGTGATCTTCTACAACCATTTCAAGTACAAATTTTAACCGTTTGCAACCAAAATTTGGTTTCAAACCGTATTTAAAATGTGCACTGCAACACAATGATTCAGAGTGATAAGTCAGTAATTATTATTAAAATTATCTAGGAAAATTAGATCACTAAAACATGTGGCATATATATATATATATATTTATTATTTGTATGATGTAATTTAAGACATCGACTGAGGATGCTTGATGGAATTTCAATATCAAATTTGAGTTATTGAGATTTTGTACACTTCCATGTATTTTGTCACTAACATGGAAATACGTGAAAACGTACAAAATCTCAACAGTTCGAATTTGTATGATATTTGGCATGTGGAAGTTTTATAACAATGTTTTAAACGAACGCTCATTATTGTTATATTAATTTAAACAACTATAATTGTCGGCGTCCGTGGCGCAGTTGGTTTTGTCGCTGGCTACGGTTACGGATGTCTCGGGTTCAATTCCCGGTGCGGACGGTTTTCATAGATTGATCTTTCAATCGATTTATGGATTTCTGTTCGTAGTCTGAGTCCTCCCTCCCACCAATCCCATCCTCACGGGGCGTAACGAGAGCGATTAGCTAACCACTAGTCCTGTCATAGCCCTATCCTTCTATCCCTACTCTCTTCGAAAAAGAAAAGAGAGGTTGAGCAACTGAGTGACAAGCAGTTCTCGTAGAAAAAATTCTGTCAAGATAGCTCCATTAGGAGACCATATGCTCCACATTGGGAGCGGACATGGAAAAAAAAATATTAATATAATTTAAGACATCGACTGAGGGTGCTTGATGAAATTTCAATATCAAATTTGGATTATTGAGATTTTGTACACTTCCATGTATTTTGTCACTAACGACCCGGGTTTCGCCTTTCGGCATTCGAGCGCTCGAATACCTGAAGATGCCGAAAGGCGAAACCCGAGTCGTTAGTGACAAAATACATGGGAGTTTACAAAATCTCAATAATCCAAATTTAACTGTAAAATTATTACCACAATTTTTGAATTACGTAAATATATAAATAAATTAATTGCAGCTTTAGTGCATTCCAACGTCAAATTTTATATAAATTCTCTCATGTTTATTTTTGACAGCGGCAGACTGATTTGATATAAAACTGGTTTCAAGCAAGAATTATTTCAATCTCGCAGAAAACGAATCAAACCAAACTTCAAAAAAGTAACGAAAGTGAAGATAGCCAAGTAGTCTGCAAACATTTAGAAATGCATAGAAAAAAATAATGAATGAATAATTGTCAAATTAAGTAGTCATCTCGGAATTTGTAACAATCATTTACTGTAATATATTTTTATTGCCCTTATGGTTATAACTATCGGTTAAATAATATATTATGCATGCCTCTGAATTTCCTAGAATATCATAATCTATAAATAGTATCATTTTAAATACCTGCGAATATATTATGTGTCGGGTCCGTGGTGCAGTGGTCAATGTCGTTAACTTCGGTTACGGATGTCTCGGGTTCAAATATCGGTACGGACAGTTTCATAAATTAATTTTTCGATCGATTTATGATTTCTGTTCGTCTGCATGGATGTTTGCGATGTCTAAAAGTCCCTTCAACCCATCCGAGAGCGATTAGCTTACAACAAGTCCTATCGTAGCGGAAACGCTACGTGGGAAAACATTGGGAACGGACATGGTAAAAAAAATATGTACAATAATATATATCACACGTATACACTCTGCGTAACGGAATTCGTTCACTGAATGTTTTTCGAAAAACATCGTTCGAAAAGAACGTCTGACTTTATTATGTAGGAATAATGGAAACTGTTTAAGTTTCTTTTGATTACTTTTCCCCGATTTTCAATTGAAATTGACGTAAGGTATTCTCATAAATAGAATATCTTCCATTATACGCTCATTCATAAACTGTCGTCATAACATAAATTTCCACAGGAAAGCAATATCGTCCATTGTTTGGACTGAATTAAGACTGGTGTTTAAAAATCAATTGTGCTCGATTTCATTGTGGTTTGTTCTTTTAGTTAACCTATAAATACATGCCTGCCTAAAACTTGATGAATTATCAAATTTATTGCGTGAAAACTAGTTTTAAAAGAAATAAATAACGTTTAATCTCAGTGTAAATTTTTGAAATAATTAATTCTGATAATTTTGAATAAGTTTTCCCAAATAAGCATACTGGTCGCGTGTTCAAGTACCATTCAACTTCCATTGTCGCTGTAACTCTATGTAAGACTTATGAAAACCCATTCATGATTATAAATTATCACGCTTTATGACGTCGAAAATATTGAATATCTGAAAAGCTTATTTTTGAAAATGAAAATTTGAATAAAATTCAATAAATTATTTTTAGATTTTCCTTGTAGAAGGTAAGTTATGTAGAAATTCTGTGTACGTAATGGATACCCTTGCCATCTGTTTACATACTCTTAATACTTAGATAAAATTAATAGACCAGTAATTTATTAAATTTACCGGCATTAAAAAATCTTCTAATGATATTCTCGTATAATTTAATAGGTATTCAAGACTACCAGGTAGGACTCGTGGGAGGATGGGTGGATTTTAATGAAATGCGATTTTTCGTCGTGAACATTTTATAAAAAGGAAATTCCACACTTTGATTATAGTCGCTTTGTTATCCGTCTTATAATCGCTTGTGACTCTTTTTATTCCTTTGACCATAGGAAAGGGCCACTTCTAAAATTGCCGCGGAAAATTATGCTGGTCCTTTTAACGAAATACCATATTGTGGTATTTGGTAACATACGAGTACTTAGTGCTCTCTTAAAAGTAAAAGAATATGGAGGAACAAGACGTCATTTACGGTAAAAAGTTAACGGTTCTTTTGTTTTGTATTTT
Source organism: Himalopsyche phryganea (assembly GCA_022494535.1). Taxonomy (NCBI): domain Eukaryota; kingdom Metazoa; phylum Arthropoda; class Insecta; order Trichoptera; family Rhyacophilidae; genus Himalopsyche; species Himalopsyche phryganea. The sequence goes on along the minus strand of JAGVSL010000001.1, from coordinate 6,124,461 downwards.
ATTTCTCAGAGTTTCCTCAGTGTTCATATTATAATAGTATTTTTATACAAAATAAATAGTTATAGGGTTAAAGACATTACGTAAGGAAAGCTTATATTATATTAGTAGCGGGGTCTGGTCATAATTATTTTGCAGCATCGTGTTCAAAACGATATGTATTGACGAAGGGCTCGTAGTAAAAATCTCCGAAATTTATGTTTGTTCAACATCATCTTTAAACCGCCTTATCTCTATGTATCATTTCTAAATTGGTTAATTTGTTAACCTGCATACAATCTAATAGAGAAAAGTAAATATATAATGTTGTGTGGAGTAAATGCGTGCACCTAGTAATTACAGGTGGTGCAACAGTTTTTATTTTTGGCTTCCGATCAATGAATTTCTCTCGGGTCTCAGTAGTGACTTAGTGGGTATAGGAAAACGCCTTCTGGCCTAACGATTTACGCACGCGACCGACCGTACTTTGTATTTAAACGCTCAGACATTATATTTACAGTTTAAATTAACTTATTGTTGTTTGGCGCACGTGGTTGCGTTTCTCGCTTTATAACAAGTATCGGTCTTATCGCGATGTACCATTTATAGTTTTCAGTAACTAACAAAGTATTATTGATTTTTGAAGAGAGAATGTCTGCCCTTGAAAAACAAATTACCATTATTTCATGTGTATATTGAAAGCCATACATAATAGAACGCATTATTTTGCACATTATATTATTTGCTTCTGTGAAAGTCAATGCGAAACATGAAGTCTGATAACAAAGCTGGCAGATTCGAAGAAATTCTTAGCAGTTGATATGTTTGCAAGATAAGATAAATCGATATCTTCTATATTTTAGCAGTCTTCCCCTAAATCTCTAAACATGCATTTATATTTAGAATTACAATTCACATATCGAATAGAAAACAGAAATGTTCACACGTTATAGTATATCGCTAGGATACCAGTCAGAAATGAACGATAACAACTGTTTGTATTTGTAAAAATAAAATAAAATTCGTTTTACGTATTGCACAATTTTATAATAGAATAAGGACCGGTTTTGTTCATCGAACTAACGTTTGAAAAAAAAGGAATTGAAATAATTTTAATAAATAAAATACAATTCATTTGTACTACTTCCACATATTTATAATGATTAGGACCGGTTTCTCTCATCACGAGCATTATCAACTGATAAAAATACAAACATAACAGGCTTATTTATATAAAATTGAGTGTATATAAATAAGACTGTTATGTTTGTATTTTTATCAGTTGATAATGCTCGTGATGAGAGAAACCGGTCCTAATCATTATAAATATGTGGAAGTAGTACAAAGGAATTGTGTTTTATTTATTAAAATATAATGTCTTTCCACCGAGAATTGACAGTTAACACCTTAAAATTGAGTTGAAATAAGCTTTTATATAATTGGATTTATGAAACAATTCCATCTACAAATAAATACCTTCCCAATAAATAAAAAATAATCTCTGATTCTCAATACTAAAATAAAATAATAAACCCTATATTCATTCCATTTGAAGGAATAATAGACACACATTTAATTTCAAATATACAATTTAAAACGTGAAATCTTGTTTGATGACCAATCCTGGGATTATAAAATGGGTCCAGGATTGGATGCCCTAGTTGAAACTCATACATAGATAGTCATTGATAAAATTAATGTAAATTGAGAAATAGGGAATATTATAAGAACACTTGAGGATTGTTGATATGTTTTGTATGAATGATTTTATTTAGATGTATTACTGTTATTTAAATGTGCATATTTACTAATAGGTTTTTCTTCTTTTTTTACAGGTAACTGTTAAAATCAAAATTTTGACATTTGAAAATCTACATACTGCTCTTTCAAAGTCAGGTTCGTGTGAATAAATGTTTGTTTATGTAACACCAAGTATTATATTTTTAATATTTTATGTGTTACTTTAAGTTCGATAATATTACATTGTTATGTTGATTCGTATGTATTATATTTTATCATTTTTAAATGCTTAGCATTAGTAAATAAAATATTCATAACATCGATGTGGTACATCAACAAAACTTTTATAAACACAGGAAAATATTATTTTCTAACGTGTTTTAGTTTACTGTTTTAAACTAGACCGATATTATTTTGTGTTTTTGGCGTTATATAATAAAAGCATTAAACATTTTATTCAGGAGTATGGCTCTTAAACTAATACTGTGTCCCTACACTATCAGATACATATTTTTTTTATATTAGGCTTTCGTCGTTAAATACTGGTTTATCTGAATCTGATCGGCCGTCGGTCTACCAGCGGCGGTAGATTTAATCTAAAAGTCAGTTGGATGTTAAAAGGAGTCACAGGCGAAGTTATTTCCAGCCTATTCTATAATACAGTGAGAACGAACTTCGATTAACTCTATCAATCATTCATTAGTGACATTTTTCATGGATTGGATCGACTATTTCACACTGTAGTATTAATATCATACATTACAATTTAAAAAAATATATACTACTGAATTGCTTGCATATATTTAGGTTGACCTAATTTTAATTATTCGTACAGTATTCGTGCACATTTTAAAGATACAAATGTAACTTAGCATTCAGATTTAAAAAGATACTAATTTATTAAGAAATATTTTTTGTTGTAATTGCCTCAAGCTCTGTAGCTTTTGCATCATTTATTGTATACTCTTCGTAGTGTATGTGATTAAAAGTGAAAAAAATTATATCTTATTCACACACTAATTTCAATATAATTTGAATTTATAAATATTTTTATAATTTCAATTAAATTAAATTATATATGTAAGTTGACTGACTGAGTTTTCTTAATAGAACTAAATACATTGCAAGAAAGTTAGCAGTAGCAATGTATTTATTTACAGATGCAAGTATTTTCGTAAAATTAAAAAAATGCTTATTTAACCCTAATTTTTTTTCAAAAGAACCGCGAATAATAAAAAGATGTTATGCTCGAATACGAAAGTCGGACGAATACTGCTATTTTTAATTAAAATATTTTTTAAAAAAAGTAATCTGACATTCTGTTATGAAAATGGGATTTTCAAAAACAATATGTTGATTAAGATTTGATTAATTTTTGGTCACATGCCCGTGGACGAAATTCAGGTTATAAAATATTTCTTATTTGCACATGGTACGTAATTTTTAAAATGTGCGTGCTATGATACTAGGTACTAACCCTGGATCATGTTTATAATGTGGTACAATTTAGTGTCGGGAATAACTCTGTACGTAAAATATGCGTTCTATAATTAATGGCCGTAAGCCGATGCTAAAATTTCCGGGCACTTTGCTAATGTTTTTGAGGGTCCCCGTAATGTTTTTGTCGCGAAAATAATATTAAAAATAAAGGAGTTTATTATAAACTGACTATGCCCAGATGAAAATGTAATATAACGTACCGGACGGGCGGAAACAATATGACCCGCGAGACCTATTTTTATTTCAAAGGCTTTGTGTAGCTTATTTTTCATTTAATACTTACTGTCATATCTCGGGACTCAACAATAGCTGGGCACATCTATTCATTCCGTTATAGTTAAGAATCACGTGTTACAATCGATGATCAACTTCAATGAATAAAACGTATTTATATTTTATGAAAGGCTATTAAAAAAAACATCTAGCTAACATAAAAGGCAACATATAACTATAAAAAAACATTCATAAAGGTAGCAATTTTGAATTTGATGTTGATTGTGATTGCTTAACCCTGTTAGTCCCTGTGCCCCGATCTATCGGCGAAAATTTGTTTGTATCATATGAAAGACAATCGCATAGTTTTGTGATGTTTACCTTGACTTTTACATAGTTGATTGATAAAAGTTTGCGGCGGTGGATCGGCTCTGTAAGGTTTTCTAGAACACTGATTAAAGACGTCAAGCATGTGGTACCGGTTGCAATAATATTTAAAAGGGACGAGCGTATTCTTTTTTATAAATTTTTTACCGAATCTGTGAAACAATCTTCTTGCGGAAAAAATGAAAGAATGTCATGTGTATAAAGCGCCAAGTTTCAAACAGACCTAGAAAATACAGTGGGTGATCGATTAACGAACATAATCCGTTCCAAGAATATGTTCGCTATTCGAATTGTTCGTTAACCGATCATTGATTTACCATAGACATTTTACAGATAGAATAAGTAGATTAGAGAGATCGTTTTAGTTCGTTATCCGAATTGTTCGTTAACAGATTACCCACTGTATTGTCTTAAACGTTGAAATACCACTTTTCCACGAAATACCAGTTTTCTTTGAGTGCTAAATCGTTAGAAAAACAAAAGCAATTCTTATCCAAATGATCAAAGGACATTTTATTTCTTGACACCATTTACCCTTGACGACTCAGTTTAGAACTTAGGTAAGTAAGTAAGTGATATTATGATTTAGGATGGTATGTATCAAATATTACATGCATATATATATTTTTTTCGTTTTATGTAATGTGTTGGGTTGAAGTATGAAAAGCACTCTTTTTAAATGCTTGATTCCGTACAACTCATATGCAAAATATCTGATTGATGTGGTAATTTGTGCCGTTTTCGAAGCCGTGCATGTTAAGCATTTTCAAAGTGCAAATGCCGTACCACTTTCTTCCTCGGAGTGTAAGCGAAAGGCACCATAATTAATAATACTTCATCATGGTGTGAATTTTTCCATACTTCCTGCGATACCGGCTCATTTATTTATGTTTCGGTATTTGTATGCCAGGGAACGTTCGACTAGTAATAGCGCCTATTTCACCAATGGCGTGTAACAATTTGTAATAGTTTCATATGCGAAAATTGAATACCGCAGTGGTTGGTAGGGCTTCGCTGTTCCAATTAATTATGCATTAAGTAATAATACTTAGATTTACCATATGTATATACATAATAATATTTATGTACACATTTAAATAAATATTAAATATGTTATTTTTTGTTAATTATCGGAGTAATGAAATTAGTACATAATGGCAAACTCATATATTATATTAAATCACCGGTGCCGTAAATGTAACGACAGACAACCAACTGCAAAAGCCATATTTCCAACATTGTAACTATAACTATTATGTTAAGATTAGTAAACATTGGTTTTAGATTTCAAATAAATCAATTAAATACTGAAGTTTAAACCAAATGATTTTTTTAATGATTTATCATATATCTTCTTACTTTACGGTTATTTTATATGCAATACAAGTATTTTATATAGTATGTACATTTTTACTTACCTAATAAAAAACTTTTTAGAGTCAATTCATTTTCTGTTAAGTTTTATTATGGAAATTTCGATTCGCTCAACGGAAAAGTTAAAGAGTACATACATCTTGAATAGATTTATTATTATTTTACTCACTTACTAAAAAAAACGAAAGTCTTCAGCCGATTTCAAATATGATTCAGTAATCACTATTAACGTGCCTTACGAAATTAAGTATTTTTAGGATGATGATTGATGTAAAAAATAAAGTAATATATGCTTGATTTTTATTCGCTTTACGGATAAATTTATGTAACTTGTGAAAAAAACCGTTCACGGTTTTATAATACATACAATTTTAGAATAAAAAGTATATCGGTGTCATTATAAACAAAAATATATGTTTACTACTCAGTTATTTTCGGTCATTCCTATAGTATGTTTTTTGAGAACAATTATTGATTACAATGGAATTCTTACTAAGCATTCCAATTTTTTTTAATAATCATGTTTCGTGTACCTACAGATTCAACCACCTTTCACACCTTTGTTCTGTAGATATTTTTTTTATTGTGTAATCATTAAAGTGACCAAAATAAAAACGTTATCGTTTTTCTCATTTTGATCAAAAAAATTACAATGCTACAACAATTTTCTATTGTTAATAATTTCGCACAATCTTTAGTTTTAGCTAACCTTTTTTTAAATTAATAAACATCTTTTTTTTAATACTTTGACGATCTACAAAACCTATCGTTTAAAAAATCCGTATTATGTTCTATATTGTTTCATATGTTGTGTATGAATTAAGCCAAGGAATATCATGGCAATAGTGAATATACGAAGTAAAATAAACAACCTATCATTGAAAGATGTATGGATAACTAAGCAAGTAAAGTAAACGTATTATAAAACATACTAATGTATTACTGCGAAGAAGATTGATTTATACATGATTTGTCCAATAATAAGTTTTTCCATCTCGTATAAATGCAGCATTGTTAAGCATAGTCACCGCATCTACAATATAACGGAGTGTGTGATATTGATGAAACATGTTTGATAACTTTCCACGCAAGAAACACCTTCTATATTTTTACTATAATATTTTATTCTTCAAACTTTAACGACATTGAACTAGATTCATCATTACCAATAGAATTATAAATTCGATGCATGTTCGTTGCCACTAATTACTGTTTTAATGTGTTTTTTTATTACGTACTTATAAAATGGATGAAAAGAAATAAATCTTGCATTATACGGGACAATATGTGATACAGGGATTAAATTTTTTATCAGTCGCTAGGAAAAGTATATAGTATTTCTATCTATTGGAAACAACAAAATAGCCATTTTTTTGTGAATCATAACTTTTATTAACAACACAATTTATTTTACTACATGTATGTTATTCAATGCATTATGACTATTATAACCCACACGTTTCTTTCTTGATTGTCTAGGTATCTTTACATTGTATTTAAAAGAGTGGATCAAGAGGTGTTAAATTTCAAAACGCGTTTGAAAAATGATTCGATTAGCATACACAAGACTCTTCTTTAGTATCTTACCTTGCAACTAACTGGAGGCTTAAGACGGTTTTATGAAAAGGCAGTTACACACTGAAGTGTTTGCAAAATGCATTGTTTATGGCTGTTTCGAAGAGGTCAAACCAAGCAAACGGTATCCGGAGGCGTGTTTTGTTTCTGGTCCAGAATTGAGCTGTGTTTTAGTTACAATCCGTAAAATAATGCAAATTCGATCCTTATCAGGAGAACCAGCCACGCGCAACAATGGCCCGCCATTGCAGTAGTAATAATAATAATTGCAAATCCGGTTTGAATGTTAACTGTCCACTGACTGTATTGGCCACCGCACTCTCTGTACTTTGTACTTTGTATTTCCAAAGGAAGTCTTGCCCATTTCAACTTTGATTCTGTAATAACTATTAACGTGCATACAGCCGATCATTTATTTTATAATGACTTACGCAATAAAATTCATAATCAAGTGTTTTAAAGATGATGTTCGATATACAAAATAAAATAAGATATTTATAATATATTATTAAGTGTTTTCAATATTAAATAAATATAACGTGTTCATTTATATTAAACATAACTAGGCAACGATAAAAATTCTTATATCTGTGATTTTGTCTATTGAAACTTAATGTACGCAATTTAATTATAAAACATAACATACGAAACATTTTTTAATACAAATTCCACATATGTAAATTTTTACTGACAATGTATCAATATAGACATATTGGTGATAGGAAAAAAGCGAAAAGGAAAAAACGGACACAGTAGAAAAAGTTTCACATTTAAAATACTTCCTATCGTTTCATGAGTTTTTCAGCTTGAAAAAATGTTAAAATCAGATTTTTAATTTTCACTAATGTCAAATAATAATTTTCAGAAACTCAGAACGTCCGACGACGAAAGATTCATTTGTTGCGTTCTATCTTTGTTTGAAAGTGTTGAGTTGTTAAATTGTATTGAGACATTTATATAGGTTATTATTAGGTTATTATCTCAATTTTCAATGCCGTGCTGTTCAATGATCAGACAGATGATAAGATTAAGTACTTAAAGAAGTTCCTGTCTAGTAATCTAGTAGTAGTGTTATGGTAGGCAGATGGGTAGAAATTTTAATGTTTGAATTAAAGAACGCAATATAAAAGGTCTCAATAGTCAAATTTTTTCAGATATTACGAATCATTTAATTGAAAACGATCACAATTTTAATAAAAATAATAATGTAGAAATACTCCGTCGTGTAAATAATAAAGGTATAAAAATGAACAGTTAAGTATTTTTAGAAAATAATAAGAACATTAACAGAAATCATTTATTAGTAATTTACATTCTACGTAGGATATTAAATTCATTTCCAATAGGATTTGACCTCCAAAAGCAAACAATTCATTTTGTAATTAGTATTGCTATGGTAATTGTTACTGCTTGTATCTAATGCCCTCCCCACGTTCAGCAGAAAGATAATATTGCACCCTTACTTTTTATAATTTATAATTTAAGAATCAGAATCAATGTATACCTTATACATAAATAACCTTATGATAGAGTTAGTCTGAAGATGATTCTCAAAGAGGTGAAACACGTGTCACAATTAGTAACACCCTCAGTGAAATAACATAGTTATCGATTAAAATTTTTATATTATAAATGAATTTTCTCAAAGTTACCGCCAAATTTATCAAATAATATAGTATAGTAGATTCAGTGCGAAATCTATGCTATGAACCAAACCTCGTTATAATCTTATAATGCAGTGCCATCACGGGTACACAGTTAAATTCATTTACGAAACCACAAAATATTGTGGCTTTTATCGCGGTCAAAGAAATTGGTTTGTGTTAGGTATTATGTTTGGGATAAACTGATCTTATTACTAAGCACACTCAATTTATCATAGTAGATATTATTTTTATCGTTACTATATTAGAGGTAGAGGGTATGTCTGTTTACAAGAGCATCGAGTATCTTGTTGACGTTGTCTTTATACCGAAATGTTTACATAGTATATTATTATATAATATAATAATATACTTAGGATTCATATAACTGAAACGATTCATAGTAACATTATACTGAACGTTTGATTTATATTTGTTAACCTTCATATGACAGATGGCTGGCGAACCGCTAGCGTTGAAGAAATAATATATGTTCATCAAGTGACAAAATATAATATATTGCTAAAAACCATATTGTGTGAAACATCCAAATTTTCCCATGACTACACAAATTTTTTCTTAGATAGGTGTCTAATGAGGTTGTAATTAGTGAAAAAATACCTTCAAAAAATAATAGAATCTAGACTACGTGTATCTTCAAAAAATCTACGTGAAATTATGATGGTTCATCCTTAAACTTTTCTCACGATTTATTCATTATTACTTGTATCTGTGTTTATTTAGTTCTGAAATATTTATGTAACATATTTCTCTTTGTGTATTGCATCAAGCGTAGTACTTATAACACTGTTCCCGTCATAATGAGATCAATTTGGATGTAAAGAGTAATACAGTCAGCGGTGCTGCTCGGTTTAGCTGTATATGAAAACATGAAATTCTAAATTCATTACTCAGTAATCTCCATTGTGAAAAAACTTAAATTTTCATCGCTTTTGGCGAAAAGTTTAAAACTTTTTTTTTTGTATAGGCGATGACTTTCAACCTTTGCATACTTTAATTGAGTCTCAAAATTTATAACCGCTCTTTTTCGCAACTTCCGTAACGATGTATTAAAGAATTAATTTATTCGTGTTGTTGGAAAGATTTCCGTTTATATTTAAACGAATTCTTTGTAATATAAAGAATTCGTTTATTATCTTTGTCGAAAGTAATTAATAAAAATTGTCATGTTTGTTTTATTCAAATTTTATTATCCCACATTATACACAAAAAAGTATTTAATCTGAATTGACATTTTATATTTCTCAAATTATTATAGCTCAAAATATTTCTATTTTCGAAAAACTACGTAATTAAATATTTTTTTTTTATATCTTTCAACACATCCTTCTCAAGCCTACAATTTTTCATATTCTTTACCATCAATAAAACATAAAATTGACTACTTTCAATGTTTAGTTTTTTTTTTATTCAGTGTTAACGTTTAATGTTGACAAGTTCATGTTTAATTTCATTGACAAGCTCAAATAAATAGATTTTTTTATCGTGAATTACCGTAAGCAAACCGCCAAATATCATTCCACGAAGTGATTTAATAAAAACACGTTATTTGGGTGATACATTACTCTTGAAAAGTTTTAGAATTTGCGTTTACAAAGTACTAGGGTTTGCAAATATGACTTGTGTTAACAGGTAATTCGGTTATATAGGAAATTCTTAATCAATATAATATATGTAAGACGTATGTGATTATATTAAATATGCATTTTTTCACCAACCTTTTGTATTTATACTTTTCATAGTAGTTTATTTTTCCATTAACAGCGTAATATTATGTACATGTGCGTGTAGTGAACATAACAATATAGTAAAAAATGTTTATTTACGGATAGTGTTTGATTGCGTGACGATATTTTACAATTTATCTGTTAATGTTTTACTATCATTTTCCTCATTTAGAAATACTTTTAGCAAAAGTAATGACGTCGAAGAAATTAAAATATATGAAATCATTACAGTTTTACAAATAATCTCATTGAATTAAGAGCTTAGATCGATGTATGTATCTTCATTTAAATCCTGATTTAATCATCTTTTTCCTAGTTGTTTATATTTTATAAATTTATTAATAAAGGTAAAATACGAATATTTTTTTACAATATAGAATTTGATAGTAACCGTTTAATCGGTAAACTGGTATATATCTGGTATCCTGGCGATATTTTTTGTGTACGACACTGAATACGCCATTTGTTATGCGGGCGAGAAATGCATCGTTCGTACCTAATTAGAACAAAAACTATTAGCGTCAGCCAAATTACCTCGTCGAAATGCAGGTATTTTAGAAAGTGATATAATACTTCGTTTGTATTATCTTTCTTATCTGATGTGGGAAGTAGATGTTTCTCGAATCAATCAGGCTTTGTTGCATCCAACACAATTGTCAAGTTTTTGTGAGAACTTTGTCTTGTTATTTTCACTTACAGGAGCGGAAGTTTTTATAGTCATAATTAATTTAGTTTCTAATTGACGTTCGATAAATTATGCATAGCGGCTTCATTTTCATTTCAAAACTGATTTCTGCACATGATAAGCAAAAAATAACAAGCACCTGAAACGCTAGATTGCATATTTAAAAAAAAAAAACTCGACATGTCATTACTAATAATTGTGGAGTTCAGTATACACGTTTCAGGATTCAGTATTTTTTATTACAAACGCTACGAAATTGAAAAAAACTATTTACATAGAAATTAAGTATTTAATACTCAATGTCCAGTAAGAATCAACCATCCCGTCAACTAATGAACGTTGAACTTTATTCAAATATCTGTCGTTATCCAAGGATAGTGGGATACAAAGCGTTAAGAACCGGGGTAGTTCGGTAGAATTTGTATTGCATTATCTGAAAAAATAATATGTTGGGTCATAGATAAATTTGCTTTTGAAAAAATCGATGGGCCAAATCAATTGCCGACAATAATGAAGTATGGTGAACGTAAAATTTTTGGAGAAAGTTGGCTATGATAAAGGACATCAGAATTGCTTATTATATAAACTGTATAGTATCTCTTGCGGTAGTAGTCTATATAATTATTAAACTACTAAAATTTGTGTAAATATTAGAGCTATTGTAAATAGTAACTAGTGAATCTGTACTGACTATATGAAACCATTAAGGTGCACTAAAGCAATATTACCCTACTTGCTAATTTAATCCAAACACCTCTCGTGATTCCATGTTCAAAGAGAGTTTGCCCATGTCCAAGTATCGTGGTCAATTGTGTAATTTAGCTGGTTATTGGATAGCGTCATTATCTCGTATCCTTCCCAGTAACTGTGGTCGCAGTTTTATTGAGGCTGTAAGTTCAAGCAATGCTTTTCAATTGTTCGATTCTATTTAGAAAAATATATATTTTGACGTCATCCAATTTGTTAGACTATACATAAGTTATCAGTTATATCTGGACGGATTTTTCGAGAGATGTCATGAAAGTCAGGTGAAGGCATGGGAAGTGTTTACAAACGAAGGGTAAAGAGATTACTTAAATCTTTTATGAATCATAGATGTCACTTAAAGTTATTTGACTATCAGAAAAAAACATATATTGTCGTACAATTACCACCTGACTTCGATTTACCAAGTCAAAATGTACATACAAAGACAAATTTGTCTTATACCTTAAGGACTGTTTATTCAAAATGAATGATTTAATAATGACACATTTTAATCATGTCCGTTCTCAATATACGTTTTTTGACTGGCAAATTATTAAAAAACATAGGATTCGTCACTTATGACAAGACATAACTGGGATTTGGAGATGTACATCGTAACATTTCCTTTTTGAAAATTAATTTTCTTAATCTTTCAAATATTGAATTATTATCAAAGTGGTTTTAATAACAACAGTTTGAGAACCATTTACCCAGATAGAGTTCGTAATAGCTCAATAAGGATATTACAGTTTCCCATTTGATTTTGAATCATAAGAAATTTCTGTTCAATTACAGACTTTATACTTTCTGCAATTTAGAATGACTGCCGAAAAATCGATAATACTATTGGTGTGCTGTCTGCTTAAAATCTTTACAACAAGTGAAAAATGGTAAAAAAAACTATCTATTATGTTTTAAAGGATCGTCAAATATTGTTGAAAACTATTGCGGCATGACACCATCGTCAAAACTGTGCATTAATAGTTTTTAGTAACGCTTAAGGTGTTAACTGTCAATTCTTGGTGGAAAGACATTATATTTATTTTTAGTTCGCTTATTACTTATCTTAGATGAAATTTACAATACAATAGCTTATTGTATCATATTTGTTATAGTATGTTTTACATGTAATTTATATTATGTGATATCTGTAGTTGAAGTTTTTCTTGTTTTTTTATATTAAATAGATTTTTTATCCTGTAAAGGTGTGACTTTTTCTGTGGCATTTTTATAACTTAGTTATGATAATTAGTTATGAGATGATTCACGAATTGAGAGTAGTATTTATAATTGAAAATCAAACGAAAATGTTCTCTAAACTATGCTGAAATACTTCTCCCATCTTGACCCACGTATATCGCATTACTCATACAGTATTTGACATTCCTCGTGGAGCTAAATAACTTTCAATTTTCACTCTATTATGCCAATTTAATCAATAAACTAAATGTAACGTTTGTTCTATTTCGACTGAGTCTCATAATTTATGCCCTTCTTAAATAATTATGTATGCAGAGTTCATTATTGCATTTTATGTTTCTTATAAAATCACTTGTACCTTTACGACACAGTTGGTGCTGGATTACGGTTCTTTGTTTTTTACAGACTAACCTCACAATGTATGCATAACCGCAACCATCTGCCAAAGAACCTATCTCAACAGATACGTATAATGTCATACATATTTTCAGTGTATTATTTTACCGCTGGATGCACGCTATAATTTTATGTACAGTGATTCCCAACCATTTTAAAGTTTTATTTGAATAATTCATGATTGAGTTGATATTTTGTACAGGTTTCTAGTACAGCATATAAAGAAAGAAACTATTTATGTATTTTACATATTCCATCTTGCATTAAAAACTAAATATAAGAACTATTAAATGCTTTTTTGCACTAAAATTGTAGAGTTTTTTTTAATTATGTCTTTTAATTTCATTCCACTGACAGTAAAAATATTAATTTTACGAATTAAACATTTAGTTAAACTATTGTTGTACTATTATAAGTCGTATAATATGGGTGGGTTCCGATTTAAAATTGTGTTATTGGTCCATCATGTGTGGTCACAGTTGCAAGGGCGACCACTCAATATTGCACTACATTATCATTTCAAAAAATACCTATCATCTTAAATGCGCTTCGTGGCTTCCTCTGCGTATTAGGATATTTTTTGTATATTTTTATTAAAAACTACGGGCGGTAGCTATTATATTATCACACATTCTAAAAAAATGATTTTAATCGTAATTAAATTACGATTTACTACACCCTCACCTAATTGACGCTAGAAAGGAATGAATATATATATTTTCTCATTTGAATCTTCATTGATAATCTCTTCATAAATGTTTATGACGTTTCCAACTTATGCTTTCAGTTAATTATATTATGCTTGGCGCAATGGCACAAACCGTAATGCAAATATAATGGTTTTACTCAACGCCAGAATCTACCCTTTATGTACGTCGTCATAACCACTTGTCAAAGGGTGAGTACTTAAACCCAATGCATGCAGGTATATTAACTACGATAATTATCCGAACAGGTCGGTCACATGATAAAAAACGGTAAATATCCAATGCAAGCACTACATTGCCTGACGTATGAGCAAATTGAAAGCATTTTGCAGTATATTTTTTGATAACGTAATTTTTATGACACAAAAACTATTGTATCGTGTCCAAGTAAGTAAGGACATGAACCACTGAAAAATTCGAATTGAAAATTCATTTTAACGTCACAGGAATGTTAAAATATAACAGATATTATTTACAAGTCTACTATTGAATTATTTACTTAGAATTATCAGAGTAGTTTTTTTGTCATTTATATGAAATGAATCTAATTTGTTAACCTGCCTTATCTACTTACGATATATTTCAAGTATTTTTTCTTAATCTTTATTGAGCGTCTCACTTGTAGTAAGTGTACGAAGCTTGTAATTTAATATCTTTTTGATGTTTTTGATCATACTTCCGCTTCAAGGGGAGATGAAGCCCTACATCCTGAAGTTCAATACTTACCTTCTCCGATTGGTCTCGTAGTACCAACGATGTCTCAGTTAACTTGCGGTATATTCATATCAATTCCTCAATTGATATGTATTGATTATTCACCTGGTAAATCGATGTCATTATTCCGGCGATGATTTACGTTTTAATTTAAGCAAAATCTATGAAAATTATAAAAATGAATGTTTGTTTGTTTATTTGTCCCGTATGCGTTCCTTTACCATTCATCCGATTGCGATGAAACTTTGGTGAGTTGATGTGCACACACCCGCAAAGGTTTCTGAAAGAAGAAATCTAAAAAAAATCTAAAACAAAATAAAATGAATCAAATAGGTACAAACAGTGACATTTCAGGTCGTGTGTGACATAACAAGTGGGGTTAATTGTTAAATTCCAATTACCGGTCTTAAATGAAATTTAAAGGCGAAGATGTACCGTTGCCACGCAACCCTATGGTGCCGACAGATATGCCAGTCGAATTCAAACGTCTGCAGTTTCTGGTGCGACTTGCATTTGTAACCACCAACAAAGGAACACAGAAACAATTGCTACACGTTTGTGGACTAAATTTGAAAAATCCATGCATCTCCTGTATGGGGCCTGCTCACAGGTCGGAAATCCTTCTGATTTATTAGTGTATGCATCAGACGCAAAACAAAAAATATTGTGTATCCAAAAGCACTTCAATGAACATAATTATAACACAAACACTTTCTTTCTTTGAGTGGCATTGCAACGCATGCCGGGTACTCGCTAGTATTTAATATAATCAGGAGATAGCGCGTGTCATATACAATATTTTACCATTATGGCAATTACTATTGTCTATTTTACCATTATTTGTCAGTTCGAGTCCATTCGTGTGCTCGAATGCCTGAAGATGCCGAAAGGCGAAACCCGGGTCGTTAGTGACAAAATACATGGAAGTGTACAAAATCTCAATAATCCAAATTTACTATTGTTTGGTTTATTTATTTCACAAAAATACTTGTATCCATCTGATGCAATATTTAATAATTTTAATACCTGTATCTTTGTGGATTTTTTTAAATTAAACAAGTTTTACTCTCGAGAAAAGTCGTAAACATTATTTTAATTACATGCAATCATGTCATGTTTACATTTAACATAATTTGCCTTTTATATATTATATTATGAGATGCAGCTTTTGTTCTATAGAAACAATTGCATAAAAATATTTTATAATGACAACACAGAATTTGTGGAATTTACATTTTATATTGTGCTTCTCTAAATCATTCTTAATTACATTTACATTTTAAATACAGAAACGGCATTTTATCTTCCTTGTGCCAACATCGTGGGATAGTCTTTGATTCTTTTATTTCGAAATAGTTTACCAAAGCAACAAATCATTCATTTTAATTTCACCAATGGTACGTATCTATCTAAAGTTTTATTGCAAATATAACAATAAAGATTATTTATTTGGGAGAAAGTAAATTAAAAAATCGATCCGATGGAAAAAAAAGCATTTTACCGTCTAATAATACTTTTGATTGATTTTTATTCAATTATAAACTTGTTGCATGGTCAAATTAACATTTTTTTATTTATACGGATCCATAAATAAATTCGTTAATATGGATTTTATCTAGTATTTACAGTATGGTCTTGGACTCCCTACGTAAAATGTTTTTGTTATTTACTTGGAAGTAAGCAACTCGCATTGAATATTCATCGTCGAAATTCCTATCTGCCGTTTTAATAGTGACATAATGAAAAGCTTTTGTAAGCTTTTACCAATCAAAATATGGTAATAATATATTGAATTCCTTTTACGTTTGATGTACAATCAATAATGTTTTTAGTTACTCATTAAAATATAGATTGAAGTAATTCGACAAATTAATTTCCAATTGTGTTATGCCAATATTCGGTTTCAAATTGTATTAAATAAAAATTAATGTAGAACGGCTGTTTCTTATGTTTTCCGTATACCCATGTCGAAATTAAAAAAAAAAAAAACTTAAACGAACGACGTTTGTCATGCTCATATTCAATTTTCTTATATCATGAGATATTATGTAATTTTTTAAATATTGCAGTTCCCAGGGTCAGACTGACAATGTAAGGGTGAAGAGGTCACGGGAGCTTAATTATAATGTTTTTACTCCCACTGCCGACCCAAAAATTGTCGGAATTCTTTCTGGCAATTCCTCATATAAGGTTTCTAGGTATTTGTTTTGCACCATTTACTATACATAGGTATGTATCGTTATAAATGTTGTTCATTCGTAATCTTATAGTACAATTTGATATTAAATTCCAAAATATATTCAATCCTGTGTGATAATTTATTTCTATAAAATTTGATTTAATTTATGTGCGATGGAAAAATAGATGCTGCTAGATCTTTCGTTCACTGTTTTATCTGATTTAAACAGCAGTCAATTATGAAATTAAAATGTTTGTTTAGACAGCTAACCTCCGCATGATCTAAATGTTCCCTACGTTTGTTTTTAAATTCGTGCTTTGAAGTTTTTATAAACATCTCATGAAAATATTTATACAAAAATCATTATACACTTGCTATATTTTTTAGATGTATTGAAACACGTTTTACTTTAGAGCACGTGGCTTAGTTTTGAACGTACAAAATAGTTTCATTGCTGCATTGTGCCGCAATATCGGTAAAAGACGGCTACTCTATTTTAAGATCTTAGTCTGATTTACTCTGCGTATATTTTGAGAGGAAACACTGTTTTCATATACATTCCCCGTGCTATCGTTCGCCACATTGCCTAATTGACAGGATAAATTTCTAAATGAACGAAATCTGGCTGTTGCAGGTTTTCGCCTTCAATCCGCATCGTGTTGCATTTTGTTAGGAATGGCATTGGGTTGTTTACGGTCACTAAACCATTTACATCAATCAATAGAAGATGAATTAATTGGCATATAGATAGCTCTCACCATAAATGAGCTAGATTCGTTTTAGATTTTCCGTTAATTAGAAGAAATCAATAAAATTTCATCCACAGTGAAATTCCTTACCTCCAATTAGCACGCCCGTCGATTCAGCCTGGATATTTTTTTTTTAAATTAAATTAATATTTTATTTTTGTTACACGTCGGTTCAAATGATCAATTATATATTTGAATTCAATAAAAATCTCATGTAGAATTGAATACTGTATAGTTAATGTTTGTTTTTCTTATTATAATGCACATAGTTACATCAAAATTTATAGAACAAAACTAGAATTTGACTCAATGGAAATAGAGTGGACAAAAGCCAGCATAATAATACATGACAGATTTTCGTGCATTTTTCTCTGTCACATAGCGCAGTAGTTTTTTCCGTGAGTAAACTAACGCTGGTCACAATGTAGGTCCATATAAGGCAACCCGCTGTGCTTTCAACATTGTATCGAAGCCGGACGAAAAGGTGGTCCTGACGAAATGTTCAACAAAGTATTGCGTTATATTAATCATTGATGCAATTTTAAGATATTCTCTAAAATATTTGCTTCATTGTTGTTAATTAATTTATATTGGTTTATTGCTGCATCTTCGTGCTACTTTAAATCTAGGAAATATTCCTGATTATTCATAGATAAACATTTCATTTACCAACCAGGTATAAGTACTTAATGGATGGTTAGACACTGCGGATAGCCAATTAACACTAGTTTCGTATTATAAAATAACTTCATCGATTTTTAACTGCGTTTCATTTGGAATAATTACGCTAATGGTTTTCTTGGCGAGCTGGAAACAAAGTTATCGTCTCAACTTGCGCCCACAGGAATTGTTTCTACATTCTTATCTTGGATCCATTGTTTTGTTTTTTGACTAAAATGTTTTATTGCCTTGGTTTAATCTTGTTTGCTTTAACCATAACCAGGCAGGTAGAGTTATCGTTGTTTGTCAAAGCGTAGGTGATATAATTTGGGAGTGGAGGATTCTTCTTCAATCGGCTTAATTTATCAAGGAATTGTATACGTAGCATCTCATAATTTGTTCATCATGCTTTATTTCGAGTACATTTTTCCTTCTTGTTAAATTAGATTATGAATAGAATTCAAATTTAATTTTCATAATATATATATCTGCAAATTTATTTATAAATAGTTGTATTAGACATATAAACGTGTACAATGATATACGTAAAAAAATGGAAATAAAATATGTAGAAAAGTATTTCGATAATGATTAACAGTAATGGGATTCAAAATTTTCGAGACATAACAATATTTTTTGGACTAAATTTACAGCATTTCAGACAGATCCTATAATAATAATAAATTATGATGATACATACATAATATTTTCTTTTCTCAAAATATACATCACATGTGTACCGCAACTGTCGATTTAATTGCTCAATTAATTAACGCATAGTATTATTTGTAGTATCGTAGTTGAATATACTATAAGGTGTAACTATCCACTCGAATGACTGTAATTACGGCATATTATTTTTTCATTCAGTTACATTTAGTAGATTTATCTAAGCGATTTCACGCCTACCAGTTTTTGGTCAAGTCTTATCGATGTTGAAAAGATTCGGGCTATCTTTGTTTATCAGATGAAGAAACAACATTTTCTATCGAACCCATTACACGTGATGGCCAGTAGTGATGATAGATAATTACAACCCATGCTCGTGCTACAAGTTTTATTTCCTCTTCCAATATGGGGTGTGAAAATAAATCTTTCACTCACAGCGGAGCAAAGCATTTATTTGTACGGTGCACTGTTTCGTATATTCACTCGCAGAGAGCTTCGACATGGGAGGCAAATCAATTTAGTTTCTTTGATGAGAAAATATTAAGGAATGAAATCATATATTCGTAGATTTTCAATAATATCACTTAAATAAATATATTCTAGACTGAATGGCGACTGTAACTATCTTTATAAGACGCTCTTTAGCTATCAATTTTATTTAATGCTTAGAATATTTATCATTTCTGGACGCCTGAACATTACACCATGCTGACACCAATATTTTATGGTTTCAACCTAAATATACATGATCAGTGTATCAATGAAAAGGTTATCACACTTTATCGCCTATATTTGTGAGTGATACATTAATGCACTTTGCAAACGATAATAATTTATTTTATTTCATGATGTTTCTCGAAAAATAATGTACGAAAATAGCGATCCAAGCAAGTTTGTTGTAATATAATAAAAACAATTTTATTAAAATATTATTTGTATGAAATAACAGCTTATAGTATATTTTAAAGATATGTACCAATCTTACAATAGGTCTAAATTTATTATTTCTCTTTGTGTTTATACTTTATCAGCTGCAGGATGATGTTGGTAATCGGTTTTTGACTGCTGAGGCACCAAATAGAGATACAGTGTTTGAACACATTCTTCTTCTGCCATGGAGTTGCTTGCCGTTATTCTTGACTAGGACCATAATATGCCGTAGTTGATACTTCTCGGGGTGCACGTCATATGGCTAAAGTATACTTGTTTTGCAGTTTTCACTTCCTTTATTATTCCTTTTGACTTTTTCATTCGCAGCGTCACTTCGATGTTAATGATTTTATCATTCCAGCTGTGTCCTTTATTAATCAACTTTTCACTATTTATAACCTTATTTCGACACTATCAAATTCGATAATTTAAGTCGCATCGGTTGTAAAAAACGAAAAATTCTACGCATTATTATTAACTCCTTTTTTATTCACTATTATGACAAGCAATTTTCCTCGTTGGCATGTCTATACGGCTTTGTATTAAGAAGCCATATAATAAGATCTCGGGAATCCTTTGTCAACGCATAGGTAATTAATTATAAAGGTACATTTCACAAGGCCAAGGCCTGGTGTTTAAGTAGGCAAGTTTGATAACTTCCGAGAATTTGTTTATAAACTTAGTTATTTCGTTATCTCTAGGTGGTGATTCATATCACCTAAGATTAGATCAAACTTCAACGCAACTAATTTAATGCAAACACTTGCATACTAAGTGTTGTGCAAAAAAATTAGTTTTACACCGACATCATATCAACCTGTTTTTATTGCTGTAAGTTTTTGAATATTTAATCAAAATAATGAGTTAACTGTAATTTTCACATTTACCACGATTGTTGACTCAAAACCCTTGATATCTTACACAAAAAAATCTCATACCCTCGTCTCCAATGTTGGTGTAATCCAGTGGTCGTCAACCTTTTCATACCTACCACCCCATTTTTGCATATTTTTTTATAATAAAATGTCCTTACTGCCCACCAACATCGTAGTACATAATTCATTCCAGTGTAAAGATGCAATCATTTCTAGAAAATGAAGGATTTGAAAAAAACTTTTTAAATCCAACCTTTTATTGATACTGTAGAAAGAGTATTACATATTAAAGAAATAGTTTGAATCGAAAAACAAGAACATTATTATTATCATATTAAAATTATATTTAATGGTTAATGAGAACCTTGAGCCTGATGTTGCGAGTCTAAATATTTAATGTCTGGTTCAATTTTCGTTAGGAACATACGAAGGTCTCCTTTTTGGGTGATGTTTAAACGATTTCTTTGCTTGACCATAATAAAATTAACCGCACCGAAGCCTGATTCTAAAAATGGAAAAGGTATCAATATATTTTTTACCATTTTCCACTTTTTTTTATATGAAGCAGACATTTTTCTATTTTGCAATAGTTTTTGGGTTCCAGAGCCATTGAAACTATTTTTACTCTCTTCGTCATATTTAAGTTCTTGCAGTTCTGCTTGATAAATTACATCAAACTCATCCAAATTTGCAGTAAAAAGATTTATCATCCAATTATATACCTTCAAATTCGAAACATCTTAGAATCGTTTTTCCATATCATGTTTAAGTTCGTTAATGTGGCAACTAAACCTTTCGATTTCTTTAATTGTTATTTATGATAATTCGGGAAATTACCCACCGCCCACTTGTGGGCTGTACGGACAGATTGACCACCACTGGTGTAATCCAATGTCACTCAAGTTTTCAGATTAATTTGATGAAAACATATTTATCTACATTTATGCCATATCAATTTATAGTTTGAATGTTGTCATATTACGGCTGCGGAAAAATGATAACAGCATCCTAATATCGTGAGTGCGATTGCATAAGACATAATATGGATAGTGGCGATTGCAACTTTGTACATATATGCTTCATATGCGCATGGATTTCTATATACGCAGCCATTGTAGCATGTAACAAGAAAATTTTGAGACCAGTAACAGCTGTTTAAATTTTAAATCATATAAACTAATTATCTAAATTTAATCCCATGCATATTCATTTTGAAAATCGTACAATAATGTTATTGTTATTAAAGCACGATTACGATCTCTCAACGAATAATACAGTATAATATATTAGTTTTAATGTAGTCATTAGCAATATTAAAAATGTACCTATCCGTATTTTTCAAGTGGAAAGTGTTTATTTTCGTTGATTAAAGCAAAACCTGGTTTACTTTGCACGTACGTAAAGAGAGCAAAATGAAAATGTATGCAGCATTTACTTAATTGAGTTTTTTGGTAGCTAGGATACCGTTTATCATTTAACAATTTAAAAATAAATCGGAAAACATCGTCGGTACAGAAATTTTCTCTATAAACTTTTTTTGTACATTTATAAAATATTAAAGTTAGGGTTTGGTTTTTATATTCACGACAAGGAGTCCATACTCCTCTATCATTGTTCCTGCCTTGCAATGCTTAGCATTCTAGCTTTATTGATATTTTATTCATTTATTCTGTATTCATATATCATAATATTAAACCGCCGACTAAAAAGATTTACACCATATTCTTATGGTTTGGATTTATCTACTGTCACTTTCTCGTGGAAATATTGTGTGATAATTTAATATTTCACAGTTAATATAAACCATCGTATTACTATTTAATTATATATCAATAAAAAAATACTAAAATCATCAAAATTATTAATTATTAGGAAAGTTCACTGATTAAATTTCGTATTTAGCAATGTATATATTAGCATAAATCAGAAAATTACATCATAAGGCAATTAAAATATATTTTGCTGATTTCTTGTGTTTCATGGGCAACACAACACTTCTCGTTTCCTAATTTAATGCAATGCCAGTTTGTTGTTGGCTGGACAGTGTACACATAAAACATTTTGTCTGTGTTCTGCAGTTGCGGCTAAATCTCAAAAGTCGTGTAAAGCCGTGATTTCCAACAGTTCTCCATTAATTTAAACCCTTTTTAAAACGTCATCTTACGAACAATACTAAAATTTATGCACATTAATTTTTGCACCCTCTAGCGTTTAGTTTAATATAATGATGCTCATAAACAAAATAGGGATGACGTTAAAATAAAATCTTATATAAAGCAATTTCCACACATGTTGTGCGTAGATCACAGTTCACTTTATGTTATCTAGTAATTAAAAGCTAATAAAAATGATTTTCGAAATATTTTTTAACGTTTACCATTATTACCACAATTGCCTAGTTGTTATAAAAAATACTGAAAAGATGTCTGAAACTGTATTCCACTTATCGTTGGAGGTGATTATGTTTTATTTGGCAATAATAAAACGCAAATTTTATTTTATAACGTCGATAAAGTTAACCCAATCGACGTTCATACATCTCTTCAATTCCGACGTAAATTTGTATTATATTTTGAAAATATTTATGTATTTATTTTCCCTTTGATTATGTCCATCTAATTTGCATATTACTTATTTGTAAATGATATTGATATTTGTGTTTGTTTATGATAATTGTATTTGTATATGATATTTTTGTTTGATTCTAATTTGTATTTGAATTTGTGTTTGTATATTCACACTTACGTAGATACCTCCGAGCACCAAACATCTCCGACCATGTATCGACGCACATTGAGATCACCTCAGTTGTGCAGCGGTTAAAGAACGGGAAGGCGCCGGGCATGGACGGTATACAACCAGAGTTTCTCAAGTACGGCTTGGAGGCGTTCTTACAGCCCTTGCACCTACTTCTCAGTAAGGTATGGCAGCAGGAGCGCTGTCCAAGGGACTGGGTTAACTGTGAGGTCATCACAATCCACAAAACAAGTGACCCACTCCGCTATGACAGTTACTGGGGCATAACGCTGGTCAGCGTGCCTGGTAAGATCTTGGCGCAGATAGTCTTGGCGAGAATACGGATTACAGTAATGTGTATCCTCAGGGAAAAACAGGTCGGTTTCTTACCTGGCAGATCATGTGCAGACCAAATTCATAATCTCAGACGCATTCTCAAGGAAAGCAACGAATCCAACAGCTCGCTGGCGTGTTTCTTTATGGAATAGAATTACTTTGACAGTCCGCACCGGCCTTCCCTATGGCATATATTAAAACTGTACGGAATCCCAACTAAGATTATCGCTATCATCAAATGCATGCACGAAGGTAGTGAATGCTGCATTAGAATCGGCGATGTAACCACAGAATGGTTTGGGGTCTCAACCGGGGTCAGCCAGGGCAGTGTCCTAGCTCTGCTCCTCTTCGTCATAACCTTAGACTTCATCCTGAGGAAGTCAATTCATCCTGACTGAGGTGTAGCCGTTGCCCCTGATCTGATGCTGTGTGATCTCGAGTATGCTGACGACGCTGTCATATTTGACAAATCTGTCGAGGGTATTCAGGAAACAATGGGCAGGCTGCAGAGCAACTCGTATCGCATTGGTCTCAAGTCAATGCGGGTAAAACCAATATGCTATGCAACAGTTTCTGTTCGGCCCCGGGTTACGTCAACTCACTAAAATACAGGGTAATCCAATACTGTGAAGATCAAATTGACGATCATGTCAATTTAAAGTGTCTTTTTAACGGACTCATAATTATTGTGCAACACAAAACCTTTGCTAAGGATAATCATTTTCCTTGTTTTATTTCAAAAAGCTAACTATATTTATATTTTCTTTAGCCTTGAGTCACATAAATAACAATCTTTTATTTTATTTTGCAGTACAAAAAAAAACATTTTTAGTATGAATGAAACTATTTCGTATTTTTCTTCGGCTATCTTGATAATTATCTTTTTACTTTAAAAAAAATGCTTATGTGCACAACTAAAAAGAGTAAAAACGTATTGATATGAAAAGTCAAACCGTAACATTTTATCACAAATCACAATTTAATTTTGCAAAATTATTAAAAAATAATAATTTGCCAATGGTGGTTTCTTACTACAAGTAAAATATATTTCCGTATCAGTTATTTTAGTGTATTTTTCAATCCATGAAAGTGCGCGAAGTGTTGACTATTTTATATAATGGTTGAAGAATGTTGTATATACTGGTACAATTATTATTCAGTTACGCAGTTTAACATTGGAAGCACTGTATTATTATAATAGGCTTCGTAACTCATTGTTTAGCGGGCGGATGTAGTTCCTTGCTTCCTCCAGACAATGGTTGCTAAACTCCAATGCCGTATCGGAGATTCACCTAAAATGATGTTCTTATTAACCACTAACGCAACTAGGGCTTTTAATTTAGAACTATTCATAAGTTTTTTTTTTAACATAAGAAGAAACTATATATCCGTAGATTTCTTTAAATGCTATGAATGACCTCAGTATATACTTTATGAGCTTTATATTTTTTCCAGATTTTAAATTGTCACGTTTTAACTGTGTCCGTTCCCAATATTAAGCATATGGGCTCATAATTGAACTTAAACAGACGTCGTTCTATGAGAACTGCTTTGTATTCAGTGGCTCAATTTCTCTTTGCTGGAGAGAGTATGGATAGACGGATGGGGCTAGGTTAGATTATCGCTTTCGGAATGTCCCGTTTTTAAGACTGGATGAGTAGGAGAAAATTTTCGATATCACAGACATCCATGTCTTGGAACACAAATCCATAGACAAATCAATTTATGAGATTGTCCCTACTGAGATTCGAATCCGTGCACATAGCGACGACAACGACTTTGAAAACTCCGTATAAAACAGTGGATTCAAAAAACATTAAAAAATATTAAGCTTAGTAGCCCATATGAAAAATATTTTGTTGCACGTTTGCTTATGTCTATAGTTGGTAAATTAAAATTCTTGGAAGATTTGACCTTAACTTAAGTAATTTTTCATAGATAATAGAGACTCGCCCGCCGAATATTAAAAAATTTATCCAGGTAGTTAATATTGTTGTCACGCGTAAAGCAGGATGTTAAATATGTATTAACATATCGGTATACCTTGATATGCATAATCGTAATACACACCTATCATCTCACTCTATAGAAATCTTGAATCAGAAAATATGTTTTAATGGTACCTTTCCGTGAAACTTATCGTTATTTGATATTTTTTACTGAAATGAATAGTGGATAATTCATTTTGATTAACATTATTTAGTTGGTACGTATGTCCAAAATATTTTGTACAACTATAATATACATAAATAGAAAATGATCCTAGTATATTTTTTCCCTTCATGTTAGTTTATTTCTGCCTGCCCACTCTAATTACATTTTATTGAAGTCTACATTCCATAAATATATATTTACGTCTCCCACATTGTAGAAAAATCTTCCCTTGTACGAATAAATGCTTAGTTATTTGCCTGTATGACATTTTTTATTTTTAGATTTGATATTTATTGCTTCTTTGTCATTTTCTGACATCTATGTATCAAAAAGCTTTTGAAATTACATACTTATAATATTAATTCATAATTGCAATACAAATTTCAAGAATTTTCTCATTAGTAAGGCTCACATATTTTGAACATTTCAGTCAGTATTAATCGAAGTCATAGATTATTTTATTTGAATTTGAAAATATATACCTATGTAAGTGCCGTGGCCCATTTTGTGTTTTTTCATACTCTCCATACAAATATGTTATTACATTTTGCGACAATTGTCTAATACCGTTTTAACAACCATCGAGGCAATTGGATACGTGATTCAATTATGTTCAAGTGTGTTCCACACAGGGAAGGATGGATAAAGGTACTTTTGATTTATTTCGTATCAACTTATTGTATCCTTGTGGATAGTTATGTGGAAACCGATCACCAATGGAAACTACTCGCACCCTTGCTTACCTGCCGAAAAATAGGGTATACATTTCCAGATTCGACGTGTTAGGAACTTACTACATTCTCATTGTTTTTTTTTCATAATAGAACCTTTTTTTATATTGACTACATTAAAGCTGCCCCTTTCCTTCATTATGTTGACTCTTTAATTTTAACCAGATTCATTCACTAACTCGTCGTTTAAGAAACCAACCTGTGAACATGTCTTTTTTATGATGATTTCAAAAAAGACATTCCCCTTTTCCATCATTAAATGATGGATTCATAATTTTAACCATACTGATAATAATTTAAGATATCGACTGAGGATACTTGATGGAATTTCAAATTTCATTCTGTTGATATTTTTTTTACAAAAAAACGTTTTACATGTTTACATTAGAGATGGATAATGAATGAATCGCCATCTTGTATAATCAACATATAGAAGTTGTAAGGGTACAATAATTAATACAAAAAATAAGTAGGCTAGACTCTAAGAAAATGTAAAAATAAGGAATGTTTCAACCGTATGGTTGTTTCGAAAACTTTGGTTTTTTAGACAGGCTTTTTTATTGTCATGTTTTTAATACTAATAATTTATGTTTTATTTTATGCCCTTTTTATTATACTATTTACTGCTTCATTATTTAATTTATTGTGCAAGACTTTATTACATACCTTTGACAAGATTTTTGTTTATAGTACTGTAAAAATGAAACGAATTAGTATTTACCATAGAATATGGATTAATGCGATGTCTGTAAAAACTGAACATTTTGATAATAGATCGTAATTACACATAATAAAAATTAATATTGATTAAATAAATCTGATCTCTATTACACTGACAGTTATGTTACGTAAACAAAATTATAACATTTTTAAATATTTTGTATCCTCTTTACAAGGCAAGCATTGTAATTCTGAAAGTACTCTATAATGTGTTCTTAACGTACCGGAAACCTTACTATCATATAATTTAAATTATAATAAACATTCCAGAGAAAATAGCGTGAGAAATCAGTTCCAGCGTTATGAATTGTTATTCATAATACTATATTATTGCAACAAGTACATTTTTATTTTTACGATTAACAAACCGAATTAAAATTCCTCATAAATATTTTTGACTTCGTCAATTTAGGTATATCATTTTGGTATTTTGTACAAACTGAAATTATTTATTATCTGATATCGACATTCAATAAATTATTTAGTACCTCCTATTTAGTACCTATGTTTTCCTACTAAAACTGTATGGTGCGTGCGAAGCAGGCTCTCAGTTTCCGACCCATTAATTTACAAGATTGAACATATATTATGTATCTCTTTTTGTCTAACGTAAAAGTGTGTCAGTTTGATGGAAATAATTAAGAAAAGTCCCTCGAGAATAATTTCGTTAACATTCAATTAAAAATAATTTCTTATTATTTGAGAAAGCCTGGTCGAAGAGGGGCGAATGATTGGTTATCAGCATTCAGGATGCGCAGTAGGATCTCAATATAAACGCCACTTCGGTCCGGTTAATCTCTTTTATTAAGATTGTAGTGGTTTACAAAACAAAAATTGCCATTTCAACATACGATTGAGACTACATTTACACTTAATTCATGAATTTACATTAAAATTTGAACACAATTATTGACACAAACAAATGATTTAAAATTTAATAATAACCTCAATTTCAAACAAAAAAAAAAAATCGAATTTAATATGACAGTAATGCGGCGTGGCGGCTGACGCACTTGACGTCGACCGCTGGCTACTCGGGAGAGACTAGTTGCAAAATAAAAATTCTTTTTTTCATACAGCCCCCACTCTTTCGTCGATGAATGTTGCAACGCAAAATATAATTAAAGATAGAAGCGACCGCTTTCAAATTGCGGCTTATAGTCGCAGGCCAGGTAATTGGCTTCCTAGAATTTCCATATTAAAAGCGTCCTAACGGCCGTTCTGGATCATTCCAAAACTTTAAAGAAAGCAAACAAATTATCACAAAAAGATCAGGGCGTGTCATATTATTAAGGAATTGTTTGTAATGTAAATATACTTTTACTTTAAAGAGTTAACTTTTTCTTGCCCATTCCTTTGCAGCCTCCTATCATTCCGCAAGTTAATGATACAATTTAATGTGATACCATCCTGCATGTATATTTATAGTTTTATAATTTAGATTAAAATTAATTTAATTTAATCAGAGTTTATTTATATAAATGCTTTTCGAAACAAAACGAGTGGATGGTTTGTAAGCTTCGTGACTAACGGGTCTATAAGAAATTCCAAGAAACACTTGCATTACGAACATGTCAACTGAAATTAGGCAAGGTATTATATACACACAAATAAAAATAGAACAAGGCGCAGTGCTACATTGCTGCGATCTGATCTTAAAAATACGATACCGGTAGTATTTTATCCATACATCAATAACTTCAAAAGCGGCCTAATCAAATTGCCCAACTATTCCAATTTGTTATTTTCAATAAAATTTATAAAGTCAATTAGAATTCTTATTTATAATCTAGACTTCATTAAGGTAAAACAATACAATAAAGGTGAAATTTCACCAATCATTGAACTAGAGAAAGTTTAATAAAATTTATTTTTAGTCGTAATAAATATAAAGGTAATATTTTTTTTTACTGTGGGTGACTCAAAACGCGTTATGTAAATTTTAATTAATCTGTCTAAACGTAACGCGCTAATTGTATTTTTGCAATCGATATACAATCAAATGTATTCTATGTATATAATTTTTAACTAATGGTTATAATCTTACATTAAATGTAATGTTTATTCCCATATATACATTCTTCTGATCGGCTACGTTTTCTAAATAGCTACCTGGTTGCTACCATTTCTCATAGATATTATTCATAGCATTTTTGAATCATTGATTTTGTTTTTGTGGCTTCTTTGTGTAAGCTGTGGTCATGCCCCTTTTGTTTTAAGCTATCAGCTTATTAGTTTTGTTGCCTGTTTAAGCTCTTAGCGCAAGCTTTATATAATAAAATATAATATCCCGTTAATCCGAATTGTGTGAAAAGAACTGCAGTGTTCGGTTACAAACTGAATATTTTATTTCGTGGCCGTGTGAGAAATAATATAATATAATTATCATTAAATGTTTAAATTAATCACATACTGTGAGAACAAAGTCACAAGTCATTTTTGTAGTCATTAATCGTAATAAAAACTTATTAAATGTACTGTCAAAATGCAGCCGTCAGGTGGGAATAGCCGAAATGCAAATATTTTTTTCACCCAGGTTGTTATGGAGTTTCTAGTCGATGGTCAATATTGCCAGGTGCTCGTTGTTTCACGCTCAACTGCATCTCTGGCACGTCCTGCCCATAGCCCCAAGCACTCAGAACACGGTATGGAGTTCTATCTAACGAGAATTAACCGCAAATTATTTTACTTTAAAAATAAATAGAACGTTCTTCAGGTACGTTATAATGCCCATCCTTTGTCTAGTTTTATTCGATTTTCTTTCGTCTCAGTGAGCTTGAGATTGAAGAGTTAGTTGAATAGCCATATAGAAAAAAAGCGGATAAACGAAATTTCTCTTCGAAAGATTTAACATTTTTGTAACGTTTAACTATTTCAGCTAACAATTGATCACATGTCTCCTTAGGCAGAAATATTTTCTACTTATGATTTTTGTCTTTTTTAAACGAATCCGGGGTCACACAAACATATTGCTTTATCATTTATTAGAAATTAGCCGCAGCAGCGAAGCTTCTTTTTAGTAAAAAAATCATCGTTGGATAACAATCAACCGTTTACACTACAAATCTTATAAATTTAGTTCTGTGTAGGTACACAATTGGTTTTTCATAGTGATTTGTAGAAAATTATATCTTGTATTTAATGACATAAATTTGCTTTTAATCATTTGAATCATCTTATTTTTAAATTTGGATTATTGAGATTTTGTACACTTCCATGTATTTTATCACTAACGACCCGGGTTTCGCCTTTCGGCATCTTCAGGCATTCGAGCACACGAATGCCTGAAGATGCCGAAAGGCGAAACCCGGGTCGTTAGTGACAAAATACATGGAAGTGTACAAAATCTCAATAATCCAAATTTAATATTGAAATTCCATCAAGCACCCTCAGTCGATGTCTTAAATTACATCTTATTTTTGTCACGTTTTTACGGTACTCATTTAAACACTGATACCCATGGACACATAAAAAAGAAATATATATTACATTTGTTTTACCTCACGTAAAAAATATCATTCGTTACATATACTTACGTTGCGCACATTGGAATGAACAGAATTTGGGTTTATATTATCAAGATCACGATTTGCACAACTTACGGATGGGCTGGGATTGCTTAGGGTAGGTAAAAATGGAATGATTCGTAAGCTTCCTCGCCTATTGAAGTGTATTTTAAAAGGTCACATAACATAACACACAGACTACAATAAGTTGGCATCGATATCGGATCATGTTAATACTGGAAAACTTTATCGAAATTTGTGTTATCGTAAACTGTATGGTAATCCTGGCCATGATAATTGTGCGATTTTTGATCACATAAGATATTGATTTTTTTATAATTTAAGATATCGACTGAGGGTGCTTGATAGAATTTCAAAATCAAATTTGAATTGTTGAGATTTTGTACATTTTAATACATGGCACATTTTGCACATTTTAGTATGTTAGTGACAAAATACATTCAAGTGTACAAAATCTCAAAAATCCAAATTTGATATTGAAATTCCATCAAGCACCCTCAGTCGATGTCTTAAATTAGATTATCTAATTACTAGCCTTTTCTTAACCGCATCCTTCCATTCTTATCCTCTCCAAAAACGAGAAGTTGAGCGACTTAAGTACATGTAGTTCTCGTAAAACAATTTCGGTTGAGATGCTCCATTAGAAGGAAACATGCTCCACATTGGAAGCGAACACGGTTAAAATTTTTTTGAGTGGGAACAGCGATGATATTATGGTAATAAAGATTAATTTTATAGTATTGCAACTTCGAAAATTTCGTTATCGTTGGTTAGTTAACGCAGAAGCTTGAAAATTTAATTAGTGTACTCACTTTGGCGTCTTCAAAGCTCTTCTATGCTGGTGTTAACTTAACCCAGTGTATTGGTGAGTGACGCTAATGGTCAATCATAATTCACAACCCATTATCTTGTTCGATTATCAACTCCGAAACGTGACTTCGAGTTCTTTGCAAGTATTTCTGACCCACTTCCATACAAACGGAGTGTACTTATTCTGAAATAGCAATCGATTTATAATATACAGGCTCAAAATAATATCACAAACAAGATGGCAGGAAGTCGTTCTAACATAATTCAATTAAAATATGCATGAAAAAACTGACGTAAAAATCAAATCTATTTTTATGGTAATCTTATAATCTCATTTATACTTAATAGGCCAAAAAGAAAATACATCGATATAATGTGATGTACGTATTTGAGTTATATAAAGAATTAAAACGTACAACATTGCAAAGATCATTTTTGATCCTGGTATAATTAATATCAATGCTACTTTTTATTATTTAATTAATTTATAATGCTTCTCAGTTAATATTAATTTAATGATGTATCACATTATTTCAGTAATATTGTAGTTTTGTTTGTATTTTAATTGTTGTCAAGTGATTGAAATATATGTATACAATAAAACTCTTTTTCAGTACAAGTTTTATATAATCGGCTATGAAAAGCATGCTCAAATAATAATATTATATACATTGAAAAAAACATTTGTTACTTTGTCAGCTGACTTCGTGTGAAATATGAATTCAAAAATTGTTTACACACAGAAATCGTGTCATTTACAATATTACTATTTTTTTTTATTAAGCCAGTGTCATCTGCTGACAGAACCGTTCTGTTCTATATCGATTTATTATTTTGAAATTACTTTAATATAGAAAACTTCACAGACTCTAGTCTAAATATATTTTTTACAGTCTTGTTAGCATATTATTTTCATTATTACATTATAATGTGTTATCATGACAGGATGTTTGTATGTTGTGTTCAAAAATACAATATTATCAACGTTAATTCAATACTACTATAACTTACGTGTTTCGTGTATAAATAAGCGAAGCAGACGAAAGTGATCTGAAAATTAAAACAGTAACATCGACCTTTTTAATCAGGAAGATTATGGCATCGTTTGAAATGTACCTGTTCGTTTCGCCTATCCATGTAACCAAGTTATGAGCATGTTCCAGCGACCGGTTTCGTTCCGCTCTGACGATAGGGCGAGGTTGTCATCGGCCGCATCAAACGAAGAGGTCGCAGTGCGCACTCTGTTCCACGCAGTGCAGAGTGCCGGCGACCTGTCCGAGGACGCGTGAGTGACGCTGCTGGTTAAGCCACTCTTGTTCTCGTTTAATTTACTTCTTTCCTCAGTTTTTATAGCGACGTGTTATGATGCAACCGGGAGATGTTTGATTTGATGCTTTTTTAATCGCTATGATTAAAAATAGTAGGAGCAAAGGTTTTTAGCACATTTTGAAATGAGATTCGTACCAATTCTACATTATTATGTAACATAATCATTCGTGTCGAAATTTAACCGGATATCGTTGCTATCTCCTCAGTGTAAATTGTTATTATTATTATGAAATCGCAATCAAAATAAATACAGTGTCTTGTTTCTACTTGTAGATTATCATAAAAATAATAAATTTGGATTATTGAGATTTTGTACACTTCCATGTATTTTGTCACTAACGACCCGGGTTTCGCCTTTCGGCATCTTCAGACATTGAAGCGCACGAATGGAGTCCGTTCGAGTCCATTCGTGCGCTCGAATGCCTGAAGATGCCTAAAGGCGAAACCCGGGTCGTTAGTGACAGAATACATGGAAGTGTACAAAATCTCAATAATCCAAATTTGATATTGAAATTCCATCAAGCACCCTCAGTCGATGTCTTAAATTATACTTAAATTATATAAAAATAATAACTCGCTGCAGATGTATCCCTGTCCGTCGGTTCGAGTTTATCCGTGTACTCGAATGCCCGAAGATGCTGAAAGGCGAAACCTGGGTTGTTAGGACAACACATATGGAAATGTACACAATATGATCTATCATCTATAAACAGTACAATCTATCGCTATTTGAGTACTTCTTTGCAACCATTCTTAAATATAGTAAAGCTATAACGTCCTGGAAATCCAATAGTTTTCTCCTGTGAAACGTACAATTTTTCCATGTGAGCGTAGGGGTGATTTTCAAAAGCCAAGCCTCCAAATCTAAATTTATCTGCACATTATGTGCCATTGCAGCGGAGGTGGTAATGCGAGTTCATAAGCTCAGTCAATTTTCGTAGGTGGCGAGAAAACCCACGATTTCCATGCAATTTCGCAATCCAACGAACGTCCACACCTCTGACAAAAATTTTATTTGCGAGAAAGTAAAATTGCGCATATCTTATTATGGTTAGATTAAATTGATACGTTAAAATTTCGTATATATTATATCTATAATATTATTGAAAATCCCCGACATATTTATATGCACTAGGTTTTTTGATTTGATTTAATATTTTATAATGCTGTGATAATTCATAGTACGTAATAACTGAGGTATTTTGGTATATTGAATTATATTTAATATTGCTATTCTTACTGTAATTACTTTTGATTGGTTTCAAAATAACAATTTTTTGAAATTTGGATTATTGAGATTTTGTACACTTCCAGGTATTTTGTCATTAACGACCCGGGTTTCGCCTTTCGGCATCTTCAGGCATTCGAGCTCACGAATGGACTCGAACTGACTCGATTCTACAAGGATTTTACGTTAATAACTATCTTTTTTTCCATGTCCGCTCCCAACGTGGGGCATATGGTCTCCTAATGGAGGTATCTCAACAGAGTTTTTCTATGTGAACTGATTGTTACTCAGTTGCTCAACCTCTTTTTTTTTGAAGAGGGTAGGGAATGATAGAACTAGGGACAGGACTATTGGTTAGCTAATCGCCTTCGCTACGTCCCGTGAGGATCGGATGGGTGGGGAGGGAGTTTTTAGACATCACAAACACTCAGACTACGAACAGAAATTCTTAAATCGATTGAAAGATCAGTTTATGAATACCGTCCTCACCGGGAATTGAAACCGAGACATCTGTAACCGTAGCCAACGACACTACCAACTGCGCCACGGACGCCAACAATAGCTATTTACCTACACTATTTATGGCACACGCCATCGACAGAGCTTAGCAGATGTAGACTAACTGATGTCGAAATATCTTGTAGTTTTTTACCAATTCAACAAAAAACAAAATAATCCTTTCGCTTCTTTTTTTTTCAAAAATCTTAATTTTTTATTGTGTTCCATTTCATATGTTGAAGAACCTTCCTTTGAAGCTTCCCATGTCGGTGATTTTTTTTATTTAAATTAAGGCGAATAAATCTCTTCACGCTTTGTGAGTATTCCCAGAGTCAACATATTTAGCCTTTGGCGTTATCCTGAGAACTGCAGCGGTATAAGTATAATGCAGCTAATTGCATGAGTTTGTTTCAACGCCACACCGTCCCGGGCGAATGTTCATGGGTTAAACTGCAGTGTTTATTTTTCTCGCGTTAATGGAGACAGCAATAAATACAAAATAACCCAACTTACGACGCCATTAATCACTTTATAAATATTTGAACTAACGACTGAATGTTCTTAGATAGTGAAATATACAAAGGTATATTTATTATATCCGACATCTATTTTTAGTATCTTTATTTCATTACTTGGTGCCATGAGATGAGTCTTAAGTATACGTTATTTCGATATTATTTAGTTGAAAAATTGTTGTTGATGTCAAAAATCATAAAAATAAAAGGATTTAGGGTTAAATCGTTTGCTTCTTTCTATTGGTGCGTAAGGTTTATTTCTACACCATAAATACGTGAGTAGGATATAAATAAATCATTCATAATTCATATTCTTCTTGCGTAAGTTAGACATGGAAAAGTCTTCTCATTTTTATTCACATTTTAATTTTAACCGACAAATCGAGTTATTGTATGAAATCTCTCGCATATTGTGTGCAGCGTGGTTTAAATTTGCGAATAAAAATGAAACGAAGAGTCGGAAAAAATATTACTGATTGAAAGCTACAAACAAAATACAATTTTATCAGTATGTAAATAGTGCTTTTGGATGTTTAGAGAATATTTATATTCAAATAATTAACATTCACCGCGTTTCTACTTCGCAAATTTTTTTTCTTCTTTTAAAGTTACGGTCTTTCAAAACGGTTCAATCTTCCCTAGTTTCTTTAATTATCGCGGGTAAATTTGTAATGCAGGGATGTTGAACCTTTTTCTGTTGGATCAAACGTTGTTTTACTGAATTGAAAACATACTTCCATACTAGAGTTTGCTGTCTGAATGAAATATAAAAATAGGTAATATGTATTTATTTAATATATGAATATTACCACTAAAGCTATGCATAAATATATCAAACACACTATTCGGGTGGGGTAATAAATTTATTAAATTTGGATTATCGAGATTTTGTACACTTCCATGTATTTTGTCACTAACGACCCGGGTTTCGCCTTTCGGCATCTTCAGGCATTCGAGCACACGAATGGACTCGAACTGACAGACAGTAAATATTGTCTAACGTTTATATAAAAGATACAAATACGACAAATATTATTTACGAGGTAAGATATTATACGTCTGAGAGCCACACTGATACCTGAGTTAAAATTTCGAGAATCGCCTTAATCCTTATTTTGCAAACACCACATTTACAGATTGGCGAATTGCCGTTTTCCAACTTCTTATGGAATTACCAGTGATTTTACAATTATAATAGCATTGTGGGTTGCGACGGGATGCAATTCGACGAAAGGGTAAATTTATACAATCATTCCACGTTTAGTGACATCTGTTAGGTGTTTCAACGTATATGATATAATAACGGAGAATTAGGAAGGTTCAGCTGCTCATTCAGAATTGGCAAGGAATTTAACTGGGCTCTATTGATTTCCAAAATTTCTTGATAAAATAATTTATGACCCGGCGTTAGTGACAAAATAGATGGAAGTGTACAAAACCTCGATAATCCAAATTTGATATTGAAATTCCATCAAGCACCCTCAGTCGATGTCTTAAATAAATTTATTATTTACTTATATGTCAAAACTAGGATTCAACATTAAATTTTAATATAATAGAGATCGTTTACCTATAGTTAAAACATTGACTATTGCAACTTTATTTTTTAATGAATAATAATGCCGAATGGCGATATATGGAGTGTAAATAACTCGGAAACACATTTTTTTCTTCTATTAAAAATATCAATATTCGTTGACTTGCTATTTCAACAACATGCAAAAAATTGTGAACAAATGATGCGCCACGATGGCCGCGATTAAAATTTAATAATATAATACTTATACCAAATATTTGTCTGATTTAGTAAAATTTTCGAGTTGTATACGCGACTGTGTAATTAAATATACCATAATGCGTGAAAAATGTCCACATTTAAATTTTACAGATTGCGGCACGACCGACAAATGTTCCCGCGATCATAAAATTAATGTATGCGAATTCCACACAATGTCTGAACACGAAATCCCGTTGATAGTAGTACTTTTAATCTTAATTACACGGTTTTATTTTCGATTTTGTTTCAAACGAAATCACGTTTTGTGCCGGGAGAATCTCGCTCTGTAACAAAAACGTAAGTTGAGTGGCTGTCCCTCGGAGTTTATGTGGAAGCCATGAGACCGGTCAGTCAAGTCCTTCCATACACCGTTTAAGGCACACTACGTGCGATCATTATTCCCGCTGGATGCCAAAGGAGATTCACCTCTGAATGCTTTATTTATTATTTTGTTACCGTCGAACGCGAAAGTATTTTTAAAGTTTCCTGTAACTCACCGTTGCGTTTAAGCGCAACAGACGTCTAGATGCATTTTACTATTATGCCAAGGCTTTACCGCTATTATAATTCAAATGAATTATTTATTTGACAATTCGATTGTTTGAATAGGAAGAAAGCTATGCGTTATCCCCATATAAATAGTATCAGCATTTTCGATACATACAACTTATTATTGTGTTAGATTTTATATTATCGTCTCATAAGAGAGCGTTTGAATGCTCTACTTCAATAGTTTACAATTTTTTTATTCCAAATCGCATCCAGAAGAATATTTTGTGGATCGGTGCGCTTAGAATACTTATATACAAAATTATATTTAGAAAAATATATGAATTTTTAAAACTTTGGTTTGACTGTATCTCAACTAGAATACGCCCCGACCCACGAATTTCTGATCGACTATTAACAATTCTTGACAATTAACTTTGTAATTACTTAATACTAATTTTATTTCAAAGACGAGAAAATAACTGTTTCGCACAGGAGACCCAATTATTATAGACCAGTTTCATATGCTCTGTTTTCATCCTATGTTTAAAAATAGCTTTGCACAATTATTGCTTTAGCTATGTAGTGCGTGTGAAAATGTTTCCTTTGATCCAGAATATGCGCATAAACTTTTCTGATGAATCCGTTTTGTTTTAGTAAAATTATTTCTGTATCTTTTTTTTTCAAATATCCAGTTGATACGTACCACCAAACTTCGTCAAACAAAATGATTCACAATATACTTATCATACCTATTCTATCTCCGTATTTATAGTTTGACGAAACATATTGTCAGAAAGTAGCGTGAATCACCAACTAGTTTCGTTAAATTATTTCGCGATCTACCAAAAGGACACCACTGGTATATTATGCATACATATTTTTCGTCGATGTTTGTGGAAAAGCTTCATCGAAATGTATTATTGTAAGTATTATAAAATTCACTTGACTCGCTGATATTTTGTTTTGTTACCAAAAGAAAGTGCCATGTTTTACGTCTGTAACATGCCGAGCTTGACGAAAAATTATTCCATTATGCAGACCACATACGGTGGCATAAATGAAAAAACGCCTTATTTTGAATATTTCAAAAAGAAAGATTGTACCCCTAACAAAATTGTATGATTGGATTCCGGATATATTTTTAGGTGTTGAACTTTAACACATTACCTTAAAAGTTAAATGAAAATTGCCTTCGGATACAGATGTAAACTTGCCATCTATAAAAACTTAAAAGAATTTTACATTATAAAAGCTTTTAAGAATAATTTAATCGCTGTAGGGTTTCATAATATTTATGTAATACTAACGAATAAAAAAATAAAAAATCTCATCCCTTTTCTGTTATTTATGCTGCAGTTTCGTGCTAATTTTCAACGGCCGATTTTCGCAACCAAATCTAGTCAAATGCATTTAATAAGGTATACAATTTTACTGTTGTGGACTGATTCAGATCCGTAGTTACTCATGTTATACTTATGTAAAAACGAAATACAATAGAAAATTATTGTGGCTGCGCCTTGTCATTCCAAAGAATTGGAATAGCTCGATCATGAACATAATGAATCAAAGCAACGGTTTTCTTACTATTCGCAGTTATTTTAATTACGTATGAAATTACTTTTAATTATTGAAGTTTTGCACGATTCTATTTTCTTTGCGATGGCATATGAAGTGGCCTAACCTCCCATGACGAAGAACTTCATCATAATCAACATGATAGGATTTTTTAAATCATCTTTTTTTGTTTTAGATTTTGTAAATTTTGCATTTTCTTAAGTTAATATTTAAAATATATTTTCACAATATATTTTCCGTCGTTTTGATCATTTAGGTAAGTGGGTAAAGCATATCTTATTGCAAGATATTAGAATTTTTTAACTTCTATGCAATAGCTGGTCCAATCAAGTATGTTGATAGCTGAAGGTTTAAATATTAGAATAAATAAGCACATAAAAAATGCAAGCAATAATTTTTCAAAATTAACATATTTATTTTGGAAATCAATAAAGAAAAGACTTGATAAATAAATTATATGACAAACAGCTTTCTTATTTTAAATTTCTTCTCTTGTGTTTCCCCCCTTCACACACAAGTAATAAGGAAAGTCGGTGTTGTATTCTCACCAGGGTTGCCAGATTTCCCTATTTCAGCCCCGCATCGCCTCTGAAAATCCCGACTGAACAAAATTTGTGTAAATATGTACAAAAATACGTGTATAATTAGTATAGTATAGTTAAAGAGTCTCGCTTAATTTTTGCAGACATCCGAGAGTACATGAAACATCGTCTGTGCAGGTTTAGCAATAATTTAATTAAAATGATGTGCTTTTTCTTAATTTCTGTCTTAATTCTTTAACATTTTTTTTTTATCGTTCAATATACTGAATGTCCGATCTGTGATTTGGGTACTCGTACATACCGTTTAATACAAAAAAAACACCTCTTATATTCTTTATTTCTATACATTATAATTATATATTAGTCGATTGAGAGCAAACATGGCATTTCTATCGTTGGTAATTCTAATGCATTCGGACGATGATTTGACGATTCTTATCCAAATTTGATCAGAATAATTAAGTTATTTATTTTAATTTAAAGACATAAGAATTAAGATATCAATTAATTTCTTAATACTCGTAATCTTCGATGCATTACGACTTAAGCTACTTCTCAATGAGGCGAACCACATGTCTGAACTTATTCTCAACAGTCTCAACGATACAAATTTTATATTGAATATTCAAAATATTTCGGTTACCAAAAATGCTGTGTAGATAAGTATCCATCAGCCCTATATCCTTGTGATGTTGTTTAAATGTCATAAGTCAACTCATCTTAAAATGTTTCTCTGCTATTTTATTTCTTTTATAAACCAAGTCAACATGATGAGCGATTGCAAGTTCACAGACTGTAAAAAAATGACACTATATATATTTCTCTAAATATACATTGGTAAAATGTGCGTGATATATGCGCGAATTAAAATGTCTGACCTTACAATAAAGAACGATTACATCAATTATTAAATGTTGTGAAATGAGGCCACCCGCCTTAATTGCCACCCGTTAAGTATTCCACGTGTCTGTGGTCACCCATTAAATTTCTTATTGAAGAGTAAATTTTATCTTCCCATCGTGTTTCGGTAAAGTATGGCGCAATGCTTCTTAACTCACCTTACATTAAATAAGTTGGGATATACTTTATTCCAATCTTATCATTTTCTATTGTCACATTAATGATCCGATTAGAGTTTTCAAATGCACAAACTGAGATAGGTATAAATAAATTTAATATTGTTTACTTTTAGTCATCTGTGGAAAGAAATTATAAGATTATTATAAAACACACTAAGTGTCGAACATATCTCTCAGTTAGTAAGCTTCTTTCTCTAAATTCTATGATAATTTAGTATAAAATATTTTATGGTTATTTTTTATTTTTAGGAAACCAATTGGTAATCCATTAAGTACGTCATAATTATCATTCTTTTTGATTTCATATTTTCATTGAATTTTATATCTGAATTTTTCAATTTGTAAAAAATTGCTTTTGTATACATAATCTTCACGTTGCTCCCTATATTTTTTTTTATTTCATACAACTTGTCAATTACTGTCAAAGTTTTCTTGGAACATCACATTTATCTTTTTAAAAATATAGAAATAAATTTCTTCAATTAACTGCGGGATCCTTTAAAAAACGTTTTATTTATATTTTGCATCGTTTTAAAATAAAAATAGGTTTTCTAAATAAAATGTTCAATACAAAGTTTTTTCATAATATCGATGTCTGATACCAATATAGTCGAAAATTTGATGCCATGATTAATAATATAAGAGGAAAATCCTAGACTTATATCTTGATCTTAAATCAATATCGTATCAGATTGGATTGATAGTTGATACACTCTGGTTCCTGTAACTTTTCTTAGACTATCAGAAGTCGAGCTATACGTAATGCCTCTAAACGAGACGTAATTTTTTCCCAGCTCATTTTTCCTTGAAGAGTACCTCGGTATTCAATCTCATGGCTTAGCTTAACAGCATTTCCTGTAAAGCCAGACTAGAAAATTGAAAAGTAGCAGATAGGTTTTTGATAATTATTTTCCTCTCGAGTTTTAGCTGTCTAGTTATTTTCAAGTATGTACTATAATTTTATGACATTTTGTAGACTTGGTATTATTGTATTTAAAACTAATGTTCATATATTTAATTTTATGTATTTTTTTTTCTTGTTTCAGGTATGCATTATGATTTTACCTCACCTGCCCCTTTATCTTGTCGTTTTCGATTTATTTGTGAGGTAAGAAATAAGCTTTATATATTAATGTTTTTGCGACACAAAAAATCACACTACTTGAGAAGACCCCGGATCGAAGAGAGGCGAGCGGCTGGTTATCCGGAGTCTTGGAAGGGCTGATCTCAGACAAACACCATTTCAAATCCGGTTCAAAACTTATTTATTTTCCATTCAAGATGCAGTGGTTTAACATTACACAAATATATAAATCTTAACACATAAAATTGATTCCACATTTACATTTACTTAGCAACTGAATTTAC
Source organism: Himalopsyche phryganea (assembly GCA_022494535.1). Taxonomy (NCBI): domain Eukaryota; kingdom Metazoa; phylum Arthropoda; class Insecta; order Trichoptera; family Rhyacophilidae; genus Himalopsyche; species Himalopsyche phryganea. The sequence continues at coordinate 6,082,377 of JAGVSL010000001.1, read as the reverse complement.
TTGAATTAAGTTATAATACAAATGACACAACGAATTTAAATAAAGTCCAATGCAAATCAAAAAAAAATTCACATCGTCACGTCACCTCCACCGCCACGAGACCGCAGCTCGTCCCGCTCGGCGGATCGTAATCGACTGTCTACAAAATTTTAAAAAAACTCCCTGCAAAGTTGGAGCTACCCTTTTCCGTAAAAATGGAGTCGTCCAGCGGACGTAACCGGGGGCTATTTGAACGCCTGGCAACAAGAAAGAGCCTTTTCTGCGAAATATTGCTGTTGCCGCTGGCTGATTTCAGTTCAGGACACTAATGACACTTATACTTAACAAAAACCAGGGTGTGTCATACTGTAATTTTTTCTTTTCGGTAGTAAAAAGTATCTCATAAATTCATACGAATTACATTGTACTGTAATGGAAATTTCCGATAGGCTTTGACTATGGACTAGAGGTCTCAACGGGCCGAAATTTGACGAAATTATCCGACCCGAGCCCGTTCACCTCAGGCCCGACCCGGCCCGAGCCCGAGTCTTAATACCACACTTGTTACCCGAGCCCTACCCGAAGCCTAAATTTATATATCTCGGCTCGAAAAAACCCCGATTTAAAAAAAATACAGTAGCATAAAATTGATTAACGTACCTACCCAACTTTTTCACATGTAGAAAAATTTATTGTTTCACGGAATCACTTTTCAACATTTTCTTTATATCGTTGAAATTCGTTTTTAACGAATCTTTTGTATGTTTTTATAATGAATTTTTCGGCACAAGAAAACGAATAGAAAGAAGATAAAGAATAATATCACACTTAATTCATTTACGAATTATTAAAACTTACTATCTGTGATGATTAAACAAACAAAGCATTATTTCACCGATCAATAACAATTTTATGAACTCGCTTTCAGTTTACCAAAATATAAAATGATATCTCCATACTTATCAAATAAAAGACCCTATTGTGTCCAATGCTATTCGACACGTAATAAATTATTTTATTTATTCCCTTTTTGTTATCAACAGTGACAACAGTATTTAGTTAAGAGTACTCATGATCCGAACATAGTCCGAAATATTTTTCTGAAGAAAAAATCCCTTATCCGGGCCCGGCCCGAGTTCGAATATCAATTGTATCTACCCGCCCGAACCCGGCCCACGAGCCGAGCCCGGGCCCGTGCAGACCTCTACCATGGACATAAGATTAAAGCTATGTAGTACAAGTTTATTATTTTCAATAATATCGTTATCATTTTGCATTAAAGCATATCTTTGAATACAAGGGATATATATGAATAAATTTTCCAAGTTTTTTGTTAAAATTTTGATTTAGTTTTCTTTTGTTCGCGTTTCTTGCATTATACAGTCCAACTAATTTTGTTGTATATTTTATTAAATTTAGAGTGCAATGCCTATGTCATAGTTCCATAAGTAAGTTTTTTTAAGTAAATACTCGTTAAAGGATTTTTCATATTATAGTCCACGTGTTGGTTTATTTGTATTGTAATTTATTGTTGGTATTTACCGTTGAACGGTAAGTAGGCGGGATGACAGAGTCAAATTTTCGTCTCTTGTCCAGGCAGCTAACAAACGACCAACAGCCAGTAGCTGTATTATGATCTGACACTGTCTAATTTGAATAAAGCGATTACATGCGCTCGCCATGTTACAAAAGATGCTTCTTTCAAAGGGATTTTGTACTGGATTCGTATTTTTTCTTGCAAAGTAGACCAGATTAGACGTAAACCGTGTACAGTATATCCATATATCAGCATCTACAGTGTTGTCTTAATAAATGTGCCCTGGTTGGTTTATTTGCAGCCAATGAAATTCGTCAACTACTGCATGAATTTACAATGTTAAGAAATCTAAACACTTGAGGAATCATTGAGTTTATGCCTCATAAAATATTAATGAAACAACAGATATAATGAAAATACTTTTTTCGGAACTAAGAAAGTAATATTTCATTTTATTCACTTTTTGAAAATATTTTTTCCCGTTAAAACCGCACAGCATTTGAACACTTCATGTTTTTATGTCTCAATACTGCGATCAACTGCTCAGATTGTTTTTCATTCTACGTAATATATGTCATTTTACGTATATTATCTAGTTGATAATATTGAAACCCCATATTAGGGCCAGGTAATATATAGTATTAAATAATATATACACTTTACTATGCTAAGTTTATGCATATTAGTATTATAAAAACACTTTGTAATTCCCTCCAAGTATTTTTGGGTATTCAACATTAATTTGTATTCATTGTTATTTCGTGAAAAGCTTCGACTCGCGTAGGCTGATGCGTAGGTGCACATTTTCATAAAACAATATCAGCTCAATAATTCCCCTTTGTGGATAATTATTTTCATTCGAAATCGTCTATTTCGGGGTTTCTCAAAAATTCTTACTTACACGTTATAAAGCCATATACAGCTGATAAATATAATCATGTAATAATAACGAACTATTTGTCTATATACATTCAAAATTGATAATTGAAATAACCAAGAAAATATACCCGATAAAATGAGATCCACCTGTTTCATTCTCACGAAGAACATTGTTAGAAATAATTGTCCTTATTATTAACTTAGTTTATATATAATTTTCTAGGGTAATGTACTTTATAAATCTTTAACGGAAAGAATCGATTTCTAATTAAATTTTTTCCTTGAAGCATATTTAAAAGTATTTATAATTTATCAAAATCTTTAGTTTCACTTTACTAGTAATAGTGAGTTGTGTTAATCAACTGTGATTATTTTTCGTCATTGGCTCACGGAAAAATAGGGAAAAAATAAAATACAATATGTAAGAGAGACACACATGATATTTCATAAGTAATACTGTCATTTATCCCACTCTTTTTCCTGGAGTCAACTAACAGCTGTTAGTGTAGTTTTTAGTTTTCGTTATATCTTACGATGTTTTTCCACCAAGGATTAACGTTCAGCAATATTTAATTCATAAATGTATAGTTATACACAAAAAATGAAAAAATCGATGGAATTATCGGTTGCAAAAACACTTGAAATGTGTGAGTGAAAGTTCATAATGCTTTGTTTTTAATTTTTCTCTAAAATTGCGCCATTAGAGGTTAATCAATTTTTAACGATCTCTTTAAAAAAATGTTTTAACAAACAGCTTCCTTCGTTACAGCGTGCCTGTAGTGTAAGCATTATTGAGGTAATTGTTTCGTCAGTCAATTGTCTGGCGGGCCCGTACCTACTACTAATTCAGTAGTGTCCAACATAGAGCTTCAACCCATTTATATTTAGGGGAAGTTAGTCTACGCCTATGTTTATTAAATTAGTCAAACATCCATCTAGACCCAAATTCATGGACATGGTCACAACGTGGTCTTTATTTATATAAAATAACTACCTATTTTAAGCTGAGCTAAACAATATCGTAAAAAAGCAATATATTTAGTTCTTAAATTGTAAAAAAATATTTTTGATAGCTATTTCTGCATCACGAAGTTTAGATGCAGGTAGATTATAAATAAACGGAAATAAAAAAAAACCTGTTTTCAATGCAAAGACTCAGATTAAATTTGCTAATCGCTGTAGCCTAAGCTTTCAGACAAGTACTAGAAATCGTGTTTTATTTTATAATACACGACAAATTAATTATTAAGTTCTGTTTGAATTGGCATTTACTTAATAATAGGTTACAAATAGAAAAATATTCAGTTCAACAAAATTTAATTAGTTAGTTGATAGTCGGCTTCACACCAATGAAATTCTACCAAGTATATGCCAATTTGATCAATAAATTACTTCATGTTACCTCAAAGTGCTATTCTCGCTTAACTAGTTTGCATTTTCAAACTGATAAGTTGCCAACGATTCCTTTCTTTTTTTTACGTGCCGTTGATGGCTTGTGATAACTCATTAAGCAGAGTTTCCCAATTTAATTTAACCATGTAGCCCTTTGGTAATGTTTAAAAACAGAAAGTATCGCAGAGAAATGTCCCAAGCGAAATTTCTTTGTGACAAGATCAATAATTAACCAATATAGGAAACTTTTTTAATGGTAGATATTATTATTCTCAGTGTAATTTTTATTTTTTAAATAAAAGAAATATTGAAAAAGATATTGGTATTCAAATTTATGATCTCTTTTAAAGGAATTTTGTTAGGTGTAGATTTTTCGTCTACTTTTAAATTTAAAAATCTTCTATATAAAAATCAATGTTTGTTCATATATTTTGCGCTGCCATTTTGTCAACTTATTGCTTGCACTCGGGTTATGGTTATAGGCATAGTACAATTAACTTACTTGGCTTTACGTTGGCGCGCTTGTCGTATCATAGACAATTGGAAAACAAAAGGCAAACAGAAACCTCAAACGGCAGCAAATGTCATTCGCAGTAATATATGAAAATGAAAGTTTGTTTGTTTGTTCTCTATGCGTTCCTTTACCATTCATCCGATTTTGATGAAACTTTGGTGAGCTGTTGTGCGCAAAAAACAAAATCTAAAAAGATAATCAAACACGTACTAACTGCGACATCTCGGAAAAACTTTCTGATGTATTCGTGTTTGCACCAGACGGGAAACAAAAAATATTGTGTATCCAAAAGCACTTCAATAAACAGAATTGAAACACAAACCTTTTCTTTGAGTGGCATTGCAACGCATGCCGGGTACTCACTAGTCTATTATAAAAGGTTTCAATCTGTTCTTGTCGCGCATAATATGTTGACTATAACTGACTATGCTTAATAAAACTTGTGTAAATTGTGATTAATGACTTCAATCGCCGCGGTGGTTTCGCGTCGCTATGTTAAATGTATTAATCAAATTTGTTTTGATTAATTGCGGTGATCGTCGGAGCCGCGAGAGTGATGCTGATGATAGAAGACTAAGATTGTGAAGAATCTCCTCCAGCATGGGCGGACAACTCACTGCCTTTCATTACCTTTGATTTAAACATATTTAATTGGCTCTTTAAAATATTACAACCTGTGACCTCTGGGGATGACAAGCGCTTTGTTTAATCAAAAGCACTTAAATGAATTCTACATAAGAACTTCATAATTTATTTTGATTTCACTTTCATAAATTAATTTTCGTTAACTTATAATAATTAAAACATAGATCAATATTTACTAATCGACTAACTATGAGAGTGTAATAAGGTAACTGTCAAGCGATGATGAATAGATTTTATATTCACAAAAAATTGCTATGCATAATATGATCATTATCGGTGTCGTTCGGCGAGTGAGCATTTTCAACAGATGAAAAATACAATCGAGTACGGCTATAAATATAATTAATAATTATGAACTTATTATACAAACAATCAGAATGTATTTAAAACAATCGTTTTATTATTGAAATTAGGTAATTGTTCTAAGAGACTTCACGCTGACTTTTGACCATCTTTTTTGTAGAACTAATATAAAAATGCGTGTACATTAATCATAGTCGACGTCGTTTTCACTAATAATAAAGTTCTCACCGGCCAATAGCAAAATATAGTTTTAGCTTTAAACTTAGCATTTATTCGATGGGCCGCAACACATTTCATTTTGGGTCGCAGGTTGTGTATCACTGCTACAGATGATTAAACAAGTGTAGATATTTGTGCTTAAATACCACTAAAAGACTGTTTGGTGGGAAAAAAAGTCTAAACCTATAAAAATAAGGCGGTAATTGATTTTCAATTTTACAACTATATAACAAAAATACTTGTGTAATAAAACTTGATAAATCTTATTACTTAATTATGTAATAAATATGTTTTGAAATCCAACTATTCATAGATGGTTCTCAAAATAACGCAACAATCGAATCGATATTTAATCTTTTATAAGAAATTACAATTATAAATCTTTGATGTGCTTTGTAAAATGTGTAAAATAAAAATCACGTTGGACAAGCTTTGTTATAAAAAATTGAATGTAACCACATGTTAATATATATTTCCGTTTGTTATGGTGAGTCAACTCACCCCTCCGAAAAATTGTAATGAAATCGTCTGATATGCTACCCTAATAATTGAATCGTAGTAACTGTTGTGCACGGGGATGTTTTTTTAAAAATTTATGTGTGCGCTTCTGTTGTAAAAAGCGAAGCCAACTGCATTAATTTAATAGCTAATTTCAAACATGATAGATATTTAATTTCCTACAAAGAGGGCGTTTTATTCAGCAGGAGAGGGGACTGTTTAAGATCTTGATTGTGAGTCTTTTATAATTTAATTCAAATTATCAGGCGGTGTTCATTAAAACTGTTTGATCACATACTAATCATGCGTAGAACTCTTGTATTTCAATATGTAACACACTGTAAGGATATTTAAAGCAAAGTTAAATTTGTCCGTTGTATTGAGTTCCGTCAAATTCTCATTTTACTGTTATTTGTTGCATTTATTTGTAGCCGTATTTAATTAATATGTATGATGAAATATGTTATCAAATATTTTGTTTTGTTGCAGTTATTAATTAACTTTGTTTATTATATTGTTTCAAATCAATAATTCTCTGAACGCGGTCGAATAATGAACTCAAACAACAACCGATAACCCTCAATGAACTTTAAATATATACGTATTACGTAACTTCGATACAAATTGCACAATCGATGTTCTTAACTTAAAAAGACTTACCAGACGCCCTTTGCCTTGCCCAAATTTTATTTTTGGACTATTTCTGTTAACTCAAAATTTACTTTCTTCAAGTTACTACCCTTACCTTTTAAAATTTTAGAAATTATTAACGCGATGAAAGGAAAAACTTTGAATACAAGCCATGTGTTGTTACACCTACATACATGTGTTCAAAACGTTTTCTCAGTCTATGTTATTTTAAATAAATAGGATTATAAGTTAATAATAAAACCTATTAAATTAAGATTCTGCCTTTTGGGTAAGTCCATACCAGTTTTTAAAAAAACCCATACAGTTTTGCGTGGCTTAGAGTTTTAAAATACTAGGTGTTATTTCATTTTTAATTTCTGTCTTTCACAATGTAGGTCTTAATATCGAGGAAATAGTTTCTCGATTCAGTTAACTTTGAACGCTCAACCCTTCATTTATAATTTAGTTGAAATTTTAAACATTCCGTATCCGTCCGCAAACAACGTGCCATATTGGAAAATTATTTAATGTACACTGACACGTGTGTCATTCGCGATGCAATTATTTTTCACTGCCCTCTACATGAATCAGCACTAAAAATAAGCCAGATGCATTTCGGATTAAGAGCATTTGAAACTAAATGCTTCATTGAACTTTGGCGTTTGTTGGGGGTATCGTTTCAGGGGTTTTCACTTTGCCTTGCGGTTTGTTATGATTACGATATGCATATATTTATTTAACGTCAATTTCATCGGTACCAATGCAATTTTTCGAGAGTCAATTAAAAACACCTTCGAAACAGATATTTATTATAATACGAATCATGTTTTTTATAATAATATACAGCGACAATAATGTGTTAGTACTGCCTATTAGAAAATAATTATGCATTTACTTAAAATACTAGATATAAAATAATTACAATATTGTACTGATGCCCCCTTTGAAAAAAATGAACATAATTGGTTTATCTTATGTTATTACGATTAATTATATTCAAAATAACATCGCGTACAAATCTTCAAAGATAATCTTTATATCGGTTACTATTTCGGCATCACACCATCGTCAGAAAAATGCTTTTATAAATACGTGTAATCTCTCACATCACTCATATATTATAAGAGATACAATATCACATCGTTATTATCCGAACAACTGTTACGTATTATTTTTGCTAAAAGTTTTTTACGTTTCTATAGGTTTAGTGACTTACGCTATTTAAATGTCGCCAAGCACCCTCAGTTAAGCTCATAAATTAAATTGTAGTTCAATTCTAGTTCATTTGATTATAATTCATATAGTATTTTTATTGTCAGAACTATTTCATCCCGGCGGACAAATGCCGCGTTGTAGGTTAGGTCCTTCAATAATTTATCTAACTGGCCAATCTGTTACTAACAAACAGAAACAACCCTTTTATATATTGCGAAAAAATAATATTAGTAGAAAAGATTGATGGGGATGTTATCCAACAGTTGTTCTGTTGGATTCGTCCCGGCGATATTGCTACCCCCAAAACTATACGCGACTTGAAATGGATTTATGTTGTATACAATATGCAGTATACAATAAATAGTATGTTTTCCGCATTGACTAAAAAACAGTAATTCGAAAAAGCGATGTTTTGTGTTATTTATATTATATTTTATTATATGTCAAAAAATGCGAAAACAATAAAAATTTTAAATTTGAATATTTTAACCAGATTAACAAGCCTTCATCGCTAAGGAATAAGTATGAGATTAAAAAAAAAATCAAATTGATTTACTCAAAAACAGCACCATTTTTTTTGTCAGAAAGGTGAAGATTTGTCGTTGCAGATGGAATAGCAGTTAGTAATGATTCACTTGATTTCTTAGTGAATTTTATTGTATGCCTTTTTATTAATAAATATTATTTTCTTGATTATATAATCAAGGAAGCTATGTAATGTAGATTAAATTATGTTTTATAAAATAGACAGCCGCAGTGTGTTTGTTTTTATCATAAAATCAGAATCGTTGAAAGAGTGATGACTATGCAATATAGCACATACAGAACGTTCATTTAAAAGTCATTTAATTTCCTTCTCAGAAGTATTTTATTGGTTGTAATACAATTTGAGTCATTTTAAATCTTAACTGGTTCGCATGACGATGATTGTTCACGCGATGAAGATATAAAAATAATACATATTTCATTACTCATATTGTCTTCGATGGATTCCCAAGCCGATGCTTAGTCGATATTCATTTTCAATATAAAATAAAACTTCCTAATATTTCTGATCCTACTTGTTTTGTCAAATTGCGTTATACGTATAAATAAAAACTTGAAAATGAGTAATATCTAATTAAAAAAAAAACAATAAGAAATTTCTGATGTGTAGTGTTATAAATCTCCCTTCCTCGATTTTTTTCCTTTGTTATTCATCTTCCCAATTATTAATGAATGCGAACTCATCGCCTTTCCTTCGTTCTTCTTCTACTATTTTTTGGAAAGTTCCATAGTTCAGTGATAAGAATAAATATTTTAATAGTGGATCATACTTTACGACATTCGTTATAAAGATGTTTCAAAAAATATCTTTTTCAAAGAGAATAGAGATAATTTTATATAGAGTAAGCTTGCATAAGACGTAGCTTCATATTTTCTTCATTATTTATGTGGAATAAACGGTTTTTGAAAACGACTGAGAATTTCGGTTTTGGAAGCAATCACTTTTTACGACATTCGTTATGAAGGTTTCAAATCATCTGGGTAAAAACGATTTTTTCATTAATTCAAATAACGAATTTTGTATGTATACATTATTATGCCATACTGTATTTGCTGTAATCAAAAAATCTTTTAGGTGTAACCAACAAATAAAATATTGCATTTATCAAATCACCCCAAATTTCTTACTGCAGTGAAATCATCTTCCCCCGAAATATCATTTACGATATCAGATTGTCGAATAAATCACTTAAAATAAAAAAACCTAATCTTTAATCAAAAGGACATTACGGCATTATTTGAATAATAATAATCTGGGCTAGCGACTTGTGACGACATATGGCGCGTGGAGTGTTTGTTTCGCCGCAACATCCTTCTCACCTCCCATACTAACTCCACTTTACCCCGTGCAGTGGTGTTCCAAGTCATAAATAAAATAATATTACGACACCTGTCGCCAAACAAGGGTATAAGTGTAGATTTCTGCGGATGCTGCTTTTAAAAATGCGCATTTTCAAAAAAATCTTTTACAGTCTTGCGTCTATATCGGGATATGCGATCTTGCCTTTAAATCGTCTTTATCCATAAACAAAAACCTGAGTTTCCCATACAGCTTTTGCTAACTCGTCAACAGTCGAAGTTGTCATTTTTATTTCAATTCAATTTTCAAGTCATTTTATTAATGTAAAAGCTATAGGCTATGTTTATTTGATTCGTTTAAATTTTGTATTTGAGTTCATTCGTGCACTTGAATACATGAAGATGCCGGTATGCGGAAATTCGTATCGTAAGTGAAAAAACTTAAGAATTATACACAATTTGAATAATTGAAATTCCATCTGGCACCCTCAGTGTGCCTGCAATTTGTTGTGTAATTTGTTAATCTCACACCTTTTCTAAATATTCTTACTTTTAAATATTCTAATTGTCTGAGCAATGTATTCTAATTATTCTCATTTTTATGTAAATAATTTAACCACCAAATAGTGAATAATTAAATGGTTCGTTGGTAAGTCGTCAAAAATTTGGTTCACGGCATGCGATAAATGAATTTAAATAATCGTTTCAGAATCTTTGCGGTAATTATTTTTACTTGGCTTTTTATTTAACCACTTTGCTAGTGTCGCTATTTTAAGATCTGTGTTTGCACACCACTGACCCTATGCTTGCGGCAATCACCCCCTTGTGACGCCTCCCTTTAGTAAGCCACTATAAACGTAGGGGGGTGATGCATGAACGGAAATAGGCACTTTTTCTGTGAATACTTTTTAAAAATAGACCTAACCACTTCTTTTACAGTTTTGTTAATGTATCCGGCATCGGATTTTTGACGCATCGTGAATAAATTACTAAACCTTCAGGTAATAATCTTATATTCTTGTACCTCTTAAATTAAATTATTTTACATGAAATTTATAGAATTAGCGATGTTATCATTTAAGGTCACGATTTAACACACGATCTGGCTCGTGTATTGCATATAGGGCAACTGACTACAGGCAAATATCAACTGCCAGGATAATCGGGTTTTGGAAGTAGATAATTGCTCGGTCAGCCTCATAGATGGGGTAAATTTTGAGGTGGGCGATATAGTGAATTATCCGCGTCACAAATTCTGGACCTAATAATGCACAAGTATAATATTATTTCACGGATTGTGTCGATGTTATTTTCATTATCTGAGACTAGCTATGGATATTATGTTCTCGTCTTTAAATTAATTCACGTCGTCATCAGAATCTTAACAGAATCACAAATTAATTTTTATGATTGTTTATGCATTTGATTTAAGAATACGCTTAATTAAGTTAATATTATTAAAATATGTATACAAATACATTTTAGCAATATTATTATGTAGAAAATAAATATGCCAAGGCAAGAGTATGTTAACACCTTTTATCCATTACTTTTTGCTATCAAAGAACATGCTCGTCTCATTTTAGTTTCCGACATGAAGCATATTACACTTATTTAGTTTACAAAGAAAACGAGCGTTTTTTTTTCAAATTATAGTTGCCATTTAGGTTTTCATGTTTCATATATCAAATGTTAAAAAAAGTTGTAGCAAAAAAACAATGAAAGTGGAAAAATATTGCTTTTGTTCAAAGCGTTCCCAGATAGGCAGTTTTAACGATACATCAAAAATTTACCTGGTTGTATCTGTTCCACAGTTTTATATTCAGTTTCAAGAAGGTAAGGTATTTATCATATTTTTTACCTACCGAGATAATTGCTTTGGTTTAAGTATGGGGTACTTAATCTTACTAATAATCGATGTTAACTAATATGTGAAATGTTATGTCATATGATTTATATGCGAATTTGTATTTTGATTGTAAGTATATAATCGTCGCGTGAGGAAAAGTCGTGTGCTTGCGTGTTTTACTCGTATCGAAAGTCAATATTGTAATAATTATATGCTAAACAGGTAAAAAGTTCACCTCTTACGTAAAGGTAATGTAATATATTCAATATATTTTTTAATACACCATGTTATTACTCAACAGCTTTTAGCATTGGACGTCCTCTTGTAGATTTATTATTTTTTAAACCGTACTGAGCTTTTAAATTTGATACAAGTACAACTTTAATATGATTACAACCCAAAAGTATTATAAACTCAAATTGAGCCCATATGCGCTATAACAGCGTTGTCCTAAAAACATTCATTGTTCAGAGATAAAAGCGGTTGATTGTTGTTTAGATACATTTTATCTAAACTATTTGTCAAATTTGGATCATTGAGATTTTGTACACTTCCATGTATTTTGTCACTAACGACCCGGGTTTCGCCTTTCGGCATCTTCAGGCATTCGAGCGCACGCATGGACTCAAACTGACAGACAGTAAACGGTGTCTAACTTTTATATAGAAGATAAAAATACGACAAGTATTATTTACGAGATAAAATATTATACGTCTAGGATCCACACTGATACCTGAGTTAACATTTCGAGAATCGCCTTAATCCTTATTTTGTAAACAACACATTAACAGAGTGGCGAATTGCCGCTTTCCAACTACTATTAGAATTACCAGTGATTTTAAAATTATAATAGCATTGTGGGTTTTCAGAATTGGCAAGGAATTGGGAACGAACAGCTGAACCTCCCAAACTGTCCGTTGCTGTATCCTATACGTTGAAACACCTAACAGATGTCACTAAATGTGGAATGATTGAATATATTTATCCTTTCGTCGAATTGCATCCCGTCGACACGGTTTATTGATCAAAAAATCTTTTACGGGATAAATGTGTTTACAAAAATGAACCATATAAACACTAACGCTGTTTTTCCGCATATGGGGTTCATTGTAGAAACACTGTCATACAATGTGTTGATTAGTACGTATGTTTTAATTTAAATTTTATTATCACTTTTAGGATGTTAACTGTCACGTTTTTGGCCATCAATGGAATAATTTTTGTTTTGTAACAATTCCACATTTTACATCATCGGGACCGGTTCGCTCATCGCGAGTATTATCAATTGACCACTTGTAAGGTGTTAAGTGTCAATTCTTCGTGGACATGCGTTGTATTATTAAAATAAAACACCATTTGTTTTGTACTACTGCCACATGTTTAAAATGATTAGGACCGTTTTCGTTCATTATCAACTGATGTGTTAATTGGAATTTATAATTACAATATTCACATGAATAGTTTTTACAATTGTCGGCGGAAAGACATTATAGTAAAAAAACATTTATTATTTAAGATATCGACTGTGCTTGATTAAATTAAAATATCAATTTTATTTATATCAAACTGACATTTCATCAACGCAATTGAACCCTTAATGATACCGTAAAATAAAACCCGGGTCGTTAGTGACAAAACTCATGAAAGTATACAAAATTTAAACGATTCAAATTTAACACCTTTTATAGTTATTATTCCAAAATTTTATATTTTCATTAAGTAAGCGAAGGTCATTTCGGTCAGCAAAGGAGCATTTCAACTGATAAGAAACACAATTAAACAGGAATAATTCCATTAATGTATAATTATTGTGAAATGATTGGTTAATCTAACTATAATTGAATGAAAGTGGTTCATCAATAGATATCATGGACGAAAAAAAACCTAAATGTCGTAATCATTGTGTAATAACGCCTTATTTCAATTAATAAGTCATAGATATATTGTAAAGAAATACCTGTTCAATTTGACTTTTCATCGTTAAGAAATGATCGCTCGCTAATCGAAGCGAAACTGGTCCTGATAATTTTATAAAATTGTTTACTAAATGTTGTTAGTTGTTTTATTTAACAAAAATAACTGAAATTATTATTTCATTTTGTCGAAATCGATAAGGTGGTTTATAATGTTTATATATTAGCTCATTTCAAGATATGTCCAGATGGTGAGCGAGGAGAGCACGGAACTAAATTCGTTGAATGTCTGTCGGTGACGTAATAATTATTTGTCATCGTTGCACCTTGACGAGATGGCGTGAACGCCACTTGCAGGCAGGTAACACAACAGCAATGACAGTGAAATTAGGCAGACTAATTATTATTATACATACATATAATAAAACACAATAGCAACGGATACCAATGAAAAGCGTTTATTTTGGTACAGTCTATTAGATTTGTTGTTATATTATATAAAAGTACTAGTGAGTACCCGGCGTACGTTGCAATGCGACTCAAAGAATGAAAGGATTTGTGTTTTAATTCATTGTAGTTCTTTTGGAATTTTCTGATATACAATATTTTTTGTTTTCCCACCTGTTTCAGAGATGACACTAGTTGTACGTATTTTGATTTTTTTTTAAAGATTTTTTTAGATTTTAGAGTTTATTTTTTTTTCTTCAGAAACCGTCATGGGTGTGCGCACAACAACCCACCAAAGTTTGATCGAAATCAGATGAATGGTAAAGGAATGCATAGAGGACAAACAAATAAACCTTCATTTTTATATATATAGATTTATTCTTGTTTCTATAATATTATCTACAATATTACAATACCAGTTTATAAAGTGAAATTTGACAATAGTCTCAAATAGAATGTGATGTTTTAAATTAAATATTATATTAAGTATTTTTGCATGACAGATAATATACAAACTGTGACAAGTTTTCGCCATAAAATATAAAATAAAATATAATAACATTTTTTGGATTCTATGACATTACTGCGACAACTTCGCGCAACATCAAAAAATTCTCGTGAACCTTTTGGCGACCGCTGTCCTAGATGGCAGACTCGACTTTCCAAGATTTGTTGGATGGACTCGTTCGGGGATTCTAGGACGACTGGTGCAACCGACCGCAGAAAGTTGAAGAATACATAAATACGCTCTCGGGTGTCGGTAAAATGATGACTGTTATTTAAAACAAAATAATCTAGTGAAACTCATTTTCAAATACATTGGTTTTATAAAAACAGGTTCTCATACTATATCCGCTTCTTTTCTACTGATAAGAATGTGGTAGTTTGGTTTATGTTATTTTTAATTTATAACTTAAATGATTTAAACTCTTAGTCTCAAAGAATCGAAGAGTCTATCGACAGGTCTAGACTTTGCACAGTGCCGATCTGTTGATGCAAATTTTATTGTATCATAGGAAAAAATATGAAGTACCACATCCATAAGATGAATAATGTATAAAAAATATATTTTTATGTACATTTTTGGCAATATTATTTATTCATACGCAGATAAGTTTTCTTTGATTTGATCGCAAGTCTGAAGATGTAAATTTTTTGTGTATTGAACAAATTTAACAGCAGTAAATACGTTGAAGTATTACGTGTATACACTTCTATCGACACTTACTTAAGGAAAAGAACATAAATATTTATTGAACTAATTAAATTCAATTATGCGCTATTTCTTTGCTTTAGTCGACGCACTACTGTTTATAAGATCAATTTTCTGAACACGTAAATACTGCGTACATATTTCATTATGTTATATAAACTAATATTATTCCCAATGAAGGATATAAATCATCTTATCGTAGATTATTTATTTTTCTTCCTCACATATTATATTACGTGGGTGCATACGACAGGCAACATAATATATAATGTATATTATGCGCTTTCATTTTGGTATTTGGCACACAAATGATTTATGTAATATCGATTGCCAATTCAACAAAATCAAGGTCGGAAGACTGCTCCTTAGGGGAGGAAAGTTGTAAAAAGTATATTATTTAAAAGGAAAGATCGTAATTTCTCTTATATAATATTATAAGTGTATTGCTTATATAAATGTATTAGCTTTTACGTAATTCTGTTCGTCCATAAAATTTCGTTACATATATAGTAAATAGTTTGTCAGCATATAAGAATTAGTATGATAGTAACAAATTGGGAAATTCACTTTTTTCTGTTAGTATTTTACACACGTATAAATTATGAGAGTTACCTACTTTACACCAATTGATTTCGTTCAATAACGTTTTTATATAAACTGGGCATTAGTGAATTGTGAATATATTCTAGCAAATATTGTTTTGAGACCTGTATGAAAAAGTCAAAAAGCATATTATAGGCTTGCATAGAAAAATACTTTTAAATGTTCTTTAAAGTTTATAATTGGGCGTTTAATGTCGATGATATTGATTGCTTGCTTAAATTAAATTTTAATTGTTGAAGGTTTTAGTACTAAATTGAGAAATACATTCAAAAATTTTTTTTATAAAAATATCCCTACTCTCTTCGAAAAAAGAGAGGTTGAGCAACTGAATAACAAGCAGTTCTCATAGAAAACGTCTTTTAAGCTACTTCCAATAGGAAGTCATACGCTCCACGTCGGGAGCTGACATGGTAAAAAAATGTCTGTTGATTGATATATGTAACTGTTTTTTTTTAATATATATAGAATGCGTTATAGCAATTATATTTAGCCCATTAAACCGAAGCTATGAAAAAATGTGTCCCATTGCTTAAATATCAATTCAGATTTTATTTGCATATTTATTTTAAAACCCTTAAAAATTCTTATTTTCTTTTATACGTATTGTCGCATTATTTCTTTTATAGCATCTCGCGTATTATGAATAGTGAGTACCTTTTCATTTACTTTGTGTTGAACCTATGTCATTTTTTTGTGGAAAGAATCATAATTCCTAATTGGGTAATAGCACATTTTTTTTAAAAATTGTTCTTACTGAAAGTAGTACGTGTAAAGAAAATAATTACCCACAAGATTAGAACCTACTTTATTGTTGATACTTTAAGAAATTTTGTTTTCTTCCATTATTTATGTACCGCAAAACAAATCGTTTAAAAAAAAGCCGAAAAATCGTATAAAGAAGATTACTTTTAAATGTCAGTTATCTTGAACTGACCACGTTTTTATTTACGGATTTTAGCTTTGTGATGTTTGCGTATTCAGTATTTTATCTTTAATTTCCAGTGATATTCCAGCTGTCGTGCCGTACCGAATAATGATACTTTGTGACTACTGTCATTTTGTTTTCCCGCGAAAAAGTCGTTGCCATAAAACGTGGGATTTTTGCAAAATATTGAGCCTTATCAATCTACTACACATTGTGTAGGATTAAACTAGTATGCATGAATTTTAATAGTGCAAATATCGGAAAATAATTATATCGGTTTTTGGTCATATAGTTGTTATCATTCCACGGACTAAAAAGTAAAATTATATTGGATACATTTGATAATAATGATAATTTTTCAAGACGATTTCACGGATACATTTTTTTTTGTATCGTGAATATCGGAATTTAATTAAGGATAATATATATTTTTCGTCTCAAATTCAAAACGTACTTCTTTTAACTTTTTTTAAAATTGAAATGTGGAAACATTTCATTGATCTTTTTCGAAACCTTTGGAATTTAGAAGATACGTTTTTTTTATACAGTGCTTCTTTTTAATTCTTTAAGCTCTTTTTGATTTGAGTCTCGACGCTTATTAAATAATTATCTTCATATATAACTTAACGCTGTGCGCGCCAGGCCATTATACTGGGTATATCTCGTAATTTAGAAACGTTTTCAATTGATCTCTAGAAGTGTCTCAGGAGCAATTTCTCAAGACGTTCTTTCTATGCAAGTGTGCAATCTTATAAGTTAAGATGTACTCACGTTGTCTTAAATTATTCTTACCTTCCATTGTATACACTGTCACATATTTAATATAAAAACGTTAATTTTCTAGCACTGAAATTCTTTTAGTCGCTTTCAATATTACAATATGTTGTCGTAATACGTCGTTTTAAATTCACTTTTCAAATAATTCCGCTGGAATGCATGAAATGCATATTATATAACTATTCTTTACTAGCAATCTACTTAGATGCGAGTTTATCCATCGCCCAAAGCAGGAAACAATCTTTTAGCAGGACAATGTTGTAATCTGATTACGTCTCGCTTGTTAGAATTCAATTTGTAACGAGCGAAGCAAGGATGAGTGATCCTTCAGAAGTGCGCTCACCGTCCACATCCATCACGATTGCCACCGGTCGCAAATAAATCCGTCCAGAAGCATTTTAAATCACGTAATGATTGCCATTTGTCAAGATCGTGCACAACGCGAAGACGCAGAGATAAGAGACCATATTCACTTCAAGTTTGGTAAAGTGGCGGGACGAAGCTGTCACGTCACCCTAATTAATTTCAAACCAAGTTTCAAGTTTATCTGATATGGATTATTATACTACAAAAGCTACTATCTTCTTGCACGTTCCATCTGCATACCAAAATGTGTTCATACAGTTGCATATAGATATAGCTTCTAATTTAGAGAGTACCATGGAATTACAAATGCCATATCTTAAAAAAGAAATCGTTTATTTGTATATGTAACAATAATTAAATACTATACTAAGAAACTTAAAGATACTGCAACGAAACATATATAATATTAACTAAAACAAGTGGAACCCGCATTCTTTTTATTATTTTTATTGATTTTCAAACTAGTTCTGACGATTGCGTGTAGACGAAATTACTATCAAATATATCTAATATTTCTTAAATAACTAAATAATTTACTATTTTATCTTATTCAATAACAATAACGCTTGAGTGATGTTAACTGCGATTCATGATAGGAGAAATTATATTTCTTAAAATATAAGAAATTTTTAAGTATTTATTCCACAATTTAGTATCGTAATTTGGGTTTCGCCAAGCGAGGAAACATTTTCATCTGAATGAAACCGATTCGTATCATTCTATATTAAATTGTGGACGCGCCCTTATAAACCGAACTTGATTTTTTATCAATAAAATACATTTATAAAATTAAACTCTTCGTAAAACTCCGCATGCTCTAGTAATGAATATTAAGATCCCACTTGCAACGTCCTAATTGTGAATCTAACTTTTCATAGGTAAATGTGTGGATTGGTCCAAACTTAGGTGTACGATATTACATGGAATGTGATTACTTTTCGCACGGTGAATTGGGTCAAAGAATCGAAAGAAATAACGAATTGCTGGGACGTGATGTTGCGGTTTGTCATTTTTTTGCGGCACATTTATTTGGCGACGTGGGCTGCTCTTTGACCTATACATTAATCCTGCTCACAAGTATCTACAAAATACGATAGAATATAAACTTAACTAATCCCGCTTCCTTTCTTCTCATTGTTCAGTGGGTCCGTGTTTCACGATCAGATGGCGAGTAAGTAGTAAGTAAGGCTTAGATCACGTTTGTGCCAAAGAGGGGGAGGTAAAAGGTATGCAGTTAACACTCTAAGGCTAAGCTGTTTTACTGCATATAATACAATATAAACATGCTTATTTAAGGTATTATCCATATGTATTTAGAAATATAATATTATTATTCCAGATTAATGAAATAATATTGGTCCCCTTTTCAATGGCAAGTTTCATATTTTTTTCCCCATGTCCTCTCCCAACGTGGAGCACATGGTCTCCTAATGGAGGTATCTCAACAAAATTTTTCTATGAGAACTGCTTGTTACTCAGTTGCTCAACCTCTCTTTTTTTCGAAAAGAGTAGGGATAATAGGATCCTATCTTTCTATCCCTACTCTCTTCTCATAGAAAACATTTGTTGAGTTACCTCCATTAGGAGACCATATGCTCCACATTGGGATTGCACATGGAAAAAAAGGAATAGAAGATAGGGCTAAGACAGAACTATTGGTTAGTTAATCGCTCTCGCTACGCCCCGTGAGGATGAGATGGGTGGTAGGGAGTTTTAGACATCACAAACACTCATCACATCCATAAATCGATTGAAAGATCAATTTATGAAAACCGTCCGCACCGGGAATTGAACCCGAGACATCCGTAACGATAGCCACGACGCTACCAACTGCGCCACGGACGCCGACGACGTGACATGTCATAAATACGTTACACAAAACAGTCGGTTTTCTCACAATCGTACTTTTTTCACGCCATAATGCATGTTTACTGTCAAGGAAGGTGAGATATATAGGCTATGTGTGAGCTACAGGCGAATGACTTATTCTCGTAAGTTAGTAAGGGACTGAGTAAGTCAATGTAAACTGTTATTGCTCAATAAAAACAATTCATGATTAGATGCGAACATTTTTGTGTATTAATTCTTCTCAGTCAGTATTCGTAAAGGGATTTTCTTTATGTTGACTAGACTACAATTCGGGGAAAGGGTGCATAGACTTGGTCTGGACTAACCGTGCATACAGAGAATCAGGTGCAAATTTAACACACACCCATGTCTCGCAATGTATTTATTTAGAGATAACTCAAGTAAATTATACTTCACAGAAAAAAAACATTTTAATTTGCTGTGTGACAGTAAAAATGTATAATTATAATTATAATTAAAATAAAAATATTAATAGAGAACTTTGTAAAAGTAAGATTTAATAATATAACGAAATTCAGCCAGAAGCCAGGAAGTGGGTTAGTAAAATTGTCCATATCTATCGGGAGCGAATCGATACTAAATAAATACCATTTAAATGAATAAAAATTAAAAAAATCATGTTGGATCAATCCTTTGCCACGGGTGAGAATGTGTTGTAAAAGCCTTACATTAGCCGAACTGTTGTTGTGTTGTGCCTTGTTGCCTTGGCGGAGTGCACTTTTTTGTTGCATCACTCTCAGTCGAGAGTCGCTTCACGGCCCCGTTCGACTCGCGAATCGAACAGCACTGTCGTAGGATGATAGCTAAAGTTCGCAAGTCGTGCGTTTCATATACATACGACTGATCGACGACATATGTTGCACACCTGACGTCATATTGGATTGCAATAGCCTCGCATTGTGAGATTCCATAGAAATAAAGAATTCTTTGCTTCGTCTAAATTGGTCTATTTGACCTCTTTAATTATTAACGTGTCCTAGATGTATAATTCATTTGAGTTGTACCTTATCCAATTAAATGCTTATCTTATGAATTCTTATTGGAGCTTCGACAAAAAGGGTTCTTCCTTTTTTCTTCCTTTTCTCTTCCTTTTCTCTTCCTTTTCCATACAAATATAGGTTTCATCGACTGACTTACAACCAGATAATCAATAAACACTGAATATTTATTATACTCAAGGAAGATTTACTTAGAACACTTTTCTAATACAGAGTTGGAATACGTATGTGTACTCGGTAGCCAAACTTGCGTTTTCCGGCCTTACTTAACGGTATCGAATCATGTCTTTGACTGAGACTAGATTCGATAACATTCGCTCACTTCATAGGTAAGAGAGACCAGCGATGCAGATGCAGCGCACCGTGATTCCAAGTCATGGGACAACGTTAAAGCTGGGCTTATATTGGAAAAGATCCAAACTTACACTCCTTTTTTCGACCAGTGCGATTCCAGCGTCTTGGAAGACCGTAATGTAATATTTATCCATAGGTGATATTCAGTGGTAGCAAATGATGCCGTCATGATCTGAATGTAATTATTTTGAAAGAAAGCGATTTACAGGTGACGTGAATTTGATGGCATCTATATGGCGGACATAAATTTATGCGGGGAAATTATCTAATACAGGGAAAGAATATGGCAGAAGAAAAAGACATCTAGCTGTAGGCATTCATATAATGCTTCTCTATCGAAAGCGCATATTTTCATTGATTATTTTGTACTGGCTTATGTTAAAAACAGAACCCAAATAAGTGGGGTTAATGTAATTGTTTAATTGGCTTACAATTAAAGCAAATGACAGACTCATTACTTATTCTGAGATGCGCTGTTTCGAGTAGATATACGGTATTATTAATTCACCCTCATACACAATTGATATCAGTCGCTGTTTAAATTTGCAGTACGTAGCGATACGAATATAGACTGTCGTATCGTTGTCAATCGACTGTCAATTTTTAAATATAAACGCTATCGATTCATGCAGTCTTTGTAATGTGTCAGGCGCCAACTTTAATACACTTCACCTATTTTCATAACAGAACAAAGGTAACTCATACATACTTAGGGTAAAGTAGTTTAAAGAAACATTTTCTTTGAAAAGAAAACTCGTTTTTCATCGACGGTGTAGTTTAATGTATTGTGGACGTTGTAAATGTAATGTAACAGAAGTGGAAATATTTTTTTCCCTCTATTCTTTCTAATACCGTAATAGCAAATTCATGTTCACTTTGGATTTTTTATTGCTATCTTTTGTAATATAGTTTTTTTTTTTTGCCACAATAATGGTACAATGCATCGTTGATTTTCCGTATTTATTCGTTATCAATATGGAAACTATATTACTATAGCTTTTATTGTGTCAAAGCATGTTTTGAAACGATGGATTATTATTAAATTCAATTATTTATGTGAAATTTCAAATAAAAACCAGTACAAATCTTTTGATGTTGATAATATTAACACGGAAGTACTGTTAATTGTAAAAACTATTCATGTGAATATTGTAATTATAAATTCCAATTAACACATCAGTTGATAATGAACGAAAACGGTCCTAATCATTTTAAACATGTGGCAGTAGTACAAAACAAATGGTGTTTTATTTTAATAATACAACGCATGTCCACGAAGAATTGACACTTAACACCTTACAAGTGGTCAATTGATAATACTCGCGATGAGCGAACCGGTCCCGATGATGTAAAATGTGGAATTGTTACAAAACAAAAATTATTCCATTGATGGTCGCAAATAAATCCGTCCAGAAGCATTTTAAATCACGTAATGATTGCCATTTGTCAAGATCGTGCACAACGCGAAGACGCAGAGATAAGAGACCATATTCACTTCAAGTTTGGTAAAGTGGCGGGACGAAGCTGTCACGTCACCCTAATTAATTTCAAACCAAGTTTCAAGTTTATCTGATATGGATTATTATACTACAAAAGCTACTATCTTCTTGCACGTTCCATCTGCATACCAAAATGTGTTCATACAGTTGCATATAGATATAGCTTCTAATTTAGAGAGTACCATGGAATTACAAATGCCATATCTTAAAAAAGAAATCGTTTATTTGTATATGTAACAATAATTAAATACTATACTAAGAAACTTAAAGATACTGCAACGAAACATATATAATATTAACTAAAACAAGTGGAACCCGCATTCTTTTTATTATTTTTATTGATTTTCAAACTAGTTCTGACGATTGCGTGTAGACGAAATTACTATCAAATATATCTAATATTTCTTAAATAACTAAATAATTTACTATTTTATCTTATTCAATAACAATAACGCTTGAGTGATGTTAACTGCGATTCATGATAGGAGAAATTATATTTCTTAAAATATAAGAAATTTTTAAGTATTTATTCCACAATTTAGTATCGTAATTTGGGTTTCGCCAAGCGAGGAAACATTTTCATCTGAATGAAACCGATTCGTATCATTCTATATTAAATTGTGGACGCGCCCTTATAAACCGAACTTGATTTTTTATCAATAAAATACATTTATAAAATTAAACTCTTCGTAAAACTCCGCATGCTCTAGTAATGAATATTAAGATCCCACTTGCAACGTCCTAATTGTGAATCTAACTTTTCATAGGTAAATGTGTGGATTGGTCCAAACTTAGGTGTACGATATTACATGGAATGTGATTACTTTTCGCACGGTGAATTGGGTCAAAGAATCGAAAGAAATAACGAATTGCTGGGACGTGATGTTGCGGTTTGTCATTTTTTTGCGGCACATTTATTTGGCGACGTGGGCTGCTCTTTGACCTATACATTAATCCTGCTCACAAGTATCTACAAAATACGATAGAATATAAACTTAACTAATCCCGCTTCCTTTCTTCTCATTGTTCAGTGGGTCCGTGTTTCACGATCAGATGGCGAGTAAGTAGTAAGTAAGGCTTAGATCACGTTTGTGCCAAAGAGGGGGAGGTAAAAGGTATGCAGTTAACACTCTAAGGCTAAGCTGTTTTACTGCATATAATACAATATAAACATGCTTATTTAAGGTATTATCCATATGTATTTAGAAATATAATATTATTATTCCAGATTAATGAAATAATATTGGTCCCCTTTTCAATGGCAAGTTTCATATTTTTTTCCCCATGTCCTCTCCCAACGTGGAGCACATGGTCTCCTAATGGAGGTATCTCAACAAAATTTTTCTATGAGAACTGCTTGTTACTCAGTTGCTCAACCTCTCTTTTTTTCGAAAAGAGTAGGGATAATAGGATCCTATCTTTCTATCCCTACTCTCTTCTCATAGAAAACATTTGTTGAGTTACCTCCATTAGGAGACCATATGCTCCACATTGGGATTGCACATGGAAAAAAAGGAATAGAAGATAGGGCTAAGACAGAACTATTGGTTAGTTAATCGCTCTCGCTACGCCCCGTGAGG
Organism: Himalopsyche phryganea; assembly: GCA_022494535.1. Taxonomy (NCBI): domain Eukaryota; kingdom Metazoa; phylum Arthropoda; class Insecta; order Trichoptera; family Rhyacophilidae; genus Himalopsyche; species Himalopsyche phryganea. The sequence continues at coordinate 6,058,328 of JAGVSL010000001.1, read as the reverse complement.
ATGAGATGGGTGGTAGGGAGTTTTAGACATCACAAACACTCATCACATCCATAAATCGATTGAAAGATCAATTTATGAAAACCGTCCGCACCGGGAATTGAACCCGAGACATCCGTAACGATAGCCACGACGCTACCAACTGCGCCACGGACGCCGACGACGTGACATGTCATAAATACGTTACACAAAACAGTCGGTTTTCTCACAATCGTACTTTTTCACGCCATAATGCATGTTTACTGTCAAGGAAGGTGAGATATATAGGCTATGTGTGAGCTACAGGCGAATGACTTATTCTCGTAAGTTAGTAAGGGACTGAGTAAGTCAATGTAAACTGTTATTGCTCAATAAAAACAATTCATGATTAGATGCGAACATTTTTGTGTATTAATTCTTCTCAGTCAGTATTCGTAAAGGGATTTTCTTTATGTTGACTAGACTACAATTCGGGGAAAGGGTGCATAGACTTGGTCTGGACTAACCGTGCATACAGAGAATCAGGTGCAAATTTAACACACACCCATGTCTCGCAATGTATTTATTTAGAGATAACTCAAGTAAATTATACTTCACAGAAAAAAAACATTTTAATTTGCTGTGTGACAGTAAAAATGTATAATTATAATTATAATTAAAATAAAAATATTAATAGAGAACTTTGTAAAAGTAAGATTTAATAATATAACGAAATTCAGCCAGAAGCCAGGAAGTGGGTTAGTAAAATTGTCCATATCTATCGGGAGCGAATCGATACTAAATAAATACCATTTAAATGAATAAAAATTAAAAAAATCATGTTGGATCAATCCTTTGCCACGGGTGAGAATGTGTTGTAAAAGCCTTACATTAGCCGAACTGTTGTTGTGTTGTGCCTTGTTGCCTTGGCGGAGTGCACTTTTTTGTTGCATCACTCTCAGTCGAGAGTCGCTTCACGGCCCCGTTCGACTCGCGAATCGAACAGCACTGTCGTAGGATGATAGCTAAAGTTCGCAAGTCGTGCGTTTCATATACATACGACTGATCGACGACATATGTTGCACACCTGACGTCATATTGGATTGCAATAGCCTCGCATTGTGAGATTCCATAGAAATAAAGAATTCTTTGCTTCGTCTAAATTGGTCTATTTGACCTCTTTAATTATTAACGTGTCCTAGATGTATAATTCATTTGAGTTGTACCTTATCCAATTAAATGCTTATCTTATGAATTCTTATTGGAGCTTCGACAAAAAGGGTTCTTCCTTTTTCTTCCTTTTCTCTTCCTTTTCTCTTCCTTTTCCATACAAATATAGGTTTCATCGACTGACTTACAACCAGATAATCAATAAACACTGAATATTTATTATACTCAAGGAAGATTTACTTAGAACACTTTTCTAATACAGAGTTGGAATACGTATGTGTACTCGGTAGCCAAACTTGCGTTTTCCGGCCTTACTTAACGGTATCGAATCATGTCTTTGACTGAGACTAGATTCGATAACATTCGCTCACTTCATAGGTAAGAGAGACCAGCGATGCAGATGCAGCGCACCGTGATTCCAAGTCATGGGACAACGTTAAAGCTGGGCTTATATTGGAAAAGATCCAAACTTACACTCCTTTTTTCGACCAGTGCGATTCCAGCGTCTTGGAAGACCGTAATGTAATATTTATCCATAGGTGATATTCAGTGGTAGCAAATGATGCCGTCATGATCTGAATGTAATTATTTTGAAAGAAAGCGATTTACAGGTGACGTGAATTTGATGGCATCTATATGGCGGACATAAATTTATGCGGGGAAATTATCTAATACAGGGAAAGAATATGGCAGAAGAAAAAGACATCTAGCTGTAGGCATTCATATAATGCTTCTCTATCGAAAGCGCATATTTTCATTGATTATTTTGTACTGGCTTATGTTAAAAACAGAACCCAAATAAGTGGGGTTAATGTAATTGTTTAATTGGCTTACAATTAAAGCAAATGACAGACTCATTACTTATTCTGAGATGCGCTGTTTCGAGTAGATATACGGTATTATTAATTCACCCTCATACACAATTGATATCAGTCGCTGTTTAAATTTGCAGTACGTAGCGATACGAATATAGACTGTCGTATCGTTGTCAATCGACTGTCAATTTTTAAATATAAACGCTATCGATTCATGCAGTCTTTGTAATGTGTCAGGCGCCAACTTTAATACACTTCACCTATTTTCATAACAGAACAAAGGTAACTCATACATACTTAGGGTAAAGTAGTTTAAAGAAACATTTTCTTTGAAAAGAAAACTCGTTTTTCATCGACGGTGTAGTTTAATGTATTGTGGACGTTGTAAATGTAATGTAACAGAAGTGGAAATATTTTTTTCCCTCTATTCTTTCTAATACCGTAATAGCAAATTCATGTTCACTTTGGATTTTTTATTGCTATCTTTTGTAATATAGTTTTTTTTTTTTTGCCACAATAATGGTACAATGCATCGTTGATTTTCCGTATTTATTCGTTATCAATATGGAAACTATATTACTATAGCTTTTATTGTGTCAAAGCATGTTTTGAAACGATGGATTATTATTAAATTCAATTATTTATGTGAAATTTCAAATAAAAACCAGTACAAATCTTTTGATGTTGATAATATTAACACGGAAGTACTGTGGGAGGTCACGTATATTATTTAAGTAAACTTACAACGGTATATTATGATGAGTATTTAGTATAATATGGATACTTGCAATTTTATAATTCGTCCTTGGGAGTGCAATACGGCATGTCAAATTGAATATGAATAGTTTTGCAACTTTCAAATTTTGAAACAGCCGCCCACGTCAGTAAACTTAACATTGATAAACGAATCGAATACCCGTCTCGTGTTACAATGTTATATGTATTTTATTATGTCATATTGCGAATATAAAACTGCTTTTAAATTCCCATAGATAATTATTTATTGAATAACTGGATGGCGTGCTAAAAGATGCGATCCCTTCAAGCTATGTGTACTTACTTATTATACTACATCGTTGAGCAGTTTTTGCGTCTACTACGAAACCGGTTTCCAGTTCGAAGTCTTTGTTGATTGTTAGATGAAATTAACGGGTCCAGCTAGACTTTCGATGAGCTTCGATCAATAGGCTCGCGGCTTTCGGGTTGACCATAACATTTATGGCGTTTGGTCAGTGACCCATGGCATGATTCTAGGCTTTGCTTAGCTTGTCCACTGGCCGCAACTCGCACACTTGGCTGAGGTCGTATGCAGACTGCATATTACTTACAACAACCTAACACTGATTAAAAACAACCAACTGAAATGTCTTACCACAATGAATGCTCTTCTTATTTTATTTATTTAAGAAATTAAACTATCCCAATTATTTAATAGAGGCTTTATATGTACGTAAATTATTTTTTATTTAAGAAAAGTGGATCCCCTCTAATCTTTTCCCAAACATTCATAAGTAATTATTATTTCGAATGGATTAACTTTTAGATTTTCAGTACATCCAATAATTGAAGGAATAGAATCATTTGTGCACGATTATCAATTAAGCCAATCACGCATTATACTTAGTTATACAGCTGTAGTAACAAAAATAATTTTGTAATACAAATCCATCGAAAATATGTGATACAAAAAATGTTTCATGTTTAAATATATTCAAAAAGAAAAATTAAAATTTTTAGCTTGAAATGTAAACGAGAAGATAATTTAACGCCATGTTTTCCGTTAAAACTTATAACGCAAGATTAACTCAGGATAAATATAATTTTACCCGACAAACATTTGACAATATCTTGATAATATCCGTCCTTAAAAGTTTTATTTGTGTATTTTGTAGTAATTTTCATGTAACGGACAGAGAGATGATGCTGTATTTTAATAATTTGTTATGTTTTAAAAACATGCCGCTTTATAATAAATGTAATAATAATTATAAACGGCGTAGGCGTAAGGTTTACATTGCAGAAACCTTGTTATTTTTGAATAATATATTTTGGGATTTGTTTCCCAAAAAAATTCCATTCTTGTGCCTTCAAAACTTCTCACCCTCGACTTCTAATATGTCTATTGCTACTGAAACAACGTGTATAAAATGTATGTTAAATGTTTGCCGAATTCAAGATAAGTTGTAGGTTTTTCACGAATTCGTGAAATATTGCAGTGATACCAACTGTGACAGGTGAATTGAGAATTGTTGCCTTGTAGGAGGAACACACGATCCGAAATAATTCGATCATGCTTACGAGAAAGTTTCAAAGTAAATGGCTGATATTGCTATTCCCATCCGTGCGTCATGCGTCACGGTGGTTTCTTTATTTACGCTTTATTGGTTATTGAAGGACTTCTTTTTACAGATAAACAGGATGATATCGAGTCTCAATACGGATCGATAAATCCTTCCACATGTACCTAATATGGTACGCTTGGATTTTCTTCTCGACGTATGTTTGCTTCTCAACGATTCAATGGATATCTAAGTACAAAAGAGAAAAAATAATACAAACTTAAATTAATAACGAATTACATTGCAATGAGACGAGACAAAAACAAAACACATGCCTAACTTTTATATATCTGGAGAAATTACACCCTAAATGTGCATCGTTATTTAAAAGCTTTATCAGCAGAATACCCCGGTTATCTTGTGAACAGACAAATAAACAACTTATGAAGCCACACTTGAATAACGTTAACCATTAAGTAGTATTTAGAGTACCTTCTGATTTCTCGAAGAATACCCTTGTAAAACTAGCAATCATTTACTCCTTGCAAAATTAGATATGTTATATAATTTATTTTTTTATATAATTTAAGGTGAGGTAAACCGAGGGTACTTGATGGAATTTCAATATCAAATTTGAATTGTTAAGATTTTGTACATTTACATGTATTTTGTCACTGACGACCCGGCTTTAACCTTTCGGCATCTTCAGGCATTCGAGCTGATAGATGAATAGATATATTATATTAATTAATTAGATATAAACGAGGGATAAATGTATGGGGAAACATAGGAGTGATATGTGCTTTCGCCACGGGCGTCGTATGGGTGAACAAGAACTAGTGAAGAAAGTCGTATTAAGTAGGGTATATGGTAAGCGACCGGTGAAATTTCTCTGGATATATGGAATTTTCGAAGAATGTCGTATGTTCAGAATATTGGGAGCGCAGTTATAGAGGACTGTTGCTGTAGGATTTATCCCAGGTTTCAACACTCAACACTGATAACGGTGATATAATTGTATTAAAGATTTTTTCAATGCACGTATAGTCATAGTTTTAAAATTAGTGAACGCTTTCTGTTCAGCTTCATAGTGACCAATAGTTATCAAATTAATCGACAAATGTATCTACTTTCATATTGTTCATTGAATATCATTTTGATGTAAATAACAATGCATCATTTTCATAAATATACGAGTATAAAATGCTGCATTGGTATATCATTATAACTTATTAATGTATGTTTGAATTTCTATAATGTTGCAATAAGATACAGTATGAATCAAAGCTGTAATAAAGATTCCGAAATGAAGACGAATTTTCCTGATAACCAGCCACGTTTTAACCTCTCTCTATCGGCAGATCGTAATAGCGTGACCGCCGAATACAAATGATACACTCATGGGATTGTGTTTTTCGCCGTTTCTTGAATATAAAGTTTTGATAAATTTCAGGACGTGAACTTTAAGTTTATTTTGATGCATGGAGCTTTACGGGAATATTAAATTCCGACCCGCATTTTAGATCAATAATAGCTTGTATACCCACCACCTGTTATTACAGTTCTTTTCACATTTAAATGATAATTTAATTTAAATCTCTACCTTCGTATTAATTACCCGTCAATATAATATCAGACATTTGAATCTTATGTTATTAAAATTAATGCTAAAGATAAAAATGAATATCCTGAGAACTGCAATATAATTATTATGTATTTAATATAATTGGATTTAAATATCATTTGAAAACATTCAGTGTTTTGTTTGAGAAATACAAACAATTTATTATTTTGGCAAAGTTTTGGATTTCACGTACCTTGTCTTATTATTCCTACTTCACTTTTTCGCCGTTATGAGAAAATGAGAATTGTCCCAAATTACTTGTTTTAACAATATAACACTGATCTGTCAATAATATGTAGTGATAAAAGAAATTATTCAGAGAATGGAATTAGAATTAGCCCGAGAATTATTTAATATAAAATTTAAATTGATAACTTAGTTATTCCACTTGGTTTATCACTAACGTTTCGCTTCTTTAAGAAGCATTTTAAGCAAAGTTATGGCGAATCCGTAGAAAATATACGCGAATTATTTGGTTTCGTCTAACAGCAATACGACTTGAATGAAAGGCCTGGGGGAGGGTAAAGTTTGTTTTGCGCGTTGACGGATATACCATACATAATATCTATTTATTTATTTATTTATGCGTGTTGAGTTTAGATCAATAGAATATTGTCGCGAAGCATTTTTGTATGTAAAAACAGTTCCGGTTGCTACTTGTACATTTTTAATAGACACTCGCAAATATCGTCACAGTCTTCCGTTTTTTATCCGCGCCGTTGTATCGCAGCCCCTATTCACCGCCATCAAATAAATTGTATACTATCGCGGCGCTTTCATTCAAAAAATGCTTTCTTTTCCTTCCCACTGAAAGCGGAATGAGTCTATTGAAACTAGTACAAAAGTAATCCTTGGTACCGTATCAAACGAGAATAGAGAAGAATAGTGATATTTTGTTAACTTTGTTTTGCTTTTTTGTGGCGTAAAAAAATTTCTTAGGTACCTTGAAGAACGAGTGGCGTAAGATGTATTCGCAATACAGCAACAAGATTACTTCTAACATGTAACCAAAAAATCGCCTTTTGTATTGTATCCCAAATCAGAGGTAAAGTATAAATTATCTCATCTTAATTTTATCTCTGCAAATTATAATGTTAAGTCTACCGGTCTTCTAATTTTTTTTTAAATTGACGTATGCGTTTTAAACGATTAAAATTATTTTATGAATTTATCGTTCTATCGTAATTTCATTATGCGTCTATTGGTTTAGAAATTAAATGAAAATTCGTACCTTTTATTATTATTTACAACCAATCCTTGATAAAATGTTATTGTAGAAGTGTAATAAAATAATGTATATACTATACAAAATTAATACCGGTTATAGCGGTTGGTTTTGATCTCTTCAACATGTTATATACATTTTCTGTTGAAATAATTAAACTATACTATAAATATAGTATTTCGAAACTATGAAACTATTTTGTGAACATGTGAAAATATTTTATTTTAATATAAGCTCTATAGTGTTTACATCATGGTGCAGCGGATTTAAAAATGCAAACGTCAAGCACATGATCGAAGTTATTATTAGTAGGTAGTTGTAGTGTGTTTGCGTATAATATAATCTGATTTCCCATATGAATTGAAAAGTTGCGGCGGTCGAGTGGCGCTTTAAATATTAACAGACGCACACTCTAGTTTTCGATTAGTTTATCATCACCACATGTCGTTTAATCACCCCATTATTATTTATCCGCCCAAAGCGACACTTCACCCCCATCGCTGCACTGATTATGAAGTGACGTGCCGCGGAACTGAACGATGCTACTAAAACTTTACGCATAGCCCACTATGAATACGCGCTGTGCACAGAATAGCGTCATTCGCACCATAGAAGTTTTTTTATGAAACAGTTATGCCTGGTCTATTTACCGTATTTACTAATTTTTTATCACTTAATATGAGCGTATTTTATAGCACCGCGCAACAAAATACTACGTAATGCGTAAATCTGCATATTTTATATTTGGCTATTATAATATGATTTTTGTTCGCCATGCAAAAAGCAGTTTTATTACTTTTGACTATTCTATAATATAGAGTGCCATTCTTTACATATCCACCACTTTTAATAAAGATAGTTGGCACTCTCTAAATCTAAGCCTAAAATCACAAGTGAACATTCGTCACATCATAGAAAACGCCAACTATTTGCAGAATTTTGTAAAATTCGTAGAAATAAAATGAATACTGGATGAAAATTTCGTGTCAAACTTTTCAATTACACATATTTTTGTCTAAATAAGTAATAAGTAATTAGTTTAGTAATTTATATATATTATACCTAACACCTTTTTTGGTCGTAAGAAATCTTTTTAAACACTGCTGTATTTTAAATGTGTATTTCATTGTTTAATAGTAGATTAATCTGTGATATAAGCCATTTATTTATGTTACGGAATTATGTAGTACAAGTAAAAACATTCATGTAGAATTTGTATACATTTTTAATTATTATCTCAGTACCCATACTTTAAATAAAAGGTTTTGAATTGTAATCCAATATTAGTAGACAATAATAATCAAATAAATTCGAAACTAACGTATGTATTTAAAATCCGTGTATGTATTTAAATCACTCGATGAATAATGCTTACCGGGTCAACATTTACATTATAACTTTAAATCAACCTATCCTTTAAAAGCATGAACATATCGTATACATTTCTATACATAAGGCAGTTTACTTAACAGTCCATTGTCGTATAGACAATGATTAGCTTTTTATCAGCGCTTGTAAGTGCGTCTTCGAATCGTCGATATTTTGTTTCCATAAAAATGAGTTCATCTGAAGACACATTTTTTCGACGGTAACTTTACAGAAATTCATGTTTTAATATAAAATAAAATTGATAACTTCGTTAATCGACTGATTGTGTTACTATTTGTGACACGTGTATCATCTCTTTGAAAAGTATCCTCAGCCTGAATAATTTGAAATCTACAGTATCATTTAAAGTAATATTATTATAGACTACATCAGTTTATTGTAAATACTATGCTTGATAAACAAGGTTTCTACGTTCAATATATTGGCTATTTTATACCTTCACCTGATTTATATGGTTTTGTTTCTAAGAGGGTTTTGAGTGTTTTGACTTACCCTCACTTCCAAACATCAAAGATACTTCCCAACACTCTGAGTGAGTAAAACACGATAATTTAAAAACGTATCTCTTCGGATGAATGTAGATTTTTCTTGAATACATGAATACTTCAAACTTTTTAACGGAGTCTTTGTTTTTGAAATGTTCTGTGTTATAATTTAACTATAAATTGTATCACTTTTTCCTTCGGTCATTGAACTTACGAATTTCAAACTCAGGAGCCCGCTTCTCGTATACCTATGATTTGAAATTAACTATTTACACATTGAAAACTTAACAACACCCATCTCGGCGATGTGGTTTGAGTAAGCGACTGCTCCTTTGTTAGTTTGATAAAATTTCAAATTATTCTGAGACGTGTTAGTATTTCGTATTCTAATGTTATGGAAACTTTATTCAACAATGGCAACGTGGATATGACCATGTTTATTTGAAATGAAATGCAGATGTGGTTTCCGTAGTATTACTTCAAGAGAAAACAAAACAAAGTTAAAAATAACAAATGCATTTAGCACCACAAGCATAATGTATTATAATTCATAGATACTTCGGCAACACGACATCGATAGCTGTAAAATATAATAAAACATACTTCTTGTAAAACTAAATGAATCTCAGCAATTTTATGAAAACACATATTTATTTTAGGCCCGCATTTTTCAGGTCTGAATTTTAATTCAGTTTCGGTTATAGTTTTTAATGCATTGATCGGAATTTATATTAAATAGTCATAATGTATTGGTCAGAATTACAGAAGGCAGTATAATTAATCTATGGTCAGTATTTCTAACCTGAACTAGCCCAGCCTAACCTAACCTTTTATTCTGACCGTATAATAATTTTATTCAGACCATCAATAATTTTATTCAGACCGTTCTTCAAATTCTGATTAAAAGTTGATTGAATTCTGACCAAAAATTGGTTTAAATTCTGAACATTTAATTAGTCGCCTTTATTTTAATCGGTCTCTGTAGGCAATTATTGGTAAGAGCACTGCTTCTCGATCATAAGATTCCATGTTCAAGTCCTAGCTAGAAATGTTCAATTAAACGTTTTAAATCTAGGGCAAGTGTGTCTGATGCTTTTTCTCCTCGAGTCAATCTTAAGCGACTGTTAAACCGAGAAATTGTATGTAATGATTTTTCTATATCTTGCATATAAAATGTATCTTTTAGTGTCGTCCCGAAATGATTAAAAGTCAAAAATGTTAAACCTATCGATCAACATATCTCTAGCATTATTTATGATTATGATGTGATTTATTAAAATCATTGAACTCTCGTTTTCTCATTCGATTACTTGACTGTAAATTGAAACTCTTTTAATAAACTGTTGAATCGGGGCGAGCGGTAGATGTTGTATAAACTCGTAATGCTTGAATTTTCCAATCTCGTTTTTGGAAAATGAGCTTATCATGTTTTTGATATCTGATCCATTCGTATATATTTTTTTTCATCCCGTATTCTAAAAATATATGAAGCAAATATAAATTATTTACCCGATGTCGTTACAACGTTGGGCAAACGTAATATAAAACAAGCTTTCATTTGTTTTATCATTTCTTTTTAAATTGTTATTTTATTTTTGTGTCATTTCAAAACATTATTTTAAATACAGTAGGTACTCGGAAATTATTTCAAATTGTTCATGTCTTGTTGTCATCCTTTATTGAAAGTTGAGAAACAATTGGCAGTTCTTCTTTCTGTCGGTTTAGACATTTCACTTTTCCTAACCAAGTAGCTCCGCAGACAACGGCCGAAGCAAAAGTAGATCTTGTTTCTCTTCGTTGAGAATGTAGCCTAGATGTGCGACTTTACTGTGTTTAGTAATGGATATCAGTTGACGTAGTTTATTGGCTTATTAATTTTCAGCTCATTCATAAAATGTATGTGCTGATTTTTTTATCACGATGTTTTTTCGCAATCTTTAATTGAAGTAATTTAAGACATCGACTGAGGGTGCTTGATGGAATTTCAATATTAAATTTGGATTATTGAGATTTTGTACACTTCCATGTATTTTGTCACTAACGACCCGGGTTTCGCCTTTCGGCATCTTCAGGCATTCGAGCACACGAATGGACTCGAACTGAGAGACAGTAAACAGTGTCTAACGCTTATATAGAAGATACAAATGCGACAAATATCATTTACGAGGCAATACATTATACGTCCGAGAGCCACACCGATACCTCAGTTAAAATTTCGGAAATCGACCTAATCCTTATTTTGTAAACACCATATTAACAGAGTGGCGAATTGCCGCTTTTCAACTTCTTTTAGAAATACCAGTGATTTTACAATAATAATAGTATTGTGGGTTTTGACGGGATGTAATTCGACGAATGGGTAAATATATACAATCATTCCACATTTAGTGACATCTGTTAGGTGTTTCAACGTATCGGATATAATAGCGGAGAATTAGGAAGGTTCAGCTGCTCATTCAAGATTGGTAAGGAGTTTAACTGCGCTCTATTAATTTCTAAAATTTCCTGATAAAATAATTTATGATCCCCCATGTTTTTATGCAACAGTTTAACCCCATCATCCGCATTAAACGTATGGTTCTCCATTAGCAAGTGATTTGCGAATGTCGAAGTTTCTTTTTTTAATCTAAAGGCAGCTAAATGTTCTGATACCTTTATATCTAATGTACGTGTGGTTTTACCCACATAGAAATGTTGGCAATCATTGCATTGTAATTTATAAATACCAGATTTGTTCTTAAAGTTTACTCTATCTTTATTGTTAATAAGTAATTTGCCTAGAGAGTTTTTGCAATAGAACGCCGGTCTAACACTATCAGCGAGTTGTTTTTTAATTTTAAAGCTTGTGCAACCTAAATAACTAATTCTATGCCAGATTCTAGGCGAGTCCATTCGTGTGCTCGAATGCCTGAAGATGCCGAAAGGCGAAACCCGGGTCGTTAGTGACAAAATACATGGAAGTGTACAAAATCTCAATAATCCAAATTTAATTGAAGGTTTTTATTGATATACATATTCCAAATATCGTTGTTGATTCTACAACACACGAAAAAAACCTTGTGCTAATAAAGAAACTCAATATTATTGAATTAGTTAAATATATTGGTACAGATTTCAAATAAAACAGATATTTTCTTACAAGAAAGTGATATTTAATCTCTGGAATTTATCAATGAGATTATATATGCTCTTCAACATTTATTGTTTGTATGAGTTTATGCATGACAGATACCACAGAATCAACAACCGGTGATATGTCAAATAATTATGTGGATACGTAAATACATATTTTCTATAGAGAAGTCACAAACAATATCTTTGTAATATTTTCACAGCTTTTTTTCCGTTTGTGTATAATACACAGAGCTGCTGAATGAAACACAATCTGAGAATTTAAAAATCAATGATAAGCATCAATCCATAAAATCATGTATTGTTGTTTAATTGTATGTGATACATTGTCATTTTTAAAGATTATGGTATGAAAATTATCTTATCATGCACTACTTGTTTTAAAAATCTCTCTTAGATTGTACATTTAAGTCGTACGTATATATTTAATTTTTAAGGCTAACGTATAGTTTGTAAAAAAGTAAAAAACAAATGTTTTAAATACATAATAGAGCATGAATATTTATTTACCGAATAAACGCTAGAAGCGTGAAAAGGTTCGGTTATATTAAATTCGATCTATTCGCAAGAATTTAATGAAGGAAATGTAAAAGCTTATTTGAGAAACTTATCGATTCGTACCTGTGCACATTCTCTAGGTTTTTTTACAATAAAAAGTCAGTTTTTTGTTTTAATTAAAACTCACAAGAATGGAATGTGATTGAAGTGCTACCGCTTTTATCGCGTATTTATTAAACATTTTTGTTTTCATTATTTATACGTAGTAGCGTGTATTATTTTCCAAATGGTATGCAATCTGAAGAACGTTTATGGTAAATAATTGCAGTAGTATTAGGGAAAATAATACGCTCACGTATTGCGTTCGGATACGAGTGTATACTAAAAATAATTTTACATCAGTATAATAATATTGTTCTACAGCTATCAAAAATAAATGGTCCAAGAAAAAAAACTCATGTTTAACTATTCATATTCCAGCTTTTTCATGCCCTGTAGATTATTCAATTACTTAAATATTAAAGTGTTTATTAGAATAGAAACAATTATAGCCTTTCACCGTGTGTGTACTTTTTTACGAATGCTCTTTCTTGATATTGAATATTTACTAAAATATTATTATACAAAGCACGTACATACATACATTCCCCGAATATTTTAACAATATAAATATAATCGTGATTGCTATTAATTTATTATAATTATGAGATTTAAGCATATGTTTGAAATGAAATGTCATAAAATAATCAATAATCGAACATATTTTATTTTAAATGTCGTATTTCATGATTTCTATAAAATAGCAACACTCCACTATTTTTAAATTAAAAATCAAGTCTTTTTTCCCTGGAAAAACAACCCAAACGGTCGGTTCGGAGCATTCTGTATAATATGTACAATATGGAGATGACAACCCTCTTTTTGTTTTATTCTGGAAGCATCTGCGGTTTTAAGTTTTAAGTGTTGTGCTTCTTCTTTTTACTCTATTATTTTTGCAGAGAGGGAAATAACGATTAACAAGCTCGTATACGTTACATTTAATACCCCAGACAATATTTTTTACTTAATCCATCTACGAAGTAGTAACAAAAAAATACTATACTACCTTATTCGTTCGATGAGAATTCTTGTGCGATGTATGCGTAAGTCGTTTAGCATTTTTTGTTGATTTTTGTTAAATCAAAAACTTAGTCTAGTATAGATATTTGTGATAGATTGAAGTATCTGAAAATAGTCTTTGATTTATTAATTAAATTGGCATTTATTTTCTAGAACTCTAAATAAAGTCAAAATAACGAAGTATTTAGTTACTAGTGGGAACGCCCGTCATAGATGGCGGTATTGAAATTGAAATACTGAATGTCAGACGGACTGATTGTTGTTTGTTTGCCTCGGTTTGCGTCATGTCGGAACTGTGTGTATTGTTTATATACACCGCGGATCCTTAGGTCATGAGAAAATTTCATACCAGTGATAATAATAAAACGTCTACGCCTAGAGATTGGTCTGGACTATTATATATAAGATACAGGTATTATTTTGAGATAAAGTCGATAGCTTTTTCGATAGGAATGGCGTGAAATCGAAATAACTTTTTATGAAACTAAATACTTTTCTATTTTTTACCTTATTATCATTGATTTAAATTATTAAAAGTTTTCTAAAGTAAGTTTTATTGATTGAATGAATGAATGCTCATTAACAGCAATCGATTTAGATTTTTTATTATAATTTAAAATCTATCATTATAGTATTATATTTTTCTCGTATTATGTATAATATTTAGTAGGTGAAACCCGGGTCGTTAGTGACAAAATACATCGAAGTGTACAAAATCTCAGTAATCCAAATTTGATATTGAAATTCCATCAAGCACCCTCAGTCGATGTCCTAAATTAAATTAAATTAAATTATGTATGTTATTCATCATAAATATAACAATATGGATTTCGCACTACTGTTTATATATATTATTAATATATATTATTAATAGTTTATATAATTTTTTGGTGTACATACTTCTATACATTCTTACCCCACCTTTGGAAAGTGATGGGTGGACGGCTGGCTTACAACTGTTTATAGTTAAAAATAGAGGATTAAAACCATCTATTATTGAAATGCTACATCGGACATGATTAAAAATATATCTGAACATTTCTATTTATGTAGGCGTTGTTTAGTTTTGTATATTCGAATAATTTAATAAATGTCAACTGTCATTAGATGTAATTGGAATGCAAGAATATTCTGTGTGTTATTTTAAGATCTCTAAAGCTTCGCGAAGACATGCGATGCCGAGATGAGGAATTCTCGGATTATTCTCATGGCATGCGATTTACTAACGAGCGTCTTCGTTATCTTGATGATCGATCTTCCGATACATCTGCGTCTACTGCTACTCCATGCTCACTGCTCAGCTCCCGTCTTTAAACGTCTTCATCTTTTACCGCAATTTTATATGAACTCTTCCAGCAGCGAGAGAATACTCTACTTAATTTGCGTAATAATTGACATGCGGTTATTATTATCAGTGCTCTCATGATGAGAGCAGATTTTAATTTAGAATTGTCAATAATTTTATCGTTTGACAGACTTAGGCAATCAGTGATTTTGAGACCTCTATACTACATTATGAAGCGCGCTTGACTTGGAGAAATTTCCAAAAAATATACTCTCTTTACATACGTATATTGCATTTCATGGTTTTGAGACTATTTTATGGTTTAATTATTGTTCTTAAAGCTTAATAAATAAAAAATCGTAATTTATCTCTTATTGCTATTATATTATACTTTTGACCACACTTTGTGGCTTTGTTACTCAAGTTATTTCCCATTTGTTGATCACGTTTGGTAGAAGAGAAACAACCAAATATGTACATACATATTTCTTTATTTTATTCATCAATGGCAAGAGATTTTAAAATTTAAATCCTATTAAAAACTGTGTTGACTACAAAACTCATGTACCTTGCTGTATTGATATTTTCATCAAGGAACCACACCCAGACGAAATACCTAGAAAAAGAACAATACACAATACCAAAATGTGTCATGTATAATCTATCTGATCTTTGCTGAAAAGGTTAGTGGAAGTGGTATAATTTTTTGATAATTATTATTGATGCTCTTTCAATAATTTTTTTCCAATAGTAAGACTAAGGAGTCGTTTTGTATATACCGACTTCGTCTTTACTTTATACTTCGTCTCATATTTTTACAATTGATTGTCCTACTGCTTTTTATGCGTGCAGATTGCCAGGTACATTTTATACAATTGTGTGTTTTTCTAATACTACGGTGAAAAGGCAATTTTTCACATGGCTACCGTTACAAATAATATATATTGATGAAAATTAAAAAGAATAACTAATATATATTTGGTCTTCTCATATTATTTGCATTATCGTATTTTGTTGTATTTTAATATCGTATAATTTGAATTATATTACATTGTATTGATATTGTTTCACAGTCGCCTCTGGAAGTTTTCTAAGTAAGGAGTTAATGATTATAATATTGTTAAAATGAAATCCTTTTCTTGGACAACATGTCAAATTAATAGCTTGCCGATTTTGGATTCCCAGAATCTGTGCTATTTAGAGTTGAGGGACACAGCCTGCCGCCAACTCGGAAGCTCGACACTCTTAAATTGGTCTTCGAAGTAACATTATTGCCATTCAGATTCGAACAGTAGTCGAATAAAAGCTCTGTACTTAATTCAACCCGAAGTGAACCGATTATTTCAATATCTCTTACTTATCAAACCTATGGTTTAATACATGTAGTTAAGTTTTATATTTAGACGTTGGACAACTTACTAAAATAAGGTTTTAAATAAAATCTAACTATAATAACGATTATATCTTAAAAGTACCATAAATAATGTGTTTTTAAAGTATATATGCAAGTAGATTCTTAAATTATGTGAATTTCCTTTTTTTATTACATAATTTACCTACTTATTCATTCACATTAAAATTTGGCCTTTTCTCTTCCGACGATTTTTCAAGCGAACAGTTTATCTACATTTCTGTAAATTTAATGATATGCAGAATTTTCACAGTACCTGATATAGAATACATGTAATTTATATATCAAATTCATTGGTAGGCTTTAGTTATTCATTTTTAGAAAATTTAATATTTTACTGTCAGAGGGGTATTAAGAAAAGTACGAAATAGCTATGGGCTTCTTCACACGTTTCATATTATACACAGGGTAAATACGGTGTGCATCTTCAATAAACACCTGACTAAGCAATTAGTGAAGAACTTACCCGATCTTAATAATTCACGCATACTATGTTGAGACAATGTTTTCCCATGTTGGTAAGTGTTGCTAACTAGAAATTATCGTACTCGCAACGGCATATGAGCAGTGAATATCACAGATTGCATTATCCCACCGCACGGCGCTTCATGCGTTTTCAAGTCACATTTACTAAAATACTTTACCACTCTAGATTCGCAATTAATTAGATTCCATTTCCAACACAAAAAATATCGACGCTTTTTATGAAGTTTTTTTTTTTTTTTAAATAAATTAGTAATTAAAAATATGACATAATCTTGTTTTTTTTATTCTCACGATTATTGAGATATTATGTCAAGGAGTATACCTATAAATTATCGACAAAATTAAAACGTATTTTTTTAAATTTGGATTATTGAGGTTTTGTACACTTCCATGTATTTTATTACATAAAATACATGGAAGTGTACAAAACCTCAATAATCCAAATTTAATATTGAAATTCCATCAAGCACCCTCAGTCGATGTCTTAAATTGTATTTTTTTAAATTATTACTGTAATTTTTCACTATAAAACTTTTTTATTGTACATACAAAAAAAAAATATTCATGTCCACTTTCAATGGGAATCATATGGACTACCGAACGATTACTTCTTAATTAGATTATTATACGCACACAGGTTGTAGTTCTGCCTTTATCCTCCATTTACCGAGAGGGTAAGAATACATGATTTAATTCATATGAGAGCTAGTAGTTGGTTATAGCTGGAATTCACGCAATGTTAATAAATATACTAGGATATTTCCTAATTCACTCTCCAGTTGGGCGAAATTGGTCGATCAAATATATATGATATGTTTTATTCGAATATAGTTCCATCACGAAGGGAAAGTAATGTAAATATTATTCAAATTATCGCATTTTTGAATATGTGGCAAACTAAGTTAAGAATTTTTATTAATATGTAATTTATTTTATTACCTACGTATATTAGTTACATTAATATTTGAAATTTATAAATTTATCTCCTTATTAAATAACTAAATTTACCCACCCAATCTCTTGATATTCGTAAAATATATTACCTATTTTTCGGATAATATAAATTCTTCAAACCTGACTAAACCTTCAAATATAAAATCATATTAGGTGTCTTTCAATGGCGAACATTCAGCATTACTTCAACAGTCAATATTGTATTACTTGATATCGTGCACTGTTATCAATTCAAGATATTTCTTTGCAATATTTTTACCTGTCAGTCGAAGTCACAGATGATAGGATAAGTTGCAATTTGCAAAGTTAGCTAAATTTTAAATGTCGATAATCTGAAATAAGTCGAAATTTGAACTAAGTTACCATTACAACGTAAATATTGTAAATGATTCAGCTTTATAAAACCAATGCCGCCTTCTTTATCAACAGTTTCATTATAGTTATAATGATACGCAGTGGTTCATCAGTTGATAATGCTCGTGATGAGCGAAACCGGTCCTGATCATTATAAATATGTGGAAGTAGTACAAATGAATTGTGTTTTATTTTTAAAATACGTAGTTGTATTATAGTTGTAGTAGAAAAAATAAATTAACTAAAATGCAGTTGGAGGATATATGAAATAATTTTAATAATAAGCACTCGGAAACACCCAAGATGCAAGTGAAACAATGACACTTGAATTCGGTTTATGCCGAAAGTCAAAAGCGACGTTGACAATATTATAATATTTACCGAAAAAGCTTTTTTTGTTTGCTGTTTTTGAGAATAATACGTTTTCTACGGATACTAGCAGAGGGTATACGGCTTGTACCTCTGTATACCTTCAACGACACCACTGTTTGTATTTAAAGTCTACATTTTTACATCAAATTTACTCTTACCAAAATGCTCTAGTTTTCAACACTTTTCTTTTCTCTTTTTTAAGTCTCATGTTTTAAAAACAAAACGATGACGTGTAATATGTAAGGTGTAAACTTTTCTTTAAATAGGTGAAACACGTGTTGCTTTTCTTAACTAATGGGTGATATATCCCTTTGTTGTCTTGTCGCCATCTACGAGTTAAAATAAAACGCCCAAAAATAACACGGTGTCTCTAACATAACACAAATACTTTGACGGTGCATACTAGGAATTAATGCTCGTCTTTTGAAGCATAGGAACGCACTCTAAACGTTTGTTTTTAGTGTTTATTTACATTTTAAAAGATTCCGATGAGACGATATTTAAAAAGACATTTTAAAGTAACTGCAGATACAATCGTGAAATCACTTAGAAACTCATAAAATTATATTTAAACTGTTTTTTTTTTGTCAGGCCCGCACTACATAGTTATATGCCCATCAATTTTCCATTATACATATTATGTACATTCAAAAATATGTTACTATGTTACTGATAGTGAAATCTGAAATAAATCTATTCAGCCATTTTTAGAGCGTATACAATTTATCTATTCACATTAAATTATCCATCTCGTGAAATCTTTTAAAAAATAATGATAGAACCACCACAAAAGAACACATACGATGATTTTGATCGCGGAAGGGGGGGGATTGTTTTGATTCATGAACGATCATAGCAAGGATAAACTCTAGAAGCTTTAAAAACCTCGTTGTTTTGGAAGAATACACTAACCGAAAAATACTAGTTTTGAGTTATTGGACTTTGTAGTTTGTCAAATATTAGAAATTATATACCTTTTTCATTTTGTTTGTTTGTACAAAACTGTCTTTAAGTGAAATATAATTTTAAAAATAGGTGTGTTCTTCCATAGGATAGAGTTTGAAATAAGGAATATTTTGGTATAACTAACTCAATATGTCAATTTTCGGTTTAGTGTTTTATTCCAGAACAACGACGATATCATTTACGTATTTAATATTGCATTCTTTTACTGATGGTGTCGTTTTATATATTTTAATCTTCAGTACATGGAAAAAGTAACTTACATGTCATTAATATTTTATTATTATCGGGTGGGCGGGGTTCGGGGTAAAATAATTTGATTTTAGCTATTGGTACAATAGCAAGTATTGGAAGCAATATTTGTATAAAAAAACATGAAATTCAGCCCTGCTTAATCACTCGCAATCATATTGTGCACGCGCTTATTTCGCTGTTTGTATAGAAAATTGTCTTTTTGTCTTGGAAATACAGCACCATCAATTGAAAAATTATGGGAGATTTCATTGTTCGACGCACTGGCCTTTCTCGTGGGATCTCAAGAGTGTGTGTTTATGCGAGACAAAGAGCAACGGATCTTAAATAAGTACATTTTAATTTTAAATAGTTTACCAAGTGGAACGGATTCCTTTTAAATGCAGCCGTGTGTGACCGAATATTTTGGCTATCTAATGGGAACTTACATTTTTACATGTCTTTAAATCTATCGTAATTCTCTTTTCTTTGTATCGAATGTTTTACCAGTACAATGCATTTACTCACCTATATAATACTATTTAAATTAACTGTTCATTATAAATAAGTATATACTAAGTTTTCTTTAATTTTGTGTATTATTATAAACGATTACAATTATTGAAGGATGCATTTTCATATAATTATTATGACTGATAAAGATAATATGCTTGCATTTGTTGTATCACCGTATTCTACCCTTTAAAACACATTTCTTTCTCTTAATGCCCAAATAAGAGATGAATCTAAAAAATAATATCTTTTGCAAACACGAAAAAAATCTTTACAAAGACAAAAAGAAATACAAATTAGTACATAAATATTTTTAGTTTTATAACTCTGTATAGTATGAAAAATTTTCACGGGGAAAGGACTTTACTTTACCAACTTTAATGTGATGCTTATTTAATAGGATAGGGTCGAGGTGCAAATGCGTTCCTTTAAATATTAAATCTATTTTGAGGGCGCATAAATATATCCATAATAAATTTATTGTCACATCAAATTATATCGTAAAAAATCTTATGCCCGTCTATATTATAAATAATTGCGATGTAACTCGAATATATATATATATTTCAAAAATAATTTTAGAATTTGAAAGCCCTAAAACTGTCACTGTTGAAAAATGCTGTTTTCAATGATGTGTTGATTAACTAGTAAACATGCCATGCTATCCATCTTCGTTAAATGTGATATTTTGTAAAGCTTTATTTTTTCACGGTGCATTTAAAATGCGGTCTCCACTTTGCCACATGTGTCTTCGACCAGACTATGCACCTGTAAATATTTTACAACGAGTCTTCGGCTCGATTGTACAGGTTAGATTTACATCGATATGTCTACGTGGTTTATTTGCCGAGCCTGTTGGACGATCGCGCGTATTTTTATCGAAATGCATTGTGTGACTTGAAAACGATATCTCTACAAAACAATGTTTATATGTTTAGAAAATTATATTGTGAATTTACTCATCATTCGTATAAACAATGATATACACAACATAACGCGAACATTCTGTAAGCTTACATTACATAACTTTGTTTCGAAATAACTTCCGATTTCAGCATCTATTTTGCGGATAACTTTCATTACAATGGATTTAGGTCAGGCATAGTGAAATGCAAATCAATAATGGTAGATTTTCAATCACTTGTATATTATAACTCCACCGAAAACATTATTAACACTTTACAAAATTTTACTCTTGGTCGATATTGTTAATAGAAATATTGGACTTAATTAATTGTCCATTTATTGTATTTTTTACGATGTCCTGAATTCCTAATGTAACATTCCAATATAACTCAACTCAACCGTTCAATATATCTTCCTAGTGGGTAAGGAAATATGTATGGGGCCTGGAATTGGCTTGTACTTCGCTCTCTTTTTCAAAAACATCACACACATCAACGCCTTTAATAAATCGATTGTAAAATCACTAGACGAAAGTTCCCAGTCGGAGGTGAACCTTTGCCCGCGCAACCGATAGGACAAAAGTCCAAAAACATTGTAACAGTATTCTGTACCAAAACGCTCACTTACTGTAAGTATTTCATTCAATGAAAATTATGCATATCACTTACGCAGAAGTAAACAAAATTTTATTCTTTTCCTATGCTGTAGATGTCAAATATTATTACCATACTAAGAGTAGAAATTTTACTGTGTATTTTTTATTAATGTTTTTTTTTTTTAAATTTGATATATTTTTTCTCAACAGGACAACTTCAACCTCCGCGGTTCACCACACAACCATCAGCCGCAGGAAGTGTCGTTAGTGAAGGAAGAACAAAAATCTTACAGTGTTCGGCTTCAGGTGAGTTTTCATTTTTTTTGTTTCATTAAAATAAAAATTCTACACGCTTCCATCAATATCCTGTCGTATACGGCAAACGTATTCTAAAAAGAAACTGCCGATGTAAAAAGGATGCAATGACTTAGCAAACGGTAATCAAATGTCTTTCACTCGCTACAGCGAAATAGCGTACCAACAGGTTGGCAATGAGGACTATTTTAAACACCGCCTTAACCTATTTTACCTTTGATATATCGTACTTCGTTTTCACACCATTTCAACGGTTTCACGTAACTGATAAAAGCCATTTTATTATATGCATATTATGATGGCTTCTGATCTTTGTTTGTTTTTTTAATGAAATTAACTCATTGCTGGCATTTGGTATGTATAATAGATACATCTCGTTTTGTGTGTCACACGATTTCACTGAGCAGCGTTTTCAGACTGACTGAATCAAAGAAATAAATAAGTAAACTAATAAACGTGCGTTTAACTGATATAAATTAAGGAAGGGAATCTTTTTAAAAGGGAACAATAGAAGAAGGGAAACTATTATTTAAATTAGAATATTAACGGTTTATAGCCTACTATATAAGCGATGGCGTATTCGTAAAATCATGTTAATGTATATAAAATGATTGACAAGTCTTAAAGAATATGTGGGGAAGACGTTTTACTCAAGAATTCAAAAAAGATTTTTTATTTGAAATAGTTTTCCAAAATCAACTGAGTAATTCATCGGATATAGTTTACCATACTTGTGTTTTTTTTTTAATCAGTGCGCGTGTGTCTATTGTTAGAGTATTCTTGCAGTCAAGTTATTTATTAAAATATTGAAATATCACATCGTATTATATAGCGCGTTGGGTTAGTGAATATTCCACCATTTCTTTATTTGAAATTATTCCTCACAAAATTTTCATTTCGGGTTCGAAGTATTTATAACATACTCTTCAAGAAACTAATAAAAGTGGGTGGAAGGCAAAAAGTTAGCATCTCTTGTCGTTTTTCATAACCGCACAAGTGCCGGAGAGAAAGCAGCTTCGTCGTGAGTTGTCCATCGTCATCTCATTCAACGATGTGAATGGATGTGCGATAGGGTTGCCGAAACCCTTAAAAAACGAAGATAAATATATTCATATTATTCTTAAAGACTATATTATAGATCTTTTAAAGTGGTGGATTTATCTGTATTTTTTAAAAGATTTCACGAGATGGATAATTTAGTGTGAATAGATAAATTGTATGCCCTTTAAAAATGGCTGAATAAATTTATTTCAATCAATTATTTAAAATAATTAAATAAAGTTCTAGTATAAGCCGATTTGTAATTGAAATATTTGAAACAAACCGCGGTAAAATTTTGCAAGAGATTTTATATTACCCACACAATTTTCACGGATTTCGAATCACAATGCTGGAAAATTAAAAAGAAACCTTGAATGATGTACCTATTTGTCATGGTACAATGCGACTCGGAGTTAGAAGGTCGCTGACACCACGATTGCTCTAATCTCTGTAGGTAATTATTATTTTTATTTATACACAATTGTTATGTGAAAATAACATAAATACTACATATTTATATACTAAAAAACCGTTTTACTTTTAATAAAGATATTTAAATAATTCACAAGGAATTTCGTTAAAAGCGAAGATACAATTCAATAGTATGAGATACCTAAGTAAATTTATATTATATATATATGCTGCATGATTCTTTGAATTGAATAATTTAGTATTTTTTACCGTTCTCTGATGGAGTTCTTTGTTATCACCAACTCAATCTTTATCTATACCATAAAGTAGATGGAATCAAGATCGTGAAAACTTCCGATATTAGTTTTTTTCATCGCTCATCGTATGTACATCTCTATGCAACCAGTAATTGACTGCCTTTTATTACAATTACATAACAGTTCTTATAAATTTCAATGCTAGTTAACGCTATGTCCTGCAGCCGAGCAGTGCATATACGAAAATGTGGATGGCGGACAACCCTTACAACGCAGATCGCGGGAACTGTCCCACCGAGCGGCGGGTCAGGTGGTGTTCATTGAAACGGTCGTCGGGCATTCATCAGCCGCGGAGCGTCGACGTCAACCCGGGCAGCCCCCGCGGGACATGAATTAAAAACGAGCCCCCATTTCGCGACTCAGCCTCATCACGTCCGTGTTTGCTTCGTGTTTGTTCACGACGATTTGGCCGACGTGTGTCGACCCATCGAATGACAGTCGGCGCGTGGACTTGCCAAATCATTAATGATCTTCTTTCATTATTAACTATTAAAACCCCAAAATAAATATATTTATAAAAAAAAAACACCGCATCCATCTCTCTACACAACTATATTCTACATTTTATGCATGAATACTAGCTTCGGTTTCGCTTTGTAAGTAGATTATACGCCGTATAATTCTGTACTTATTACTACACTGTGATCTAAAATCCGAGAGCCGGACCTTAGAGCCGTAGTGCAAATTTAACACTAAAATTCAACACTAAAATCTTACTTATTTGATTGTCCACTTTTTATTTCCCATTCAGTCATAAAAACGTTGAATAACAATATAAAGAAGACTCACATATTAATTCCATTCCGCGAATAAGGAATCCCGAACGCAATTTCGGATATATTCATTTATTAATCGATTTATGAAACAAAAATGTTTCAATCCATTAATGTCATAGTAAAGACTGAAAACAAATCTTAGCGGAGTAATTAACTTAATCATGCTACCGTTGCCCTTTAAATGGAGAACAACTTAATTATATATTATCTGTTAAATTAAATAAATTGTCCATATATTCCAAATATATGGATACCAAGGGATAAAAACATTAATCACGTCCATGCCATTAAATAAAAATTAGATTTTTTTCCATGTCCGCTTCCCAGCGTGGAGTATATGGTCTCCTAAAGAAGACATCTCAACAGATTTTTTCTATGAGAACTGCTTGTTACTCAGTTGCTAAACCTCTCTTATTTCGATGAGGGTAGGGATATAAGGATAAGGCTAGAGCAGGACTAGTGGTTAGCCAATTTCTCTCGCTACGTATGGATCGGATGGGTTGGAGGGAGTTGTAGACATCACACTCAGACTACGAACAGAAATCCATAAAATTGAAAGTTTAATTTATGAAAACCGTCTGAACCAGGAATTGAACCCGAGACATCCGTAGTCGTAGCCAGCGACGCTACCAACTGCGCCACGGAGCCGATAAAATTAGATTGTTTTGAAAAATATACGTATTAAAGTGTTCATTCTTGGATTCGACCCTTGACCGCAGTTAGATAGCACGAAAGTTCATTCGGTTACGCGACCGAGCGACATAAATAAAGTTAAAAAAAATTACATTCTCACCGTGGTATTCAGTTTTGAAATGTTGTGTACGCCACTGTTACTTCATATTGATGGCTCGAATCTCATCTTTTCTAAGGTTGACTCTCAAGTTCTTGAATGTCTTGACTGTATGTTTCTTCCGAAGAGATGAAGTGTGTTTATCTTTAGAAATAAAAGATTTTCGGGTATGGGTGAAATTGTTGTAGACGTTTCATTATTTTTTATTCAAGATAAAAATATCTCAGTTTTCAGCCACCCAGAAGAGGTGACATAATATGACTGCGTTCCATATTGTATATTTTTCCGTGAAATTTAACGAAAAAACCAGCTGTACCCCTTTCTTTAAATATACAAGAAAGTTTTTTTAATTTAATTTTCAATATTGAAATTGTAGTAATTACATAAGAATAAATGTGCTTAACCTTTTTTTAAGGATATGTGTGACTTTGAATTTCAACAATAAAGTCATGGGTATTTATATTTAAGAAAAAGTGTCCTCGTTCACCGACGTCTTATAGATAGTAAGCATATCTTAATATCTTATGAATTATAACATTATATGTTTATTTTTGCGTTGTCGAGATCGTGTTGCGAGATCATGTAATGCATGACCATCCATGAAGTAGGCAACATGACCAATTCAACAAATTGTGCTTACTAAAGTTAAACTCTATAACTTCGCACCAATTTCGAAATGTCAAATGATCAAGTTGAGAATTGATATAATAGAAAACATTCTTATTGATAATAAAATCAATTCGGAATGGTCTAAAAACAGTGTGAATTCGTCGGCGTAACTGGTAAAATATACTAATTATTTTAATGAAATATTAAATGGCAATAAAAATCTATCTACGCACAAGAAAAATATTTCACAAGGAATTAAAAATAAATTCAATGAAATGCACATTGAATATCATTTCCATCATCATTTATTTTCAAATATAGGTACGTATTTTGTAGACCAAATAAAGTGACCATAGTCACATATCACAACCACCCGACAATCATCTGCAGAATGTGTGATAAAATCTATGGTGATTTTATTTTATAATAGATAAAAGCTCAAATATTATATTTTTATTCGGAAATAGCGAATACCCGGCATGCGATGCAATGCCACTCAAAGAAAGAAAGTGTTTGCATTTTAATTCTGTTTATTTTAGTGCTTTTGGATACACAATATTTTTTGTTTTTTCCATTTGGTACGTACACGAATAAATCAGAAAATATATCCGAGATTTCGTTGTTTTTACGTATTTAACTCTTTTTTTTCACTTAAATTGTTTTTTCAGAAACCTTCACGGGTGTGCTCACAACAATTCACCAAAGTTTCATCGAAATCGGATAAATGATTCATTTTTATATGTGTTAATGGGTACCTACAAAGTTCACTGCAATACAACACAGGACACTATGAATTTTACGCATACGCATCGCTAAATATAACCTACTTTATTCTTAAGATAGGAATGAAAAAGTACGTTTTCCTGGTAAATGTCATATTAACGTTTTCCTTTCAGCCAAAAATATACCAGATCGTAATTCTGACATCCTCCTCACTTTATCCTTGTCACAATGATGATAATTGCTTCCATGATGTTTTGGGGCATCCAATTCAGGAACCCATAATTTAATTTCTGTATATAGTAATAACAAACAGTTAGTTGTACTGAAGAGTGGAGTGAGTGGTATAAATACGTCTTCATTATGCGGAAAACGTGGTTTTGATTACTAATAGATATAATAAGGAAGCGCTAGATAAGTTATTTCCATATTGTGTTTTACCAGTAATCAAAATAGTATGGTAAAAAATAGTACAATTAAAAAGTAGAATTTAATTCCAATACAATGAAATAATCTATAGTTGATAGCTATTTCGACATTATGCTATCGCCGCAACCTATATTATGATATACACATATCTTGATGCCCAACTGTATTACATAGTGTAACTAAATACTCTGCTATTTTTTAACCTTGTAATAAAGTTCGTTCAATCAATAACATATTTTTTATGAGCATATCGCTCCCAATGTGAAGCATATGGCCTCATGAAAGAGGTATCTCAAAAGAAACTTTTTCTACGAGAACTACTTGTTACTTAATCGCTCAACCTCGCTTTTTCGGAGAGAGTAAGGATATAAGGATAGGGCTTATACAAGACTGGTGCTTAGCTAATCCCGTTTTTAGGATTGGTAGGGCGGAAGTGAATTTGGATATTCATCAATCGATTGAAAAATAATTTTACGAAATTGAAGACAATGACGTTGACCACTCGGCGATATGCCTTGCTAAAGTAATTTTTTTCCATGTCCGCTTCCAGCGTGGAGCATATGGCCTCCTAATGGAGGTGTCTCAACAAAAATTTTCTATGAGAACTGCTTGTTACTCAGTTGCTCAACCTCTCTTTTTTCGAAGAGAGTAGGGATAGAAGGATAGGGTTAGGACAGGGCTAGTGGTTAACTAATCGCTCTTGTTGCGTCCCATTTTTGAGGATCGGATGGTTGGGAGGGAGTTTTTTAGACATCACAAACACTCCGCACCGGGAATTGAATCCGAGACATCCGTAGCCGTAGTCAACGACGTTACCAACAGCGCCACGGAGCCGAAAGTAAAAATACTCTCGGTTAATAAAAATTATATGTTACAGAAGTATTTCACGATCGACTTTAAGGTTCTTTGATCGTCGTAGTCGCGTGAGGCTTTTTAAAAATACTCTTATTTTAAGAATATTATATTGCTTTGTCAACAATGAAACGGAAAGAATAGAATGCACACGTGAGAAAGCTTTTAAGAGAGACCTGTTATTATGTTGTTGTTTTCTGTTTCATACTTAGTTGTTACTCAAGACTTATAGTTTATAAAGACATAATATATTATTACGCTGCAATCTCGACGAGTATAAGTTTCGGTTGACACGTACTGCGCTTTGTAGCGGCGCTATAAACTTCGACCGCCCTATCACAAAACATGCTGCTCAATAATTCAAAGTTTCAATACTATTTATTGTACCAGCCAGCCAGTTTAGAAACATAGATTCGGCACATCCTGATTTACCAATAAACAAGAATTCGCTATTATAGGCGGCGCAATTTAAACTATCATATTCATTCTTTCAGTTTCCTTCATTCAATCGTATGGTAACAACTTTCTTAATTAAACTTATATTGTTGCTCCCAATGTTGATTACATGGAATCATTATGGACAATTTAAACAGGCGGTGCTTAACGAGAACAAATTTTCAGTCGGGCATTAAACCTCTTTTTCCGAGACGATACCTATGGAAAAATGATATTAGTGAATTAACCTCCTTTCATTATACGATTGAGTGGTCGGGAAAAGGGAACACATCACAAGTCATCCATGCCTTCAGCAACATATTCACAAATCGATTGAAAACAAAAGTGTACACTTTAGAGAAATGACCGAATGTATGTAAATTGATATCAGATTATTGAATGAATTGGCATTTACTTGGTAGAATACCAACTAAATATTGTCGGTGGATTCGGCAGTAACTTTGTGGAAATTCATTTTTAATTTAAAATTAAAACTGATAACTTAGTTATTCCACTGACTGCCTTGCTAATTTGTAATTAGTAGTGTTATGGTAATTAGTACTATCATTGTTTGTGTCTTACCCCCTTCCCTAAGGAAATAAACTCTCCCTAAGAATTAGAAACATTGTTTACCTTAGAAATAAATAACCTTGCGATACAGCCAGTCCGAAAATGTTTCTTAAATACTTTTAGTAACACAGCCAGTGGAATAACTAAGTTATAAATTTAAATTTAGAGAGTAGGGATAGAAGGATAGGGCTATGACAGGACTAGTGGTTAGCTAATCGCTCTCGTTACGCCCCGTGAGGATGGGATTGGTGGGAGGGAGGACTCAGACTACGAACAGAAATCCATAAATCGATTGAAAGATCAATCTATGAAAACCGTCCGCACCGGGAATTGAACCCGAGACATCCGTAACCGTAGCCTTCTATCCCTACTCTCTTCGAAAAAAAAAGAAAAGAGAGGTTGAGCAACTGAGTGACAAGCAGTTCTCGTAGAAAAATTTCTGTCAAGATACCTCCGTTAGGAGACCATATGCTCCACATTGGGAGCGGGCATGGAAAAAAAAATTAAATTTTATACTAACTATAAACTAACTAACTGAATACATTTTTACTTTTAAGGTGTTAAGACCGGTTTTGCTCAACGATAATGCTCGTGATGAGCGAAACCGGTCCTGATCATTATAAATATGTGGAAGTAGTACAAACAAATTGTGTTTTATTTTTTAGAATACATTTTTATTTTTATTCTATTGATAACAGTGTTTCCAGATATGAATCCATACACATTCATTAAGCCAATGAAATGTGAACTACGACTATTTTCTTACCTTAGCACTACTACAATGCTTTATTGAATTGGCGATCTAAATTTAAATCTCTAGAGAATCGTTACTTGAATTAAATCCACTCACCATATAATTTCCGGTAATAGTTCAACTTTTTCTTAACAACAACATAAAAGATTCGTAGAAGTTTTATTCAAATATACGTACACCGTATTCTTATGCCCGTACGGTATAAATTTGACTGGGATATGTTCGTATTTATTTTAAATTATTTGATATTTAAATAAATGTTGCGGAAAATATCGTATTCTTAGAACAAATGGCTTGTGAATTAACATCTATATTTAGATTAACATGGTGAGAAGACCGAATCGTTGAGAGGCGAATGTTTGGTTATCAACGTCCGGAAGGTCTGGGATCTCAAGCAAACACCATTTCAAATCGAGTTCATGTCTTATTTAATTAATGAAGAAGCAGTGGTTTATTACACAAAAATATTACTAACACATAAAATTGAGTCTACATTTACTTAACACATGAATATACCTTTAACTTATAATACAAGTGACACTACAAACGATTTTTAATTTAAATTAATTGCAATTTCAAAACAAACAAAAACAATTTATAATAACTGCGACGCAGCGGCTACGCCGGCCGCCCTTAGCTAGCATAGCCCCCCAGTCAACTATCTGCAAAACAAAAATCAGACTCCAAAACTGTCGGCGCCCACCCTTTTTGTCAATAATAGATTCGTCCAGCGGACATGTCCCTCAGCGGTTAGCAACCGATCGCTCCTAACGACAACAATCGGTTCGACTACCAAGAATCATTGCCATTAAAACTGGGCGCTGTCAGTTATGGATCCTAATAAAACTTAAACTTAACAAACAAAACCAGGTTTGTAGAGATGTGTGGTATGGATCGATGTTACGAGAGGAAATGTGGGGTGTTAGAAAACAAATGCCATTATTAATAACAATGATTATAATACGAATAAACCACACTGACGATGGGTAAGAAATAACGTTAATTTGATGGTTAATTAAAGGGTTGTGGGCTTCTTTTAAAATCAAATTGATTTCGACTTCAATTCTTACTTCAATACCGACACCGATTTTAACATGGTTCAACTGAAGTCTTAATTTCACCAACCACTGCGATGAAAAGGCTATTTTAACGAGTAATTTTCCTTTGGCTCATTTATTAACCAATGAAACCAGAAAAAGTTTAACCGGTCATCAATGTATATTTATTCTAAATAAAAATTTCCCCCTCACTCTTTATAAAAACATTTTTTCTAATCAAAATCAAATAAAATGTTCCTGTCAAATCATCTATCGATAGATAAACGGAACAGTCATCGATACTTTTTGGGAAATGATACTTACGGTGATAGTAACGATTTATATATTTTTCATTCTTTGATTGTCTTTTGTCATTTCAGCTTCTTGGGTATGCGTAAGGTCGTACTATGATACAATAGATCAGCATAATAAATATTTTCTGCAGACGTAAGAAAAAGACATACTAGGCAGTACCTTAATCTAGAAGTGGGCGAAACGCCTCTGATATTGATGCAGGCGATATATATTGTAAAATTTAGAATTGGCTTCACAATTTATTAATTCATATTTCTTATTAACCAAGTTAAACAAGTATATGAATTCTACATTTTCACGACATTCGATAATAATAATTCTCGAGGACGTACAATTTATATAAAAACTTTTGTGAAGTCAGTACTGCGTAAGTCTCTGGTGAGTAGATGTGACCGTGCATACGAACCGAGCCGAAGCCGCACATCTGTGTTCCACTTCTCGTTCCTAAGATATTTGTAATTTGCAAAAAGTTTGCCGTAATAATATTTAAGCGCTTTTTTGCGGAACAAATTAAAATACATTCCGTTTCACAGTTGACTGTTTTACGATAAAACAATATGCCCGGCAGCCTGTTTTTATTGGGCATTCTGAATATATTTTTAGATTTGTGCCTCGATTTCGAACAAAGTTAAGAAAAATAATTGTTAGCTGTATTTGAATTCTTTTATCCGTTTTAAAATAATGTAATTTTCTCTTTTTGCAATTTCATTCCTTGCTTCATTGTATGACCCTTCTAGGCAAGGCTATCATTACAAATAAATGTGTGAAATGAATTGTTTCTATGATTTTATAATTCGTTAATTCATTAATGGATTGTTTTGTTTAACATCTGGGAAATATTGTATATGATTTTTATAATTTATAAATCTGAGAGTGAAAAAAAACATATTCGTCATATTACAATACGAAAAATTTGCAACCATTATGAGACTGTATGAATGTCGCTCAGTGTTTAACTTAACTTTAAGCTTGTACTTAAACTGTGCAAAGAAAAAGGGATTGCAATCATAATATTGGAATATGTTTTGAACTCATAGAAATTTTAAATTTGCTCGAATGGGGAACTTGGCTTCGAATCTCTACATTACAAAGAGCGATTATTGTTTTAATTTAAAAGCGGAAACTTCTGATGGCAGTAATTGCAGATATAGCAATAAAATTCTTTATTATTCGATAAGATAAGGCGTCTTCAATATTTTTCAGCAATGTATCATATTCAAATCAGAAATATTTGGTGCACCTCATCATATATTAGTGTTAAATTGTAAATACTTTATGTGTTGTCTCAGATGTACGTTGTTCTAAATATAAATAAATGCTTCGGGATATACATCAACTGAATGTTCCGAGTTGAATTCATTATTTTTTTTTATAAATATAGCAGTCTTGATATATTCATACACTTCTCGTCAAATTTCCAACATTATGGATATTTCTGAAAAAAAAAAATGAATCTAGTTCTGAAAACTTCGCAAAAATATAGAGATCAAAATAAACTTTATATTTCTTGTAGCTTTCAGTTTAATTCAGTTTAAAGTGTAAGTCTCGTGAGCCGTTCTTCACGAACCCCTGGTTAGATAAAGAATACATGTTAGGAAAATTCATCACTCAGAAACATTTATTGTTCGTGGATACCGTCTTTCAAATTTCCTTTACGATTATCTCAGTGTAATACAAGCTACTGATTTCTAATAAATGGAAGAAATGCCGAAAATAATCGCTTGAACAAGCTTTTCATTTCGGTTCCTATATATTATTATTTGTATTTGATTAAATTGCCAATATATTTTTTCAATCGAGTTTTATCCTGGAATTAATGTTTGACCCCTGACAAAAACGTTATCATTTTTATCGATCTGTTGGGTGTCACCGTGGTTTTACGGGCGAAAAGCTTTTGTTAATAAATTTTTGGCTTTTGTTATTTTTTTCAAAGCTCAGAGAAGCTATTCCTGTGTGTGCGACAGGACACACATAAAAAATACTTGAGAAAAGTCTAAAAGTTCTTGTTTTGACGATCTCTGGGGAATAGTAGGCTCTGGTGTGTATGTACGAAGGAAATATTGAAAAATACTGACCGGATTATAACAACACTCTGATAAATCGGCCTATTTGCAGTTCAGTAATAATCGCCCCGTGTACACAAAAAATGCGAACTCGCAAAATTTTCCGGAAATTGAAAATAAACAGCAATTGAAATTTTTTGAGCGTTTCATTACGGATGCCACTAAAATAACAGCCACGCCAAAAAATCGTATTTTTTTCATCTATGAAATGCATTGGAATTGTTGCACAAAGATATTCTAAACGTTCATTAAAACTCTGTGTACGATATATACCTTGTTAGGTAACTACATACACTTACTATGTGAAAATATGGACCTACATTGACTTATAGAATCAAATACTTTTATCAGAACGAATCAGTTTACTTAATGTTAAATAACCGATTTCAAGTTATTAAATTATACATGTTATATTAAATCCCTTTAATCACATAAAAAAATGCGTGTTGATTTAACTATAAACTGTTCTGTTTTGTCCAGTATAAAATATTGAAAACTCTGTTATTTATCAGAAGATACTTCTCAAAGATACGAAGATACAACCACTACAACAACATGGAAGTTATTAATATTAATTGAAAATCGATAATGAATTTATGCAAAATAATATCTATTTATCATCACTGTCCAGTGTATCTCGAAAAAATACTTGAAGGGTTTCATGTAAACAACTTTGAACAAAGTAGAGTGAAATGGTTGAAATTTTTATGATCCATTTCAAATAGTAGCGACCTTGAAATGTTAAGAAATGAGACGTAGATATTTTGAAAACATCTTTACCTGGCATTGTATGGTAAAACATCTTGATTTGATATAACAGGTATACCTGCTGCAATCCGGCTGCCTTAAAATGATACTAAATAAAAATAAATGATCGGTTTAGGGTGGTTTTTTTTCTGATCTCTCAAATGTTAGTATAAAAGTGAGGCAAGGCTATCATCTAAAACGTATAATTAATGTTCATTGTAATAAAAAAGTAACGCTAAGTGCTTCAAAAAGGTGTTGAAAATTTCACACTTACCGCTTATACTCCCACGCTTTTTAATAATTCATGTAAGCGGCTACAATGTTGATATATTTACAATTTATTATTATCTTTCCTTAAAAAACAAACGTATTTTTTTAATGGTCTCGGCGGTAACTTGGTGGAAATTATTTTTTAATATAAAATTAAAATTGATACACTTATTCCACTGGTTGTGCAATTAGGTGTGACACGGTCGGGTCTCGGTTAATTGCGTCACCAATTTTAATGTTATATTAAACTAAGGCACGGGTAGTATTAATGTTTAAAAAAAATATGTAGAAAGAAGAAGATTTTTTAAAATCTTTCTCCCCCGATTAACATGGTCGAGTCGTATCGCTTTAATGCTACCGTTCCACAATCAAGAGTGTGAAGGTCATTTGTTTGTTTATCAATTTGTTTATGTATAAGTATACAAAGGCGTGGATTTATGTGATTCCTTCTCTACGCAATACTGAAAATGGGTCATATAGAGAGAGACAGTCAACAAATAGTAATTTCTCTACCAAACCCTTTTATTTTACCATCTCGGGAAAGTAACCTTGAGCGTTTTAGTTACGGCCAATTCTCGTTAAATAACTTCTGTATATATTATGCACGCTTACACGTTGATTGCGAGTATAATTTAAAAACATGAGTCTCTTTAGTTTTATTCTATTAGTACTAGTCCACAATAAAACAAAATGATCTATTATGCGGCTCTCTATTATAACAATAAATTAAATTTATACCTCGTTAAGGATTTCTCGAGCATAACAAAATTGTTTGTATTCTGCTCCAATGTATCCAGGTTTTTCTGCATAGTTACACAACTATACATTATGTTAAGAGCGTGATATATTATAGCGAATACTTTTTAGGAAGGCTCACAAAATGTCAGATTTCTTTTAGAGCAACGGTTTAATACAGGTGGGAGTGAGAGGTATGGGGACGGAGTGAAAGAGAGTTATAGAGCCGATGTAAAGCCTCCATCTGATCCTAAGGTTTCCATTCGCGTATGATGTCTGAAGATATAGATTCAAATCCGCATGAAGATTGAGTATGATACGATTTTACATATGTATTTTTTTCTGAATATAAACTATCACAGATTTTATATTTTGAAGCTCAAAATTTTCTTAAAAAATCTATTCACACACTTTTGATAGCCTATTTATTCAGAATCAGTTTACACATTTTATAAATAAGATTTTATTAGATCATTACTATCTATATTAAAGTAAATATATATTCAAGGGAGATTCTCGGCGGGTTTTAAATAAAATTTGTCTATTTTGGCGAAATCGTGGAAATGGCGAAGACGTCTGCCATGAAGTGGTAATGAGAAAACAAGTAGTTAAAGATGGGCGAGCTTAAAAATAAAAATGATAAATTATATCGCTTAGATTTATTTTTAAGGTGCCGTACATTATTATGTAATTAAAGATTGTATAAACTAGTTACTTATCACAGTTAACACTTACGAAAAACTGCAACTGACAAACTGGTTCTCCGTTAAATTATTAATGTAAAAAGTGTTTTACAATTTGAAAATCTGACACAAATGTTCTTCTAAATCATAGTACATAGATAATATTTATTGACATAACTTTGTCGATTGACTCAATTTTATATGTCAAGTATTATGAAGCTTATAAGTATGGCTTACAATTAAATACACTTTTGTTTAAAGCATATTCACTTTCATAAAAATAGTTTTCACATATAACAAATACATTCCACAAAAAACAATTTATTTCACTAAAAATAAAGTGATCCCACAAAATAAAATATAGTTTAACATTGAAGCATATTTCACTTACGAAAAAATATTTTCACATTGATAAAATAGTTTTCACTGAATATAAATACTCACACGTTGAAATCGATAGTTGCACGAAGCTGTAATGAAATGAAAATACTTGTCGCAACTCTACCCTATATTAGGCTGCCTATATTGTCTTTGTCCCACGCATTAGAATACATTACACAAGCCTAACCAAACCAACCCTAATATAAGCTACTACAACTTAACTCACTTTGTTAAAAGAATTCCTGACTAAGTGGAAACTATTAAAATTAAATTTTGAGTGTACTAGGTTAATACTATCTAATCCAAAGTGCAAACTATCTAAATAAATGTTCAAGTGTACCAAGTGAATACTATCTAGCACAAAGTGCAATTATTTATAACCCTATAAGTATTATTACGAGAAGTTTATTGTTATAATTTAAGCGAGAATAAGTGCAATAGATAACTGAAATGGGTGTTTTTTTCAAACACCACTTTAGTGTTCCTATAATTGATACGTGTTTCGTTCATTTCAGTAACTGCAGTAGTTTTCAGAAGTATTTCTCACAGTCTCCCCTTAATTGTGAAAACAGCATAACGTTAAAAACCCCGCCATTACAAAAGTTACCTCTATTTATTAATTTTTTTTTTTTTTTGCCGCCTCATTGAAAAGATAATGATTTTGTATCACTCTCTCATGTCACCGTAAAGTATGTAGTATTAGAATTGATTTCATCGAAATATATTATTAGCTTAACATTCAATAACGCTCACCCTAATATATTTATAGTCTGGTAACATAATGAATTTTGTGAGGATTTAATTATTTTAAAGTGATTACAGCATATGAAGCGTGATATTTAAATTATTATCAGTATGTGTTCCGGATAAATAATATTTTATTTCAAGCTGCTGAAACTGTTTCGTTGGAAATTAATGCGATATTTTATAACAAGGGGTATCGAATTCATTGTGAACATGAAAAGAGTTGGCGACGGGATAGGATAATGGCAAATGTTTTTCGTGTGGAAAGTTTCTAGCCACTTTGTTTACGCGTTTTTATTTATCTATAATGTTCAAATATGTAATCAACTGTATAATATATTGATATCACACTGAGACTGTGGCATTGTTGTCATCAATTTTCTAGTAATGTTAATAAATTTAAGATAATCTAAGACATTGACTGAGGGTGCTTGATGGAATTTCAATATCAAATTTGGATTATTGAGATTTTGTATACTTCCATGTATTTTGTCACTAACGACCCGGGTTTCGCCTTTCGGCATTGGGTAAAACCACACGTACATTAGATATAAGGGTATCAGAACATTTAGCTGCCTTTAGATTAAAAAAAGAAACTTCGACATTCGCAAATCACTTGCTAATGGAGAACCATACGTTTAATGCGG
Source organism: Himalopsyche phryganea (assembly GCA_022494535.1). Taxonomy (NCBI): domain Eukaryota; kingdom Metazoa; phylum Arthropoda; class Insecta; order Trichoptera; family Rhyacophilidae; genus Himalopsyche; species Himalopsyche phryganea. The sequence continues at coordinate 6,020,926 of JAGVSL010000001.1, read as the reverse complement.
ATGATGGGGTTAAACTGTTGCATAAAAACATGGGGGATCATAAATTATTTTATCAAGAAATTTTGGAAATCAATAGAGCCCAATTAAATTCCTTGCCAATTATGGATGAGCAGCTGAACCTTCCTAATTCTCCGTTATTATATCCTATACGTTGAAACACCTAACAGATGTCACTAAACGTGGAATGATTGTATATATTTACCCTTTCGTCGAATTGCATCCCGTCGAAACCCACAATGCTATTATAATTGTAAAATCACTGGTAATTCTAAAAGAAGTTGGAAAGCGGCAATTCGCCACTCCGTTAATGTGTTGTTTACAAAATAAGGATTAAGGCGATTCTCGAAATGTTAACTCAGGTATCAGTGTGGCTCTCAGACGTATAATATTTTACCTCGTAAATAATATTTGTCGTATTTGTATCTTCTACATAAACGTTAGACACTGTTTACTGTCTGTCAGTTCGAGTCCATTCGTGTGCTCGAATGCCTGAAGATGCCGGAAGGCGAAACCCGGGTCGTTAGTGACAAAATACATGGAAGTGTACAAAATCTCAATAATCCAAATTTAATGTTAATAAAGTTAAAAATATCACTTAAAATATGTTTATAACGAAAATTTGAACTTACTCGCTTAATGTAGAATTCTCCTAACAGCTATTATATTGAAATTAAAATATGGTGTGCTGCATATGATTTATAAAGATATAGTAGTATAGTTTTATTATCCAAACTATATTATCCCAGTATATAAAATGAAATTTCAAACTGCTTAACGATTCTTTACCCGGTCACCTCCTCTGCTTATGAAACATTTAATAACGTTGCCGCTAATTCAAATATATTGCTAAATTATACAAAAACAAAGTGAAACCCTTGTGTATATCACTTTATATAATAATTTAGCTTCAATATATTTAGAGTTTGTCATGTGTATTTTTTGTGTCGTCAAAATCATTTTCGGTGTATTGCGATTTCTTGTCGGCAATTCTGGATGCATTTGCCAAGAATGATCGTATACAAATGTGAAAGGAAGTAGGATGACGAGAAGCCCCTCGGCGTTGTGACTCTCAGTCGGAAGCGAAAACCGTGTGAATTCGATGACTTCCTCTTTCCTCCACACTTGTGTTATTCAACGTCACATAAATCTTTACTCACCCTTGTAAAACAGTCTGCGGGTTTTTTTTTTTAATTTCAGTTATAATAATAAAAGTTACACACTTATAATCCTGTTAGTCAGTTTTCCATTTAAAATAAATATTAGATTAGTAAATGATTTTTATGATACTTTTATCTTCTCGTTATTTTATAAAACCAACATTTTCTTGGATACGAAATATTTTCACGATATTTATTAAGTGCGTACTCATTTTATCTGATCTTATCAGAACAAAAATAATTTATTTATTAAAAAGCGAGCTTTAACCACCCACCAAATAAGGCTCTGGTGAATTTTCATGGTTTCTATTTGGTTTATTTATTACATCTACGTGCTACAGTATTTCCATTGAATGCTGGGTAAAATTACATAATTTGCTTAATTTTTTCCATTAATGTTAAGTTGATTTACGGCTGCTTAAATTTCTTTTAATACTTACGCAAAAATTTAACAAAAAAGTTTGGACTGCCGTCATGAGAAATTTGAATGCAAGTCATGTAGGGCGAGTGTTCATAAAGTCAGCCGTCGCCAGTGGTCGTCCTTTTGAACTTAAAACTTAAATAATAATGAATACATTTAAAAAAAACAGATTTTTTAAATTCGTGTAGGTAGTCTTGCCACTTGCCAATGTATATCTGCACTATATGATGCAACACGCAATTAAAAAAAGCACATTTTTACTTCGCAAGTTTCGACAAATGTTGTATGGGGATCGCTAACAAAATATATAGTTTATATTGTCATGCTTTGCATCATTATGTTTTTTATTGTTCTGTCTACTCTCAGTAAATTCGTTCGCGATATTTATGAAGTTTCATAGTGATGGCGGAACACTGGGCAACGAAAGGCCGACCACTGGGAGAATTGGCATTTTTTGTAAACTTCTATTATTTTATGCTTGGTACAATATTAACTATTTTATTTTTAATTGGTTACATAATAGCGAAATAACAGCGAAAAAAATGTATTTATCATTCATTGACTCCAAATCCCTTTTGAAAGTACACCTGTCGCTTAACTGGCCGACAACTGGCGAAATGACTCTGTATAGTAAATTATATTGATTTTTAGGTACAATCCATAATTTACGATATCTGTCTACGTGTAAAGTTGCAAGCCAAAGTGCTTGTGAATTAATATAGATATTATGTATAACAGTTCGTGTTACGTTTGTCTAATAATATATTATAAAAAAGTATTCACTTCGCTCAGTCAATTGGTTACAATTTATTATTATCATTTTTGATCATTGCAATATAATTCTGTCATACATATTTCATCGCATAAATTGTTTCACAACAAACTTAATTTTAATTGCGCATAATTGAAAGCAATTATTGGCAATAAAATATCACTCCTGCTAATTTTATTTCCTACTAGGAATCTTATATTATTTTTTATATAGAATATACATATCATATTGATGATAATCTTCTATTTTAATTACAACGTTCATGATAGTCTTTATGTTATATCGAAATATTAGAGATATAGAATAATATATTCATTATATTTGCATTTAATTATATTGAAGTCACTTTACTGCTTAAATGAAATCTGTCACGCGCGTCAAAGCTTGCGGTAAGTAGTCTCGAACTAATTTTTTCCCGGATTATATTGGTCGTTTTCGTTTACTCTAAAGCTGTGTTTAAAGTAATCCAACCCATTTTTCGCGGATATTCATACCTCGACAGCAAATATATATTAATATTAGAAAAGCGTGTATACATTAAACATATTATTGCAAATTATATTCCATTTTATGCTTCATAAATATTTACTACTGTACTTATCGAACTCTCAAAACTACGGCATCACGTGAATTACAAGCAGAATGCGGGCCCTTTATTACGTAAAACTTAAAAAATTACTAACCTTTACGATATCAAAAGAAAAACGATATATTTGCGGATATGTAAAATATATCTATAGATATTAGTAAGTTTAAGACATCGACTGAGGGTGCTTGATGGAATTTCAATATTAAATTTGGATTATTGAGATTTTGTACACTTCCATGTATTTTGTCACTAACGACCCGGGTTTCGCCTTTCGGCATCTTCAGGCATTCGAGCACACGAATGGACTCGAACAGTTCGAGTCCATTCGTGTGCTCGAATGCCTGAAGATGCCGAAAGGCGAAACCCGGGTCGTTAGTGACAAAATACATGGAAGTGTACAAAATCTCAATAATCCAAATTTGATATTAGTAAGGTTTCTTTCATATCTACGTTATTTAATTTTTAAATTACAAGTCTGTTAGCTTTGTATTTATCAGCGCAGTCAATCAAGTAATTTTCTGTATCATTTTATAGCTTTTTCTTCTTCTATAATAAGCTGATAATTCTTTTTCTGTTTTTTCCCACGCAAACAATGATTGGATCAAAGAAGTGCCGTTTCATAATAGTTTACGATGAAATAGTAAAAAAATGTGATTTTGTGGAAATTATCTTTTAATCTACTTGTAAAGCAGTATTTTATTTTACATTGTCGTGTTTCTGAACTTCTTTCACTTATATTAATATGATATTCACCATATCTTGATGCAAGCGTAATGGACTTTTGTCATTATGCTACTGTACTTCATTAGTACTCTCTCTTCAAAATGTCTACCCTTCGCGGTTGAAGTTTTTAGCATTTTACTTTTCAGAGATTATAGTTTCGTATATTAAGTATTCCCTAACGTAATATATACTATGTTCTTGTTCCAAATAGGAAACAAGCTTGAGCACGTTAAAAATTCAGATTTATGAAATATAATGCAATGTCATATGTGCACAATATTTTACGCTATTTTAACAATTACATTGTGTTTAATAATTTATTTGAAAATTATATAAGAATTTTGTATAAATACGCTTGCTGTGATAGTAGTTCATAATTGTACAAAAGTGTTTATTTTTCTATTTTATTAACCATTATCTTTTTTACTTTCATTAACTATTTGCCAGCTATCCATATATAAACCAATCGATATTAGTATAACACAATCTCTTCAAATTTTGATAAGAAATACTACTAAATAAAATTATTATGCCATATAAGAAATATCAGTTAAGTTAGTTCCTACCATTTCAAGACTATAATATTAAAGGGATGCATCTCTTCGTTTATTTTGTTCTGTCGAAACCAATGAGTAATATTTGTCCATTTTTTTCAGGTATTCCTCAGCCAATGTACAAATGGCTTCGAGATGGCCAACCGTTGGGAGATTTTTCCCCTGAAGTTTTTTACAAGATTCTCAACACCCAGAGAGCTGACGCCGGTGCATATCAATGTATCGCGAAGAACGATGTCGGTGCCATATTCAGTGAAAAAAATCATGTCACCGTTGCATGTAAGTCGTTTTATATAAAAATATATTTATAAATATGTTGTTACATATTTGTCAGGTTTGATGATGCTTTATATATTAATATGATTTATCTTAGATAACAATTTATGCAAATATTTTTTTTTACAGATATGGGAATATTTAAAGATTCGTCTGAAAAGGTATTATTTGTGGATTCTGGAGATGCAGCAATATTAGATTTACCTCCAATAGAGTCCAACCCAACTCCATCCGTTATCTGGCAAGATGAAAATGGACCACTGCGGTATGACAACAAATATGCCGTGACAGATTCTCACCAACTTATTATTCTCTCCTGCTCTAATGAAGATGAAAAAGCATACAGGTTTGATCTTTTTCTTTAAATATAAACTACATATAAAATTGATAACCTCTTTATTCCACTTGTTGTGCTACAAGGTATGTCATATTTTACATTTTTTAGAAGCATCATCTGACAAAATTTCAGATATACATTTTTTTTTACTTTTGTTTCGGGTGATTATTTATTCATCCATAAAAGTAGTTAAGTACAATCGAGAGCGAGAACTCAACTCCTCTGCCAAGAACAATAAAATACTTACTGTAATTCCTCAATGGAAAGACAAATAGTTTGTTTACTTTACAGGTTAATAAAGATTTCTTAATGAAATAATTTTGCATGTCATAAATTGTGTGGTGTAAGAAGGATAATTTGCAGTAGCAGTTTTTTAATAAATAAAAATAACTGACATACAATATTCAGATAGATCAGTATAATTCTGACTAGTGCATGGTTTATTGATACTTTCAGCTTATGAAAAGATCTTTTTTTAAATGTAAAGATGTTTCTTTTTTAGGGCCCGTGCGATAAACACTCAACTTGGGAAAGAAGAAAACAGCCCATATATAACACTTAAAGTAACAGGAGATGCAAATACTGAAATACCTCCAGAAATCATAATCAAACCCAAAGATACTCAAATCATTAAGGGTCAAGATGTAACAAATTTGCAGTGCATAGCCAATGCGAGACCGCTGCACGAACTGGAGACAATATGGTTTAAGGATGGTATTATTATTGAATCGGCGGGGATACCATATGATATGAACGACCCGTGGAATCGTACATTGAGTTTGATATCGGCAAACTTAACTCACACTGGCCAGTATACTTGTCAAGTTCGACTTAAAACTGGAGGCTTTCCAACGGTGACTGCGTCGGCTGCAGTCTTTGTTTTAGAAAAACCAATGTTTTTAAATAGTCTAAGGACAGAAACCTTAGGTGAATACGGAGCAATGGTCAAAATGGATTGCGACGTCCAAGGTGTTCTCCCCCCCGGGGTCACCTGGTACAAAGATGGAAAGAAAATCGGAACTTCAGGGACTACCCCAGATGATAATTTTATTGATGAAGTTGAGCACGGAGGCGGCAGATATTCCGTCGAAGAAGATAGGTCCCTCGTCGTGAAAGGATTGAGAACGGAGGACGTTGGAATCTTTCAATGTATAGCTGCCAGTGAGGCTGGGGAAACTTCAATATATTCATGGTTAAAAGTAAAAAGTGAGTATAATTTTAATTTTACATCTTTCATATTAATTGTTCAATTTATTACCGCTGAAGGCTTTCCCACTAACATATTGTTAATTTGACCGGTCCAGCGCGTAACCGGGTCTCGCGAGGCGCTCAACCCAAAATCGTCCGAATGAGATCATCTGACAAACAAATAAAGAGTTTCCAATTTGATTCTGGCAGTAAGAAATACATATTTTGTAAAAGAAAGAATATTAAATGTTTCCAATGTAGAACAATTATTCTTTTTCTTTGCTGGTGCACCTTCATTAGATTGGAACACATTTTTTTTACTTTTCACCATTTTATGATTTTCACAATAATTTAATTTGCCGTGTGCTCTATAACTAGAAGTGTGGGTTTATTATATTTATTTTTAAGAACGTGTTTTCTTACTTTACTTAGGTATTTTGTGAATGGCCACATTACATTTTGTTAATTTTCGTTTATTATTGTTACCTGTCATGAATTTTTTTGTGACTTTATTTACCATTTTTCAATTTGCGATCAGCTTTTTTTTATAAATATCTTCAGAGATTGCGATTTGAAATGTTTTTGTTTTTGTACAAAGAAAAAATTAAAATAATATATTTGTTACTAAGAATTATGCTTTGGTAGATCACCTTAGTGCATGTCTCCACTACTAATATAATATTGCCGATTTCTTTGTGCGCAGCTAGTGTTATAGTATATTAACAAATTGTGGCTTGTACCTTGATAGCATCCTTGCCTGTGATGGAAATAGCCCCATCTAACCTGACGGTTTTGGATGGGAAGGATGCGACCATTTCGTGCCGAGCAGCCGGAGCCCCCACACCCAATATCACCTGGTTCTTCAACGGTATGTCTAATCTGTTGTATTTCATACGTGTTTCAATCATGTTTTCATTAGGCCTCATTTGAAAAAATGTTTTATTTTGGATGCTTAGTGAAACATGACTTGTAATAAATATCGCTATTACTGAATTAGAAAAACTATTCAGTATGTATGATAAGAACTTGGTTTAATTGATATTTTTGATGGTCTTATGCAGGAATGCTTAAATTTTCATTGTTATTGATTTTAAGAGAATACAATTTAAAAGGTCTTTTGGGGTGTTACAAATATACTTATTTCTTAAAAGAAGTATTTTAAGAATACTCCTTTCTTACTATTGGTCATAACCAGTTGTCGTTCAGAAAGCATTGAATATTTTATATTTGTTATATTACTAATCACTTTTAAGGTGTTAACTGTAAAATATATGGAAGTAGTACAAATGAATTGTCTTTTATTTTTTCAAAAATATTATATTACTGCTCGAAAAAAGGTATGCCTTATTCTATTATCAAATCGAACATTGGTTTTTATAGAAAGTACAATATGTAAAAGCTTAACAAATGTTGTTCTTGTAACAAAAGAGTATAATGAATATTTGATTTATGTTCTGAATATCACTGAAAATATTTGTTCACATCCATACACAGATTGTAAGATAAGAAAAAACAAAAAAAAAACCCTTTGTACTTTATTAAGCCAATGATATAATCAATATTAAATTATATTGTCAATAGTTCCATATGAGGCAACATTCGTTGGACACACATACAATATTTGCTCTGCAGTATGGTTCAAATGAAAAAACTCTTGCAGAAATTAAAAATGATCATTAACAAGATATATCTTTTGTGCAGCTTGGAATTACATAAAAATCTTTAAATTGACTTTTTAAAATCCTTTTTTTCAGAAACTGCAATCGTAACGAATTCAAGAGAAACGAGCGGAAGAGTGCAAGTACTAGATGAAGGCGACCTCTTGATAGCAGGAACGTCTGTCGCTGACACTGGAAAATATAAATGCATCCGGGCTAATGATGCCGGTCGGGTAGAAGGAGAGGCTTATCTCGTTGTGATGGGTGAGTCATTGAATATGTTTATTTATCTTCCAATATAAATGAAATCTCAACTATAAATTTGTTTTCATTATTTGTAATTTTTTACAGTTCGCACACAAATAATTGCTCCACCTGTCGATACTAGAGTTCTATTAGGCCACACGGCTACTTTGCAGTGCAAGGTTTCCAGCGATCCGAGTGTTCCTTTCAATATTGATTGGTTTCATTATAAACAGTAAGTAAACTTTTGTATATATATGGTATATTACAGCAACAACTTGATTTATTACAGCTACAGTTTACCACCAATTGAGGTGTCGCAGTGGACCACATGGATTTACTTGATTTTTTTTATTTTGCATGACTAATCAATACAATATTATTTTATATAATTTAAGACATCGACTGAGGGTGCTTGATGGAATTTCAATAGCAAATTTGGATTATTGAGATTTTCACTAAGTCACTAAATGTGGAATGATTGTATATATTTATCCTTTCGTCTATATTTCACAATGCTATTATAATTGTAAAATCACTGGTAATTCTAATAGTAGTTGGAAAGCGGCAATTCGCCACTCTGTTAATGTGTTGTTTACAAAATAAGGATTAAGGCGATTCTCGAAATGTTAACTCAGGTATCAGTGTGGATCCTAGACGTATAATATTTTATCTCGTAAATAATATTTTTCGTATTTGTATCTTCTATATAAACGTTAGACACTATTTACTGTCTGTCAGGTCGAGTCCATTTGTGCGCTCGAATGCCTGAAGATGCCGAAAGGCGAAACCCGGATCGTTAGTGACAAAATACATGGAAGTGTACAAAATCTCAATAATCCAAAAAAAAAAATATAATAGAATATTACCTTTTTTAGAATTATGGTATCCGGTCCGAGAGTTTGGGTAGGCAGTGATGGCAGCTTGGAGGTCAGCGCGGTGAGGGCGAGTGACGCCGGAGACTACACTTGTTCTGTGACATCTCCGGGTGGTAATCACACTAGACATGCTACGTTGGCAGTAATTGAGCTGCCATTCGCGCCCACTAATGTAAGGGCGTTGAAAATTGAATCTCCCACACAGAGGGCTGTAAATATTACTTGGACTCCAGGATTCGATGGCAATTCTCCAATCAAAAAGTTTATCGTGCAAAAGAGAGAAGTTCCAGAATTAGGTAAGACTATATACTGTTGATCGTTATGTTTTATTATTCTGAATTAAATTTTAAATAACTCCTTGAAATGATATTGTTTTCTATTTGATAAATTAATTAAAAAGGTTATTGAAGTAAAATATTCAGAAGAATGAATCACTACTGCTTCATTTGTTAAGCTTTTATGAAACAATTGCTGTTTACAACAAAATAAACCGTTTTCGCATATAATGCCATATTATAATTATCTATCTAACATTGTTTGGTTTTGTAACAATATTGTTTTTTAGCCAGACTAAAATTTTGCATACAGTTGTACACTGTACAGTGATAATTTGATTTTTTTTATAAATACTTACTAGATTAGCTAACATTAACTTTCTAGGACCCATTCCTGATCCACTTCTGAACTGGATAACGGAGCTCAGTAATGTGTCAGCATCTCAACGCTGGATATTGTTAACCGGTCTTAAGGCCGCATCGGCTTACCAATTCAGAATTTCTGCTATAAATGCTGTCGGCGAGGGCTCTCCGTCAGAACCGACCGGAGTCGTTACTCTCCCTCAAGAAGGTATGAACGACTGTGTACATATATATTTAAATATATTTTAGATTCAATTAAAATTTTTACAGCCTTTTCAAAATCATGTCTGTAATTAAATAATACTTTCATCCTTTTCCATACAACATGTTGCACTTCATGAAAGAGCATTAAAAATTATTTTCATTTGAAAGATTATTTTTTGCATCTTTAACACTTCTGTGAGCGAACGCTTTATATATGTACGAAATATATGAAGCTATCTTGCTAAACAGCATATATTTCTTCTGTATCTTTGACGTACATGGCTAAGTTTACAATATGTACATGTATTAATTAGAATTATTCAGTTTCTATTTTAATTGATGGACTACCATAAAATTTATCATATATATTGTTTAAATATTATGGTAAAACTAAATTTACTGCTGTTGTGTTCCTGAACAGCCAGCGAAATGATATGCTGTCAAGGTATTGCTTGTTTATGACTTTTTCGTGTCATACACTTTTCACCGTCTCTCGCCCGAACACATTTTCACTACTATCAATTGTTTCACTGTTCTCATTGTTCTTTTTTGGTTTGATCAAAATTTATAAAAAAATATGATGTTCATTGAAAGTTTATTGTTGTGGGTCTGAGCTATGAATTTATCTTTTGCTTGATTGTATTGTTAAATTGATTCTGTCATTGACTGCTGTATCCACATTCAAATAAATTTAGCTATTCAATACAATTGAAATTGTCAACATATTTTTAGTTCTCTTTATTTCGTGGATGTCATGTTATGTTAATTATGTATTTGGCATGTACTCTCATATTTTACTGAATACACCTTGAATTGCATGGTAGCAATGTCCATTGTATGAGAAATAAAATTTTGTCTCTTTTATTATCGTTATGCAAGTATAGTTGTAAACTGTGAGGAAGATTTGTTCATTCAATTCTTTTCAATGACGGAATTAGGAAATTTTATCATTAATACATTTGCAGACAATGCCTATAATGTTTTTTTTTTTAGATAATATGTTTCTGCAGAATATTTTATAGATGCCTTTTATTTAAGCGTTTCCCAAATGGTTTTCCGCATGGTAATATCAAAGATTCTAGTAGAATAATGAAATTGGATCTTGAAACAAAATTTTCATCTAGGGTACATTTATTATGCTTGTACAAAAACAACAAAGGCTTCCATTCTGTTTTCTGAAATGTGATATGACATGACTGTTAAATGAGTCTTATTTTTTTTTAATGACCCAAGTAATTACCCTGTCTTTTTGTATTGTTAACCAATCGCATTTACAACGTAAGTTTGCCAATGTTTGTGAAAGCCGAATTTTTTGGTTATTTGTCATATAACTGATATATTTTTACTGGTGTGTGTCTGCAAACGTGTTAAATGATACTGATAATGAATGTTTTTGCTAATTTATGGTATTGTTTTTACAGCTCCTTCTGGTCCTCCTCTTGGATTTGTCGGATCTGCACGTTCTTCTTCAGAAATTATAACGCAATGGCAGCCACCGATGGACGAACACCGCAACGGACACATATTAGGCTATGTCATCAGATACAGACTCTACGGATATAATCATAGTCCGTGGACACATCAGAATATAACCAATGCGGCTCAACGAAATTTTCTCATACAAGATTTAATAACGTGGAAAGATTATGTCGTTCAGATTGCTGCTTATAATGACAAAGGTGTCGGTGTATTCACTGAGGGTGCTAAAATAAAAACGAAAGAAGGCGTTCCTGAAGCCCCTCCGGTGGATGTAAAGGCTGAAGCCTTTAATTCAACAGCGGTCACAGTCTGGTGGACTCCTCCGGATCCTCAGAAAATAAATGGAATCAATCAAGTAAGTTTATTAATCGCAAAGAAGTATTAGTTCATAAAATTACTTTAATCTCTTAACTAGTGAACTCGATGAATCAAATATAATATATATTATAAAATTTAATGCATGAATGTTTTTCACATTATCAAAATGGTTGACTTCTTTGATTTAATCTAGTACTTTTTTATGTTGTAAATATTACATAAAATAACATTTATTGATTTTGTAGGGTTACAAACTTCAAGCGTGGCGCTGGGATTCCGATGAAGAAAAGAATGCTGAAAAGAGAGTGATGAGCGTTCCGCCGAGTCTGCTAGACCCATTAGCTGAGCAGTCGGCGGTTATCAGCGGTCTTGAAAAATACACAGCTTATAATATTACTGTTGTATGTTTTACTGATCCCGGAGATGGAGATAGAAGCGATTATGTCCTCACAATTACCAGCCAAGACGGTACTATAAACATTTAACTATTTTATGCAAAATGTACAAAAGAAATTAATTCCATACATACATTGGTACTTATATTGCTAACAAAAATTACACCACTAATTGGATATAACGTTTTATTAATATTTCATCAATTTGTTTTTTACAGTTCCTGATGAAGTTTCCAGCTTGCAGTTCGATGATGTGTCAGATAGGGCTGTCAAAGTTGTGTGGTCACCTCCGAAACAAAGTAATGGAATATTGACAGGCTATAGACTGAAATATGAAATAAAAGATCAACCTAAATCTCAGCGTGAAGAAGTTTTTCCATCCAATGTTACTTCAGTTATGATTGAGAATTTGCAGGTAATTTTATTGAGATATTCTTCATTCATTCAATTGACTTATTAAAAGATAAAATTCGTTCTAATACTGCTTTATACTTGAACAAGGATAAAGAGATGTTAAAATTAGTAGATTAGTTTTGTTATATTAAGAATTTACATGATTTTAAACATATCTCATTTTTCAGGCTACCACTTTCTACATGTTTGAGATATGCGCGATGACCGAAATAGGAGATGGGAATTCAAAGGAAGCATCGATACAATCTGGTGTCAAACCAGTCTTACCTCACGCCCCATACAACCTCGCGCTTTCTAACATAGAAGCCTTCTCTGTGGTGTTACAGTTTACTCCAGGTTTCGATGGAAACTCTTCAATATCAAAGTGGACTGTACAGGTACCAACCCCTACACAAATATCTTATTAAAATCTTTCATAGCCTACAAGTATAATTTAATTGATAACCGTCTAATTTTACAGGCACAGACTGCGAGAAATACGAGTTGGATCACAACTTACGAAGTATCTGCACCTGAAGCTCAATCTCTCATAGTGAAAACTCTTGTTCCGTTCACAACATATCGCTTGAGAATCATTGCGAGTAACGTTGTGGGGCCATCTGTTCCGAGCGCCCCCTGCAAAGAATTTCAAACGATTCAAGCTCCGCCGTTGAAGCCGCCGAATAATGTCACCGTGAGAGCAGTCAGTGCGAATGATTTGCGTGTCAGATGGATTGTGAGTACTTTTTTTTTCAAAACTAAGTTTCAATAAAGCAATAAAATAGTGAAAATATTTATTCGGTCTCTTCTTTCCAGCCATTACAGCAAACCGAGTGGTTTGGAAACCCTCGAGGTTATAACATTACATACAAGCCGATCAATTCTGATACCGTTGAAAATGTACTGATCGATGATCACACGTCTAATTCACATATTTTGGATAATCTTCAAGCGTGGACCCAGTATGAAATCAGTGTCATGGCCTGCAATGAAGTAGGATCGTCACCCGGTAGCCCGTCTGCTATCGAAAGGACCAGGGAAGCTGGTAAGCGATAATATCATTTTTATCTTTTCATTTTGTAAGTTTTCTTTTACAATCACATATTTATAATTCTTTTTTATGTTTTAGTGCCGTCGATGGGTCCAGCTGATGTCAGTGCTAATGCAACATCATCCACAACTATTGTCGTTATATGGGGATCTGTTATTTCTCAGCATCAAAATGGAATGGTGGAAGGTTACAGAGTGTGCTACGCACCTCTGACATCGCCGTCACTCCCTGGATCTCTCTCAGTTAGGATACCTCAGCCGGAATGCAAGCCCATATTATCCAATCAGACTCACACAACAACTCTTACAGAATTAAGGAAATATGTCACTTACCAGATTCAAGTTCTGGCTTATACTCGGCTTGGAGACGGTTCGTTGAGTAAACCGCCCATAACGGTTCAAACCTTTGAAGACGGTGAGCTTATAGATTTTTAATCGTAGTAGTCATCTTTTTTATTGAATTAAAAAAAGTAATAATTTTTTACTGTTTTCAGCTCCTGGTGTGCCTTCAAATGTTTCTTTCCCTGATGTCTCGTTCACGACGGCCAGAATCATCTGGGATGTTCCCGAAGATCCCAATGGAGAAATCTTGGCTTATCGTGTCACTTATCATTTGAATAGTACTAAAGAACTTATATTTTCACGGGAGTTTTTACCTTCTGATAGAACATTTAGGTGAACTTTTGGAATCTTTTAAGCAGACTTAATTTATATCATCAATATTGTCATAAGTATAACAATCAACCTTTTTTTATAGGGCGACTGGTCTTACATCCGAACGTTACTATCTATTTACTGTAACTGCTCAGACAAGAATTGGTTGGGGACAAACGGGAAGAGCTCTCGTCTTAACAACAAATAACAGAAGCCCACCACAGCCTCCTTCTCAACCGCAAGTTTCACAAGGTCAATTACAACCTCATCATATCACCTTCTCGTGGACACCGGGCAGAGATGGATATGCTCCGCTAAGGTAACTTTTTATCATTAATCTTTTTATTTACTTTTAGTTTTGCTGATAATGTTTTTTTCATTACTTTTTTCAAATTGCAGATACTACACGGTTCAACTGAGAGAGAATGATGCTACGTGGCAGACTATTCCCGAACGAGTGGATCCATTCGTCACATCTTATACCGCCAGCGATCTCAAACCGTTTACTTCATACGAGTTTAGAATCCGTGCAACTAATGACATAGGACCAAGTAGGTTCAGCAAAGAATCAACTAAAGTTCGCACGTTGCCAGCGGGTGAGATGATTTTTGTATCATAGTAAATAATTTAATTATTATTTTTGTACGTTTTGAAAGTAATCATGCATTACTTTTATTATATATTTTAGCTCCCAGCCGAAGTGTACAAGGATTGAGAGTGGTTCCCATCACGACTAACAGTGTACAGGTTTATTGGAATTCAGTTGAAGAAAAATACTGGAGTGGGGATGTAGAAACAGGGGGTTACAGAATTGTCTATCAACCCGTCTCCGACTTTCCAACAGTTTTACAGTCACCGCTCAAAGAGAATGTGATGGGAATAAAGGTTATTATTTATCTTTATAAAATTGTTTGAATTTATGTTGGGAATAAAAATTTTCAATAGATTTTTTGTGTTGGCATTTTTGTTACATATTGATAGACTGAATCAGATCAATTTTTCTGATACTATATTCCCTTTTTATGAATTTACAGTCTGATAGAATAGTGTTGTCAGATTTATCTGTGGACACAAATTATGAGATAACAGTTGGGGCATTCAATTCTCAAGGAGAAGGTCCATCAGGCCAAGTGGCAGCTGTTTGGGTTGGGGAAGCTGTTCCTACCGCTCCTCCGAGAGATGTGGCCGCCACCTCTCTCTCATCTACAGAAGTTGAACTTACCTGGAAACCGCTATTATTAAATGCTCAAAACGGAGATTTATTGGGATATAAGGTAAAAATTAAATCATTATTTTTTGTAATTATTTAGAATCTACTTTCTCTAGTTATTGTATCTCAACAAAGTTCATAAAATATTTGCTTCTTAAAATAACATTAAAGATTTGTTGTTTATAGCTGAGATAAAACCTTAAATTGCCCAAAACCTAAGTTTTTGGTATGTTTATTTTGCTATGAAATTGCTTGTATGCTTTTCCAAATATTGTAAACTTTTTGTTTGATGTTTTTTTTTGTGCTCACAATAGGTATTTTATTTGGTCACTGACTCACCACAACATCAAAGTACTGATAAAAAGATTGAAGAGGAAATAGAAGTAGTACCGGCGACATCTACAAGTCACAGTCTTGTTTTTCTTGATAAATATACCCAATATCGTATTCAAATATTGGCATTCAATCCCGCGGGTGACGGTCCGAGGTCTAAAGCTGTCTCAGTCAGAACTCATCAAGGTCTGCCCGGTGCCCCTGAAGCTCTCAACTTTACCGACATTACAATGACAAGTATGAGAGTCAATTGGGAAACGCCACGCAAGAGGAATGGGTTGATAGTTGGATACATAGTGACATACGAGACAACGCAGCAGAATGAAAGTAAGTTATATCGCTTAGGCACTTACTAACAAAATAAATTTAAATGTCTGTATATCTGACTGGATAAATCATACCCTTACAATGGAAAAGCACTAAGCCTCTGTGGTGTTTTGATGTAATATTATTATATCAATATACACTTTTGTCTAAACTATTGAGTTTTCTTCTATTTTGAATCAGTAAAATATGTTTCGATATGAGCCCAAATTTTAATTAAAATTTTTTTTCGTGAAGAGTTCAGCAAGCAGGTCAAACAGAAGGTTACCGACACTAGTTTGGTTGTGGGTGGACTAGAAGAAGAAGTGGGATACACGTTTAGCGTTAGAGCCATGACTGTCGATTTGGGTCCCGCCGTTTGGGGTAATATCAGTACAGGACCCCAAGAAGGTTCTCCTGTTGTTCCTCGGCAACTCGCATTGACGAAAACTCCGGCCGGCGTGGATATGCATTGGCAGAATTCGCCTAGTGGAAAAGGTCCATTGCTAGGTTATTACATTGAAACCAGGAAAAAAGGTAAATTACAAAACATGCAATTTGAAATACACTGTTCTATTAACCTATTAAAAATATTAATTATGATTCATGTATGAATACGAGACTTTTTTTCTTGCATCGGCTTGAATACTCTGTCATTCAAAAAACTGTCTGGTTTTAATATTATGTTTTTTTATATCGCTATTTTATTCAATAACTTTGTAGTTTTAATGCAGAATGTCATGATTTTTTTAATACCAGCTAAGGAAACATGGCAATATTGTAAGTTGTGAGTTTTACTATATTTTGCACACTATATTAATCACACAAATAGCATAATACTAGAGCATGTGAATCAAATACAGAGTTAGATTGAATCTGTCAGTTGTCTCATAATGTAACTTGATAGTTTTTTTTGTTTTGTTGCATTAGAATCCCTTATAAAAGTGCCCTCGATTTTCAAACATTGCGTAACATTGTGTAATTAAAAATCCGTCAGGTAACTGTTTCCAATGTTATTTATGACATAAAACAAATTTAATAATCTCTATATTAGCATGAATATCTGTCATTGAACATTTATTTTAAATAGATTTTCATAGAAATTTTTCATTTTTGTACAACACTTAATAATTATTGCCACCCTAGCTGAAAGTAGTTGCACTCTTTTCTATGATAAAATAAATTAATTTATAATTAGTATGTAAGTAAAATCGGAACATTATTTTTAATATAAGTGTTTTAGTGGATTAGATATTGATGGCATGTGTATATGGGAAAACTTACTTATTTGTATTCCTTTTACTTCAGATGATTCTCGTTGGGAAACGATCACAAGAACAAATAACGGCCCCCTTGAAGATTTTACGATATCATACCAAACGCTGTTGCCATCGACGGGATATTCATTCCGAGTCATATCATATAATAGCTTCGGTATAAGTTATCCAGCGTATACAGATGATATTGTTATGACTCCGTCTAAACTTTATTTGGAATATGGATATTTGCAGCATAGACCGTTTTACAGACAAACTTGGTTCATGGTGGCATTAGCTGCAACGTCTATAATAATTATCATTATGGTTATAGCCGTTCTTTGTGTGAAGAGCAAAAGCTATAAGTATAAACGTAAGTAGTTTTTCTAATGTGCAATTTCAGTACACACAATATTTTTCAAGTGTTGATTTATAACCAATTGAATGATTATTGAAAAGGAAATCAGTACTGTAGCAAATATTATCCACCAAAATTTATATAAAAATGTTATCATTAGTAATATTTACTTCATGTATATTTCTTTTAGAAGAAGCCCAAAAAACATTGGAAGAATCGATGGCTATGGATGCTGACGAGAGAGGCGAGCTGGCTCTCGATTTATACAGAGCGAGGCATAACGGGACTGTCGGAAGTACGGGAACTCTGCGTCGTGCCCAAGGAACTCTCAGTAGTAATCTAACCGGTGCGAGAGCGAAAACAGCATCTTCACACACTCCTGCGCTTAGCAAGTCGCCTCCGAGGCCCTCTCCGGCGTCTGTCGCTTATCACAGTGACGAAGAGAGTCTCAAGGACTATGAAGAGAATCCTGATGACAGTTCTGTAACTGAGAAACCTTCAGAAATAAGCTCATCAGAATCACAGGTATTTCAGAACCCCAATGTCTTATTTTGATTATAATACTGATTTATTGTTTTCTTGAATTAGTGTCTGAGATTATTAATGTCTGATTTGAATAATAACACTGGCTTATTGGTTATTTGAAACTATTAGTATGACTGCTGTAATCGGTAATCCGAGTTTTTGAAATCCTAAATAAATTTTGTAAAAATATTATTGGTTGATTTTGTCTATAACAGGAACAGGATAAATAGACTTGGAATGATTTATATCAAAATAATTAACAAGGAACTATTTTTAATGACGTGTCTGCTACATGTATCAAATCTGTCAATGTTTAGGCTAAAGGGTTTAAGGATACAAAAAAATTATTCATAATTTATGATATTAATATGATTCTAGGGATCGGAAAGTGAAAATGAGAGTGTTCGTTCGGATCCTCATTCCTTTGTGAATCATTATGCGAATGTGAATGATTCTCTTCGCCAGTCATGGAAGAAGCAGAAGCCGGTCAGAAACTATTCCAGTTACACTGACTCCGAACCGGAAGGAAGCGCCGTGGTCAGTTTGAACGGGGGGCAGATCATCATGAATAACATGGCTCGGTCTCGAGCCCCCTTACCTGGATTTTCATCATTTGTTTGACAAGACGTTCTAGGTAGTGATATTGTAATCACGGATACAATTCACATATAAAACGTAACAGTGTTATGTATCGTGAAGTTTAATTAACATGACTTATATTCGAATTGTGCGGTGTAACAAACTAAGATAATTATTGGTGTAAAGCTTATTTCTTATCGTGAGAACATTCGAAAGGAAATTATTATTGTAAATAAAAGAAGGTTTTTTTACATGTTTAATAGCACAAATTTTAATGCCATCGCAATGTAATTTATGACACGATACTTTCTTTTTGTACATCTAAATATATTTCTGTGATTTTAATTTAGGATTCTTTGTAAATAGGTATAGTTATATCAATATAAATAGGCATGATTGCAAATGTGATAATTTTGCAAATTTAATACTTTATTAAATTTATAAATCAACGCATGCGGCACCTATATATTTCATTAATTTAATAACTTGATGTAATAATAGTTCTAGGTAGACCATGAATAATAGTCGATTGTGAGACACTTTTTATTTATCGCTTTGAATTCGGAAACGCTCTAAGAAAATTCTTTGCTTTAAATTTAAAATAGACTATCTGCCTTCACTGTTTCATTACAATAATGTATAGTAACAATGGTACAGTTGATTTTTGATCTATTATTTTTGAAGGAAGTCATCAAAATAAATTATAAATCTGCAAAAACATAATAAAAATGTAAAAAAATACGTTTTACAATGACTGTTCGTGAATTTTCAACAAAGTAAAAAACTGGAGATGATTATGCAGAAATACTCCAAGCTAATTGTGACACCCGACTGTAGAATTACAAAAAATTATGCGTTAATTTAACCAAATATAAGCGAAATGGATTGAGTTTCTACTGAGCTTAATTTGAAATATTATCTTTTGTTCGACAAACTGACTATGACATGTATCCTGCAAATATAAAATTATCTCTGAGTTTGCCCTTTTCTATTAGGTCAGTTATTTTCTATGGCATCAGTAGGCCCTATTCACTCTTACACATTACAATCATAGTATCCGTAGAAAACTTTAAATCTCATTAAATAATATGCATTGACCTGTTTATTTGTAATTCTAAATTTTATCTAGTAGCATACTTTCTGTTTTATATTTACTGTTTCTTGTCACAATCTTGCATTCCTGAATGAATTTCTCCTAGTAAAATCATTTCTATGAAAGGAATGGTATATAAATGAAAATGAATATGATTTATGGGTAGCCAATATCAAAATCAGATAATAATTATTGATCCATGTATAGCAGTGTTTCTTAACCTTGTTGAAACCTTCTTTACCAAATTTTTCCGACAATAAATAGTTTCATCTCCCACCCAAGTAAAAACGGATTTCAAAATTACTGGTTTTTATGAAATGGATTTCTTGAAATAATGGCCAATTGGAACTAAATTCAGAGTAACTCGGATACATTGACGCAAATAAATGAATCCCAACTCTTCTAAGAATCGAAAGAGGTGATTGATTGCATCATCGCAAGTTGAAACGATGCAATCACCAACTCTGATTTCAGCATTGATACCTAAATGCTAACAATGTAAAAACGCCCCATAGATTTTTGCAAGGGGGCGTGTGTGCCCCCGTTACAAAACACTGATGAATTAAAATATTGACTCAAATAAAATGATTGATATTAATGAGAATTCCAATACAGATGGAATTCTCATTAATATTATAATGTAATGTACTTTGGGTGCTTGATGGAAATTTGTATATCAATTAATTTGAACAAATTTATAACAATTAATGTCACTGAATTTATATCCTTGTTCGTAAAGTATTTTTACTTCTGTATCTTGGATAGTTTTTGATGCTTACATGTAGTTTTGCTTAACCGCCTGCATCAAATATATTATTTCATTAATATGCTACTTTCATGTTAGCATCTTTCTTTTACATTTACTTAAAGCTTTCTCTATTAAATTTTGCTAAAAAACAAAATGTAAGATTATTTTTTTGGATGCAGACGTATTGAGAACCAAATACAGAAATAAATATTTTGACAAAGTAAGTATTAAGTTAATATTACTTTATTTGAGGTTATATTAACAGCCAATAATTCTCAAATATCTAATATTAATGATATTTAATGAGGATATTTTAGAATAACATATTTTGTAAGAGAGTATTCATGTAGAGGTATTGAATTTCATATTATTTTGTCAATCTCTACCTTAAATTGACTGATGTTGCATTTTATAGTTTTATGAATCTTATCACTATTGTTACTGTTTAACATTGCAATCAGTATGACATGCTAATGAAGCAGAATTCATTTGAATATTCTCTCTTCACGTCATAGTAAAATTTCACTGGAATATAACATTGTTGGCTGACGACGTAAATGTAGCAATTTTGCTTTTTTCATTGAAACTAAAATACAAAGAGAAATTAATTCTGTGACTATTATGGCATTTCTTTGTTCAATTTTATGTAATCTCACTTCTACACAATTTAAATAAAATCTAATTTCAACGAATATATTCCTTGCTGCGTATAAGAGAAATCACTTTATCGTAGAAATTTTTCATCTGGTTCTTGGCGCCGTTCACTGGAAATAAAATTTTGTTTCACGATTTTATTAACTCATTCATTGCTGAGCTAATTATTCAGATATTAATGCTGTATCAATTGCCATACAGTTGTTAATTACCGTCAACACGCGTTGCGCGGTATTAGAAATGAATGAGTTAATATCAGATAGAATGCTTTGCGTAGCTTAGTGTATCTCAAATTTGTCAAGTTTGCAAAGTTTCTGTAAATAATTGTATAAAATATAATATTTAATTATTCATAATGTATACATTCGCTAAAATTCTGTTTTCATAAATGTATGATGAACCATAGACTTAACATTCTCAGATACTGATCTATCACAAATAGCTATGAAATATTTGACAGTTGTAATTATGCAAAACTGTCTACAGCATGGTATCAATGTAAAAATAATTTTAACTGAAATGTTGAATGCTCAGTAGTATAATTTTTTGATTGAATTAGCATTTTCTTGGTAGAACTCGGTTATAATAAGGTACAAATAACAAAGTATTTAGGTCTACAAGAATTCTTGTATAACTAAATACATTGTTATTTTAACGCTATATCAATTGTATTTTAAAACAAATATTTCACAATTTTTTGTTGTTAATATCATCCATTTTGGCATTTAAATATTGTGTATGGTTTTAAAAATAAATCGTTCATAGGAAATGCATATCAGAGCTTAATACTTATTAATTGTCATAATTTTCATGTATATTTCCAGAAAATTATAAAAAATTACATTATTTAGCTAGTGAAAAACTTTTTTTTTTTAATTCACAATTTTATTTCTGTAAATACCTGACGTTTATAACGGTTCACATTGCCTTTCTTTTTTCATATTATGTTTATGGAAATTAATTTAATTTGCATGTATCATAATAATATTATTCACAATGGGATCAATATGCTTTTTGAAAACTGTAATAAATTTGTAACATCACTGCTACATTCTCTAATATATTGGGTAGTGAGCTATTTTAGTTTTATTAGGAAATACAGCTTTTGACAGTAAATTTATATTTCGTCTAGAATAGAAGTCGTTGACTAAAACCACTCGGTTTTTAATCATCGAGGACCATTTCAGTAGGTATTTTAAATAATATAATAATATGTAGTTATTTTCAGTAAAAAAACAATTCATGTCTTTTAGACAGTGATATGAACTAAACATCAGCAGTACAAGTTTGTATTTTCGATGGATTCGGCGTGAACATTGTGGAAATTCATGATTATTTAATATAAAACTAAAATTGATAACTCTGTTATTCCAGAGATTGGTTCACATTTGTGTTGTAAAATGCCATTTTCTTATTTTTTTTCCACTGAATTTAATATTGATAACATACAGAAACATTTAATGGTAATCTTTTTGAACTTTTGGTCCCAATATTCAATCATTTCCAAATACTATTTTTTCTGTAAAATACAGTGTAATATTCTCTGTTACACGAGCTGTATAAAAATCAACCTGAAGAAATGTGTATTTTATCTCTAAATTATTTATTTAATTGTGTCTGACAATATTCATATATTTGAGAAAGTAGAAAAAAGTTTTTATTTTATAAATGCGTATCTATTATTAATTATAGTTTATCTTTTTGTTACTAGTCGTGAAAAATTGATTGGGATTTTGTTTTTTAATACATCATAAAAATGTTTTATTAAAAAATATTTTTCCACACGTGGATGTGGATTTAATTCACTGATCTCCTCTTTTGCATGAATCTAATGGTAATTGTTGTTGTATAAATGAACTAATAAATATGTAAATTCTATACCTGCTGTAAGTACCATGCAAATCTGAACTGATTTTTAATCTAAATGTAACTAAAGATATGTATAAAATTGTTTTCTAAAAGTACTGATTAGGATAAAATTTTCTACTCGGAAATATTTTCTGCCTTTGGTAGTGTTGTTAAATAAGAACAAAATTGAATTTTATGTATACTAAAACGTACAACAAAATCTTGTATTTTTCTTCACAATAAAACCATCTGTGATTAGATTTTTTTGTGTTTTTTTGAATGTTTATAATACCAGAACAAATAAAAACTATTTTAATTGTATTTACTTACACAAGTACTAATGAGCAAAAATATCCGCGCTCATGGACATAAGTAGCAGCATGACGAAGCTGTGATGTTTAATTGATTAAGACGGACTTAAATCACCTTCTGACGAGGGCGAAGCAGAATGTCGAGAGTCGACGGCTTCAGGTACTTGAGCGTACACTTCACAGTGGTGGCAATCCGCTTTAAGAACTTGCTATCCGATGAAAGATATCTGGAGCAACCTTGAATTCAATGCGGAAAGTCTGGGACTCACGGTTGCACTTGGTCAGAATCAAGTGACACTAAACGTATTCAATGCATGCATACTAACGGTGTCATTGGTAATGATAAAAAAAATCTATAGGTTTGAAAACTTAGTCTGAAAAGAATAGATTAGCATTTAATAAAAATCAAAAAGGAAGAAATCCTCACAAACATCTTTTAGCAAAAATAATTGAAAAGAATGGCTTCAAACCGCCTGATTCAAGGGTAATTTGGTTAGAAAGTTTTTATTTCAAATGATTGTATGTTTCTGGGTCGTTTTGTTTTTGCCATTCAAAAAATCTTGTAAAAGTGAAATCGCATAAAGAGGACTGGGCGTAGTATGTATAAATGAAGTAAGATTTCAGAATGTTGGCAGTTTACTGAGTATCTTTTATTATTGTTATGCCTTAACATATTATGTATGGGTGAATGCCGACACTATTAGCGACATAAATATAAAAACATGTCAGTACATTATGTAGTCACTAATAATTAAAAGAAGTTGTTTTCATATTTTTATAACTATGTATACTACTCACTGTATATCACCACTTATATATTTAGAATTGAATTTTAAGTCAAATGGGCTGAGTAATAATTTACCATAAATGTATAAATTGAATATTTATGGGAATCATCTTCAAATATATCATAATCAATTTTTGTGAAAATAACTTAAATCAATCCTCATAAAATTTTGAATCGTTCAAATTTGATGTTGAAATTCTATCAAGTACCCTCTGCTGATATCCTAAATTATATCAATCATCATATCGCCGTCTCTATTGCAAGATCGTATATCTGCATATGCGTCTTTGACTTTTTTTATTATTAATACTGCAAACATCGCCCTTAAGTAGATGAAAAATAACACAACTGGTATAAATTATGGATAAGTACATATTTTTAATACTAATTGTGTTTTTTTTATTTGGTTTTAATTCGATTAAGTCATTTTTTTCAACTGTTTTTATTCTCTGTTGAAAAATTTCGATTTTGCAGATATACAATTTTGCAATGGAAGTGACGATAAGATAGTAGAAGCAAAAAATTAATCAAAACATAGCAGGTATCAACACTTGAAACGATGATAACGAGTACATTACAAAGATGGTAAAAATCCTTTTCTGTATATAATCATCAGTCGCCAATACGCGTATTATTTCCCATTCCCATCTTAGTGTGTTAAGATGTGGGTAAGTTTTTTTAATAGAAGAAAATTGTACTCCTTGGTAGCTTAATGTATTGTATCCTTTTCGCCCGATGATCAATTGTTTTCAGGAGCTTTTTCAATTTTTGTATAATAAATAATTCGGTACTCGTGAATTATATGTTTACTTTATTAGAGTAAAAACGGTTCATTCTATGTAGTACAATATAAATTTAAAATGAGATGCAATAAAAACAACATTTACTTATTACTTTGCATTTTATTTTTCGTTTTAGCAAAGGGATTTACAGTCTTCGCACCTCTTAAGCCAATTTTTCATATTAACAGTCAATTCATTTTGGTATTCGCCTTGTTTAATAATACTACAAGCTGCTACATCCACAAGAGAAATATTATCGTCACCCCATAACCACTGCTGTTTACCTAAGTTGGCGTTCAACAATCTCAATATGGATTGACGTTCCTTCACAGTCTTGTGTTCTTGAAGCCGGTGGCAGATATCGAGTAGCGAATCGATTTCCCACGCTGACGGTTTCATGTTATACGACAGTCGACTCGGAATAGAAGAAATAAGATATCGTAGCATGTTTACTTCACCGCATATTATAACGGGCATTGTAGAAGATGTAACCAATTCCATGTTTACATCAACTGAAAAATAAAAATAAAATTACAACTTCATAAATTGCATTTATTATTCATATTTATTTGAAAAGGTTGGTTTTTACTCTTTTTTTTTGATTTGAAATATTATTTCTTAGGAGTTATAGATAGTCATGTGTTTCAAATCAATATGAATCTATATTTCATATTGTTCCAAAGGTAACTTGGTTACCAGTGGATTACAATACATTTATGATAAGATTAAGTTTTTATTTGGAAAATGAAGCTAGTTTGATTTTCAGGATAATTGACGAATTTTACAAAAACCCCACACCGCAATATTTGCTTCTTGATATAATTCACATTTTATTCATTCAATTATTGCTAAATGTTTCATTTGTCAGGTCCGTGGTGCAGTGGTCAACGTCGTTGCCTTCGCTTACAGATCTCATGGGGACCAGAAATCCCATTAGACCATCAAATCCCAGTGTGGACTGTTTCATAAATTGATTTTTGAATCGGTTTATGAATTTCTGTTTGTGATGTCTAAAATTCCCTCCTACCCATCTGATCCCAAAAGCAGCATGAGCGATTTGCTGACCACTCGTCCTCCTAACCCTATCCTTCTATCCCTAATCTCTTCGAAAGAGAGGTTGAGTAACTGAGTAACAAGCAGTTCTCGTAGTAAACCTTCTGTTGAATTGCCTCTATTATGTGGCCATATGCTCCACGTTGGGAGCGTTTCTACTTATTATTAAGTATATAATAAATATAATACCTTCTTTCCATATTAATGTTATATTAACATTTGGTTCAATGGAATTGGAAATCTTTCGAGAAAAATCTTCAGCAGATGCTGGCATCTTCACAACTGACGAATGTGTATGACAAGAGATATTTATACTTAATAATTTCTGAAGGGATAGTAGGGAATATGGTGGATGTGCCGGGTTTGCCTTGATAACAATGTTTTTAAGTACTTCCACCTGAAAATTGAAAATAAATGTAATTTTAATGTATTCTTTTTTAAGGGATCATTATTTGCAATGGTCAGTATATAATATTCATTGATCGATCGCCAGTAAGAAATATTAAATTATAAAATCATTTGGAATAGACTATATGTTTCTATTAAGATTAACATGTTACTATAATCCGATTTTCGATATTTTCCATACAATTTCAGGGCGTCAAGCAATACTTGCTCAGGAGTGAAGATAGTTGAAGTATGCTGGAATATTTAGAAAATAGAACCTTGTATCTTACACACATATGTAAATAAGACGTGAAAAGATTGTGCAGCGGTATAAGAAATGTGATATACCTTTCTTGTAAAACTATTTGCGAGACATTGGACTTCTGCTTTTACAGGTGAAGACTGAAAATGGTTTTTCATTGTAATCATTTGAATGCGTAAGCTCTCCAATTGTTTAAGTAAGAGTTCTTGTCGTGCTTCAAGCATCATTAAGAGTTGCAAGGGTTCCTTAAAAAAATATGTTAATAAAGCATCAATTAGATAAAATGTCCAGATAAAAAAAAATTAAAAAATTAATGACTGTTATCTTACTCATATTAATCAAAAATTATATTTTAAAAATATATAAATAGGTACTTTCTACAAATACAGACAACAGTTTCGGCAGACATTTTAGAAATATTATTCAGTCATCGACATACTTCCGAAGTGCACGTGTGAGATGTCCTAAGTGTTTCAAAAAGATAAAGGGAGTAAGTAAAACTTTAACAATCTGAGTGTATCCGAAACTAAACGATTCAAAAAAATCACATCAAAACCTGCAAAAATCTGATAACCTGTTGGGCTATTTCTGGATTTTTCTTCCGGGATGATTCGTTCGTTGAAATGTCGCTGAAGATCGTGCTTCCATGGATATTTTTTACTTCATACATGCACGACGGCAAAGATATTCGATCTGTTTTAGAGATAATAGGTTCCACTTTATACATCGCAGTAGCGTTTAATTAAGGTGACGAAATTAAATAAACAAAAATTTAAAGAATACGTTATCCGTTTATGTTAATTAATGTCGTTAAAAAAGTATCAATGTCGTTTCGAGATAAATTTTTCAATTTCTACATGACAGGGCAAGCTATCAATACCTACTTTGACACAAACGTCATTTGACCGGGAAACAGCTCTCTCTGGTGGTATAAAAAGCAACTATATTGTTTATGGTAAAATCATGGCCAGCGTCGAGGTTTTGATAAAATTCTGTTGTGTTTGGAAAAAGTGATGAGTGTTGAAATAATCCACCAAAAATATAGTAACCGTGCATCTAAACTAAACTGGAGATCTGAAACTTCAACGATAGAATTTTCATTACTCCGGTGTCTTTGTAATAAATAAAATAATATAAAATTTTATTGTGTTCCTTTGGAATAATAGAAATGGTCCGTGATTGGATGGGCATCGCTATATCCACATTTTACTGGTGTACGATTGTGTGAATATTTGGATAATGCTAGGTCAAGAAGTGTTTAATAATAATTTGTGACACTTTCTAGGCGTTATTTTATCGTTATCAACCGGTTAATTATAATTTTGTGTACATTTTGTCGTAAATTAATTGAAAGTCGACATGGCCGACGATCGCTGCGCCAATCACAGAGCAGCTTTCATTTCGCTTCGGCGAGGAACACTCACCTTGCAATCGCGTCAGTGAAATATTTTGTGCGTCTTCTTGCCGTAATGAGAAAATTATCGAAAACCGTATTGCATTTCAAATGAAATTGGTGATCAATGTGAAATATGAATGATTTACTAAAGAATTGTTTGAAACATCAGCAGATTTTTAGTTCTGTCGTCCTGAAATTATGCCAATGATGGCGCAAACCTTTAACTCAAAAAGTCAGCTTACTTAAAATGCAGTTGTGTCATTTTGTATTTGTATACAATTCGGTGTTTTTGCTATCCACGTGCTGAAGAAACGTCTATAATTTGACAGTTATTATCAAAAATGTCGGGGAGGGGGGCAAAAAAGCGCGGGAGGCCCCCGAAATCTGGGTCTGTCGAAAAGAATCGAAAATTCCAGTATCACTTAATGAAAAAGCCAAAATATCTATTAAATCAGGGATTAGGTTCCGATTCTCAAGCGAGTACTCCGACGGCTTCGAGAGCGTCGTCGCCTCAAGGCAGCGATATCAGTCGGCGGAGCGCCAAACGCGGAAGAGGCGCTAAGGCTTCTCAATCGAAATCTAGTAAAAGAGGCGGACTCACCGGGTCATACTCCAAACGGGGATATAACCCTCAAGCGGCCGATATTCACGATTCAGAATATCATTACGGATCTGATTTCGGAGACGAGTCCAGCGATAATAAATCGGACATCGAAGAAGATAGAATAAGTGAAACCGCTTCAGAGGTCAGCCTGGGCGGCGACGGTGCCAGAAGTGACAGTGAGTTTTCCCTCAGCAGCTTTAGCACGGCCAGCGGCACTCCGCGTAAGAGCCTCGCCGGACTGACGAGAGCGCCCAGTCCGGAGCCCCTCTGGATCCAACACGAAAAAGATATACCGCCTCTCGATCTTCCCAACACCTCGGAGGATTTGATAATTCCCATTTCGATTGTCATGCAAGTGGCCGGTATTTATGAAGTTTTACGTCACTTCCGACATCTCGTCAGACTTACACCTTTTCGACTGGAGGATCTGTGTGCGGCCATATCTTGCGAAGATCAGAGTAATCTTCTCGTAGAGATACATATCATGCTTCTGAAGGCATTGTTGAGGGAGGAAGATTCTCAGCAGACACATTTTGGTCCGTTGGATCACAAAGACAGTGTAAATATTACTTTGTTCATGTTGGACACGATGACGTGGCCGGAAGTTCTACGAGTCTATGTCGAAAGTGATAAATTGTTCGATAAGGATGTTTTAAAAATATTGAACTCGTGCGAATATCCGTTTACGTCTATCGAAGACAGAGTGAAAGTTGTACAATTTTTATGTAATCAATTTTTGATAACCAATCCTGTCAGAGAAGATTTATTGAGTGAAGGTACAGTTTCCCAATTGAAATTTTAATCTAAAACTGTATCCCAAATTTTTTTAATCTGTTTAAGATACAAAGTGCTGTGGTATAACAAGCACTATAATTGATTGGTCAGCATGATGGTAGTAGTAATGCTCCTCTTATTGCAGTGAGTAGTGTCACAAAACTGTTCTCCAATGCACTGACGGTGTTTCTCATCACAAACTACCACCCTAAAAAGAAGACAGCAAATGGCCGCTTTTGAAACATAACCGGATTTCAACTATATACATTTTTATTACAATCCATTCATTTGTTTAATAAAACGCTTGGAGACTGAGAATATAGTTCGTGTTCCATCCTGTTAGCTTTCTTTTTCTTTACAGTGTGCATCTATACAAAATAAAAAAATGTGGGGAAATGAATTGCACATTCATGTTATTTTATTTTTATTTAAATTTAAAAAATAGAACTTTTCAAGAAAATTTCAGTTCATCTTGAACTAAATTTTCAAATGCACATTCTAAATTTAAATATGATATGAGGAACTTCCTTCTGAATATGTACATAGTAAAGGCCATAATGAGTACGTTTTCCTCAGATAGTTAAAATGTGTAGTTCGCCAACTAATTATAATTTCAAACGTAGCTCTGCTCCGCTCATGTTGAGTTTGGAAACTAAGCAATTTAAATCAATATAATATGGAATTGATATAACACACTAGCGAAAGAAGGCCACTTTCATTTCTTTACAAGCAAGAACTGAAGGTTTTTCTTACACCAAATTATTTTCACATGTACTTCTTAAATCTATTAGTGGATGTACTGAATACCTATTCAGTTACAAGAAGAGTTCTACGCGTCAAGCTATCGTGCATTATCTTTAAATTACTTATTACCAATTGTGAATATCTATATTATCTTTTCAATTAATTTTTGAAATTTTGCCATCTTGCCAGGGAAGAGATGTCTAAAGGTTTTATACAAATTTTGTGTTTGAAATTTATGTATATTTAGCAATTCTTGTCTTTAACAATACAACTCAGATTTTACCTAATAACATAATCTAACGCAGACTCTCTTTCATTCAACAGTCGCTATTCACTATGATGACCACTGCCGTATATGCCATCGATTGGGAGATCTTTTGTGTTGCGAAACCTGCCCTGCAGTGTTTCACTTGGAATGTGTCGATCCCCCTTTGGTGGATGTGCCTTCGGAAGATTGGCAGTGTGCCCTGTGCAAAACGCATCGCCTCCAAGGAGTGACGGATTGTGTTCTAGAAGCAGAAAAACAAGGTTTACTCTGTCGTCATGAACACCTTGGCTTTGACCGCCACGGTCGTAAATACTGGTTTATTGGTCGCAGAATATTTATGTTAGTTGATAACTTTATATTATGTTTTATTTGAAATAGTATCTTTGTTGATTTATATTTGTCTGATCGACATGCTTTGTTTTCAGTGAAGCCGAAGATGGGTCTGTTTGGTACTATTCTACGATTCCGCAGTTTGAAGAATTGCTTTTTCTGCTGGATCCCGAAGATATGGAAGCTCCGTTGTGTAGAGAGTTGATGGATTTTAAACAAGAAATAATCCGGCAGATGGATTTGACTGAAAAAATTACCAATCAACTGAAAGGTAATAGAAAATCATACATTGAAATAGAAAATTCACAGATTGTTAACTTTCAAAAAGAAAGAGCCGACCGGGCTTCGGCTCAGAGCGCTCAACCTGATTCTGAAAAAACTAACGATGAGCTGAGAGATGACGATTCGGAGAGACCGGATAATGTGGATTCAGAAGTGACCGTCAGCACGACTGTCGATACCGGCTCACTGGGGGCTGTGGCCGAATCTAGCAGTTCTACGGTTACTAACCAGACTGCCAACTCTACGACTAGTTCCAATACGCCTCTTGTATGTGAAGAGGAGAAAGAAGATACCGATGAAGATTTTAACGATTTATCTTCATCAAACAAAAAACAGGGAAAGAACATTGTAACTCGATCCAAAACTGGATCTCTCACTCCCCGCACATTCAACATGGATGATATTAAAAGGAAGCAGTCGAAAGATGACGATAACGGTGAGTAGATGCTATTATAGAACGAAATACGTTAGACACTTACTATCTTACAGCAACGTCTGGTAGCTTTTCATATCAATGATGTGATCCAAAATCTTGAAATATATTTTTTTACTATTATTTTTTTTTCAACCTTGCTTAAAATTATGTATATTCCTTTCAGGTGTGGATGGTCGTCTCACTCGTTTGAAAGTCAATCAGATCGCGTCTGGTACGTTAATATTCAAACTGGGAAATGAAAATAGTTTTAGGAACTACATCAACCAGTACACCACCAATAGTCTCGCCTTAAATAAACCCCAACGCAATGAAGAAAGAGATAAAAAAAGGCATTTGGCCCATAAGTTTTCATTGTCTTGTGGTCAAGACTTCAAGTGGATGGGACTTTTGAATGGTAAGCTAAAAATTGATGTATCTGAAGTGCTTGATAAATTTTATTTTTGAGTGTTGTACACTTAATAATTTAATTCTATCCTACATCTTCTTAAAATACTACATAACATTTTTTGTATATTAATTTAAAGGTACCCGTCCATTATTAGTGAGCACGTTGAAGCAAACACTACTGCAACTGGAAAGCAATATAACTTGTTCCTTCATGCACCCCAATTGGCCATTGCTCCGAAAACCCTGGCTGCAAGCGGTTCATTCCTGCAATGTTCCTAGAGACTTCGCTCGGGCCATGATTGTGTTGCAAGTAAGTAGATTTATTTTTCATTTTATATTGTAGGTAAAGCGTCGTCGTCCATTATACTATTATACAAATCATTCTGTTATATTAGTATTTTGTGAAAACGCTTGACATTTTACAACCTGATTACATTTTCGATTAACAACAATATGAAAGTCTTTCCAGAATATTTGTCTAATGTTAACATACTATGCATGTCTGCAATTTTACATTAACATTGATGACCCAGTTCCAGAGCCTACCACTAGGAATTGGTAGGTTTAGATAAATGGGTGATCAAAGCTTTGATTCATCTAAACTGAATTGTGAAAAAGTGATGGATAAGTATTTAATCATCTTTTTAGCGAAATATGTATGTATTGATTCTAATTCTTTATTCAAAATAGGATATTAAGAACGGCATTTGCTGGGGGCAGGAAGAGGGGGGTATACAAGCAATAACAGTGCTAATTACCATATAAATGACACATCTTTGGAGGGGAAAATACCATCGTAATAAATTTATCAACGTTTTAAAGTACAGCCTGCGATCACCATGAATTGACAAGTCTTGCAACTTTGTTTTAGAAAAAATACAGTTGATACAGTGGACTAGGTCTTGGTCCTTAAGACTAGAACAGTCAGTGCTGCCCTTGGATCAAAAAGTTTGGAGATCTCTGATTTAGGGCAATAATCAGGACATTCAAATAAAATGGGTTACACTACTTGGGATATTTTTTTATTTAACTTGTCTCTATGGAACTGAGTCATCGATATGTGTTGGACTTGCTTTTCGTTTACCAAAATACATTGCGTTTGCATGACATGAGTGTATGTAAATAGTGAACAATCATAGTTACTTATTGATTTCAATCCCTTTTTTCTTAAAACTTGATCGAGTTAAAAGCGAGTTAAAATACTTCTTATTTCAGGCCTGTATAAAATCAGTAGCTTTTGTCCCAGTCTGGCATGAGCAGTTGGGGCATGTCCGTTTCCATCGTTTGACCGCAGCTGAAAGAGAGGAACGTAAAAAACTTGACAAAAGGGAAAAGAAAGAAAAGGAAGAGGAAGAAGAAAGAAACAAAATGCTGTTTTATATCAAATATCCTATACCTCTAAAACATCAGGTATAATGTTATTTTTCAATCTTAATATATATTCTGTTTGAAAATAATGATTTGCAATGTGTTATGTTTTTTTAATTTATTAATAATTTAATCAATTGTAGGTTTGGAAACAAAAGGGTGAAGAGTACCGTATTCACGGCCAGTGGGGTTGGCTGTGGCATTCTTCTACCCGGAAATTCAGGCACATCCCACTTTGTAAACCCGGCCTGGTATCAGGTCCTCAAAAGATCACAGCTCAAGTTCAAGACGGAGAATCTATCAAAATTATCACCGTCGAACCTAAGACTTATGAATATCTGTTGAGACAGAAAGCGGATAATCGATCGGAATCTAAAAGTAAGTAGTAGTTATTTAGAAAATCTGTAATGGAGTGATCATAGTAAATCACATGGCAAAAAATAGTGTTTTGTAAGTAATTAAATGATTTTTTTGACTTTTCTTTCAGTTATTTTGGATTTGAAATCACTGAAACTTGTTACGCCGTTGCAAAAATTTGAGGAAATCGATGTTGAAAAAGCTCTAACTGAGACCTCTCGCATTCACTATCCCAAAATTGCTAAAAAGTCACGTCTTGACGATTTACTCAATAGACGTATTTACTTAAAAACATTAGAGGAAAAGAAAATTGAACAGAATGCTTTGCTACCTAAAAAAGAAGAAACCGAAGGGAAGACTGATGAAGAACAAAATGTTGATGTTGAAAATGATGAGAGCGAGGGTGAAAATACTCTGCAAGAAGCTCCTTTGCCTAGTTCTGAAACTGTAGATAATTCTGTTCCTCTTTCCCCAATTGTTCAAAGTAATGTGATCATCGGGACCGATGTAACTAAAGATATCCAGTCTGCCCGACAGCGATACACCGAAGCTATCCAGTTAGCTAAAGGATACAAATGCTACAGTCAAGGTTGCAACGCCAGCGATACTGGTACACCTCAGGGATACTCCACCGCCTGTTACTCGCCGCTCTGCATGCAGAAAGCCTGCTTAAGGAAAGGGCTATTCGATCTACTCAAGAATGTTCACAATTCGACAGGTGTTAGTTCACCCAATAATGTGTCTGTAATCTCAAACGAATCTCCTAAGTTTTCTATTCTCGAGCAGCACTTGAAGGCGGATCCCGCATTGAAAGATATCGGCGATGACACAATTATGAGAGATCTGACAACGGCAGTGGCCTCCGCGAGGCAGTATGATGAAACTTTTTCCAGCATTGTCAAGTCCATCAAGAATGAATATGACCCTCTCATGTCTCATATCAAACATGAGGATGACATTAAAGAAGAAATGGACAGCGATTCTCGTGAAGGCATTAAATCAGAAATTACTCTTGACGAATCCGCTGTTCCGGCTGTGGGTAACGAGATGGAGCTCGATCAGTCGGGTGGAATTGAGAGTGAGATTGGACCGCTGGAAACTGACAGTACTGATACGACTGATGAAAAATGTGATAATACTGACTCGGAAAAGCCAAGCAAACGTGAACGAAAATGTAAAGATTATGTTGTTCAAACAGAGGAAGACGTCATCGATGATAGTGATCGGCCTCCTATTCCTAAGCTAAGAATATCAACTAGAGGAAGGCCTCTGAGAGGGTCCAATGCAGCCGTTACCCCTGCAGATACGCCTGTTTCAACTAGAAAGTCCTCTTCTCATGCTGATTTAAATGATGACCAAGCTCTATCAAAGTTTGTTACTAAAATTTCCACATACAAGAGTAGACCGAACCGTCGATTCTGTATAGGGCGATCTTTTAAACGCGAAGATAGGAAAGTAAAGGCTGAAATAGCCGCCGGGGGAATGGTTAGACTTTACTCATCATCATCTTCAGCCGGAAGAATCTACCTCAAAAAAATGTCCGGTTCGCCGTTGGATAAAAAGAAGAAGCGAATTCCTGTTAAATATCCTCTCTGCTCCACTTTCCGCACCAAAAGCGAGGCTAAGAGTATAATGGTTCTTCCATCGCACGAGCTGCGGAAGCTCGCTAGGCACGCCGGACGGGTTCCGGTGACTGGATTCCATCACGGATCTAAGCCCAACCCCGGAGTCTGGCCTTACGCCTGCTCGCGACCCACCTTTAAGACATGTTGGCTCTATCGCACCGTAAACCTGGCTTCACTCACGGCAGTTTCTGTCCAGATCCGTATCCTGTGGGCGTGCATCCGGTGGGATGACATGGCGGCCAAGCCCTCGAACGGTGACGGAAAGCATCAGATAACGACTGAAACCGAAATCATATCTCTTGAGATGCTGAAGCACCGCCACGTCGGACAGTTCTCGGATAAAACTCAGTATCTCCGCCGAAAAGTAGTGATCCCTTTAGAAGTGCCTAAGACAATTAGAGAGGTGACATCCATCAGGAGTGGGCTCAGAAAGCGTAAGAGGGCAGAGTCTCCGCAAAGTATGGAACCTCAGGTCAGCGAAGAATGGGTTGACGAGGATAAACTGGAGTTGTGGGAGATCAAGCAGTACGGGGAAAAGGCAGAGAGGGCTGTGCCGATCACTCGCACTTCTACTGGTAAACTTCCTCCTTCGCGGCAGATTATCGACCCTAAAGAAAACACCGTCGCCACAAAGGCCTCTGCGCAGGAGATCAAAGATAAGATGGAACAACAGCTCCGTATGCAGCGTGCAGCACATCAACAGAAACGAGCTTTGGAGCTCACTCAAGGTAAAAAAAAACACCTGTCTTGTTTAAACTTAGTAATCTAATTATAATATAAGTATTAGGTATTTGTTTAGTGAACAAAAGAGGTTGAATCGGGATATTTTCACTAGTTTTAGCTTGCTGATGAATTAAGCTATACATCTCACCTTTTTAGCAAACATTTCGTGTTTTTAGTATAAACCATAAATTATTAGTAGTATAGTTTTTGATTTTCCAAACTGCAATATTGTGAATTAAGTTACAATTCTTATATTTTCTCATTTTCTTTTCAAAGCTAAACATAAATCGGATGATTCTAAAGGTAAGTCTTTTAGAGAACATGAAATGTTTCATAAAATTATGTATTGATATTTTTCTGAAAAATATATTCTATTCTATGTTTATTTTTATTGATGAGGCTCTTTATTAATAATGATTTCTCATTTAGTAATGTAAACATTATCCGATTGATAAGACTTGAAATGATAGTACTAAAAATTCTTTTTATGATTCAATCGCTATACCTAACTTGCTTTCGTAATTCAAATGGAAAAGACAGTTAAATTCTGTTTTCAACTGCAGTTTTTTTATAGTGATATCTGAACATATTTGGTTGACTTCCTTGCCAATTTCCAATGCCTACTTTTTTTTTACTTTAATTATTTTTCACATTGCAAAGTCAAAAATTTCCAAAAGCACTTCAATAAACAGAACAAAAACACAAACCCTTTTTTTCTTTGAGTGGCATTGCAACACATGCCTGGTACTCACTAGTAGCTCATCTGGACATGATTGATTCAATACCATTGTTATACAGAGCAATTTCTTTGATTTGCAGTCACAGGCCAAGATGGAACCGTTAAACTGGTGAGCAAACTCGGTGTCACCCCATCCTCTGGTAAATCTGCCTTGACGTCTCTGCTGACAGCCAATGCGGGTTCTCTTAACACTCCCGCTGGTAACAAGACTGTCATAGGCACTAGGAGAATTTTCATGACTAAAGGCGCAGACGGCACGACCCGAGTGGCCGCCCAGCCCACCATCTTGCAAAAAGCCCAGGCTCAGCAGTCGCAGCCCAGACAGCCACTCGCCAACCAGCAGTCTCTCGTTAAAGCTCAACCGCAGAAAGAGGGTCCGCAAAAAGTCCAAATAATTCGAGGTCCGGATGGGAAAATCACCGTCAGAGGGTTGGTGGCCGGCCAGCAACTTCTGCAGATGCCCGATGGAAAGCTTCACGTGATTGTGTCTGGTCAGCCGGGTGGTGCTCCTGTCGGCGGACAGATCATAGCGACAGGAGGTGCCCCGCCTACTCCTAAAATTGCTGTAACCTCTGCTATCAAACCGCATTCGAAGATTCAACCAGCAGCGGGGGCGGCAATTACGCCTGCACCCAACAGAGTGGTCATCAGGCAACAAGCTCCCCGGCTCGCTGAAGCCCAACAGGCATCGCCTACAGTGCAGAGGATAGCTGCCCAAGGAAATCAGCAGATAATAGTTCAGGGAAATCGGCAGATCCTTGTTCAGCCTCTCACTGGACAGGGTCAACCGAGACCGCAGTCGGCTTCGCCGCTCATTCAAGTGTCGCAGGGGTCCCTCATGCAAGTATCTCAGGGACCTCTTATCCAGCAAGCGGGTCGTCCGCTGCAAACTCTCGTAGTGCAAGGAGGCGTCGCCCAGCCGGCGCGACTCTTGCAGGCAGGGCAGCAGCCGATTCGTCCTGCAGCGCCGGTCGTTCGCCCAATGCAGCCGCAAGCCATTCGTCCAGCAGGACAGACGCAAGTCGTGAATCGAATAATGACTCCTGGACATCAGATAGTGGTGAGCAACCCGACCCTGGCGCAACAGTTGGCCGCTGGGAAGCTTCAGTTGGCTACTGTCAACGGTCAACAGGTCCTCATCCGACCCACCGGAAACAATCAGGCTCAGATAGTTGCGCACATCACAGCACAAGCCCCGAACGCTGTCCAGACGGTGGTCAACCCGCCCAATCAGACGATGATGATCCAGAACCAGGTACCGGCCATCACGCACATGCAAGGGGTGGCGAGTGGCGCCGCTGCCCCTCAACCTCTGCAGCCGTCGCCCATCAAACAGGGCAGCCCTCTGCAAGCGCCGCTGCCGCCCCACGCTGTGCAGCCTGCTCAACCTGCACAATTGCAACCCGCGCCTCTTTCGGAAGAGCAAATCATGGAGCAACGTCTGCTTGTCGGTCAGCCTCCTGGGACTGTCATCAAAACTGTCACTGCACAGGTCAGTTTTATGCCGTTTTCTTCCAAACTAGGAAACTGAATAATTTGGGAAACACATTTTTGATTTCAAAGTTTGCTTATTTCTTTATTGTCTTAGATTTTGAATGCAATATTTTTATTTCAATTAAATTTGAATGATGCGAGTGTAGCACGAATTTGAGGAACTGTTCTAAAGGAAGAAGTGAAGTGCATAAACAACCTTTACCTATTCTAACCATTATTACTACATACAGACTCCTATTTATCATGGTCTGAATGTGCACTTAATCTTGGCTATTTTAAATCGGTCTCCTGAATGTTCCGGTTCAAACATCAGATGTATTCCAATTGAGATTCATTTTGTCATTGGAAAGCATAGGGATTTTACATTATATATCTGTTGCTGGAGTATTGTCATTACACAACTAAGGCCATCGTTATAACATCAGACTATTGTTTCATAGTAAAAAAAAAAATGATATTCTTCACAATTAAGTTTAGCATTTAGTTATTAGTCACCTGTGATTACTGATCTAATTCAACTGTAAAAATGCATTCTCATACATTCATGCTTTTGGAAACATACATAGTATTTTTAAAAAATTACAATTTATAAAATACCTGTAGTCGAGTGGTCAAAGTCGTTGGCTTCCATTGCGGTGTTGGTGGGAACCAAGAAATGCACCATAGCCAGGTCCGTAGTTGAGTGGTCAAAGTCGTTAGCTTCGGTTGTGGTGCTCGTGGGTTCGCATCCCAGTATGGACTGTTTCATTGATCATTGGTGATTTATGTATTTCTGTTCGAAGGCATGGATGTTGTGATATCTAAAATTCCCTACCAGCCATCTGATCCTACAAATGGGGCGTAGCGAGAGCAATTAGCTGACTACTAGTCCTGTTGTAGCCCTATCCTTCTATCCCTGCTCTCTTAAAAAAAGAGAGTTTGAGCAATGAGAAAAAAGCAGTTTTCACAGGAAAAACTTCTGTTGAGATAAACTCCCATTAGGAGTCCATATACTCTAGAATGGGAGCGATATGATTTAAAAAAAGAGATGCCTATTTTAAATGTACGATTTTTATGTGAGTCTTGCGTTGTGCAACTAGTTCTAGCAATAATGATTTTGGGTGAGGCTGTGAATTGTGTGCCTAATTCCGTATTTCATTTTATTATCATTTTCAGGTGGTCCAGCTCGATGGGGGTCCTCGCATTGTCCTTCAAGGGCTGCAAGGAAATTCGCTCACTCAGCAACAGCTCGCTCTCGTCCAGCATCAAGTCAAGCAGCAACTTTTGAAAGGTAACCTACTCAAATATTCCGAAATTGATGATATTAATTTATATTGTGGAGCTGAATGAATAATATGGCTTTTCATACGCAGCGCAAGAAACAACTGGAAAGCAAGGCATGCTCGGTCCCACCAAGCTTTACCTGGCGGTGCAGCCTTCGCAGCCCGTGCAAGGAAACGCCATCATGACTACGAGTGGTCCGTTGTCGCAAACCACGCCGCCTCCTTTAGCGCCGGTCCGCCCGCCGCAGCATAATCAAATATCGCAGGTATTGTTTTATTATTATTAAATTATTTTTATTTTGTCAAATATTTACAGTTTTGTGGTGTTAATGAAAAAACGGGACCGGTCAGGTTTTATTAAACAATCTGAAACAACTTAGCGGTATACCCCTATTTTCCTTATAGCCACGAAATTTTCATGGTGCATCCATCATGTGTGTATTTTCTAATCATGTATAGATTCAACCATTCTCTTAAGTGTTTTCTTCATTAATTATTATCATTAAATTCATGTAGAAAAATCTTTGTTTTTGAAACCCTGAATAACAATATAACCGTCACATCAATTTTTCCTGAATAAATGTCGTGAAGAAGCAATACTCTGCATTTATTTTAACATTCTATCATTATTCAAAAGGAGTATGGGAGTATCCTGTTCACTGTATCAATCCCAATTTTGAATATTGCAATAGTGGAAGTAATAAAGTTTTGTATTCTAGTTTTTTCTGCTAGTAGAAAAAATTATTTATTTCCCTTTTTTACACGGCGGTTTAGTGATAATTCGACATCACCATCACCATTACCGTTATTATTACTATTAGTTTATCAGTGTTTCGATTGAATTTATGCAATTAATTTTTATTCATATACTTGCCAAAACTTTTTGTATGCATTAAAAGCTCTCAGAATTGTATACGTAGCCGGCATACTTCCTCGGTAATAATTGAGAAATGATGAAATATGTCATCATGTAATTATTAAATATATTTAATATTCTTGTATCTGCCGACACATGGGGGGTATTTATGCAGAGAACAGTAAGAGTTTTGGCACAATTACTAGCTAATATAGATTTTTGAATTTAACATTTAATATCGAAGATGAATTTTATTGTTTTATGGGCGTAACCACCTGCCCTAATTTATAACCTTTGAATCGTGCATCAGAATTTTATAGCTATAAGACTGGTTGGAAGTTGTATTCGCATTTACACATTTTTGTTTGTTACTGTTCTCTTACTAATATTGTAAGTAACAAACTTTACAGGCAGTGATTTTCACATTTCTGTCAGTATATAATTGTTTTGGATTCGTCAATTCCTTCCGCTTACACTTTACAGCCAATTACTTGAAACGGTTTAAGAAGGGGGAAGCGGTAACTGATGATTATAAAGAATTTGAAAAGGTGGAAATAAGTAGGAATCGCAGTGATATTTACATAGCTTCGTAAGTTCAAAAAGCCTCAACAATTTTCTAGGTGTATTTTACAGCCATTCCATAATATTTTTAAACATTTATTCAACACATGAAACAGTTGAGTACAACATAGATAATCCATACGGGATCTTTTGAATAATGTATATTGTTTCATTTCAGAATTTATTATTTTTTTTCTTGACAAAGCATGACATGAATTAATATTAATTGAATGGCTTTTCCAACACTTCCCGTTACAGAAATAAAACTGAATGGTCTTTATGTTTTTTTTTAAATTTTATATATATGAATTCCTTAATTCAGCTGAGAGGAACAAAACTGGTCCACGATTTTTTCACTTAATCATCATAAAGTATAATTACACTTCTAATTTATTGGATAAAATTATTGGGAATCCCAGAATATAAACCAAATGTAGTTTTTCTTGACAAAGATGATCTGTGAAGAAATCCTGAAACCGGCTTTGCTTCTCAACTACTGAATTGATGTTGATGGTATATTTAATCAATTAAGAATCATTTCATTGCTTTTACTCTCAGTATAATTAATTTTCGAATAACAAATAATCAATTGAAGTGTATAATTATTATTTAACTTTAAAATGTAAATAATACCAATGATTCCTATGTGATATATTATTAAACCATTATTGTAGATTCATAATTATTTTGTATTGTGAACTATTGTGAGAAAGTATGAATTTAAGCAGCAATATTTTATACATTTTATAGTATTTATTATTATGCCAAAGCATATCCATCTAAATATTTCTGCTTTTGACATAGAGTAAAATATTCAAATCTTACAATTACCACTGTAATTAATTAATTGTAGGTTTATAAGGAATTCTTCAAATTGAACACCAAAGTTATACTTTTGTATAGGCCATATAAATTATTTCGTAATAATAATTGTTTTCTATTAATGTTAAACAAAATTTTCTCGATTGCTTTTAAAATCGATTTTATATTTTAATTATAGATTAATGAGAAAATCTTGCAGTATATAAATTCTTTTTCTGACATTTCTAAGCCTTGTTTAACCTTGTACATAAATTGAGGATAAAAAAAATAATGGACATCAACAAATCATGCTTTCTAATGTTAGCGGTGTCAACTGGTTTTTCTAAATCTATATTTGTGATAGGAAAGTGTTGTAAAGAGAAATGTTTTTTTTTCTAAACCATTAGAGTGCTGAAGAACGCGATGGCGAACTTCAGCACTCGAGTGGTTGTATGAAAGGTTGACGAATAATCATAATTTGGTACAATTTGGATACAATCATACTTTTTTTAAAAATCTTCGAAATGAAATTATTTTTATTTCACATGCAAATCATTCTTTGTGTCAATAGTTTAAGCCAATTTCTTTAATCAACAATTCTAGCATACAGCAATGTGTTTTATTGATGCAGTAAAAAAAGTTGGGGTGTGAACACATACCCTCCCTGCTGTGAAAATTTCACTTTCACCATTAAATTCTGCAATGTGATCAGCAGCACTGTTGAACTAAGAACCTGTGCAGAATCACACTCCATAATTCTTGCTATGCTTCAATTTATCAAATCTCCAAAGCAAGCTAAAAGCGTGCTGAAACAGATTCATATAACTTGTTATTGGATTTAGATTTCTTGATTTAGATTTTTTATTTTAATTGTTGCTTGATACCTTTTGAAAATAAAAACAAATTATTAAATATGACAACATAAGATATAATTTAAGACATCGACTGAGGGTGCTTGATGGAATTTCAATATTAAATTTGGATTATTGAGATTTTGAACACTTCCATGTATTTTGTCACTAACGACCCGGGTTTCGCCTTTCGGCATCTTCAGGCATTCGAGCACACGAATGGACTCGAACTGAGTCAGTTCGAGTCCATTCGTGTGCTCGAATGCCTGAAGATGCCGAAAGGCGAAACCCGGGTCGTTAGTGACAAAATACATGGAAGTGTTCAAAATCTCAATAATCCAAATTTGACAACATAAGAAGTACTCAGATTATTATGTTTACGATTTTATGATCTCGATGATGATTTCATCTGTAGTTTTCACTGAGCCGTGATGTCTTTTAATGTGAATTAAATGAAAAATTAGAATTTAATATTGTTACATGAAACAGCAATTTGTATCGAATATGATGTGTCTCTGCTGTTGAAAACTGACCTTACTTGTGTTTCCTGTAATTTTGTAAACTTGGATAGAAAAATGTTACTCTTAATCTTTTTTTTGTGAATAATAACAAAATTTTCCATAGCCTCTATCTATAACACACTCAATACTAACTTTTATGAATATTCTAATACCGCACTAACAACAATATCACTCATTTTTATTAACCGAAAATTATTTAATTCTGAACACGCTCCCTTGAATAGAACGAGTTTTAAGTGGTGCACGGTATTAATAATTATCTAAATAAGATTCAAGATTTCTCACTTGAAAGTCGACAAATAAACGATATAATTTTTGCTATTAACAGTCAATACATTATTTCATAAGTGTATACAGAAACATTGTAAATAGAAATGATTTAGTTTGATAAATTTTTATATAATAGGAATGTTATT
The DNA here is from genome assembly GCA_022494535.1 of Himalopsyche phryganea. Classification (NCBI taxonomy): domain Eukaryota; kingdom Metazoa; phylum Arthropoda; class Insecta; order Trichoptera; family Rhyacophilidae; genus Himalopsyche; species Himalopsyche phryganea. The sequence goes on along the minus strand of JAGVSL010000001.1, from coordinate 5,977,715 downwards.
CAAAAGTTAACATTTTTTGAAGGGTGAACCTTGCAACCGTATCGCTTGTAATGTGAGAATAATGTACTCGATCAAAATGTGTTCTGTCTGTTTGAAAAAGGTTGTGATGAACTAAAAATATCATGAATTCTGCCTAATGATATGTGTTAACTATTGTGCAATAAAAATGACAAATTAGACCAGATATGTTTTGCTTGTGTATGTGTCGTGCTGAATATGCCATTTGTGTATTGTTAAATGTAAGAATACTTTTTTATCAGGCCTTTGAAAGTAATTATACTCGAAATAATTCAAACAGAGTACTATGTATCCAACTAGCCGGGACCGTCATTTATAATTTTTCAATCAATAAATGATTCTTATTAACAATACATGTATGGCGTTTCATTATCATATAACCTGCTTTTTTATATTTTGTTGTAATTGATTTTGGTTTGCCCTTTTTATTGCACAATACATCACAACTGCTTTCAAACGACGGCCACATTACACTTAAAATACTGTGTACGAGGGATCACACAGACGGATGTGAATCACCTGATGATTGAAAACACCATCATTTTTAGAATGTTAACTTTTGAAAGTATAATGAATTTCATCGCCTTTTATTTCAATTAATAATGTTCAATCAGTGATGATTTTCAATCAAAACCTGTCTCTGTTGTGGCTTCATCCCGGGCAATAATATTCCATTGATATGTAATATTATTGCTCGGGATGAATTTTCAAATTGAAAATTATGAGCTAACTGATGTTAAATAATAATACTTGAACAATCCTTTAAAGTGGATCACACAGTGCACTATACAGATTGTGCTAAAACTTAAGGCAGCGAAAGAATTTGTTCTGCTGTCTCTAAAAGTGGTTTTACATAGAAAATAATACTAGTTTATTTTTTGACAAATACAATATCTTGCTACGGAATACTGGTGTATTTAGTAACTTATCAATCGTTACAATAATTAATAATTCATTTAAATTTTACTATCATTAATAATTGTAAGCAATGAATATCATTTCATTAATTATAGTCGCACAAGAGTTGTTACCGATAACTACAAATAATAATATTCACAAGAAAGACCGATCAATGTTCATATTGTAATAGGCACTATGTGTTATATTATTAATGACAGACATTAGAGATATATTGGTGAGTATTCAAAGAAATAATAATTACATATAAATTATCGAATGTTAAAAGTTTCAGCTTATGTTAGCTCAGGATCTCCATACTTTTAACATAATCCTTAATATTGTATTTTATAATTCCTGTTTTATATCATAAACATAGTGTAAGGAGGCATTGGAGGCATTATCCATGACTGCTTTTCTTGCTTATAATTATACTGAGCAATGCAACAAGTGGAATACGCTGCACATATTTAAGTTTTCTAATTTATGTAAGCACTTTCTGGTCGAAGTGGATTTACATATTGAACAATGATACGTAGATAATATTCATTTTTATTTATATATATAAAATATTTTGATATAAAAAATAAAAGATATTTTAAAACTGATCAATTTAGTTACTCCTTCGAATCAGTTTTGTTTACAATTTTTTGTTGTTGAATATAATGGATGAACTGTTTCCACTCATCATTATTCATGCTTTTGTGCTATTCCATAAAATTTAAAGTAAAAACGTTAAATCTCTGTTTAGGATGTACAATTATAAAAATTGTTACTCTTATTAAGACACTGTCCACTGTTGGCATTTATGGTAAGGTGAATCCTTTTACAGTAAGTATAATACGACATTATGAATTTGTTGTTAATCGAAGAATGAGTGTTCACTTAATACATTTATTTGAATTACTGAGGTCCACTTGATTGTCATTTAAATCACATAATTAAATGTTAACGATTGTAAAATTCCAGGAGAGTCCAACTAAATTGACTCCAGTGCTGCCGACGATTACCAAAAATATTGCTAAGGTGTCCCCCACTCCCCCCGTGACCTTCGTAAATGGACAGGATCCTTCTGAGCCGGTGGCTCATATCATCCATAAACCTCAACACTCTAAAGTCATCCAGGATGCGAATCAAGCGGCGGTAACAATAGGAGATACGCCGCAGATTGAAGCTGATTCGCCTGCTATCGCTCCTAACAAATTTGTTTTGACTAATGACTACATTCAGCAGAGTGAGTATAATTTTAGTTTTCTCAAATAATAATCGGCTCCGTGGTGCAGTGGTTAGTGTCGTTGGCTACGGTTACGGGTGTCCCGGGTTCAAGTCCCATAAATTAATAGTTTTTAAAATATAATGTCTTTCCACCAAGAATTGACAGTTAACACCTTAAAAATGATTATGGATTACTGTTCGTAGGCATGAATGTTTGTGATGTCTAAAATTACCTTCTACCCATCCGATCCCAAAAAAGAGCGTAGCAAGAGCGATTTGCCAACCACTAGTCCTTATCCTTGTATCCCTACTCTATTCAAAAGAGAGATTTTGAGCAACTGAGTAACAAGCAGTTCTCGTAGAAAAACTTCTGTTGAGATACCTCCATTAGGAGGTCATATGCTCCACACTGGAAGCGCACATGGTAAAAAATCCTACCTTAGATTTTCCATTGAATATCTAATAATTCTCCCTAGGAAATCTCTTCACTCGTGGCACCATAAACTTTCAGCATATAATTCTATGGTACCCAGATTAGTCAGTGTACCCATGGATGAATAGATTACAATAATGAACTATCGAACAAGTAACGCTTAGTATTGGATACAACGTAACGGTGATACAAAAACTACTTTATAAAAAACGACTGAAACTCTAGACAGCTTATTTACCCTAACATACTCGTAGAAAACTGCTTCTATAAATCGATTAATTACCTAGAGAGAATTAGTGATAGAATCCACTCCGAAATTAAAAATTCCGTTAATGTGGCAGTCAGTAAAGTAAGTAATAATCTTGGTACACAACTTTAAAATAGCAAAGATAAAATTAATAAACTAGACAAAAGCGGAATTTACAAACTTAACTGCGACCTGTGTGATTCGATCTATATTGGACAGACAGGAAGGAGTATTTCAACTAGATTTAAGGAACATGTAAGATCATTTAAAAATAATAAAACAGATTCTCAATTTGCTAATCACCTCTTGGAAGAAGCCCGCAAATCAGCTCCGATATGCTTACATTTGTGTGAAAAAACCCTTAGGCTTAATCTTTTGGAACAACTCGAAATTAATAGATACAACCATGACAATAATCTCCTTAATGACCAAACAAATATTAACCCATCACCCTTGCTTATACCATTACAAGAAGCCCATGTAACTACGCATAATCAGTAAAATTTCAACAAATTTATTTTAACAACTAATTAATAACACCACATAAGCTCCTTTTCTAAAAACACAATTAGTACCTTGAATGATTTAATTTAAAAATAAACATGATGTTTGAATATATGAGATGATATGATATTGTCTATCTCTTCTAAACAGTATATATAGCTATCAACTACTTGATAAAATTTTTGTAGAAGTAAATACTTTGTTATTTTATCCTATTATAATGGAGTTTTACCAAGTAATTGCCAATTCAATCAATAAACAGAAGGGTACTTTGTAATAATTGGTTTGCACTTATTTCTGTTAATCTTTACCACTCAAGCCTTTTTTTGTATGTGCCCACCACCTACTCGAGACTTTTTTTGATGAAAAGCATATTTTCAATACGAAAAATCAATTGGTGAAAAACATGTAAACAAAAAAAAAAAAAATCTTTTGTTTTTATTTCCGTAAAATAGTTTTATAATGAATACAATACACTTAATATTGTTTATAATTCTTCATTATGTGGTATTTCAAATAGCAATCTCCTATGTGTAATCCTGGCTTATCGATGCAGGACTCACAAAATAGTCGTGTTTCTGATTCCGGACCACCTGGGATTTTTCTATTTGAACATACTGCACAGTCTTTCTTAGTCCCGGAAAGCAGGACATGTAACTTATCCTTAAGTCGGTCTTCTGTATGAATAGTTGAAATGTGCCTTTGAGATCCACCTTGGCAAAAATCTACTAATTAGTCAACCAATAATTTCACAAACTTCAAATGTTAATAATAAATCTACTAGTCTTCATAAGTCTCATTAGAGTACTTCACATTAGATTTGTAAGCTTCTGAATCAGTATAATATACTAGTAAGAATTGTCAACAAAGACAATCTATTCAAATTTGGATTATTGAGATTTTGTACACTTCCATGTATTTTGTCACTAACGACCCGGGTTTCGCCTTTCGGCATCTTCAGGCATTCGAGCACACGAATGGACTCGAACTGACAGACAGTAGGATATAATAACGGAGAATTAGGAAGGTTCAGCTGCTCATTCAGAATTGGCAAGGAATTTAACTGGGCTCTATTGATTTCCAAAATTTCTTGATAAAATAATTTATGATCCCCCATGTTTTTATGCAACAGTTCAACCCCATCATCCGCATTAAACGTATGGTTCTCCATTAGCAAGTGATTTGCGAATGTCGAAGTTTCTTTTTTTAATCTAAAGGCAGCTAAATGTTCTGATACCCTTATATCTAATGTACGTGTGGTTTTACCCACATAGAAATGTTAGCAATCACTGCATTGTAATTTATAAATACCAGATTTGTTCTTAAAATGGACTCTTATCTTTATTGTTAATAAGTAATTTGCCTAGTGAATTTTTGCAATAGAACGCCGGTCTAACACTATCAGCGAGTTGTTTTTTAATTTTAAAACTTGTGCAACCTAAATAACTAATTCTATGCCAGTTCCTAGGTTGGTCTATGTCTTTAGACAAGTTCCCGAAATATAGCATCTTTTCTGCTAATTTACGTTGTTTTTTTGATACAAGACTATCTATAAGAGGCGCCTCATAGCCATTATTAATGGCAATTTGTTTAATAATGTTTAGTTCGTTTTCAAAATTAAATTTACTTAGAGGTATAGTGACTAATCTGTGAACCTGAGAATGGAAAGCAGCCAATTTATATGAGAAAGGATGGTTTGAATTAAAATCGATGATAGCATCTGAAAACGTCGATTTTTAGTGACAAAATACATGGAAGTGTACAAAATCTCAATAATCCAAATTTGGTATTGAAATTCCATCATGCACCCTCAGTCGATGTCTTAAATTATAACAATCTATTCAAATATAAAACTGTAAACTATACGAGACGCCCTTGATTTTTCAACAAATAAAAGCGAGTAATAATTTCAGAAATAAACACTTCAGATCGTGCATAACACTTCACCCTCCAGTCACTAGTGCGTTCAATAAATAAGATTTATTACTATATGCGACAAAAAAATATCACTTGCACCGAAAGATTCAGATAAAAATACATGTTAAAATTACGCACGCACTTTTCATTTGGCGACTTCTTTTTCAGATAAATGTAATAATAATGACAGTATTTAAAAAAACACTTTATTGACACATGCCGCCATAGCGGTGGCACTCAAGTGCAAATAGTTCAATGTATAGCTTCATATTCAGAGACAAACAAACAGTGAATTAGTTGAAAAAGGATGTTTTGTCAAATTGTTTCTTTAATTGTATGTGTATAAATTCCAGCCATTAAGAATGCACTGAAACAGGAAAATCTGAACCCTGAAATAGAAGAGAAACTACTCCAGCTGCAGCGCTATCAAGAGAAGCAAATGAAACCTGAACCGGCAGGGACTGCGAGTCAATCGCACACGCCTGCACCTGCGACTCGAAATTCGCAAGTCGCATCTTTGCCGCTGGATCCTCCGCACCCTCCGCCACGCCGAAGACCTCCTTCTGCTGCGAATCGCCATCTCGACGATGACGACTGGATCGAAGCCTCGCCAAAAAAGAGACAGCGGTCCTCGGGTCTCCATCATGATAGGTTATAGTTTTATATTATTAATTTGGTTACATACATTAATTTTTTTTTTGTTTTACTTCTGGGTATCGTTGAAAATCGAATGATGGCTCCCAACAAAATTTCTTACTCTATCATAGTACCTTTACAAGATCTTTCAACCTGTTTTCATGTTAACAGAGAAAGGGACAAACATGAGACAGTAGAAGAACCAAAACCGCTGCCGACTCCTAACAGATCTCGATCTTATCGCCCGGCTCCTCAGTCTATCCCCCCGTCGAATCTTTCTCCGTCCCCCAACCCGTCTCCGTCTTCGGTGATGACTCCTTTGTCTTCAGCTGCGAGTGGAGGAGCGGAAGAGAGACGTCGCGCTGCCCACCATTCCAAGCTCCAACTATTACTGTTCCGCCAGAAAGAACTTCTCAAAAAGGACATCATCAAGAAGAGAGGCCTTCTTGAGAAAGAATTGGGAATTGAAATACAGGTGAGTGTTTTCTCATATATCTTTTATATTTTCTCCATATACACACAAGGAAAGTATTGTTCTTAAATATGATCGAATACAATACGATAATTAAGTATTAAATGTCCAGTAAAAAATATATATTTGTGCTGGAATGGTATAATGGGATGAAATTTGCAGAAGGAACTGTCGACAGAGTTGGCCTTGCGGACTAGAGCTGAGAGAAGTAAGCAGGAAGAAGTCCGCGGCGTGGCGAGGAGACGACCTCCGCATCCGCCCACCAGAGCACCTTCCGCTCCTCTCACTCCGCCTCACTCGCAGTCGCATACTCCCGCACACGGCTCTGCTCGCTCAAACAAACATCATCGTGTGAAAAAGGAAAAACTTCTCTGCATTTGCCAAACACCATATGATGATACCAAGTAAGAGACATTATTTGTAATCTTTAACCATCAACTGTTGCTGATTTATGTTTTAAATGAACGATTTATCCAAATATTTTACAAGGTCCAATAGCTAACCGTCTTGGTTATCGTGCTTATATTCAGGCCATAAATGCCCAGTTGATGGTACAATTGATTTTTAATAATTATTTCCATGTGTCATGGACTTATCAGTTTTATGCTATTGATTGTCAATTTGTTCACAATATTTTCCATAAATGCAACATAGCCATTATTGGAAATGTTGAATTCACAGAAATCTCACTGTACTCATGCTTTCCATTTATAACTGATAGATTCTATGTTGGCTGTGAGCACTGCAGTAATTGGTTCCACGGCGATTGCGTCGGTATAACAGAGGAGATGAGCAAGACCATAAATGAATTTGTGTGCAGCGAGTGTAAACATGCTCGGGATACTCAAGAATTATACTGTCTTTGCAAGCAGCCCTATGACAATTCTCAGTGAGTATAGAATAAAAATATACAGTCAGAAATGTGAAAATGCCTTAACCATAGGGAAGCGAGACCATAATTGTTATTTTTATCAATAAAGTGAAAAAATCCTTTTGATCGTGGTCACAGACCAGACAGTACAAATGTTTCCCAATAATAAGTTTGAATGCTTTTGAAATATTACATCACTTGTCATCGGATGCCTGAAATCGATTGTTTGTTCTTTTTAGGTTTTATATTTGCTGTGACCGATGTCAAGATTGGTTTCACGGAAGATGCGTTGGGATTTTACAATCCGAAGCCGACAACATTGACGAGTACGTCTGTCCCAATTGCCAAAAGAATAACTCTGTAAATTTTGCCAACATGAAGGACCTCACCATGAAAGATTTTGAAAATTTGAAAAAATTAATTAAACAAATACAGATGCACAAAAATGCATGGCCGTTTATGGAGCCGGTCGACCGCAGAGAAGCGCCCACTTATTACCAAGTCATCAAAGAGCCTATGGGTTAGTAGTTTGACTTGATTGTGCAAATATGTTTTTGATTTTATTTTGTCGACAATTTCTTCATTTCTATCATTTTAAATGTCTGCTATATTGTAAAAATAGGTAATAGTAGGTTAGAAAAACATGAAATTTTATTTCATTTTCAAATGAGATCAATACCTAGATTCTTGACTGATGTGTTCTTTCTTTTACAGATTTACAAACCATCGAGAAGAAAATCAATGAGAAAACTTACAATATGTTAAGTGAATTGATAGGCGACATGACGAAGATATTTGACAACTGTCGATATTTCAATCCGAAAGATTCTCAATTCTATAGGTGCGCGGAAGGGTTGGAGGCATTCTTTGCGCAGAAAATAAAGTATTTCCATGAAAAGCTCTTTGAAGCAAACCAATGACCGACCTAATAATGTAAAATTTGAACTATTAACACTTGTCAATGTAAGTTTATTGTAAATTTTTGATATTTAGTCGGAAGTCTACCGTCTAACCGGCAGACCTCTGAATACAAGTGTATGATATTTGAGAAATATTACATACATATTGCGAAGTCTCTTTGAACTATCGATCAACTGTTGCATCGTGTTAGCAATCGATCCGCTGTAAATCTCGTGCCTCGTAGAGTTTGAAGGTTTGAATGATAAATGTCTGAAGTATTTTAATGAAAATATATTTGCCATTATAAAGTTTTAATGTATATATGGACTATGATTGAAGAACGTAGTCATCGTGTCATACTTTAAGATGTTCGGTGGAGAAGAAATGCTACGATTATAATGTTATTATTTTTTTTACCTAGATTATTAAGCTATTTCAATTAATGTTTGATACTTATTCTAGAAATTTTGTGTTACACCTTTAAAAATATAAGGTTTTTTGTTTGTATTTAAAATGCTTTTTAATGTGTTTGCTATTATTAAGACAAAAGTTTAAAAATTAAGAAAATATTTTACTTTAGTCCACTAGCTTTATGTTAAAGCAAAGATAGTAATAAACGTATTCTAAATATCACCCTGTAAAATATTTATTTTAAGTTTTATTTAATAATATTGAACTTCAATATTTTACTTGTAAGTTCTTATGAAAACCAGTGACAAGTATCACTCCATAATCTCTATTACATAAATAGCCAATTCATTTATTTGTGACACGATTCAATTGCGAAACAGTGCCGGTAATAGGTTGTCACAGGCCAAAAACACATTTTCTCTTCAATTTAAAAGTAAAATTCAGTTGCTATGTCTTCTATTTAAATTTGAAAACCGACGCAAAACAAATGTTCATTTTGTTGAAACTTTTACATAAGTAAAATTATTCAGTTCAAGCACAGATGGTGAAAATGATAAATATTATTCATTGTATTCTTCGTCTTATTATCAAACCTCTCATAGGCTTGTCAATTGCCTAAAATTGCATTTTGGAAATAATTTTCTAGGCAAAAAAAACGACTAAGTCTTAAATGTTACAAGTATGCAATCTTTATATTATTGTCTCTGATGAATTATTTTGGTGAATTGGTTGCGGAAAGAAAATAAGCTGACAATGTTAAGGAATTTTAAGTTTATCCGAAGTCTATAAAATCATTTAAATAATTAATCGATACGTATTGAAGCTATGCCATTGTGTGACATTATGGTGGTTTCTTTAAATATTCATCAACATAACCATACCTTCAATCTAGTGAAACAGCTAATTTAATACTACCAAACTGTGTACTTGCAATTTTACACTCCATTACCAGAATTATTTTACTTGATTAATATATTTATTATTGTTTACTGTTGATATTTGGTAGAATGACACCATACAATGAAAACACATTATATACTAGACATTTTATAGAAACGTTAATGTCTAATTTATGTGAGTTTAACTGCATTCCGCTTGCTTGACTGGCTCAACTCTACTAGCTACTATGTGTAAATCTACACAGTCAAAAGAAAGTAAATATCTTTGCTACTCAACTCTTGTAAACCAGTCGTTATGGATTTTGAGACTAATATAAAATGTGTGATATGTAATATATCAGTGACTACTTTTCCATTATAAGCACAATCAAAGCAACACTTGAAATATTTTTAATTAATTTTGCAATAACTGAAAATTCTAACCACATTACTATACAATTTACGTTTCTTGTAACCAAATTGCATTTGTAATCACAGTATTTAATAGTGAATGCAAGAATTCTTTCGCGTTGTTTTTTCTCAAGTGACACCTATTTATGTTAACACTTCATATAAGAAAAAGAGGTATCAGCATGTACAGTGAATGAAACGTGATATCGCACAGTCACCCTTAGAGAATTCATTACAGAGCAGAGTTGTACAAAATAATTATAATTTATTTTTCATTTATCAAATATACCTGATTTTTTTATTGCATATTGAAAATTCTTTATATGGCATAATTGACCTTGGAACTCGGCATACCTAGTAATATTTTTGAGAAAATAAATAAGCATGAAAATGGCCCTGAAGTTGTTGGAAGATTGTCTTATCAAACTTTGGTGTCATTTTTGTATTCAATTTTTCAATAGATATTATTAGATATAAACAAGCAGCTTTCTTTAATATTTATGAAAACATTTTTTCACATATTCATATTTATTTGTTTTTATTTCATCATGAAGTATTTGGCTGGGATTGCAAAACAGTTCTTAGTATTAGGAGTACATATTACTGTGGTGTTAATTCTCTGCTAATGAATTGGGTGTGATATGTTTGTAATCTCAGTCCTCATTTTTTGTTTATGCATGCCTGTGCATAGAGATTTATTGGGGAACCTTTCCCTACTTGAATAAAGCCACTAATATTAAAAAACATTGTTTTATTTCTCGACAATTGTAGTATAAATATATCCGTACTTCTTTGCCAAAAGCAGATGTCTATAATTTATAAAATGGCAATATTGAGGGTACATGCTTTAAGACAGTTTTTGATGGTTTTCTGTTTAATATGTCAAAATATATCGTCGGTATAGTAGTAGAAGGCGTTAAGTCAAAAAATCTTGTTTTGATAAAATAATGAAATTTAAATCTTACATAACTTAACTATTACTTGCACTTATTGAGATTCGTAAATTATTTACAAAATTTTTCCTATAGTAATATTAATTATAGTTTTTTGCCATTAATAAACAAACAAAATTAATTCATATTCATTTCTTCAAATTATGTAAAAAGTACATTAAATATGGCTGAGCTTCTTTTTTCAGACAATAGACCGTCCTAAAAGCATGATATGACTAACTCATTGATACCAAATCTTATGATTTGTTTTGCCAGAAAGATTATTCTTTATAATGTACAAACCAAAATAATTATACTAGGGGAAATGAGAACTTTGAAAAAAAAATAATGCTTTAATTGCGATTATCTCAGAACTTGTTTTTATGACTTAACGGTTTCTATCAGTATACCCTCGATATTTGATGTTTTTTAAACCAAAATTTGAAGAGTGCCTCAAATGTCAACCCACTTTATTACTCAAGATATTTAAAAGTTTCTCATGTAAAATAAGTAGAAATGGCATATCTGTTTCTGCACGAATATATACATACATGTACAGATCAACACATGAAAGATAGATTTCTGAATGGTCTCTGGCATGGGGTGTCATTTCTGTGCCTCATGCAAATTCCGACATCCGGAAGATCCTCCGTCTCTACGGCGCTCTGCTTCATATAGAGATAGGTTAATGGCCGGCCTCACATTGCACCAATCCTCATTGCTGACAAAATCGATAAATTGTATGCCTCAGCCAAGGTCCATAATAGGATTGCAAAGGCCTTCCCTTTTATTCCAGGTATTACTCCCATGGCTCAGTTGGCTGACTACAATATCGATAAGCAAATGGATGCGTCAGGTAATGTCCCAAGAGAAAGTAAAGGATAGATTGATAGGAATTGAGCACATGCTTACTGAACTCTCACAATCAGTATTCATATGGGATTTTTTTTCCCCTTTAGCCGACACTATTTTTACAGTGTATACTTAGCTAGAATACACGTGTGAAAGGGATTATGTCTGTACCCTCCCTAAAAATGGCCTAGAAACAATATGTACTCCATACAGTTACAGTAGGAAAAAATCAACAATTTATAGTATGGTTAGATGGACTGAACTAACCGTCCAAATGCTAGGAATTGTAACAATAAAAATCAAAATTAAATTACAGTTTCTGCAATCCAAAAATAGGGTAATATAAGATACACATGCGTAAGAATGTAATATTTTTACACGGGGATATGTTCTAAAGACTACTGTGAAAAAAAAGATCAGTGCCCCTACAAAAATGGTAGATAGGACTTAACATCAACTCAAATACGAAATTCTTGAATGCAAAATAAATCGATTTTTTTATTATATATAAATACATAAAGTAAAAAATTGACATAATGTTCGATTGAAATTAAATTTAACGCCATTTTTCGCTGGCGAATAATCACTCTTGTTTTTTTTTTGTTTCACGGTTCTGTATATGAATTCGGTTATTATTCACTGTGATTTTATTTTTGTTAGTTTTTTATAGGATTAGTCACGTTGACATTATCATCATTTTTTAGAAAATAATTTTCATGTTTATTAGCTAGTTGAAGGTCTAAAATTGAACTAGCAGTTGGTGGTACCGTCAAACGGGGTTATTCCGCCTGCCTTTTCAACGGTGTGTTGTTAATTTGTATTTATTTTATATTTCGCATTAATTTTTACGTGGTTTTATTGTTAAATAACCTACTTGCATGTATTCAATGGATGTACAGTAAATATTGTCGATTTCCATTCCAATATATTGATTTCATCGATATAAACATGTAGGCGAAATAGCACTTGCTTGGGGTTATTCTGTCTACTTTTTTAAAAATTCTAGTAATTCCTGATCACTAATACCAAGTCTCCATATACTTATCAAGCTATGCTGCATGGTCTGGCAACAGAGCTGCGGGCTGAAAAGCCATAGAGAAAACTCTATGATTCGATGTATCAGAATTCTTTAGACCGAATTTTTGTAGGTTATATTTAGTCCGAGTTTTTTAGATTTTGAATTCATTGATAAATCAAACTTTCTGATATTTCAAAACAAAAACATGAGAGGGAAGGAAAATAAGTAGGCGACTCATATTATTAAAATTATTTTACTACAATATTTTTATACATACACATTATAGTAACAAATGCATTCATTGATTTTGATAGGTTATCAATGGAAGTTTCCAATGTGACTTATAATAATGAATTCAGATAAATTTCACTCGGTTCATGAATGTATGTAATTAGCCATGCATGCCGAACTGACATTGTAATTAATGGAGATTGACGATACATTTTATCGTCGTCGTCTACTTCTCGATAGAAGTTTTCTTCAATCGTATCCACTGATTAAGTCTTGCCGTTATTATCAAACTAAATTACCCACTGCAATCTGGTTTGTTGTCGCATGATGCTTCTTGGTACAACTGGATAAAAAAGTGCTTAAAATGATTATGAAACATTAAAGCATTAATTTGCTATGATGCTTCCCTTCGTCAGAAATGTTAATCAATTTTTTTTAAATATTTTGATAACACTTAATAATCGCAGAATAATCTCACAAGAAATCTCTTCAAAAATACATTGAATTCAACAAAAACGAGGTTTGATTGTGGAGACCTCCATTAGCCACTAGCGCTCTCTATAGAGCTGCCATACAAATCGTTTGTGGACACTGAAAATTCGAGGCCCACTCGTAAATTGCGTAATGTTGTATTGCCAGTGCTTTATATAGAGGTTGTTATGCTACTACGTTATAACAGCAATGATGTAAAATAATACTCATAACATGTGTCGCAAACATATTACCATAAATAATTTTTGTGTGTTTTTGCATTGTCAAAATTTGCTAGGCGGTATTACCCTTGAAAGTCAGTGAAAACTGACGATTGCATAAATTTTGAAAATTTAACTCAGGGTTGTGCAAGCGATATGATTAATTAATATTTGTACATGAACTATGTTCAGATATTCTGATGAGGTAATGTGCATAATAATTAGGTAAGAAAATAATTTATAAAGCTACGTATTATTTTTGTATGCTTTATTTGTTGTTATTTTGTCGATAAATATAAAAAAGTATCTAGGCAACTCTTTAAACTTTATTTATTTAAAAACAATTATGCATTATAATTGTTAACAATGGAATGGAGATTTAAAATCTTTCGTATCGTAACTTTTGTATGTCTGAGATAAATGATGATTTTTCGACAGTTGAGGTAACTGCATATGCACGCACCATTTACAAAGTCTTAAAATAACTTAAGCTTGATGTTTTACAGGTTCAGTGTGAGAATAATATCATGAACAAGTATTTTGTCTACCCAAGTGTTAAAATAAGTTGTGGCCAAATAAACGAAACAACTTTTATTATACGGAATTGTACTTGGTAGGCGAAATAGCCCCAATTGATGGTACCAGTTCTTCATCATCTCTACTATGAATTAATGTGGAATCAGCTCTCTAGCACAGTGGTCGGCAACCTACTACCCGCGGGTCATTGGATTATCCACTACAACATTTTGAGTTATCCAAACACTGCACTAAGCAAAATGGCATTCAAATTCAAAACCAAGAAAGGCACTAATAAAGATATTGTCTGTTTTTATAAAATATTTTTTATTCACACATACATATGCAAATATACGCGTTGTGCATATATATTTTATTTTAAATAAAATCTGTTTTTTTCAACTTTTATATACTAACCAAATAATTTTTTCAAAATATTTTTTTACCTGGTCTCTCAAAATGTTGCCCACCACTGCTCTAGTATTTTCTCTTCATTAAGCACTTTTTTAAATCGTGTTATTTCAAACTGTTCTAAAAGAAGATCGGGTGTACATAATTATTTATATTCTAATAGTATCCGACAGTTGGTGAAGTTGGTGAAGACAAAAAGTTTTGGAAGCATTGCCACGTTTAAGAAACAGTGTGGTAGATAAATGTGAAAGTGAAAAAAGTTATAATTTGAAAGAGGGAACAATTAGAATCCCTTGAAAATGAGTTCCAGCATTACTTTCCTGAGTTGAGAGAAAAGTCTCCCCCCCCCGTAACATAGAGTTTCCCAAACTATGTTCCGCGAAAACCTGAAATGATAATATATGTTGCAATGGCTCCAAAAATTCAAACATGTTGGACTTCATATTGATATTACCTACCCAACAAAATAAACAAGATGAATAAGAAATTTTGAAAATGATTACTAAGATTCAGTTGAAATTTTAGTAACATTATATAATATCGAAAATCTTTATTAAATAGATTTGTATTTTTTACCAAATTAAAACATCTCTATTTCTATAAAACAACAAACTATAGATGTCGTGGGACACTTTGCTTTTTATAAAATGCGGTTGTAGCTCAAACAACATCAGGAACCGGTGCTCTAGAAAAAGGCTCTTAAGTGTAATTATTTGAGTCATTTATTATAAAAAATGGCTTTCAAAAAAGCATTCAAGATGTAATAATTAATTACTGCATTAACTGATGAAAAATATTCTAAGTGGCAGGTAAAATAATCTTCACAATTTTGTGCAATTGGAAACATGTAATATCTACAACTACAATATATTATATGTATAGTGAAGGGGGCGTATCCAAATACGTGACCGTGCTTAAGATGGTAGTATAGTAAAGTGTTTTTTTTTAGATTTGGTATATGATACAATTTCATGTTTGTGAATCAATTGCATCAAATAACGAGTGGGTGTATTTTTATTTTATTTCAGAAAATATTTTGTTGGCAACGATTCGAAATAAAACTAATCGTAAATATAGACACCAAAGTACAATTCAATTATTGAAACAAATTTAGTGGCCAGTAGCGTAGGTTTCATTCGAATAACTAGCACTAAAAAGGGAAAAGGGCGGGGGTGTTGGCAAAGTGAAACTTATTATTAAAATTTAAAGAAGATAATTTGAAACATTTTTCACTAGAATACCGCCTGTAAAATATTATTTATTATTATAAAAAGGTAATATCAACATAAAAAAGTTATTCTGTAATAACCAACAATTCGAGAAAAATGAAACTGCTTAACATTCTACGCATTTTATAATTTCAGGTGATGATTTTGTAGTTGAGATTCTTAAAACTGCTTGCAAAGAGTTTTTATTAAGATTCACGATAGAAAATGATTGTTCTCATAAAAGGTATGTTGGTTGACGGGAAATGAATCATAGTTTTTCTAGCAAAATTTTTAAGTTGGTCGAATTTGTCCAAATTAACAATGACGAACTTGGAAATTTCTTCATGACAGTTTTATTCAATATCACACTGCAGAACTATAATTTCACGTCCTAGCTCCCTCGGTGCACTCAATTGATTCAATATATATGTATTGCAAATGAATGGTGTAATTTTGTGTAAATTTGAACAAAACCGGTGTTCATAAAACAATTTATAAGTCAACAATTTCTTCAAAGAAAAATATTATATGCTATTTAAAAGGTGTCAAAAGCAGAAAAAAAATAATTTTCAGAAATACGCATCGGTCGTAGTTTGCCCAGGATTGGATTAAAGTGATTATACAGTAACTTCACTTCATGGTTATAAAAATATTTTGTATAAAAACAATACAACAATGTTAAAAAAAAATACCTATGACATTACTCTCCTTCCCTCGTAATATAAGTAATGAGTCAATTTCTATTTTTTATTATTAACAATAAATTGCTCAGGAATTATAATGTTTTTAATTTTAGAATAATTTTGTATACTTGCGTGGATTGGTGGGTAGCTGTAAGTTTCCATTTCAAAAATGGTGGTATGGAACAATAGTGAGTACCACTGACCCAAAGTATTCTTCATAATTCATAAGACGACTACATAAGAATGGAAACCGCAATCTATCAAAAAGTCTCAAGGTTCGCCAGATAGGCAGATCACATCAAGAAGTATGCAGGGAGACCAGGAATACTCCTTATATGTTGACTTGATTGATGCTTCCCGCACTCGACTTGACGCCATTTACTCTTAATAAACAGGTGTGGTTTTTTTCATTTATCTTACTCTTATTTAACTCGGTTTGAAACCAGACGAATCAAATGAAGTTATTTGCCAGGAAA
Source organism: Himalopsyche phryganea (assembly GCA_022494535.1). NCBI lineage: Eukaryota > Metazoa > Arthropoda > Insecta > Trichoptera > Rhyacophilidae > Himalopsyche > Himalopsyche phryganea. Next base: position 5,960,886 of record JAGVSL010000001.1, on the reverse strand, counting down.
AGCAGAAATAAAAAGTATCCTTCGGACACTACTCAAGCTCTCAAAACTCATGCTACTTACAGTAATTATTGCTAACTTTAACGAGTAATTAAATAGTTTGCGTAGATAAGCATACTAGAACAGCTGTGGCACCTGTTATATGTACAAAATTTAAAAAAACCCCGAGCAAATATACAAATATTTTAATGTAACTAGGCTAGGTACAAACACTTTGGTCGCAACGTTTTGTACCCATTCATGAAACTTTTTATGAAACATACCCACTTGAATTGGCGTCTGATGTTCCCGTTCTATTTTCAAAATAATGCATGCTAGTTATTGCTACCCTAAAGAGCAGATTTTATGTCCATTTAAGATTCAAGTCTGATTTTGGTAATTGTGAGAAATAATGTACCACGATTGAAAATTAAAGTAGTATTTATAGAATACGTCAAAATCTATTTTTAAAAGCATATTTGTCTCAGCTTTACATAAAAACATCGCGCGATGCGCGTTTACTCGAAGATTGTTTAGGTTCTTTGCTACGTACTGATCGCGTCCGGCTACGCATGTGCACAATCTGTCTTATTGGATTCTAGTGGCCATGCTCGGTAGAATTATTTTATTCCCTACGACCGAGGTCAATCCAATTTAAACAGTTTATTGTCATTGAGTGTTCCCGATCAATTTAGGGATTTATTTAAACTATTTTTCACATGCGTCACATTTGAAACGTCACATTATAATATTATTCGTGTGCCTCTGAATGTCAATAACGTGTTTCTTGTGCTAAATACGTTTGCTTGAATCTACGTTACAAAATGAAAGCTTTCGGCAGAGTTACTGCAAATATACAAAGGTTTTCCAATGCAGGTATGTACAATATGTCTAATAAGGTATTCAACTCATTATTTTTCTGTGATTTAATGTGAGTTTCATTTAAACTTTTATTTATTTCAGGGAAAACGTCCATAAGAACCATTTCTGCAAACAGTGTTCAAGTCGAGCCCGAAGGTCCTTCAGTAAAAACATCCATTCCGGGTCCGAATTCAAAAAAGCTTATGAGAGAGCTTAATCAGTTACAGGTTTGGATTATATTGTATAACATTTGAATGAAAACCTTGTTAAATGAAAAAAAAAACCAACTAAGTGATAAATTCAAGTCATAATTATTATATTAAGCGGGTGCTGCTTGAAATGAATAATATTATAAATTAAACTCACACCAATAATATCATAAAATATTGACAATCGAGAGAATTTAAAGGTTATTTTTAAAAAGCTTCCACTGAATTCTGCAATATAACATTTTGGCATTGCGTTTAAGCAATTTTTCAATTAAACACACGACAAGAAGATAATTATTATCGAAATTGTTCAAGTGCTCAAGGCAAATTTTGTTATGCTTCCCAAGACGGATTAAAAGTATACCAGCGGGTGTTTTTTCATGTAATTTTTAGGATTTTCAGGTTGTTTCAAATAAAACAACATGAATTTATGAAATATCGCATTTTGAAAATGTTCTTTTTTTTTAAATGAAACCAATAACTTTCTCAAAAAAATATTTTTTACGTAACAAAGTCCATTATAGTTTAAATATATATGTAAGAATACATATATCTATGTACCTATTAGTTCATCTGTTAATTTTTCTAATTTACCTATGATCAGATTTTTTATTATTTACAATCGTATGTATTGACATCTTTTCGTAACGAGTAAAAGTAAAAAATCCCATGCAAATTATCTTCCACGACATCGTAATGTTTCATTGATATACAGGTATAATTAAATTGCTACTGCCACTATGGATAAATATTGTTTTCAATATTTTATGTGGATGAAAAAGCATCGGACATTGTAATTTGACGTGCTTATAATTTGTAACTTTTCAGGAGAATAAACTGAAAACAATTTTAGTTTCATTATAATAATTTTAATTACTGGGCCGACGTTCGTCGTATTTTTTATGCGCTCCATATACCTACCTATTATGTAATAATATTCAATGGAGCATATCTTAGTGCAGAGCGCCGCAACCAGCGTGCCGCGCCTCACCGATGCGTCGCGATACGATGCTAGATGTGCCGCGGCGCGACCACCCAAAATGAGAAATAGTCAAAAATTTTCATTTTAGGAAAAAATGAATCTATTTAGTTAGATATCCGTTTCGCTAAACTAAGAGTTGCTTTGTCAAATATCCAACCGAATATAAAACTGTTGTGTTCAATAAAACAAGCGCAAGTATCATACATTATTAGTTTCAGCAGTGTTTCCCGGTTTTCCGAAAACTTCTTACAAATATTATGCGAAACCATCGAAGGACACTTCACATAATAGAAAAAAATATAGATATTTTTCTTGGGTTTTATTTTTGTGAAGAACAGAAAAACAATTGGTTATTATTTTTCAATAGATGTTAATCTAAAAACGAAATTTCCTTAAAGACCTTTGTGGATTTTCCCAGCTAGATTCAAAAGGATACTGAAAATTTCTTAAAATTTTCAACATAATTTGTCTAGCCTTGGTATCTCAGCCTCAATAAACCTACATACATTCTACAAATTATTAACAGAGAAATATGCCACATATATGAGACTACAATATGAGAAAAAAGCTCAGGTGACGAATCGAAATTGTTTAGTAAATTATTTTGGCCAAAAGAATTTTTTCGCTGTGTCATTTCCACAAATATGTATTTTTATTTATGGTTTTTTTCTTAGCTATTTCAAAAATGAAATCAAAAGTGTTCCGTCACTTCGAAATGGTTAAGAATCGCTTAGCCAGAGGCAATAGGGCTTTTTCGGTTAATATTCAAAAAAATGTTAGCTGCTATTTTTATTTTACATGATTATATTTTTGCTTGTGGCGTGCGAGTCCTTACGTGTGCTGTGGTTGATAAAAGGTTTCGGAGCGCTACTTAGTGTGTTATCGACTTTATGATAATTGCACAGATTTGTTTTGAGTTTAGATATGTACGAAATTGTTACATAATATAATTTATGATACGTATGTATGACATTTTTGTGCATTCACGGTCAAGTTTATATTAATTTATTCCCGTGTTGAAGTATAGTCATAGAAGATAAGATAATTGTAATAGATAATTGCGTTGCCGACAAAGATGATAAGAACTCTTGCATCGTTGAAATTTCGTAAAACAGAGCTTCCCAACTGATGTACCGAGTGATTCGGAACATATTATTGCGTTATGTAAAACTATCATAGCAATTACGCTATTATGAAAAGCCTACGTCTAAAACTATAAAATGTATGTACATTTTTCAAGTGAAATATACAACATATAAGAGTTTTTAAACTTATTGCATTAAAAATTGTTTCGAAAATAATGTATTCGTTATATTTCAATATCGTGCAGCACTCGGCCTATAGTAAATTAGTTAACTTCGTTCATGATGTAAAACGATATAATTATTATAATATTATATTATTTGAAATGTCAGATATAGATTATTAACTTACATCAATACATGAGCCACGAATTAGGAATCATCTTCGGAATTAGGGAATTTGAAAGTTAACAAGTCACCACATTGACACAATCGGATGATTCCTGTAATTGTTGATCATTTCATGATTTCGTAAATATCATTCATTTGAATTAACAAAGATGACTTTTGATACAAGGCAAGCTGTGAGGGTGAAAAACAAGTAAAATTGATCGAGCTTTTGAAAATTAATTTTATTCGCTGCTTTTTCTTTTAAAATTCACCAATAAGCGCAACTTATTTTCTAAAAGTTTTTTCAATTGACATTATCGCAACATCAGAAAGTCTCTTCTCAATTTGACTATTTCTAGTCATTTTTAACTCGTTTAATTGAAGAAAATGATCTCTCTACGCGGTCTCTCGCGTTGGTAAAAATTATTATAAAAATCAATTTTATTAAATGCTTCCACTAAAACATCTTTTTATTCCTTTTAAATAATGAAGTTTTTAATATAATTTATGGACTTAAAACAAAATTCTGGCGATGAATAAATATAAATAAGTTCCCCTAAAAATTCATGAAGTCAAAGCAGTTTCTATAAGTGTGTTCTTGCCAAAATAATAAACATGGCCAGCATAATAGCTCCGATAACTGAATACATCTACAAATCCAAGTAATTTTTTCACACACTTCATAATTATTAAAATGTCTAGTGACTGCTCTTGTCAATATTCAATCGCGAAGTAAGTTTCGGGATTTTAATAATAATTACCTTTACAATAAATGGAAGAGAACAAAGTATTCTATTCAGCAATGGTTCAATTACACAATTAAGCTTATAATCGAGATTATTAAATTCCCTTTCATTGTTTTCTTGTTTATCCCCATTAAAGGTAGCAACAAATCAAGTACGATTTATCTGATAATTCGAATCAGAATACTAACGAAAAAATATCGGTACAAACGCAGAGTTGAAAGCTCATGCAGTCTCATCGTAGGACATAGATAATATACTATATATTTCTTGTTGTGCCTATATCGCCAAAGAACTACGGATGTTTTCAATGCATAAATGTTTTAAATAACATGTACCCTTTTAGCAACAACATGTATTATGTGAATCTTTTTTACCTATTATGTTTAGGTTAACATTTTACGTTCAGATAGCTTCTCAAAGAGGCGAAACACGTTACAATTAGTAACAAACCCAGTGAAATAACAATGCTTTGAATTTTAATTTCATATTTTCGATAGATTCGGTGGTCGCTTTGTGGAAATTCATTTTAATATCAAATTACAATTGATAACTTTATTATTTCACAGGCTGTGTAAATAAATGTAACACGTGTTTCGCTTCTTTAAGAAGCATCTTCAGACACACTGTATCGCGAGGCTATTTATTTCTAAGGTAAACAATGATTCTAATTCTTATCTTAAAATGAAAGGTGTGATGGGTTTATTTCTTTCTACTAGTCATTTTAAACACAGGCAGTCTAATAATTCAGTTGTCAATTTTAATTTTATATTAATCAATAAATACTTGGTGCTGCTGTAGTATCATTATTTATTTATAATTAAATTATTATCTATTTATAATATTATTTAATTTATTTTGTCTGGGAGTACCATCTCCCGAATGGTCCAAAGAAGCTTCTATTCACATTTGCCATATTACTTGTGCGAACATTCGGTTCCCTGAGTCTCATACAAACCGTCATAAGCACGACATACGCGATCCATAGTGTAGACCAGTGTTCCGCAAACTGTGCGCCGCGAGACGATCCCAGGTGTACCGCTGCGCAGTGCGTTCAAAATGGGGAAAAATCAAGTTTTTTATATGTATAAGAGAAAAATTAAAGCCACGCGGTTGCTAAAATCTCTGTTTAAATTATGATGATCGGGAAGAATTCAAACTTATGTTGGTGTTCATCTCATTTTATCTGGGTTTGCTACAGTACTGCAGTTATGCGCAAAGTTATCATTTTTATTCATTATACAAAATTGTGGGAAACCTACAACCTTCAAAAAATAATAATTTTCCCAATATTATCAATAAATCATAAATATTTTCATTATACATATATTCTTGTTTCAGCAAGCAGGATCCGTACAACTTTTTGCTGATTATGACCGCTCATATGGAAATTATTTGGCTGATGTGGATGGAAACGTTTTGTTGGATGTGTATACTCAAATTTCCTCCATGCCACTGGGCTACAACCACCCTGAGATGTTGAGCGTTTTCACAAATGAACACAATTTGGTAATTCATTTGAAATGAACATTTGTTATTAAACGTTAATATTTATAAAATAGTAGTCTACTAAAAAGTCTAGATGGAACAATGAAAGGTAGTATAACTAGTATATGTGCCATCCATATATGACATCACACGATTTTGGCTATTTTTAACCGCCTCCCGCCCCTAGAACGTGACATCATATATGGACGGCCTCCTAACGTTTATACAGTCGACTTATTAAGTACTGAAATTCACAATTTATTTTATTAAAAAGGGTAAATATATGTTAATTTAAGACAGGTTGCTTATGTTGATCATTTCAAAATTGTTTTAGATTACACATTATAAAAAAAACAAATTAAATGAAATGCAGTTCATAGTTCGATACAATAACAATAAATAAATTTATTTAGTTTAATTTTGTATATTGGCTATGAAAATGTGTAATTCTACTTGCTTAGTGAGATATACTTATTATGAAGTATTAAAATTGATAAATGACTGCTTTTAATTTGGAATGAGAAATTAATAGATAAAATTTATGAATGCTGAATAAACAAGGAATTAATCTTATTTGAGTAGATGTATGGTAATAACCTTGTCTTGTGGTGGTAAATAAAAACAAACGTTTCAACTGTCAATAAAATAAATAATGTGCATATTATGTAGTCTACACAATTATGGATATTGTAGACAAATAAATTTAAAAATAATAATATAAAACTTACATATGAATACACTAGATGATCAAGTAATAATTAATTGAAACCTCATTTATACAAACAACTCGGGCATAAATTCCGCTCTAATTACGACAGTAAAAATTAATGCAGATTCTTGCTTAATATTTAAAAAATTCCAAAAGAAAATTTGTTGATTGTTTTTTTAGCTTTACAAACTTTCTGATGATTTTGAACAGCAAGAAAGTGTCATTCTTACCTCAAAATCCTTTTGGAGACTATTTTTTGCGGCGCAATAAGTGGCAAAAAAAGCAAACATTCATTCATTTGTATTTCACTAATCCTCAATTATTGAGAATTCTTATATCATCGCTAATTTCCTTATAGTACTAAATTTAAGATTAAATTGGATAAACCAAGTACATTATTTGTCTATTCGATTTTTCAGAAAACACTGATAAATAGACCAGCATTGGGAGTATTTCCCGGAGCGGATTGGCCTCAGAAACTCAAAGATATATTACTTGAAATCGCCCCGAAGGGATTAGAGAACATAACTACAATGATGTGTGGGTCTTGTTCAAACGAGAATGCATATAAGAATATTTTTATTTGGTACCGTCAGAAACAGAGAGGAGAAAATGTACCATTTTCAAAAGAGGATATGGAGTCGTGCATGGTAAACAGAGAACCAGGATCACCGGCTCTCTCTATATTGTCATTCAAGGTGAATAATATGTACTCTATTGCAAATTAACTATGTAGCTTTATTGACAGATTTATTGAGGCGCTATGTTTATATCAGGGCAATTGATGAAATGATTAATAAAAACATTCAGCTCTTGCTTCGCACATAGTACCTACCAATTTATCCATTATGGCTTTATGAATATACCAGTGAAATCTTTTATGCATTACAATATTACGTTTTTTTTATAAGCTATGTCCAGGATACAACAGTTAACGATTTATTGCAATAGTACATATTGAATCAATGTCTGGCTGGCGACCTCATTTAGAACTTTGTATTAAAAATATAAATACTCTTAGAATAGAATTAAAGCTCTAAATACTCTTAGACTATTTAGAGCTTTGTATTAAAAATATTAACTAACTCTGTCATTAAGAAAATTAGTAATGTATTACATTAACACGATCCTATTAAAATTGTTGATATTCATTATATTATAAAAGTAAAGTAAATAATTCAAAATGTTACAGGGAGCATTCCATGGGCGAACTTTAGGAGTTTTATCAACAACTCATTCCAAGGCTATACATAAAGTCGATATTCCAGCATTCGATTGGCCAATTGCTTCTTTTCCTCAGTACAAATATCCATTGAATGAAAACAAACGCGAAAATGATGCTGAAGATGCAAGGTGAGTATTCGTACAAATACACCCTATTCTCTTTTTGCACAGTCTAAGAAAAGAGACCAATTATTTTTTTGCTTTTACACTGTTACAAAAACCGCAAAGTATTGTAAAATACAGTATATTTATGTAACACTTCGGCCCTTAGTGGTTTTTTCGGGTTTCGATTTCATTCTCTCTGTGGTTTTATTACTTTATGTATAAATAAAAAATAAATTCGAATTATTTTTGAGTTCAAGAATTTTGTGCTTTAGGGGTATTTTAAGTTTTGGAACCTATCTGCCATTTTTATATGTGCACCATGTCTTTTTCTACACACTAGTCTCGGGAACGTATTATGTTTTTTTCTGTAAACTATGGTGCATGCAAGTCTTGAGAATTTTTTGAAATACATACATTTAATGTTATGCGTTGAATACACACAGCGGGAAGTGAAGCTGCAGTGGGTACAAATTTGAGTTCCTTGAGAACTATAGTAACAGGTGTGCTTGAAAAAATCTGTATTTCATTATCTATAATTTTAAGACTAAAAATGGCCTTATGTTGAATCCTAAAAATCATGATCCGCAAGAAATATTGGAGTAAAATTTGCCTACTTACTCTTAACTCATTCATGGTCACCAATTCGTTTCAATATATTGAAAAATTAGAGATATATACGAGTTTGTATTTAAATAATGTTTTGTGCTCTTTATTCTATTTTCTCACTAAAAATAATTTTTGTTATATTTGCTGTCCAAATGCATGGTGCATTGGCGTCAGCTGTAGCTTTCATTCACAAATAAATATATATATATTTTTGTTATTTTCTAATGACAAAAATATTTCTACTTCCATTCCTTGCCATTTCCAAATATCTTCCAGGCTGGGTTCTATTTCAAATTGTGAATGCCCAAAAAAAGCGCTTCTAAATTTTATAATGATTAATTATTTATGAAAAGTTACTAGTTTTGGTATATATTTTATATTGTCGCCCAAAAACAAAAGAGCACTTGGTCTTTAAGCGTTTTCAGAGTGAAATAACATTGTGTGTAGGTTATTTCTTTGTAATGAAAATTGCAGGTGACTTATTACTCAAAGATTGAAAAATGCAACTTTTTTTACAATCTTTCCAACAGGTTTTAAGTCACATTTATGTCAAAAAAATTTTTTTCACCCACTAAGGTTTACTACTTAAAAATTAAATCAAATTACTTACATTGGTATCTAGGTTTTAACTCATAATATTTAAGTTAAAAAATACATATTTGGCCACACATGAGTTGAAAATTATTTTACAAATAAACAAGTTTCCTTTTTTCAATTGTGATTTCATAGATTTTGTTTCTCAAATGTTCTTTTGCTTATCATTTAGAGAAGAAAAAAATGAACAAATTCACAACTCCGATTCGTCAAAATGTCACAAGTGCCCTTTTGCTTTTGGGTCGACGATATCTACATACAACTTATGGAAATACTGAGCGTAGTACGAATACTAAATGATTTGTCCTCTTTTTTTTCTAGATAATCTTTAATTACTTCGTTATTCGTGGACCATTAGTTACAAGCTGATCCTGTAAATATTTATTATGTAGCAGGTTCATACAAGTTTAAGTTTTCTGAATATGATATTAAGAATATAGTCCAGTCAGTTGATTTGTTTTATAAGAAATGATAATCGATAGGTTGACATTTGCACAAATTGGTCTAGCACATACATTACACAACAAAATACCTTAAGTTCAAATCAATCTAATTAGAGCTTCATGCGAAATATTTGTTGGAAAACAGTACCCAAAATTTGCTTCCTATAAATTTTGTTAGAATAGAATACACCTGACCGAAGCTGTCATAATTTTATTGTTATATTTTTATATAGGTGCCTGGCAGAAGTACAAGAGCTCATGGAGTTGTACAAAAAGAAGAATAATCCAGTGGCCGGTATTGTCATTGAACCAATTCAATCAGAAGGTGGAGATAACGAAGCATCTCCAGAGTTTTTCCAGCAGTTGCAAAGAATAGCAAAAAAGGTTTTCAGATAATTGATATATTTCTAAAACATATATGTACAGAGTCAGACCAGACTTATCTACTTATTTCGCAAACTTATCTACATCAATTCTTGCTATGCGGGGTGCGTTATTTATTTTGGGGCTGTTTAGGAAAAGTTTTGAAAGCTTCCGCACTGATAAACATTTTAAATGATAAATATTTCATATCACAAGTAAATCATTCAAAATTCGACAACTGTCGATGTGTTCTTAAATGTTTGAAGTTCCATCGAAAACCCCCAGTTTATATTATATCCTAATTTATTTAACTATTGCTCGTATTTCAATTAAAAACTATTTGTATAATCTTATGAATGGGTTAATTTAATTTCAGAATGGGTCAGCTTTGTTAATTGATGAAGTTCAAACAGGCGGCGGTCCATCTGGTAAGCTTTGGTGTCATGAACATTTCAACTTGGATTCCCCACCTGACATCGTTACATTCAGTAAGAAAATGCAACTCGGAGGGTACTTCCACAGTTCTGAAATGACGTAAGTATCGGTTTAACTGATTGTTTTAAATAATTTTCAGCTAAATAATGTCATAGGTAGTCACTAGTGGCAGCCCATAAGAATTTATAGGGGTGGACTGCAGTAATAAAAGTAAATAAAACCATAATGTATTGATTGAATAAAATGATCAATAAATCGATGGAAGTGGTATTTCATCTCTCTATTTGGGTAAGACGAGAAGTTATTAATTTTATTAAAGAAAATTTAAGAATGTCGATAAAATAGTAATAATCATGTTATACTGCAGGAGCCGCAGCTCTAATGGCGAGTAGCCGCTGGTAGGTAAATTTTTGAGAAGACGTTTCTTCATATTCAAATGCTGCTTCTTAGAAAGTCTCATGACAAAAAAACTTGTTTATAATACTTAAGTCATTACTAGATACAAGAAAAAATTGGTTATTAATATTTGTCTATAAATTTACTGGATCACCAAAGTAAAACCATAGCAAATTCATTAAGATGCCTGAATCAACATTTATGAATATTACTTTTCAAGGCCTCAACAACCATATAGGGTATTCAACACATGGATGGGAGATCCGAGCAAATTACTTTTGCTGGAACGCGTGATCAGCGTCATCAAAAATCAAAATCTCCTCGGTCAGGTTCAGGCCAGCGGAGATGTTCTTATGAAAGGACTGCTGGCATTGCAAACTGAATTTCCCAACTTGCTCAACTCGGCTAGAGGGCGAGGAACATTTTTGGCAATCACTTGCCCGACCAGCAGTATTAGAGATGATATTGTCAACAGATTAAAGCAAAAGGGTAAGTGTTGGAATAGTTTTATATTTTCTGCTGTTAAAACATTCACTTATATAAACTCGTACTATAATTAAACTCTTTATAGGTAATAAAAGGTGATTTTGCTTCCATTAAGTCAGCTTTTCTTAACCTTTTTGCGTCGCCACATTAATTTTAGTAATAGTTTTGGTTTCGTGACCCAATATAATGTGAGTAAAATAAAACATACAAACAAAAATTTAAATTTATTTTAATATCTTACTAACGGGAACCTTGAGTTTGGACAAGTTTCGACTGTTTATCAAATCTAGTACTGCAGACACAGTGTATACATAACTTATGGGTCTCTAAATTTTTTGCTTGTCAAATACAATATGTGGAGTATGTTATTATCCAAAAGTATTGATTTGTTAAAATTTTGCTAGCCATTAAATTTCCCTATCGACCCAATTTCGGTTCGTGACCCGTAGGCTAGGAACCACTGCATTAAGTGATTTAAAAGGGGAACAATTTCACACAATGTAACTGATTTTTAATGAGTAAAAATTAATAAAACGAAAAACAAGATTTAACAGTGATGTTTTGATTTTTAATACTACTCCAATTTTATTATAAAATGAAAATAGTCAGTCTCCTATTGTGGTGACATCTTCTTTTGCATTATGTAATTCTTGTTTTCGTTTCGGACAATGTCGAGAGTGCTCTGGACCGATCTTGGTGCTTATCCGATTAATAAAATACTATTGTGATATATTTTCCAGGATTCCAAACCGGCGGTTGTGGAGACACCTCGATTAGACTGCGACCAGCTTTAATATTTACCCCCAAGCATGCGGATATTTTCATTGACGGTTTCCGTAATACTCTGAAGGAAACTAAATAAGCCAATATTGTTCAAAACATATATTCGATTGTCTGAGAGAAACAGACTGAGACACATTGCATATCGATGGCCTAATGTTATAATCCCGTAAGTGACTTTTTACAAATTTTACAGGAGGCTAAAAGAAACTGAATATTTACATTAATATGTATATTACACTTTTTTTTCTTCTAAGTATTAAATGGATAGTATGTCAGGGAACTTGCAAATCATTTAAAAGTTTAAATACTTTGTATTATTTTAAATAAACGAGATACAGTTTATAAAGTCATTTTCGTCAAAATATCAGATACAGGTTTATAACAGGCCATCGATAAGTGATGTAAAAACACAGATTGTTTCTCTGGCAATAATTATATTGATTGTAACCAATCTGCCAAAAAATTGTATTCAGACTGCTTTTGGTTCTATCCAATCTAAACATGTCTTCCATTTTTGATTAGCTATAAATAATGTTTCTAAAATATGAAATAGTGTGACCGACGTTCAAAGATTATATTCTCCCGTAGAGATAGAGTTGAATGTGCCCAGAGTTAAATAATTTGCGAACATGTTTAAATTCTGAGCCACATTGAGTATATTTTTATACTTATTACGAGTATGTACCTGTGAAAGAAGTGTAAATCAGTTGCCACATTGTCAACAGTGCTCAAAAATGTCTTCCAAACGTATGCCAGCTATAAAATCATGATCACACAAGACTATAAGTAGTAATCCTATTGAATACGACTATCTTGTGCATAAAATGAATAGATAAAAAATAAACTGAATGTGATATCATATCTGTGTTTTTCTATGATCCATTTACAAATAAAGTTTTTTTACTGTCAATACTCAGTGGAATAACAAATAAAAGAATACAACGAACGCACATATGCAATATCTATTCCACAATTATAAGTTCACAGCTCCTTGATCAGTATGTGGTGATTCCCAGGCAGAACGCTGAATTTCAGAGAAATGAGAAAATAATAACCTCAATAGTAGGCTAGATTTTACACGTCTGTCCATGTGATCTATTTATTAAAGTTCATTATTTTTCAATAAGAGATAATAAATCCGCTATGATATTTATTGAATACCTAAATATGCATACTCAAAATAAGATTCTTCCTCTTTAATCGTTTTCTCTTCCTATCTTGGGCATATGGCAAACACGTGGATACTCTGTCACCTGTCAATCGTGGCCTGTTGCTTTAATATAATATATAATAATATAGAAAATAATTCAGACTATTTAAATAAATATATTATAAAACCGTATTTATTTAACAGTTTCATGTGACAAGAGGCATAATTAGGGCCGTAAATAGGAGGAAAAATATAAAAAATAATATAGTAAATACAAGCAAAACGGTTTGTCGAAAATAGTACAAATAATAAAAAAATGCCCGTGATGCATATTTATACAACACAAATGAAATATTTATAATCTTAAAACATAAATACCTAACATTTCATCGGTAAATCCTCCCCTTTCTCGAGTCATATCTACGGCCCTCTATTATAAATAAAAAGGTACAGCAGACTTATAGAAAACATAATAGTATGTTATAAAAGATTAAAGAGTCATTTTTTACAAAAAGAGCACCAGTATAAAATGCTATATATGAATTCTTACGTGCATAAGTAGTTCTTCTTTGGAGGTAAATATATCTCCGCACATATCACAAGGTAATTCGACCTGATCAGTCTCAAACGGATCCAGGGGAAATGAAACATCGGCTAAATTAGACGAGCATAACTTTGACGGCTTAGCGTCTAATTTTGTTTTGTATGTACCGATAGGTGGATAGATATCAGTTTTAACTCTAAGCTTTGCAGTTTGAACTTTCGGCTTTGAATCCGCAGCAATGCTGGCAGGCTTCTGTTTGTCCCGGGCGGCTATGATGTCGCTGTGTTTCACGATATGAGCGCACAGGTCTTCTCGGTCTGATAATATTTGCGGGCACAGTTGACAGGAGAATTGCGGATTTGCGGTGTCACCGGGCTCCGCTGCAGCGTGGACCCAACGGACGTGTTCTCGCAATACGACTTTTTGATTGAAGGCTCGCATGCAGAGAGGACATATATGAGGACGCTCGCCAGTGTGAATTCTCTCGTGCTTGCGAAGAGTCCCACCGTCACGAAACGCTTTCAAACAATATCTATGGAAAAAATCTCAGTTTTTGAGATACACAGAATTTTAGTAAAGTACTGGCCATGTCAGAGGGACTGCAGTAAGGCAAACCGCCAAGGGCCCCATTTTCATGATCGTAAATTAATATATTTGTTTATAAAATGTAAAGTTCACAAATCAAATGGATAGAGATAAGCAAAAGGGAACCAACTGACGTTTTTAGGTATTTTGAGTAATGAATGGGAACTGGTCAGAAAAAGTCCAAAGTTCGATATGCTAAAGAGATCCAATTTAGATTCGGTCTAGTTTTCATTTTATTTACATTATTTCCCTTTTGCTTTGTTCATTTACGCAGTCTTTGTGTCTTATAATATCATTATTCAGACATATTGTTCACAAAGGAAACTTTATAAAATAAAATATTTCGTTATAATCCGTAATTATTCATAGAGATTCAAAACATAAAAATGTTTATGTGCACTTGGTTCCCTTATGATAAATACATTATTCATGGCTTAGCATATTGCAGGGAATTATGTTGAGGGGAACCAACTGACAGTCTGGAGATGCTTCATAAAGAGGCGAAACGCATCACTTTAGTGATAAAACAAGTGGAATAACTGAGTCACTATCAATTTTAATTTTATATTATAAATGAACTTCCGCAAAATTACCGCTGAATCCATCGAAAATAGGGAACAAACTATTGCTTCCTTTATGCAAAACGGTTGTCACTGCTGTCTGTATGTAAATTGTCATAAAATAGAAGGAACCAACTGAATTATTGATTAATATCTTAAAATCTATGAATTTTTTCTATATTGTTTAAGTAGTAATATAGTTCTATTAATAATGGCCATAATATTCAATAGTTTTCACGTTCACAAAACTAACCAAAAGTATTTGAAAACATGTGCAAACTTTGAGGCTTAATATCTCCATTTGGCAAATTTGCAGTTGGTTCCCTTATGCTTATCTCTATCCAAATGTTCATCAACAGTTGTGTTATGGTTAGAAGCTCTTCATGTTTTCCCCAATAAAAATCTTTGAGATTGAAATAATATGGCCATAAAAGAACAGTTAAAATGATTTTTCTACTTCAATAGAAAAAAATGCTTATCAAATTTGGATTATTGAGGTTTTGTACACTTCCATGTATTTCAGTTCGTCATATGTGTCAGTTCGAGTCCATTCGTGTGCTCGAATGCCTGAAGATGCCGAAAGGCGAAACCCGGGTTGTTAGTGACAAAATACATGGAAGTGTACAAAATCTCAATAATCCAAATTTGATATTGAAATTCCATCAAGCACCCTCAGTCGATGTCTTAAATTATAAAAAAATGCTTATGTTATTTTAAAATTAAGTCAAATTCAACTTCTTAAAAGTACAGTAAATAGGCTCACACTTAACCAGATCATTTTTTTTAAATTACTTGAACACTTACTCTTTGACCATCTTGAACAGGAAAACGGTAGTCTACTCTTGGAATAAATGGTTTTGATAAGTAGTCAGCTCATCATATTTTTTAAGTCTTTTAGTATGGTTGGATTCAACGGAATATGAATTAACTGTTATTTTATCATTTCATTATCTATCCCAGAAGCACAGGAGTATAATTTATGTAAATTTCATAAGTTTAACGAGTAGGTTTGTTGTCAAGATAATTACCTGCATCCATAAGGTCGTTCCCCCGTATGGGTTCTTGAATGAATAAGGAAGCCTTGACGGCTAGCAAACTCTTTAGAGCAAATTAAACATTGATGAGCTGCCGATCCTTCTTTGTGAGTGCGAGTGTGTTCCCAAAGTCCTTGACGTGATGCAAAACATTTTCCACAGGTCGTACATCCGTGTGGGGTATTGCCAGGATGAGATGATAATCTTAAAATTATTCAACAAATAATAATTGGTGACAACGGAGTCAAAGTTCATTTTGTTTATATGAGTGACATTTTAAATTAGCTGCTCCTTTCTTTAGGATACTTTCCTGTTAAGCAAAGTTATCGTATGTGACAAATCAAGATTACAGTAAACCCTGCCCTTTAAACATTGAAAGTAGCATAAACAATGTAAAAAAAAGTCCACAGTTCAAATGTAGCCATTCATTACGAGATCATTAATGGAAGTTAATCTAACAATATTAATCCTTGAATACCTATGAGAATCCAGTTGATTTTGCAGGGAAAACGTGTCTCCGCATACTTCGCAAGAGAATGTCTTTTTCCGATGGATCCACATGTGCCGGAACATCTTTTGTTTTGTCGTAAACCTCTTTGAGCATTGCAAGCATGCATGTTTATTTTGTTTAATTTTTATAGATATCGGACTGAGCAGCTCAGATTCTTCCGAATCATCTGAAACATTTTCTATTGTTATTTCTCAGATTAATTAGGAAAATAGATTAAAACACATTTATTGCAAAGGTGGAAAAATAATTATTCTAAAATAGCATCTAAAAAAAACATGGCTGTAAATATTTACCTACCAAACATCATTTACATTGCATATACCACAATTTTTTATCAGTACAAAACAGAACTTTTTTATCAGTAAAAAAGAGAGGTTCAGCAACTGGTTAACAAGCAGTTCTCGTAGAAAAATTCTGTTAAGATACCTCCGTTAGGAGACCATATGGGAGCGGACATGAAAAAAAAAAACAGGACTGGTTCCGCTTAATGAGTGGATTGTGTTTTACAATGCTAATTGTACAGTTATGTTCTGTCTATTGCGAGTTGATAATTATTCTTTATTATACATAGGGTATGGGTACAAATCTTTCTAGACAATAATGGATAAATGTATAATGAAAAATTTCATCCAATGTAATTGGGCAGTTATGATTGGAAGACAATCAAATCTCACTTTGTGTGACATATTAAGTGGTTTGTGTCAGGCAGATTTTAAAAAAATAACAGTCGACATGATCACGTAAGTGTTAATGTACAAATTCATAATCTATGGATGATATCCCATATATAACATTCATTAACAAATAATTTCCTATTTCCTATTATGCTAAAAATGACACTTTCATTGTGATGAAATTCAATAATACTAATTTAAGACATCGACTAAGGGTGCTTGATGGAATTTCAACATAAAATTTGAATTATTGAGATTTTGTACATTTCCATGTATTTTGTCACTAACGATCTAGGTTTCGCCTTTTGGTATCTTCGGGCATTCGAGCACACGAATGGACTCGAATTGACAGTCAGTAAACAGTCTCTAATGTTTATATACAAGATACAAACATGACAAAATATTATTTACAAGACAAAATATTATAAGTCTAGGAACTACACTGCTACCTGAGCTCAAAATTTTGAGAATCGCCTTAATTCTAGTTGGTAACACAAACGTGTTAATAAAGTGGCGAAATGCCGCCATCCAACGAGTGTCAGAATTACCAGTGATTTTACAATTATAATAGCATTGTGGGTTTTAAAATGCAATTCATTCAAAGACATAGACCAACCTAAGAACTGGCGTAGAATCAGTTATTTAGGTTGTACAAGCTTTAAAATTAAAAAACAGCTCGCTGATAGTGTTAGACCGGCCTGCTATTGCAAAAATTCGTTAGGCAAATTACTTATTAACAATAAAGATATAGTCCACTTTAAGAACAAATCTTACATTTATAAATTATAACGCAATGATTGCCAACATTTCTATGTGGGTAAAACCACATGTACATTCGATATAAGAGAATCAGAATATTTAGCTGCTTTTAGATTAAAAAAAACATACTTCGACATTCGCAAATCACTTGTTATTACTCATGGTCACCCAACAGAACCCACTAAATTTGGAATGATTTTTTATATATCTATCCTTTCATCGAATTGCGTTTTAAAACCTACAATGCTATTATAATTATAAAATCACTGGTAATTCTGATGCTCGTTGGACGGCGGCATTTCGCCACCATGTGTTTGTCTTACCAACTAGGATTAAGGCGATACTCGAAATTTTGAGCTCAGGTAGCAGTGTAGTTCCTAGACTTATAATATTTTGTCTTGTAAATAACATTTTGTCATGTTTGTATCTTGTATATAAACATTAGAGACTGTTTACTGTCTGTCAATTCGAGTCCATCCGTGTGCTCGAATGCCTGAAGATTCCAAAAGGCAAAGCCCGGGTCGTTAGTGACAAAATACATGAAAATGTACAAAATCTCAATAATTGAAATTCAATAATACTATTTTAATTGCCGCTGCTCTCATGCCTATTTCATATATATATATTTTTAATTCATTTTAACTGTTGACTTTTTAACTTAATATAAAATTAATAGATACAATTAAAATAACTTTTCACCTTCTGCTAAATAATCATCAAGTTCAGTATCATCTTCATTGCTAAATGAATTATTGTGTAGATCGATAGACAACTCTTTATTGGCGGTTCTGTGATCATTCTAAAATAATAAAAAAGAGCAACGTGGATAAAAAAAGTATATATTTTTTAAATCTAATAGTCAAAGTAAAAGCTTTTAGATCTAATGAAAAGATTTCAATGATTATTAAATAAGAACGATACACATACTAATACTAAAATCTTAATATTTATTTTTAATTGAGCTTAACTAAAATATGCTAACCGCATCATCGATGATCCGATATTTTTCTTGTAAGCTCGATTTGCAGATATGGGCTTTTTGAGAGAGACTGTCATTAAATATATCTCCACATTTTTTGCATTCAAAATCTTCATTCCAATAGTCTTGATGGAGTCGTTCATGAGAAATGAGAGCTTTGGCACGGGAGAAGCTCACTCCGCAAAATTTACAAGAGTGTGGTTTTGTTTTATGATCATTCTAGAAATTATAAAAAGATCAGGATAAAGATAGACGATTGAAACACTTTCTTTATTATTTGGTTTCATTTCTAACAAACCTGCGATTGATTCTGTGGAGAATTTGAATGTAGCGAGTTAATCGCATTATCAGGTGCATATGGTAGTGTTTCTACCTTAACTGGTATTTTTTTATTGATTTTCTGAGATTGAAAGTGAATGTTATTTTCATTTGATTTTTGGTAATTTGATTCCGATTTGGCAGACCCATGATTGAAATCGTCAAAATCATTATGAAACGACGACGACTGATCCAAGTCACTCGAGTAAGTCGTATTCACGGTCATCTCCTGAGCGATATCCATGGAGTCAGGTAATACCTCATTCGCTAACGGATCATTCAAAGGCAGAGAAATATTCCAATTGGGCATTTCGTTGACATTTTGATTGAAATATACAGACGAGTGGTGAAGATCAAGTTGAGGTAATAAAATGGGGTAAGACTGTGATTCTGACCACTGGAGCGGATCGACCGGTTCGGGATTTCCTAATTCTCCGTTAGCTAAAGCGGCCGCTACCAATGCCCTTCCGGGAACATAGCAATGAACTTTCATGTGGTTAATGAGACTCGACGACCGTGAAAATTCCATCGCGCAGGTGTGGCATTTGAGATTCTGCAATGTGGGGCTGCACGAATGATTCTGCAGCTCCGCTTTTAATTTGAACAAGGAGCCACATGTTTTACACGAATACGGTCTAGAAACTTGATGGCACACTTTGTGATTTTCATATTTTGATATTTTTTCAAATGTTTCATTGCAAAGTGTACAGTTAAAAACTTTTTTGATGCGACTCTCTAAAACATAAAAAAATACAGAATTTTTTTAGTAATCAGGTTTTAAGAAGTGGGTGTAGCAAAACTTATAAACAATTTAATTACAAGCTTCATTTCTTACCACATATAGAATAATGAATTTGCAATGCAACCTTCGAAGGAAAAGACATATCACAGCTCTCACATTGAAATGTGGAAAAATATTCCGAGTTTCTTATCGGTTCTGAGAGTGGAACGGGTTCTAATATGGATACATGTTCTGATATTGATACAGGTTCCGAGACTGATACATGATCTGACTCTGGCACTGGCACTGGGGTATGATATTGATTGTCGGTGTTATCCGTTTCATTGACGACACCTCCTCCGAGTTGCCAGAGGGCTTCGACTGCCATGCTGCAATTTTATTGAAGAGTTAAGATTGTGTGAGATAATACTAGTAATGGTGTTCCCTACGAAAGATCGTACGTAAGGCAAAATATGAATAAGAAAATGTTTAACCTTTCATCTTCAGTGGCTTCGTTGGTAGATGCTTCTTCCTTTATATTTTTATCACTAGAATCACTGTCACTAGTTTCTTCAGTTTTTAAAACATATTCATCCTATAAAAAAAGTATTATCATGAACTAAGTTTTTAGTTGACGAGAATGTATCTCTTCAAGTGTTTTCAAATTAGTCTATAAAATGGAGCATGTCCGGTTTTATAAACCACTCTCTATAAAAACAATGAAAAACTCGAAGTATGAACTAATTTTGAAAATGTCTAGTACATATCTAGTAATATTATATAATATTTCAGTTCCAACTGAAATATCTATCAAATAAATAAAGTAATCATTTAAGTTAGCAGCAGTAATTACTATCCCTACTTAGATTATTCACTCAATCGTAAATGAGCAGATTTAAAATAAAATTTGATTGTTACAAAGCAATATTTATATAATTATTGTTGAGTGAACGAAATGCTATTACTTCTTGGGAAATAAAAGCGCATTGCCATGAATAATAAATATGTATTATTAATATTCTAATTGCAAAAGTTTGACAATCTGTACTCTTTTAAGCTTTACCTTTATATTGTGAATTTCGAGAGATATAGAATGTTCACTATTTTCTGGAGGGAATTGATAGTCAATGATGATATTGTTGCCTTCTATAACGGATTGAGGACTTAGAACGTCCTTTTCAGCGGTAACAAAATCTTCTATCTCAAACATTATTATGGTTTATTAAGTGTGTCCTACAACAATATTTTTCAATTACCCACCGAGCTTACACGTTTGTGATTTTATGTTAGAAATTCAAGTTATTATTTTAAAAGACAAAATGATTGCATTTCTCGAGTTTCCTATTGCAGACATTTAGAAGATTTTATGAAATAATTAGAATTACGATATTTTTCAAATGAAAACACAATAATTTTTATTAGTGATCTTGGCAGATAAAAAAGAGCTGTCAAAATAAAAAATAGCCAGAGATAGTGATGGTATGAATTTAAAATATCGATACAATTGAGTATCAATACTTTTCTAATATTATTATTTAAGGCTTTTTAAATCTTGTCCGCTCCCAATGTGAAGTATATCTCAACGGAATTTGTTATGCAAGATTTGCTTGTTATCCATTCGCTTAGCCTTTATTCTTCTGAGAGAAAGATGGCTCCAGGAATAGAAAATACGCCTTGTTAAAGATCTTGTGGGTGGGAAGGAATTTTGAAATATACATAGCTTTTGAACACAAATCCATGCATCGTAAATTAAAAAATTAAAGTTTTCATACCGGGTTGGAGCCCGTGGACATTGCAACCATAATAGCCTATACTGTAATTAAAAAGTACAGTTACATAGACGTACCTAGTACGTAGATACCTACTATTTTAATATTTAGCGTTAAATTATTGATTTTCATTTTCATATTCTCAGATTACATGATATGTAAACATATTTAACCCAACTTAAAACTTATATTCTTGGAATTATATATATTATGTTTATTATTACTTACTATTGAATAAAAACATGAAATCATGAGGTGAATCACATTTAACTTTTGATTATATCTTATGCGCTTTTAATCGTTCTAAGCTTCTTCCGACGGTCTATCACTGCTGAAAGACTACTTCGATAATACTAAGTAAATAGGTAGGTAGAATATATCACTCTGGAAAAGAATATTTATTAGGAAAATTTGATTTCAGTCTATCATAAATCATAAGCAAGAATATAAAATAGATTTGTCTATACTCATATTGTCTATGACTGAAGCGAGCCGTCAGTTTAGTTTTTGTGGGTTATTTGAGTTTTGTTCAAATCTATTTGTTTTCAATTATGTCTATTGCCGTACACGAGCCGCATTTAAATGCAGAGTTATATAGAACTCACGATGGAACAAAGAGGGAACATAACTATTTAGAATTCATGGATATGTACACAGGTAAGGAAATAAAGCAATATCCATCACTCATTTTACCAATTATTGTGGGCGCAAAGCACATGTTTGTTAGTATTTCTTCGATGAAGACAGACGTCTAGAATTAAATACTAACTGCTATGACATTACGACGAATGCTTATTGGAGTAATAAATATATGCTTTTTAAAGTCAAATAATATTACTCTACTCTGGCAAAACCGAAGTATCATTTCCATGTTTTTCTTTCTTTTATAAGTTCCCTTAATCATAACAAGTCTGTATTTTTTCATAGATGGAAGTTTCCTCGTTGCTGGATCTGACCTGCAAGGTCGCTACTGGGACGGAATAATAAAAATTGGTGGTTCGGCCAAAGATTTCCTTACATCAAAACAAGAACAAAGCACCATATGCAATGTTATAACTGACAGTGGAGTGACTGATGGAAGATTTTTGGAAGATTCTTCAAACGTAAAAGAAAGACCATTATTCTATATCATATTCTATATAAATTTTGAGTTTAACCAAAATACACCAATCAGAAACGGATTTTGCGACGATTGTGCAGTCCGAGGCTCAATCCCTGAGTGAAATATTATAACACTGATTCTAAACTTATTTTACGGTTATCGTTCCAAAGGCATAACTATATCATTGTCTTTGATATTTCACTTTGTTGTTAAAGTACACTGTTAAATCATTCTAGTATATGCGTCGGTGCAAAAGCATTTGTTTTCTTTTTCAGAATAAAAGTATAGTAAAAAGATATTTCTCTAAATGTCATTGAAAATACAAAAATGACAGTATGTAGTGTCAGTTTTATACTATTGTTATGGAATCTTTTAGTATTTATCAAATATTTTAAAAATTTCCACCAAGAATTGACAGTTGACACCTCAAAAGTGATTTGTATTTTTAAAACGTCACTGGAAAAAGTAATACTCAGATTTCTTTCTGCTCATGATAGGTGTTGATTTGTGAAGACAGTGGAAAACTTCGTATTTGGCAAAAAAGTTGCACATGGAGCTCAGTAACAGAATCCGGATCTGACCAACAAAGTTGGGTGGTGACTTCTACCGCTTGGGAACACGATGAAGCTATTATGGCTATCGATTTATTCCCAACTATGGATAGTGCGGTCACGGGTGGTGCTGATAATTGTATTAAAGTAAGTATTATTTCATCAATTTCCGATATGAAAATTATTGTATTATTTTCGATTAAATATTGTAAAATGGATTGAATTGAAAAAAAAACTAATTAGTGTAAAACCTTTTTTTAAACCACGCCCGCTCCTAATGTAGATCATATGGCCTCCTAATAGAGGTATCTCAACAGAATTTTTCTAATACTTTTTACTCAGTTGCTCAACCTGTCGTTTTCGAAGAGAGTAGGGATAGAAGGATAGGGCTAGGACAGGACGTCTTCTTCCATATTTACTCCCCATGTGGAGCATATGTCTACCACTCTGCATCTCCATGAATCCCTGTCACCCGTCAATTGCTTTGCTTTCTCCCATGATATGCCAGAATTCCTCAGTTCTGCTGAGTACATCCTATGGATAGTACCCGATGGTCTTCCAGGACGCCGGAATCCCACAGGTCGGAAGAGGCAAGCAGAATTGAGGCTTTCCGGAGGCATCCGCAGAACGTGACCCAGCCAGTTCCAACGTCTCTTCATAACTGCCGATGTGACAAGGGTGGCCCGGTCCGTTCCCTAATCTCCGAATTTCCCACGAAGTCAAACTACTTCACCCCCAATATCCGACACAAGCATCTATTGTCGAAGCTTAGTATACAGTTTTTTTGAGACTTCGTTAGGTGTCATGATTTACTACCGTAAAGCAGCACAGGTAGAATGCAAGCATTGAAAAAATGGCATTTGGTTTTGAACGTATACACCTGCGTGTCCCAGACGGTCTGAATTAAGTTAAATGCAGCTCCGGCTATTCCTAATCGGATAGCGAGCTCCTTATTTGTGTTGCCGTCTTCCGGGATGTGTACACTGAGGCATCTGTAGCCCTCCCGATAGTCTGTCCTGCGCTAGTCAGGGTTCTTTCAGAGTCATGACGGGCATGGTTACACATCGCATTGGTCGTACTTTCGTACCACCTATCTATCAGGACGTGGTTTGCTAATCATTCTCGTTACGCCCCTCTTTTAGGATTGGATGGATGGGAGGAAATTTTACAATCACAAACATCCATGCATACAAACATAAATCCATAAATTGAATGAAAAATCAATTTATGAAACTGTCAGTATAGGAACTTGAACCCAAGACATCCGTAACCGGCGACGTTGACCACTAAACCATCGACCCCCAAGTTTTAATTAATAACTAGTTGCCTAGTACTGGTCCCTACGGGCTAAATAGAAATCGCCTCGCACAGCTGTTCATATCTTATTACTAATCCCAGTCAAACTGGGAACTGGACGTTTAGATCACTCTCAGATGACTGGAGGCTGATTCATATATAAGGAAAACTATGAGGAGCTTAATTTGTATTACCTGTAGCTGTATCCTAGTGCACGTCTCTGACGTCATTACAATGCAAACTCTATTGGAGTCATATTGTTGTCGTTCGTTGACATAGCAATCCAAACTATACAATTTTGTATATGTCACAAATAATAACATCATACATTTTTGTAAGCATTTTGCAGTCAAGTTCCTCAACTCAAAGACAGAGTGGAAAATTATCCATCAATTAATTAGAAAAAAAAATGTTCATACATCAGAGATACCACCCAATAACATGCATAATGCTTACAAATTTATGAATTAATACAACATACTACATATGATTTTAACATAACTTTTTTTTTCAGATATGGGATTTATTAAATGTCATGTCGATAGAAACATATCAATCTGCACATGCCAATATAGTGTCTGACGTGGCATGCAATAAGACGTTACAAAATACATTTTTATCTAGCAGCTTAGATGGCACTGTAACTTTATGGGATCATAAGAATCCTGAAAAAATACTGGGTGAGATTGGCTAGTATATTAGACATGATATTGATTATTAATATTTAAACAAAATTACAAGTGCATTTTTGAATATTAACTCTTCATTTCTAATATGGACATCATGCTTAATTTCCCACTGATAATTATAATCTTTTTTCAGGCTTTGGATCATCGTTATGTGCCGCAAGATGTGTTACCTGGTTTTCTGAAAATTTGTTTGCTGCCGGTTATGACACTGGTGAAATTACACTGTTCAACACTAGTAATAATGCTCAGCCAGTAAACAGCATCACGACTAATTATCCCATCCACAAAATCGTTTATAATGAAGGGTAGGTTGATCGTTTTTGATTGGAATTGTTTCCAACAATATTCATAAACAATGGGAGATAAATTATTTATGTTATTAACTTCTTTATGAATAGTATTGTCTCATGACTGACTCAGGACCCGACGATAGTCTGAAATATTTTTCTGAAAATAAATTCCTTACCTCTGGGCCTAACTGGGCCCGAATCTAAAATATCTTTACATGTTTTTCATTACATTACTCAATAAATATTATGATTATCTATTTTGCAGGTTGAATTTGTTGGCAGTGTGCGGTGATTCAAATAAATTAGCTGTTTATAAAAAAGATGAAAGTGATAATTTGAAATTGGTTTACGAGGACTCAAGACATTCGGATTACATACGAGGGCTATCATGGGATATCACGACTGCAACAGATCTATACACGTGTGGCTGGGATGGAAATTTTCTGCAACATTCCATTTCCATTAAATAAATTATACCCTTTTCAATAAATATCTTTTTTTAATTCATCTCAATTTTTTCTTGTTGAAATTCTTTAACAGCAGGCTTATGTATGTGTTAAAAATATATGATTTATCGATAAAAATCCGAAATATCACATCGAAATTATTATTATTATTCTCTAACTACATAATACTAGAAAATCTGTTCTTTATGAATAGGGTTTTTTGCTTAAGCAGTGGTATATAACATTGATTTGTTTGTATTACTTATGTATTTGACAGAGATAAATATGATATTGTCATGGACCAACAATTATGTTCAAATTTAACAACATCATGTTAAATATATCAAGTTTTTCGACAGGTCATTTAAAATTGCCAAACAGTATTCTGGACAGAATGAAGCATACAAAATCACGTGGAACAATAATAAATGTAAGACGAATATAATACGAAATACATTTTTATCGCTCCTATGGTTCATATAACACTAACTGTACCCTCATTATGAAGTATTTCTTCCCTGATATATTTTATAACAACATTGTTGATGTGAAGACTTAATGTAAAATTTTACTCATCATAGTGTTTATTTACCTTTTAATTGAAAAATATACCATAACTGTAGAAAATAACCTTCTCTCTGTTACATAGTATTATTGATAATTTATGTACAATAAGCTTTGATGAAAACTTTGTCCTAAGTCAAGTTGTATCAGAGTTTGACAAGTATGATCAATACACACATAATATAGACTTGGTTATTAATTCTAATCGTCATCATCATCATCATCATCATCCTGAGATAAAAGAATTAAAGCTGCCATGTCCATTAGAGTGGTTCGCCTTCTTGCTCTGTTGAAAAGTTCTCTCGGGACTTCCTTTGTGAGGGTCAACCCTTCGAATGAAACCTTGGAACATCGTAACTTTTTTCTCTCTAATATATTATCTGCATACGATTGAATTAATTTCAATGCGGTATCTGAAAGTTCAATTAAAATATTATTTCTGAACCTTAAAGTTATTTACACATGTTAGTAAAATTCTCTCAAAAATCTTGCAAATAAAAATTCATTGAACCTTCCCAACTTTCGCATCTTATTACTACTATCTCAAAAAAGAGGTCAAGGGTCATATTACCTTCTATTATTGAAATAGTTAGTATTACATAAGCGTAACTACAATATTTGCTAAATTTAAACTAAAGCCAATGTTTACTATTGATCATTTGTAGAAAAGCACAATAAGATTTTCCTAAAAAAATAGTTCCTTTAAAAACCAATATTACATATTTAATAGATATTGATAACAGATGCAATCAAATTTATAGTAAAATAAATTGAATTTTCTAATTATTTTATCTAAAATTGTTTTATATGAGTTTTATGATATGCCCATACCTATAAATCCACTAAAACGGCAATGAAAAGATTTATAGGATAATATAAAAAATCTTTTGGTTTATGAAAGAGATAGATGTATTCTAAATTTTAGGTTTCACCTAAAAGTATAGTAGTCTTATGGTCTTACCTATGTTAGATTCTTCAGCATGCTGAGAAGTAACGCACATTCGTATTGCGTATTTCCCTTTGAGCGTTGTAGGAATGAGGAATATGTTTCTTGTTTCATTTAGTGTAGCGAGTAATTCCTGGTTCATTCTATTAGAGGAATTGCGAAGCCTAAAAGTGACTAAGCCAAATAGTACATTGTTAAGTATTTCGAACCGGGTATCTTTTAGCATGTTTTCTTCAAAATATTTTGCAAGTTTCATATGATTTCTCTGATAGTTTCTCAATCCGGTGAGACCGTATGTTCGTATCGTGTACCATAATTTTAATGATCGGAATCTTCTGGTCAAAGGTACGCCCCAATGTCTGAGGTCGAAGGTTATGTCCGTTTTACCTTCTTCAAGATAGAGGGGATCTATAATAAAGCTGGGGCAATATCTTTCTCTATCCCTAATCCACAAACATGTGCAATCGCAGTGGACTAGTAACCATTTACTCGCATTGGAATTGAACGAATCGGCATATTCTAAACCTTTTATATACTTTCTCATTTCTGGACAAATCAATGAAAATCCTGCGTATGCACCGTCAATGTGAAACCAAATACCATGTTTTTCACAGAGAGGACCTATTTCATCAAATCTATCTATGACGGTTGACGACGTTGAACCAAAAGTTGCAGAAAGAAATATTGGTGTAAATCCATTAGCGATGTCTTCTTCGATCGCGTTTTTAACTGTCTCCCCTCTCAGCATATAGTTATCGTCGGTTGGCAGAATCCTCAATCTTAAGAGGGATAGCTTCACTCCCTTTTCAATACACGAGTGAGATTCCTCAGAACAGTAGGCGACTAACTTCGGTAGAAAAACACTGTCGTGGGAATCATTGTCATCTCCCCTTAATTTTTTTATTCCTTCTGAGCGAGCTGCCAATATGCAATTAAATATAGCATCACTGCTCGAAGCTTGAATTGTCCCCCCTCCTTTGCCTCGGCTTAAGAAATGCTCTGGTAAATCAAGGGCTTTACACAGCCAATCCATTACAATTATTTCCAACTCGCTACATGCAGGACTGGCAGTCTAAAACATATTTCACTCTGATTATTATCCGTATAGTTACCTACAGATTATAACACCAATAATTGAGAAGTGACACGAAAAAATTAGGTTGTTTATTGAAAGATGACATGACCTTCACCTATGCCTTAGATTTCTTAAAAAACTTAAAAAAATACACATAGAAATAATCACCGTGACCGAGTGGTAACTCTCGAGGGCTACTTATCTAATCGATTTCTCATCCTTCTATTGAGACCCTCCCTAATATTTTTGTTGAAGGACTAACGATTCAGTTCTCGTTGAAAAAACTTTTTTTGAAACAATAGGCCTCCATATGGTCTATTTTGAAGAAGAAGAAGAATTTGGTGAATTTCATTATGTAAATTTGATTATTATTACAAATTTTCTACATATATATTAAAAAATGGTTTACTTTCAATTATTTCAAGCGAAATTATTTAGCTTATGCTATGCTTAAATTGTTGTACGAATAAGAGGGCATTTTTAAAAATTTCTGTATTTTTATTAATAATTACCCAAGAAAATGGAACAACTGCTATGGCATCTGAAACCATATCGCCAAGTAATGAAGAATATGCGTCTCCGTGTGGGAAGTAGCCAAAGAATTGGGGATGCTGCCATTGTGTGATACCAGGCATGATATACTTTTCTGTGTCCTGAATTATTTTTGACCATTTCTCAGGTTCTTCAGGGGCATGATCGGGGAGTTGTTTTCGTAAATATCCTGGTGACACCTTTGGATAGACCTTTCTTTGCGGTAGTACCTCTGACATTTTACAAATATAATCAATAGTCTCCTTTCCATGCTTCCTGAATTCTTCTAGATTCATACTTAAATTACGTGATTTATAATAACAAATAAGAACGAATGGAAATTATTAATAATTTATTTTTGCTACTGAGAATTTGGAATGATTTTCATTGAAATAAAAGAAGCTGAATATATGTCTTCACAATTTAAAAATTGGGGGTTGTGATTAGTTTTCCTATGGAATACCGTTGTCTATGGCTACTTAAAAATAATGTAGCATTCACTGTCAATATGTTATCATTGAAATAATAACATAGCCCATAGCATAAATATGTCCATTACATTTCTTTTGAAGATTGAGAATCGGAGGAAAGGATGTATAGAATACCATAAAAAAACTGGCATTATTGCAATTTGGAGATATTTAATATCCTCACATAAACTATTTTTATTCACACATACAGATATATTGAACAGTTTAGTAATAGCAATTTAAAACAAATCAATTATCACATTCTAGTGAACCGATATATATATATTTTCTAGCATAGCTAAGGGTTAAGTGATTTGCTACACGAAAATAAAGATTGATATATTTTCTACCATAGAATACATTACAATGTTTTTTAAAGAAATACTGTTTGAATGCATGTATAAAGCAATTATTATATTGCATATGTTGACTTAAATATAATATATGCGAATATATAATAACTGTACTATAGTCATTGCACTTAAAACGCTGTAGAAGTTTTATAAAAATTAGTTTGTTTTTACAAGCCAAATATTTATTGAGTAGGTAGTATATTTTCTACTCGATGACGGTTTCCTGATAATATATTTTAAGTGTTAAGTTATTATTTTTGAGCTATCGTTTTTATTATTAAGAAATAGATCAAAGATCCTGAAGCGACTGTTAATCGTAAATAGTTTTCAAAAAAATGTTATTTTATTTATTAATTTAAAAAAATGCAAGCAACATTTTGGGTCTATTCTATGAAAGTTAAATATTTTTTTTCATTGCTGCCCATTGCAAGTCAAAGTGAATACAAAAAAACAGTATCGATAAAATACAGAAACAGAGCTTAGTTCTTATTAGGTGAAGAGTTTTGCTTTCGGTGGGTTGTCGGCGATAGTCCTCGTGGAGTGCGAGCCAAGTCTCTCTCAGGAGAAGGCGATCCGCTTCCTCGTCTACTTTGGTCAGGGTTCTTTAGCCGCACCATTGTATCCAGATGTCGGAATCTATATAAACATTTCATTCAATATTGACATGTTTTAATAGGTTTCAAATATTAGCAAAGAAAATACAAAGCATACTTAAATATGTATTCTACGAGTTATTTGTGTGTTAATAAAGCTATGAGAATTAATTTTAAATATTTATCAGAATAACAGTTACATTGAATAATCACAAATAGCAGGTACTCACCGTTTTTCAGATTTAGATTCACATTACCATTGTAGAGATATTGAAAATTTTCACCGTTTGGTATTGGTTGAACTCAATAGGCATACATAAGCATAGAAGGTAAGAAAGTATAAAAAAGCAATATGCAACATAAAAACAATTTTTAAAAAATATATTTATTATTTAACTAATATGTACAATATTTAAAACTTTCCACAGAAAGAATAAATGTAAAAAAGTTTCACATTTCATTTAAATTATTTGGGATTCTCTATCCATTTATTCAGTATTTTAATAAGATAGTGACTATCCACTTTTAAGGTGTTAACTGTCAATTCTTGGTGGAAAGACATTGTATTTTAAAAAATAAAACAATTCATTCGTACTACTTCCACATATTTATAATGATCAGGACCGGTTTCGCTCATCACGAGCATTATCGAGCTCAGTTGATAATGCTCGTGATGAGCGAAACCGGTCCTGATCATTATAAATATGTGGAAGTAGTACAAATGAATTGTGTTTTATTTTTTAAAACAGTGACCATCATTATGATATTTGTGATAGGAAATTCTGTGTCAGTTGAATAATACTATCAAAAATCCTGTCGTTATTATTATTTAAAAATAAATAGCATAAATACTATTCTACAATGGCGTTTTATCGAGGATTCGGAATAATAAAAAAAATATTGATATTGTTGTACATTCGCTATTGACTGGCGAAGGGTAGCTCGCCAGTCAATAGCGAGTGACCAACGTGTGAAACACAACTAATTTCCTATAAGTTTTCAATCTACAACTATGTCAGTGGCTTAATCAAGAAAGTAAAACTAGCGATACTACGTCGGAGTTTCTTGGAACGATAATATTGTCGTTGAAACTAGAAAAATGTGTAAATATTTAAGGCTGCATAATATATTATCCATATTGCAAATTATGTAGGTAAATCTAAAAACAATGTAACATTATTAAATCATAGATGACGGACCTCATATTGGTAGGTATGTGAAATTTGTGTATCTAGTCTCTAGTATAATATTGTCATAGTGGTTGACGCGCGTGAATGTTTTATATTCATTTACCTAATTGTGATAAAGCTTGTATATATTTTTTGCAAAACTAGAATGTTTTTGTCACTCCTGTAAAGTAGCGTTTTTGGAGTTACACAATTTTATAGTTTCAACTATGATATTAGATATAATAGCTCGATAACAAAGTTTTTAATGAAGGATATATGCATGAAAAGCTTATTAGGGTTAATACTACTATTAGTATCTAAAATAGTGTTTAGCATTTTTAAATATTTGAATAGAGAAATAAAGTAAGTAGGAAGGAAAATGTGAAAGTTTTAACTGTAGAGTAATAGTTACAGTTAATTTTCTTTATAGTGAGGATTAACTAAGACACAGAATACAGCTTTCATAAGTCGACTTAGAATATACCTTATATTCAAATCATTAGGGTTGCTTCCGTTCTCATCGTTGCTTTGGAAGAAAAATGCAAGCGGCCAACTTATCCATGATGAATTGTTGTTCCTGTGAACATAATATTTGAACATGAAACAGAGTAGTATTGATAATATTATTGCCAATACAACAATAATGCGGAGCCACACCAGGAAAGCGAATGTGATGTACGGATCTAAATGTAATTTAAAAAAGATTCTAAAACGGAAGAAAGTGAGTATCGAAATATTTTATTTAGATTTTATTTAGTGAAACGCATCAAAATTGTGGTCAATTTATTATTAAATTATTTTTCAGTTAATAAATAATGTTTCGCAGTATGACATGTAGAAAAAATGTTTGTCGTTTTTTTCATGTTTGTATGCAGAGCAGCTATATATAGTTGGACTCTTTTGACCAAGAGGTTTGAGTCGTCCAAAAAAACGCGACTATGACTCCAATTCCGACATTGACCAACAGCCCGACTCCGACTCTAATTTTGTAAGGTTTTTTTCCTAAATACCTTTCCTATGTATCTGTTATTGGTCTTCAAATTAAACATTAACCAACCAATCTGGCAAATAGCCAAATTTTTCATATTATGCGTATGATATATACATATATATGTATATTGAAGAACAAGAAGATGTTATAGGCATGAAACAAAAAATAAACAAGTACATTAATACACACAGAAATGCAAAAATGCACTTAAGTAGTCAGATTTACTCGTTTTTTACAATTCCGACTCTGACTCCGCAGCCCTGCTTTTGTCATATTCTTTATAGTACATTCATTTCCATCTGGGTTTTAGCATAAAAACCAAATTAGCATTTTTTTTTAAATGTCATGCCAATTTTAATAACTTTGTTTGATTATTATTTATAATGCATCGAGATTTGTTGCATCTTTTAAAGAATGAGATTTATTGTTAAGATTAAAATGAAAAATCTACGTAGTATCTTTTTAAACATTAGTTGATTTATTTAAACATTAGACGTTAATAAAGGGGGCGGTGTACCAAATTGGGTTTATTCATTTTAGGAATCCCTTGTACATACGTGTTTGGCGTTGTTTGGGAGAGTCTTCTTTCCTGCTCATTGATGGGCGGAGGCTGAATGGGATTCGCCTTGACGATAGCTGGGTTGTAAATCTTAGGGTCGCTAACCATTCGTACGAAGAAAGATCTTTTGTGTGCCAGGGTTTCTTTGCGCTTCTTGTCCAGGGCAATACTCAAGCTTGCCAATTCCTATAGGTTTAAAAGTATTTTCCATGTCATTAAGTACACTAAAAATAATTTTCAATGATAGCTTAATGTCTACTATTGCAAATTAATTGATTTGTAAGATATCATTATATT
This sequence comes from Himalopsyche phryganea, assembly GCA_022494535.1. Taxonomy (NCBI): domain Eukaryota; kingdom Metazoa; phylum Arthropoda; class Insecta; order Trichoptera; family Rhyacophilidae; genus Himalopsyche; species Himalopsyche phryganea. The sequence goes on along the minus strand of JAGVSL010000001.1, from coordinate 5,927,545 downwards.
TATAGCCTGGAAATTAATAAGCGCGAAACCACCAAATAGTGTGTGCAGAACATCGGCCGAGTTTGTTTTTAAGAAAAAATCAAGTAGTTGGCTAAACATTTTCCACCATTAATTTATATTATCGTTTTGATTTTTAAACATCCCTGAAATACTCCACCATGGTTCCTGTAAGGAGTCTAAGTTGTTATTATTTGGTAAATGTGTTTGAATTATGTAAATACTTACCGCGTTCTTGTCGTAGACTTCCAGAAGTTCAGTTGCAAATTCACAAATGCATTCCCAAGCATAATCTATGGAAAATAAATAAGAAAGTTACATACAATAGGTTTAGAATATATTGTTGTTATATTACCCGGAAACTTGAGCTTTAATTCTAGAAACACAACGTGACACGCATAAAACAGGTTCATTAAGTAAAGTTTTCACATTTTTCGTAAATATGTGTGACACAGCTTTTATCTGCCTAAATTTGTTTGTTGGAAATTATATCCTGAGTGAATTGAAGTTCCTAATGTGCACTTTTTTAAATTAAATCTGTTTATTATCTAAAATGGTTCAGGTTTTATGAAGCAATGGTAATTATTCTTAGGAATACGTATAGTAGATTATTTATTCTAAAATCTGTTGGTAAATGAGTTTTCGTTTCCATGGGATGGTTTTAGGAAAACTGAACTTCTTACACATTTTCCGGTATTCTGTCGTCAATATTAGGAAGTGTGAGTGAAAACGAGTTGTGCAGAAAGTAGACAGTCCACACACTAAGCACACAATATTTTTGTAAATAATTAAACGCAGAAACAGCCCAAGTGACTGGCTGTTTTTTTGTAGAATGGATCCATAAAACAATAACGATTTTAAAGTCGTGCAGTGTATTCGGCGATCTACGAAATTTGCGAAAAAGCATTTATATAGCATTTTTGTGTGAAATCAGCGTGGTTGATTTATACAGAATGTAGAACCAACATGTTAGACTATGTTAAGTACCACAACTCGTAATATTAATCAATTGCTTTTTAAATTATTACGCTTAATTTGAAAATTAAAAATTGCTTAAATTCGTATTTAAATGAAATAAAACATAATAAGCGACAAATTAAAGGTTATTTGTAAATTAATAAATCTACCTATATCACTCTCCGTTGCATTCTGTGCTGTGACACAGAATCTTATAATATATTTGTCATGAACGGATGCAGGAACCATGTGAATTCTTCCGGATGCGTTGATATTGGTAAGTAATTTGGCATTGAGTTTATTCAAGTCTTCATCGGTTTGATCTTCAGTTCCCTTCAATCGGAAGCAAACTAGTCCCATCTGCAAAATAAAAAAAATATACACCCGGTCTCTTTTTATGCGATAGATGCGTTCCACAGCATGCCACATAACATGGAAAAATTAGGGATGTAATATTTCAAAATCTTATTTAAAGTAGTTATTAAAATACAAGTTTATGAAAAATCAGAAAAACAGTAAGGTCTGAAAAATTCTTTTTTCATTTAATTTCATTTAAGAGTAATATTTTTTTTACATATTTTCATCAGAACTATCGTCGCTATATAGCATTGGTCGAAACGATTTTCATTTGGTTGGAAATCTCTTTCATAACTAGAAGAGATAATATGCGCATCAGATATACACGTTAAAGGCAGTGGTTCTTCACGATTAGCATTAGCGTCATTATTACCATTGTTCTGTGTTGATTTTTTTCTTTAAGTGATGAAACTTTGTGATGAATTTCTTATATAAACAATATGCTTCTGATTGAAGTTTGGAAAGGTAAAATGTATCATTTGTAAACACGTGCTGTTCAATATCTTAATACAGTCCAATTTTTTTGGATAATTTTATTAAATATATAAGCCGCATAATTTTAATGGCATTAAAAAATCGCATAAAAAGGTTCACGCCGGTAGTTGTTCGTGGTGTTATGAGTTTTCTAGTATAGGACGATGATAATTTCATATCGCTTGTATTATTTGATCATGTTGAATGTAGATAGAGGTCATGGTAATGGTGGTATTTAAATTCGTTACAGGTATCGATCAACAGTAAGTATAAAGAATAAAAATCACACATTACATAAGTATATGAAATCGACAGTAATGAAGATTTATCGAAAACATACCTTGACATCATTGCATACTTCGAATCGACTGTCCTTGAGAACTAACGATTCAAAATATTTGGCCAGCCGACAATGCAACCGAATATATTTCTGGAGACCCGAGATTCCAAAGTTTCTCAGAACGAACCACAGCTTCAAAGAACGGAACCTTCTGCTCAGAGGCACACTCCAGTGACGGTAGTCGATGGAAGTTTCCTCATGGCGATGCTGAAGGTAAAGCGGGTGGACCACTAGAGCGGACGACAGCAGTCGTTGGTTTCGCACCCACATAGTGGAGCAGTCGAATGCTGTTAGAAGCCATTTATTAGGGTTTGTGTTGAACGAGTCCGCGTATTCGATGCCGTTGAGAAGATATTTGTTCTCTGGGCATATGAAGGAACTGCCAGCGTATGCTCCATCTACGTGCATCCACACGGCAGGGAAGCGTTTGCAAACGCGACCTATTTCGTCGATAGCGTCGAAAGAGCAGACGGAAGTTGTGCCGAGGGTAGTGGACACGAAAAACGGTACTCTTCCCGCTTCTTCATCCTCTTCCATTGCCTGTAAATCAAATACATAGTAAAAAATCAATTCTGATTTTCATAAAGACCGAAGCAGATTGAATATTTTTTTTCGAAATTTAATTCGGTACTTACTCAACGAGTAAATAAATACATAGTGATTGAAGGTTTAATTTAATGTTTTTGTTTCTGAGCTGACTTCAGTACGATTAGGTACATCGTATTTGACAACATTTTTATGGAAACGTACACATGTTACACGAATCGTATGTTGATTTAGATTTATTTACATTGTATTTAACATATGTAGGTATTTACCATTTTTTTATTTCAACATCTTTTTTACCGTCCGTCTTTATTTGTTGACTTTTGAAAATAAAACAAATATAATTTCATTAAATTATAACTTTACGCGCGCGACAACTTAAAAAACGTTCCCCTGATTTTCAAGAATAAATTGGTTATTTATAGAGTTTCCAATCCCAGGATTCTGGTCAATTAATCAATCCCGTAATCCTGGGATTGCCTAAATATCAATCCCGAGATTCACTGTAATTGAAAAAAAAAATATAATTCAAATTTGAAGTTAAATACTTCCTAATTAACAACAACGTCTACCTCGGCTTTGTATATACATACTTTTTCCTAATATTATATAAAATAACCTACATAATTAATATATGTATTGTGGTCTTCCTCCTACATATATTTCATAATAGTAGTAGACAGGAACCGACAATTTTGACAACAATATTCTTTATAAAAAAAACAATAGCAACTATTATATATGAATACAATCTTCTCAAATAAATTGAAAGAAGCTATTCCCATGCCTGAAAATATGGAACCATACATTCATTCCAATTGAAGGGATAATGGAAACAAATTTAGTTTTAAATATAAAATTTGAGATCAAACTTAATGATCAATCCAGGGATATCGCGATTGAAAAATTGTGAACCCCAGAATAATAAAAGGGGTCCAGGATTGGATGCTCTAGTTACTTCTGAAGGTCGCAGTGACAATATACAATTTCAAATTTGGATTATTGAGATTTTGTACACTTCCATGTATTTTGTCACTAACGACCCGGGTTTCGCTTTTCGGCATCTTCTGGCATTCGAGCACACGAATGGACTCGAACTGAGGCCTGAAGATGCCGAAAGGCGAAACCCGGGTCGTTAGTGACAAAATACATGGAAGTGTACAAAATCTCAATAATCCAAATTTGATATAGAAATTCCATCAAGCACCCTCAGTCGATGTCTTAAAATATACAATTTGTTTAGTAAAAGTTCTTTCTGATTTTTTAAAATATACATACACATTAGTACAAGAAATACTTTTATAAAATTTAATCATCGACTGAAGGTGCTTGATGGAATAGCAGTATCATATTTGAATCGATCATTTTTTTACACTTACATGAGACTTGTCGTTAACGATCCGGGATTCACTTTTCGGTATCTTGAGGCATTATAGTAAATACATGGATAAACGCTAACTGACAATAATAACTTATATGGTTTATATAAATATAAGAAGAATTATTCCCAGACTTAAAACATCTTAATATTATTAATTCTTCTTATATATACAGGATATAAACTGTTTACTGTCAGCTGTCAGTTCGAGTAATTCGAAATTTTAGTATTTATAATCGAAGTTGATTATTATCGAGATATATCGAATAGTCGATAGAAAATTGAAAACAATCAAAGATAGAATAAGAATCGTTTAAAAATAGATACAGTTAACACGAAAATGCTTGTTGTTGTTTGGGTAATATTTTTGTTGCTGTTGTAAAATACGTTGACCAAGCGTGCCACAGTTTCACCACCGCTACTTAGTTTATAAATTACGACGATATTGAAAATTTCGAGAAATATATTGTATTGAAACATATTTTCATACATTGCCATTGAAAGTAGATCCTTATCGCCTTAAAAGATATTAAACACGAGGATATTGACTATTAGCAGCTTGATGCTTTCATATAAATAACAATGAGATACAGTGTTCATGTGTGCATCTTCAGATTATAATAGCATTTAAAATTAAATACGTTAAAGCGATATAATATTATTAATAATGCAAATCAGGCTCATCAAAAAGCGATTTTAGCACTGATTTCACATTGATACTCTGTAAGGAAAACGATTTGTATACATTTTATTTTTTCTACAAAACCGCACGAGAATACATCAAATAAAAACTTTTCATTCAATTATGTATAATTTTGTTTTTAACGTTCTATAATTTTTCATACATGGCTACTGAAGTTGATGAACTACGTTTCTTTATAAAATAAATTAATAAATTTAATGACATTATGTTAAAAGATTATTTCGTTACTCCAGCTATGTAAAAACTATATATGTAAGAATGTTTTAAACATTTAAAAAAATTATTTACAGGTATACTGAAAACTGATTATCACAATACGTATTGTTTTTTAAAAGATAATATAGATGATTTGAATTTGAATTGTTGAGATTTTGTACATTTCCACGTTATAAATACATGTAAATGTACAAAGTCTCAAAAATTCAAATTTGATATTGAAATTCCATCAAGCACCCTCAGTCAATGTTTTTAAATTAAGTAATATAGCTAGTTTTCGTACATCACTATTTACGAAAATACAAAATATTATTAGTGGGGTATTTATTTATGTAAAAAAACCCACTCTCTTCCCTGAGGTAAATTAATTTGTGAATCATATTACAAAAAATATTTTAATAATAATTTATTGTGTAAAATAGTTTTAAAAAGCAGACAATATTACAATTTCGAGCAGTGTTCTTACGTGTTTGAGTTTGTCTTTTTTTTTAACAAATATGCATTTAAATTAATTTAATACAACAGGATAAGAAGGTAAGTATTGAAGAGAGCCACCAATAATGTTGGGATATACATAATCTTAGGCACCATTTCGTCCTATATACTGACAATAGTGACAATAATGTATACATACGCGGCAAACGAACAATCTTATTTAGATTGCTGTTAGTAAATATTGTTTGTAATATTTCATTATATTTATTTGGCATTACAGGAAATATGACAGAGTGGTAAATATTTGGTAGCATTCAAAACACTCAACCTTTACTAGTAAATTAAATAGAGCGCGATTACACGCTCATTTTGTATGGCCGACTGACGAGCTCGGAAATATGAAGATCGCGCATGCGGTTGTGGCATACAAGTTATTAACGATACTATTTTCGATGTCAACATACTACACATGGACGTGATTGACTAATATCTATGTGTTAGATTTAATAACCTGATTTCGTTTTCCGTAAGAATGCTTTTTTCCAATTGGTGTTTGATTGTTTTTTCTGTGTGTAATGGTCACATTGCAAAAGAAACAGAATTGTGATTTGTAATTTTTTGTCACTTATATAAAATAAAGCATTAGAAATAAGTACTTCTATTAGTTTTCTTTCAATCGTATACAATAATTTCATTCCTCAATAGAAAACTGTAGATTCCGTTTACCTTTTTTAGTGTTTCACCTCGCAGCCGATTATTTTCATCTGGTGGAAGAATCCTGATCTTTACGAAGTTGATCATAGCTGCTTTTTCGACGCAAGAATGTGCCTCCTTCGAGCAATAGGCTATCAGCTTAGTGAGCAAGATCCCATCGTCGACGTGGGGGTGCTGGAGTTTCAGGCGTTTGATGGCGTTTGCCCTCGCAGCCAACATCACTACAAGGACACATTCACTGGCAGAACCCTGAATAAGGAAAGAAAATATCAATAATATTATTATGTATACACTCGAAAAAATTATTAACACTGTTTTTTAAAAATGTATTCCTATTGCCACAAACGACAATGTTATTTTATTACACATTACGTTGGGAGTGCTAATGTTCTACTGACAATTTCATTAGACTCGAAAATACAATCAATAATGTTCAAAAGGTAATGAAAATCTGAGCACATGAAATTAAAATTTTAATATACGAGCATTCAATTTATGCATATATTTCCTAGAATGCATCCTTATCGTAAAATAAGGTTATACCTAAATACATAACAAAAAAAAAATGTCACAATGTTATCAAGAAATAAAAAAACAACTAAAGATTTAGAACATACCATAAAATTCTAGCTACTTTTATTTTGCAGTGCAATTTCAGATCATCTTTTCTTTCAATATTGTAGCTCATGAAAAAAAACGAAATACTTTCAGAATCTTTTCACGTTTCCATTATATTTAATTTTGTGGACAGCATGTATATTAAATAATTTAACCATTAGTGTTATCACTACGGATATGTCTGAAGCACGGGTTTGATAAGCATTTTACAGGAATTCAATCACAGGTATGAAAAACATGATACATTTGCTTAAAACACTAGAGCTTTTTCCAATAATGACGAAAATTAGTTTAATATAAATATATCGGTTTCAATTTTCATGCCAAGAAATGATTGATGTATTAAAAAAAACTGCAAGTTTTGCTCTTAGATAATTTGTTGTTTAATAAAAATCGATGACATAAAAAATTTCATTTCGTATAGAGTACAGACTAGAAATTCCAACTCGAATATTCAGGAAATCATTCGTTATAATTTTCAATAAAATATTTTACAAAATCTTTCAAGAACAATAATGTATTTTGTCTTCACCTAACTGGGGCACTTTCAGTATCTTATTATAAATCATATTTTTTGAGTTTGACGAATTACTCGGGGCTAAAGAAACCTTTAAAACATGCCATAATTTCAATAATTTAATAAATGCCGTCGGAGTAATCCGACGTAGCTCGAAATTTTAAATATTGTAATACAATGTAACGGTATTAGAATGTGTATTTATATTGTCTCTATCCGGAATGTGACAGAAGTCTAAATATTTGATAATGACGAATCGTTGGAGTCCCTAGTATAGACATATACATTTTTTATTATCTTTAGTTAGTTTTTGATGAAACAGCATTCCAATTTCGTCATATAAATTCAAAATCTTTGTCACTCAACATAGAAATAACAATAGTATTATTGCTTGCCCATGTTGGTAATAAAAAAATCATGAATTATATAGCTAAAACTAATATATTATTTATGGTCCGTGCAATGCACTATTTTTTTAATCCAAGATAAGTAAACTAATTCTATGTAACACTCATCCGATTTCAAATATAATATTTAGCTTGCTGCAAATATTTATGTATGATTTTTTGTGTGTATTTGACTTAAAATATCAGTAGCTATTTCAATATTATACCCTTTTACATGGTGGTTAATAAACATGATTGTTAGATCAAATATTGTATTGCTGCAATAATCTTTTTTATCCGTATTGAATTCCGAAATTAAATAAGAGCCAGCGACAATTTTTATTTGTGTTTATTAAATTGCTTTAAATGTTTTACAATCTATTTTTACAGAATTACTTCGCTTTACAAAATAATGAATTAATTGAAATTCCATGAATATTGATTATAATTTAAAAAATAAGCGGTAATAACAAAACTGTTTCATTTATATTACTAAAAAAAGAGTTTAATTTCTTTAGTTTTTTGGAAATATTCAAATATTTTGGGAAATTTAGGGAAAATAAAACGTACAGTATACACTGAAATACATGACTACTAAAGTCATATGTACATTACAGGAAATCGTTCATTACGGGACTTAATTTCGGGTTTTCACTGTATATTATATTGACAATACGTTTAGATAGAGTAAAAAACTAATAGTATAAGTTGCTTTTTTATATTATATGTAGCAATAGTAGGTTATTTAAGATATAAATAAAAATATTAAATGAATTTAACGGAATGGACAAGTGATGTCGAATTATCGCTTGGCTGTTAAAAATAACAGAGAAGGATCTCAACTTGGACTAGTCTGTCTGTCTAGTCTCAAAATATAGTCTGGGTTTTTTAAAATAATTGAAATTATTCTGTTTACCTGAATAACGCCACCTCCCTTGCTACCTTCTTCCAGTGCTAAAAATTCTTTTGGTAGACCAATAGCTTTTCCTAAAATAAAAAAATTATACAATAAATTTTCATGTCCTTTTTCTATGCACAAGTTAAAATAAGGGGATGGTATATACAATAATATTAAACGGATACGTTGGGTTGATACAAAGAGGTATTTTAAACGCTTCTTCCATTACATTTCGCCACGAAATCTTTTACACCCTGTCTAAACTGAATCACATTTATTAACGTCTTCATTTAAAACTTATAGGTGAATGACCAATATCTATTTCCCCACTATAATAAAAAATGTAATGATGATTTTATGAATTGGTGGCGATTTTTAATCTTTTTAATACGAATAATGTGTAAGTTTTTAACAATTAATAAGATAAATACATACCGAACCAGTCCACTACAATTGTTTCCAGTTCAGTACAAGCGGGACTTGCAGCCTATTGAAAAAAATATGAATTAATTTGTGAAATTTATTTATTATAAGATTTAGTAAACGAACCAAAACGTATATGAAAGCATTCATTTAAAAAATCTGTTTGTTTTCTTTAATATCTACAACATTGTCTATAAAATGTTATGTCAATTATTTTATTAATTAGATTAAATTATTCAAAATTTTGTTTAAAATATTACTTTAATGACGCGAGCAGTAAGTCGTGAATAAGTGTATCAGAATGGAATAAATCCTTTTTGTAAAGTGATATTCCTGTAACTAAATCTTTCATATACAATAATTTCTAAAGTGAAATTTTATAATGTTCGCATTGTATCTTTTATCAGTAGATGGATGATAAAATAATAACAAGTTCTTCGTAAAAAAATATAGTATTTGGTCAAAATAGTTGAAATTCCTTTGTAAGGGGTGCGTTGTCAAGGATCATATGTTTTTCCTTTCTATTCTGTGCGACAATAAATTTGAGAGTTTCGGAAGTAAATATTATAATGCGGGCGGGTGGGCCCTTATCGTTTCCAATACTTCTGAAGAGTAAAGTACTGAATACTTTAATCTTTTACCATTTGATAAAGTATGATAGATATTTCAAAGAAAATTCTTTGCTTGGTTACTTATGTATTTTTTGCCTTTACTACAATGCATCATTATACATATAGTCATATCGGTAAATTGTCGGAATTCCATGAAAACACTCAACGGGAAAAATTGAATATTGTTATACAGTAAGTTATTCGATATTTATTGAAACTACCGTTTCGCTTAGGGGCTTAGGGAAAAACGGTCATATTGTTTGATTATTTATGCTGCTTTATACCTATGTATAAGATATTATTATTAATATCTTATACATAGGTTTTCAATATACAATAAATTATTGCTTCTTATCAAAGTCACAGCATTAATGTAGTGGTTCAACTGTAGTATTGTTACTGTGCGTCACAGACAGGCAGATATAAAGGTAAGAGTGAATAGTACTTTGATGTGGAGGGAAAAAAAATATCTCAAAATTTAAATTACCCATGAAAATCCCACACATCCAATGGCATCAGAGAGCATGTCTGCTAGCACAGAAGGATACGAGTTACCACTTGGAAAATAAGCGTGGAACCTTGGATGCTGCCAGTGCGTCACGCCTGGCATAATCTTCTTCTCTATATCGGCCATGATGTCTTCCCAAGGTTCAGGATCCATCGGAGCGTGATTGGGAAGCTCCTTGCGAAGATATCCTGGTTCGACACTGGGCATAACGCGCCTGTCTTCTATCGTGGAAACATATTGGCAGATGTAGTCAACCATCTCCTTACCGCGAATTCTGAATTCTTCAGTTTCCATCGTGGAGTCGGTGACTGATTGACTGGTCCGTAAATGTAGCTAATGAAATAATTTCAATAAGATTAAAGTCACGATAGAATTGGATGTTATTTTTTGTTATGTAAACGTAAATCTTGGAAACAAATAATTTTACCGCAGGTTTAGTTATAACGTAGTGTTGGCATATTGTAAAATAGATAAATTATTTTTTAGACCGAATTTTATTTACTGGTTTTAATGAATAATCGACGCTAAATCCAATTCAATCTACGTATTCCGTTTAAACACCATTTAAATATGATTTAATCGCTTAAGGCGCTTCATGCGTGCGCATCAAACAATTTGCCACGTTTCAATCTAATGAATATTTTCATGTAAGAAATAATGAAGTCTTTTAATTTTATTCTACAAATTGAATACAAGCAGTGAATAGTTACGCGTGACAAATATTTTCAACTTAAGATGCTAATGGTTTTGATCGTTTAAATATTATATTGTATTTCGTATACTCCACGATAGGTGTAAGGTTAAGTCAATTAATTTACGAGAAACATATTTAAGTAAAGTATATATCAACACAATGCTAAATATGAGCGGTAACAATATCTTGTTTGCTTGCTTTCATGTTTTAGGAGATTTACTCTTATGACCCAGACCAGGAAGACAAATATGAAAATCATTTTTATTTAATATTTGACATTGACAAACAAATATTTAGCGGTTTGACTGAATAGTAATATGCACGTGATGGCTTCATAATAGGAACGCCATCACGTATGCGCAGTCAAGGAACTACCACAATATTTAATTTTATTGATAACCTTGGCTGAACGAATATGGGGCTGAAATTAAAATTCCTTTTCACGGAATGTCTTATGAATATTTCACTGAAAAAAATGTTTTAAAATAATCACATATATTATTATCAATCATTTGAATTGTTTAAACTGTTAATTCTTTGCGGAAATAAAGAAAACGCGATTTAAAGTACTTATTCCGCAACTTTATAGTACTCAGTAGAATGTTTGTAAAAAATCTTTTTATAAATAAGTATTTAGCGCGTTTTTGGTAACATCCCCACTCAAAAAGATACAGATACAACTGTTAATTCTAAAGTACTTGGAAAAAGTTGTTTTTTTCCTTTCCAATTGAAATCAAAACTGTAAAAATGAGAAAGAGAACTCAAAAAATTGTTTTCTTTTTATAAACACACTTCATTGAATTTCCTTAATAATTTTTTATGTCGTATATTGCAATTTAGCAGCTATAACTCTACGGTAAATAGTAGAGTTGGATTTTAAAGTTTACAAATTGGATCAATCTACTGGAAGCGAAGTGATTTTTTTTGTTATTCAACGTTATCTTACGATAAACATTATACATATATGAAACGGTTCACAGAATGGATATGATCCCGCTATCCCTCGATCCCAAGATCTTGCATGAAACTAGGATTAATTTCTGTTTTTTTTTTGCTTAAGTTTTCATTGTATGTATAGAATATATTGTCGTTGTTCTGGAAGAAGACACTAACTGAAAAATACTAGTTTTGTGTAATTGGACTTTGAAGTTTGTCAAATGTTTGAAATGCCATACCTTTTTCATTTTGTTTGTTTCTACAAAACTGTTTTTAAGTAAAAGTGTAATTTATAAAAATACGTTTGTTATTCCATACGATAGAGTTCAAAATATGGAACGTTTTGGTATAACTAACTCAATATGTTTTCTTCCAGAACAGCGACGATATGTTCCCTTCGAAGCGTTAAATATTTAACAATATGATTTATTGTGTATCATATAAAAACAACGTTTTGAAAATTGTGCCGTTATTAAGCAAATCCATAACTTACGTAATTTAATCACTAAACCGCTACAAGCACATCGGTATGCGGTCTTCGTATGGGCTCCACACGCTATAAGCCCACCGGTGGGCGCAATGCTTTTTTCCCCATGAATTTATGTTATTTATCACTTTTGAATATATAAGATTGGTTCGCCATCTACCGGCAGCTAGGAATATGTACATAACATATCCAGTTTCGCAGATTTGATAGACGATATTCACATCAAATCATATAGCATCAGGGTTGCCGAAACCATAGACATGTCAAGATCCAATAAGAGAAATAAATAACTTAGCTTAGCAAATATTGCCATTGTGAAATTATTAAAACAAATTGAATCATTCGGAAAATCTTATCTTTTCAGAGTTGTCTAAACAATGGTTATGCCAAAATCCAATATATGTAACAAATAATTTTTCATAATATCAGACATCACCTATGCGACATTTTTGAAATAGATTGAAATGATGAAAATAATGAGATTGTGGATGTATTTGAAATGCTCAATGGAAACGTTTTTACTTTGAATGAGGGTGACTTTATATAGCAAAAGTTCAAGCATTCGATGATAGCGGGTCTGGATGGAAAATGAATATAGACGAAAAAAATAGCGAATCGGACTTTTTAAAATATTTCGTTGACGAAGAAGTTATTATCCGATTGGTTGATAAAACGAACGAAAGGTTTGCGAATCCAAGCACATTAAGAATTGGATTGATAAAATATAATTGACATAAATAAGTTGAGTTTTTGTAATTTTAAGTTATATAAATATTTGCGGCGGACAGAGGCAGAAAGGTATATTTTTTGTAGATCTTAAGTGGTTAAGCATGCTCATTTTCAACTTTTATAGTAATGAATAAGTATATTAAGAAATACACGTAGTTAATAGACTAGAAGCGTTTATGTTTATGGTAACACAGAAAAAATGCTAGGGAGACTAAATTAATCCTCACTTTGGCATGATCATCAAAAATAAAAATATTGTAGTTTTAATCTAAGGTTCGCAATTTGTTTTATAAAAAAAAAAAAAAAATTGAATTTGGGTCAACTGATCAAAATAAATCTCGGGTCTGTCACAAACCTATCGCCCCCACATCGGTATTGTTATAAGTTGTGAGTACATAAATTGAAGGTCTCTTCTACAAAATCAATTTATTATTAAGGATAACGTTCGACAGGATGTACTATATTAAGGAATGCTACACGTGTAGAAATAGCTTTAGAGCAGTAAGATCTTACAAAATTGAAATCATATAAGCGTGCATCATGATAACAACGGCAAAAAAAAACTAGGCCAAATCTACAATTTTCACTGAAAATATCGTACCAACTTTTATTTGCGTAAGAAGTTGTATTTTAAGTTACTACTATTGGTGAACAATAACTTGGAGAGGGACGGTATACGACTGAGTATTGTAGTGGTGGAAAATTGAGGAAGATTGACTATGGATTGAAAAAGAAAGATAAGTTATCAATCTTGGACATATGTATAATATGTTAGAAATTTAATTTTCTAGCAACATTAAATATGTTTAAATATTCTAGAAAAAAGTGTACTCAACCAGTGTTCCGTGTAAAAAAACATGTATAATTTAAGCATTAATCTTTTCAAAGAAAAAAATATTCACTCAGCCGAACAGTTAATTTAATCAAAAACTATAATTTCTCTTATCAACACATAAACCCTGTAACCTCTAAGTAAATTATGTGCTACGATCTACGATTAAATAAAATCTCGATTTAATAATATTTTATAGATTGGCGATAATATTTCCGGACCGAAAACCTTATCAATTATTGAATGAATTATTATAGTTGTGTTTTAGGTATAAATAAATTATATTTTTTCACTGCGAATTATCAGAAAACACCACAAATTATTAAAAAACGCCGTTTAAGAAGGAAGATGTCGTAGCAAAGTGACTCGAAATAATAATTGCACAACAAAAATTTGCCGACACGGTGTTGTAAAACAAAACGTTGTTTAATATTATTAAACTGTTTTAATTTATAACGAAATTAATTTATATTAATATCAACAACTAATTTATTGAAATATGTAGTCTTATTCACGTCGTATTCTCCTACTATATTTGCAAATTTCTGTATGCGTATTAACGGGATGATAACGCTTTTATTCAATATTAAAATAAGAAAACTATTCCGATCAGCCTTCATAAAACTATATTTTCTATGGATTCAGCGGTAACAATTAAACCAAGTGGAATAACTAAGTTATCAATTTTTAATTTAATTTCATAAAACTAGTTAAATTTTCCTTTTTGCTTGGCGAAACGTCACGACAAGTTTCAATTGATTATACATTGAATATACCTAGTTACTGTGAATAAATCAAAATTTATGGGTTAAATCTTGTGCTGAAATGTTAGTAACTTAGCAACTAATTCCATACATTATTAACGTGTCTTATTTAATTTCCCAGAGAATCCTAACACTTTATTTACAATTTATTGCACTTGATGACTTGTTTTCATTGGAATCTATTGTTTTAAGTGAATGAACATAATGTAGATAATGTAATATAAGCAATATAATTCCGTGAAATGTAATACAATTAAATGTTCCGCATAACAATAGAAATATGATAACAAGTGTGATTTTTAACTGTGTTGGAAATTTATCGGTATCCACGCTATATATTGTCGCTTAAATTAAACATTTTTGAAAAGTATTAAAGTTCGATATGAAGATGAATATTTATTCTATGTGTTATATTGCTTCTATTAAATTATATTAAAGTGATTAACATTGCGAAACATTTACAGCATAGCCATGAAATAATTATAAAACGATTTTTATTTTAAAGGAATGTATTTAAATGTTTATTTAATTACCGAACCGTGAAATAACGTTGTCTTTTTTTATATTCCACAATTTTATCAAATGACGTTTTTTTTTATAAATATAATGCCTTTACTAAGTGATTTACTATAAAAAATACAATGAACGGTACAAGGAGTGATGAATATTATTAAATTTATTTGTTTTTTTATTTTTCTTTGTCAAAGCGTTGGAAGAAATCCGAAACAATTATTTTTATTGTTGTATAAAATTTATTTGTCATACACTAAGCGTTCTCTTATAAACAAATGGAAATCGACTGTTAGGATTCCACATTTTATCTAAAGTGAAGAAAACTTAAAGGGAAAAATAAATGCACCCACCTGTTGGAGCGTCGACTTCCGCCAACTACGACGCCTGAGAAAGTGCGTCTCTGCGAGAAACTTCTCTTCAAAGCAGCCTTCGAAGGAAGCCCCTCTACCCCTCGTCACTTGTCATTGGGGTGTCCCCCGTCACGCGGATATCGTCACACTCCCAAAATTAAAACATCGTAAAATATGTTAAAAGTCATATACCATAAGACAATGTTTATAGTGTATTTAATTGTTGATAGATACCATAGTTTTGACATAACTTATATAATAAATAACTAACGTAATCCGTTTAAATATCGTATATAATAAAACATTTTTAAACTAAAATACGCTTTTCTTGTCGATTGATTAAAAAGAATATGTAACGACTTTTTGGGGCACTAGAATTGGCGGATAACTATAATAAATTGTTTCAAAATAACTGTAAAACATCACATTCACTATAAAAATACTAACAATTGGTAAATATTTTAATCTTTCCTAAAACACCATTTTATATATGACGCATATAAATATGGTGTTCAAAATAAATCGACATAATTTTTTTTTTAAATAGAAATTTCATTCGTATCGAATCGCTTTACACACGTTTTGAATATAGTATAATATTATAATTAATATTGCTTATAAGACCTATGCAAAGTAATAAAGTTAATGTATTTTATTGTACATAAGCTTATGAAAAATAAATATAATTCACATGCAATAAAGCCATACCCATATTTTGAATTTAAGGTCCATCAAATAATCTTTAAACACACAGAGAAAGCATTATTAAACAAGAGTTTGATATTATTTGTTCCACCTATTTATTCCCTGCAAATTTATCGTATAAAGTTACTCGAGATAGTTGCGACTAAAAAATCACAGCAATACGCCTGCGGACTCAGTGTTGAACGAAACGATGTCATTTTTAACGCTGCTTGTGCTCTCTGATTCGTTGTATGGAATTTGACTATTTGATTGATTATAATGAGAAGAGGGTGGGTTTCAGATCATTTAAAATTCGATTTTATTCTTTAACTTCTTTATAAATTTATAAATGAAGGTTTATTTTATAAATTTATTAACGAATAAACAGGATTTTCAACATTAAATTACTATTGGCAGTTATCCTAATCATCATGAAAGTGATTCATGAAGTGGAATAGTAGAGTCATTAATTTTTTGTTTTGTTTTTTTACAAAACAACAACCTAAAAAATAAAAGGATTGAAAAAAAATGATTTCGAAAATGTGAAAACGATTTTGATACGAGATTGAGTCAAAACGGTAGAAAATATCGCCATCGAAGCTTTTTAAATCGTGAGTATTTTGTCCAATGATATACAGAAAATGAAGTTTTTTTAAATAAAATGTTTAGGGTCATATTATTTAATCCTAAAACAATAATAATTCTGTATTAAACCAAGGATGCTTAGTATTTTTGATTTATAACAAACAATAAAAAAAACAAATTAATTTGTTTTTATTTTGACGTGTTTTTTTCTTAAACATGTTATCAGTGAATAATTAAAGTCTTCAAACTGTGTAAAAGGATTAATTCATAACAATGCTGAGTGCACAATCAAAGAAATTTTAGTTTCGTCTTTCTTAAAAAGTGTGCCTTTCATGTCATAAGATTACTATATCCTTTGTTCATCATTTAGTTTATCAGTTAATCTTAATAACACATAAACATGAATACAGCAGTGACATAAATGAATGTTCAACTCGATAACACTTCTTCAGTTCACAAAGTTTTGAAAAGTAAAATAGCTTGTTTTAAAAATATCACAATATTAATTCAAAGGATTCCTCCATTTCAAAAATGTATGGACAAGCTCTCTCGGCGTTTATACGTTTAAATTATTAAGAAATAACATAATTCTCCTGAACGGGTTTTTCATAGGAATTCATTACACATAATATATTTTTTACACATAGTTTATAATTACAACAACGTTCGTTAATCAGTTTTCAAAACAAAATTATATTTTCTCACGAATTCGTAGTTGTGGAATAGGTGCATGCTTATTAAGATAACAAGGAAATTTAAATTCTTAATCTTTAGCTCGAATCTAGAATTTGTCAAACGTGACAATCATTTCGTAGAAATATTCCTTATTGTAAATTGGCATACCCATAATGTTTATATGTCGACAGACTTTTTACGATGTTGTACAGTTGTTTGGCTTTTAATTCGAACCTTTAGTGAACCTTTTTGTACGAGATTTAATAGCAATAAGTCACGCTTTAAATATGGCGGATGGCTCCCCCTCTTTCATGTTTTTCCCAAAGCCCTTTTAAAACCATTAATTTCTAGTACATTTTATAAATAAAGATTTATAATACCTGCTTAATGAGTAAATATACATTTTTGCAATTCATTTGGTCCGATGATGCCTTGCAAAGAAGCGACGTTCGTTTAATACTTAGTTACAGAACAATTTTAAGAAAAAAACTATTTTAATTTTTATATAAATATCGCAGTAAAATTGACAAAAAGGTATGAACATAAATTAATTCTGTTCCAGAACATTTAGGAGCAAAACTTATGTTGTAGCTTTTAATTTTCTATATAATAAGAATTTCATAAAACGAGACAAAAGAAAAAATTATAACGGCTTACAATTAAATACACTTATAACAAATACATTCCACAAAAAACAAATTCTTTCACTAAAAATAAAATGATCCCACATAATAAAATATATGTTAACATTGAAGAAATATATTACAATATAAATAATAATAATAAGAAATATACAATGGTTTTCACTCAATATAAATACTCACACTTTGAAATCGATAGTTGCACGTAGCTGTAATGAAATGTCACTTCTTCTTCTACCCTATATTATACCGCCTATATTGTCCTTGCTCCACGCATTAGAATACCTTACACAAACCAAACCAGACGAACCCTTACATAACATACTACAACTTAACTCACTTTGTTAAAAGAATGTGTGACTAAGTGGAAACTATTAAAATCAAAGTTTAAGTGTACTAAGAAAATACTAACTAATCTAAAGTGTAAACTATCGAAATACAAGTTCAAGTGTAACAAGTGAATACTGTCTAACACAGAGTGCAATTATAACAAACTTACTAATTAATACACATTTAAATTGTGATTTTCAAAGTTAACATTATATATTATTATCTATTTGGGTCTTTACGAGGCATCAACTGTGTAATCCGGTCAAGTCGTGTTAATGCTGTTGCTCACTTTTAAATTGTTTCCAAAAGATAATTACAGTACCTAAAATTTTATATTATGTATTTCATATTAAACTTCAAAAATGTCCTATGCATTTTGTAGCGGCCAAATCACTGAGAGCCAATTAGATTACAGTATTTGAATCAGATGACTGAACATCCTTCAGTATTTTGTATAGAGTTATTTATACCTATCCACTAAAATCAAAAAGCCACATGACAATAATGAGGGTCGCTCCATCGAGCTACCAATAAGCCATACGAATATCTATGTATAAACGGGCGTAGACAGAGCGATTGACTGACTAGTAGTCGTTTCGTAGCTCAGGAAGAGAGGTTGAGCTGCTGAATATAAACCAATTGTCGTTAAAACAACTTTTGCTGAGATGGACTATTGGGAGTTTATATGATTCACATTGGGACCAGAATTCGAAAAGAAAGAATGAAAAAATGCCAAAGTAGTTATTTGACAATGCGCCAGATTTTTAAAATTACTCGAGATAAACTGAGGGAGAATCTTTGAAAATTCACTCGAAATTGACACGAGAAAAACAGACATCACAAGCACTCATGCTTACGAATTTTACTTAAAAAAAATCAAATTTCTCATTGAATTTGCCAGAATACTTTAATCGGTCTGAACATTTTAATCGCTAAGCTGAGTTCTGACCCTGGTTTACAGATGCCAATAGTTGTGGTGACAGAACCAATTTTTGATTGTATTACTCAGGATTTGCGTTTAAGATTCATTCTTTCCCAATATCGTTTTTTTATAAATTAATGAACTTGCATGGACAGCGAAAGACGTGCCTCTACGTTATAGCGGAGAGGAAACCAGTACCTCGTTAACAAAATAGTTCTTGACAATGAAATGAAAACGATAACGTTTTAATAGCATTTGATTGTGTTTTATTTTCAATCCAGGCTCGCTAAGTAAAAGTTAGGCAAAACCTTTTAACTCAGATAAAAGTTTTAGTAAATTATTAGAAACTTCCTTCATAAATTTCATTTTGGTCATGATTCATTTTTTTGCGTCAATTGTATCAAAACTATTGTTTTTTCATCCAATAATTAGAGTACCATGTATAAGTAAAAAGTGCTATTATGAATAGTGTCAGATTTAAGGTTTTATTATAAATAAAATCTCACAGATTGAATGAGTGATGTGAAAATACGTCTCAGTAAAGAATCAAGTTTATTAAAAAACTTTATACCGACAATAGTTTTCAATAGTTTTTGGTGCAATTGGATCCGTTTTGCGCCGCTAGGATGTGAAAACTATTTTTTGTTGTATTCAAATCAAACACACATACTTGAAACATTTATTTCGTGTATGTATATTATAATTATGATGTATATGACACCACGCGTTTTAAGGCGTATTTTTTTATTGTGAATTGAAATTGCATCAAATGATACTGAGAGTTAATATGTCCTGATGATTCAATTTTAGATGACGGGTAATATTTTGGCTAACCTTCTCATAGCCACATAATAAAATTAATTAAACCTAAAGTTTATTTAAAATACGAAGTATTTTTTTTTTTAAATAAAACTCAATTTGTTTGTACTACTTCCAAATGTTAAAAATGATTTTAAAATATAGTACCTTTCCACCAAGAATTAACAGTTAACACCTAAAAATTGACGAAGCATTATTGTAACACAGCCGCCATCTTTTAAAAAATTTTCAATGCTACATTACACTCTAAGACTAATTGTAATAATTCGGGGCTCCAAAAAAGTTAATAAATCAGCCAACCCGATAACGTCCTCAATTAAATCTGGGTATAATTTAAAAAGGTAATTATATAAGTCACCGTTGAAACCAATGTAACAATAATTTTACAGTATGTTTTCTTGTCATATACAATACAATATAAATCTCTTGTCATATACAATACGATATAAATCTCTTGTCATAGACAATACGATATAAATCTTCTGTCATGGAGTCGTTTAATGAACACATTATTTTGCTTTTTTTAACTGATTCAATTGATTCTAATGTAAAATTGTTGGGCTTTCTATTCACAAACATTGAGAAGTAATCCTCTGTTAATCTAGTAAAAAACCAGTGCGGCGATCATGGGTAAGTTCTCATATTTTTTCCTCCTCTTTTTATTTTGTAACATATTTACCAGAGTTTCAAGTAAAGTTGAAAGTAAAAAAGCTTTTGAATTTGAAGATTGTGAACCACTATGGCATACAAGATGCTCCTGACATCACTCCGCCAAGAGTTTCACACAGGGTCACGATCCACGGTGCATTATTATGGAAAACGAAGCCGCTTGAATTGAAACTAACGTTAACATCGGGAAATTAGATTATTTGAATTCGAACAGATAATTCAAAATTTCTTTTAGACGATATTGGGTAAAGCAATTGTCAACTTACGGTTAGAAATAGTAACAAACTTCACGTTAGCAAGTTTATTTTTCACATTGGTATTCAAAATCAATCCGTTTTTTTGGTGATTTATAAAATTTATTATAAATGTCTTCTAACGTAATTAATTAGCATGTGTATCAGTTAAATGCAATTCAAAGCATTTTTTCTCATACTGCCTTATTTGCTCCATTTCGCCTTCATATTTAACCTTCGATAAAGATGTATTATCGTACAAATAGGGCCATGAAATACACTTTTTAATCCTCGACATCTCACTAGGAATTCGTTTTTGTATTAAGTAAGTTGTAGTAAGCTTTGAAGGCTAATCCTTTATTCGCATCGGGATGTCATGGCTGACTAGAGGAAGTATAATATAAATCGTAAAGTATACATCTGGAAACTTTGGTCTAGGCAATTAGTTGCTAGATTGAGTGTCCATGTGTGGATAGTCAAATAGAGCAGTGTCACTGCGGTCTAGGTAGACCGCGAGAGTCTAGCTGAAATTGTAGTGTGGACAGTCAGTGTCGCAGTGTCTCAATTACTCTAGCAGTTTTCAATCCCGTTGGAAATTTTTAGCCAGAGCGCAGACAGCAACATGAACGATGCGTAACCTTTTAGTGAATGAGTAAAGAATTGTTTCAAAACTTAATAGCTTGGTGGAAAAGTAACCGCTTAAAATTACTTAATGAATATATTTGTAAGCATTGCAAAATATTAATTTAATTTGATAACAAAGATCAGTTGAAACAATAGTACATAGCTGCAATATGTATTATCTATATCAAATTTGAATTGTTGAGGTTTTGTACATTTCCATGTATTTTGTCACTAACGACCCGGGTTTTGCCTTTCGGCATCTTAGGCATTTGAGCACACGAATGAACTGGAACTGAAAATACATGGAAATGTACAAAATCTCGAAAAAGATTGAACGATCAATTTACGAAAACCGTCCGCACCGGGAATTGAACCCGAGACATCCGTAACCGTAGCCAACGACGCTACCAACTGCGCCACGGACGCCGACAAAACATATTAACAACTTCTTATTCACTTATGATTTATATGAAGTTTTAACGGCTGTGTATGAATAATATATAACTACATATAAAAAGTGATTTCATGTAATTACATAAAAAATATCATTATTTACTGTTGACGCAGAAGAGGCTCTTCTTCATATCTGTCGAAATAATTTTATTGATAATCATCTTACGTTGTATCAAATAAAAACAAAGAATTATTCACATTTTTCAACATTTTGCATTTTTATTTGACATAAAAACGAACACGCCAGCGAGCTATTGAATTCGTTGCTTTGCTGGGGAAGCCATCTTTGATTACGAATTTGGTCCGCACAGGATAGGCCAGGTAAAAAAACGGCATGGTTTTCCCTGACGTGGTCAATGGTTGGTGGATCCCATGTGAGCACATCAATGTCAGTGGATGTGCACATAGTAAATTATGGGAAATGTTTAACCCAGCAAGTCCATCTGCTGGCCTCCCCGTGGCGATCATCGGGCAATGCAGCTTTGGCTGTAGCTTATAGCAGTGGGCAAAAGGCGAACCTTCCGGCGCCTTAAAACCGGTCTTCTGGCTAAAGGAAGGACATCCCTGACAGAAAAACCGGGTTGAGCCAACCTGTAGAGCCCTTGTGACTCAGGCCCCGGAAGCGCAAGGCTAATCACCCGGTCTTCTTAAATTAAAGAGATTACGACACCATCACTAATTTATTACGTTAATAATTAGGTCAATTGGATACGAACTTTTTTAAAATAATCTAAAAAAATAAAAATAGTGTATGTGCATATAAATTTCATTAACGATTTTTTTTATATTCCAGTCAGAGAAAATATTTTTCTTTTATTTGGGTTATGCGATAAAATTTTCAAGTATTTTGGCTTGACATTCTTTTGTGAGGCGAAAGACTTCGAAGGCCAGAAATCTTTTTGTGATTATATTATAATAATAATTTAGTAGAGTATGATGGAATAGGTGCTTCTCGTTATGCGATTTCTAAATCTTTTTGATAAATAATAAGATTTCGATTGGCAGGAGTACAATAATGCTTTTTTTATTAAATAGTGTATCCAGAAATTATTGACGAAGGGCGTTGGATTTGATAAAAACAATTCACTACGCAATATAAGTAAAATAAAAATTAAATATCAGTAGTAGACAGAAATACATTCGACCGAATTGAATCTAATAACATCGACAGTCATATAGCAATATATATTAGCATCGAGTCTCTAAAAAAATATTAAAGGCTACCTTGGTGACTGGGGGAAAAACGTTATTTCTTATTGTCATTAATGTATATATTGGATTCAAAATCAAGACAAATTGTTCGCAAACATTCCTTAATCGACACTGCTAAATAATAATCGAATAGTGAGTGGTATTGTATGCTAACAAATTCGTTTACTTTTTATTATTTACTTAAATACATGGTGGTGATAGGTGGTGATAGAAGATCGATGGTGTTGTATGAATGTATAGATGGCAATTTCAAATATTTCATAGAGTTATGCACTGTCCAGTGACACAGTTGAGTTAGAAAATAAATATGTTTAAATGTACATGCAAGCATGATGGAATTTAACTATGATTTTTCCAAGCATTCGGCTTAGCCAATTTAAATAAAATGGAACTGAAAAATCACTTCTGTTTATTTTCGAATGCATTTAAAGTAAAATTATTTATTACAGGTTATTACAGCCATTTTTATTTTTATTTTTCGTTAAAAAAAACGTGACTTGGAATAAATAATAGAGCATACATCGTTATTACTGTACTGATAATCGCATTACAATTTATTTTTAGTAATACAATGTTTATTCACACCTTTGTGAAATGACACAATTATAAATAATAAAAATATACTCGTTTTTACATATTTTGATTTTAGTAAGATTGATTTTAACATTTAAAATTTGTACAGTATTATTTATATTAACGTTACCGTAGTATTCTGTCCAATTATAAGTTATTGTAAAAATGGATACTTTTAAAATATCTACTACGATATTGTAAGCAAGGTATGCTCTACTTTAGGTTAATTAAAATACTAAATAACGTTATCTTTAAAATTCTCTATTCATGTACGTACGCCGTTATTTATTGTATTTCTTTCAAATATTTCTGTTAATTATTTTCAATATGATTGCATATTGATAACTTTTAAACGCGGTTAAAATTTACAATGCTATCAGGCTTTTAATTACTATTATTTGAAATACAAAAATATCATATTAAGTTTGAAAGAGGGATAGACATCTGTTTTCATGAAAATGTGACGATTCGTATTCTCAAACAATATAAAATAAGTAAAAAAAACTGTACACACAGAGATAGTATGTATGTATAGCTCATGTAATATAAATATATACATATTATGACCTTTAGCATTCACCAGGCGAACGATGTGAAAAACGTACCAATGGTGTTATCGACGTCATAAGTGGAAGTACAAAACAAGAATAATATATCGTAAATTATTTCAATACAAAACAAACGTCTTAAGTCAAAAATTGAAAAATCTTCAGACCATGTTCACTAAAACTTATAAATACCTAAACATATCATTTTGGTTTTCTATAGTTAAGCAATTAACAACTTTTTCGTGACCGGTATGGCATTAATATTTTACTAATTAGGTCAGCAATGAATGAGTAAACCAGTGCTTTATTTTTTGGAAATATGAAAGGTTCAAATGTCACACCGAGTTTTTGTAACTTTACTTTGTAAATATATTGAAATTATTTTTGTTTTATCCTTCATACTTGAATATATTTTGTTAATTAAAACCTAAAACAAAATTGTGTTTAAATAATAGATCGTTATGAGTAACTTATTACTTGATTTTTAACAAAATCTCACATAATGTTATGACGTTTAACGCTCACCGATAAAATTATAGTTTGTGAAGCTATAGTTATATTACAATAAATTACTTCAAATTCAAATACAGTGAAAATATGCCATTTTATAAATAATATAGATATCAGTTTTTACACATTTATTTGTATTCATAAAAAAATAGTCCTTTACGTTCAATAAAGAAGAGAAGTTTCTTCAAAAAAATATTGCTTTTTACGGAGACTTTTCAATTGATGTAATAAAACTATACGTTCACCAAAAAACCGTTTTTATCATTATCGTTATATAAACGTATGATGAGATTCGTTATGAATGCATGTTTGCGGTTACGGGATTATACGTAGGGAGTGTCGATATAATAGTATATTTATTTCATTTCAAAAAAAGTGGCATATGAAAAGGCGTGTAATAGTTAATTGTGGGCACTCTCTCATTTGCTTTGTGTGAAGGTAGTCTATCGATTGTCGTGGAAAACCAGCACAGTTGGCAATATTACACATGACGGTCGATCCCCTTTTGCTCTATTCTTCACTCGGCGATGAAGACGACGAGCGAAATATGAGCGGAGTATTCAGGACAGGCTGTTGTCCCGGCGTCTGATGCTGGATTCCCGACATTCTTTCGGCGAGGGGGAAAGGCCCGTAGGAGGAGGCGCCATCTCCGCAGACGTGAGCCCCACCGTTTATTCCTCATTCTCTTCACGGCGCCTGAAAATTTATCAGTAGATATTATTCCATATAGCTATGTTGTTTGTCAAGACCTCATTGGATAAAGTAACAACCATAAAAATAAACTTTTGATATACGCATAGTTACTAAATTTATCGGATTTTTTCTTCATATAATATTATATTATATTCGTAATAAATACAATAAATAATTACTGTATTCAAACATATTCTTGCAATTAGTATTTGTATTATAATAATCATCAACCATTAATTTCAGATGAAATTCTATTATTTCTGATATTATGTATCATTTTAGCATTACAAATATCTTGGAAAAAATATATGGATGTGTATATTTCAATCATATTCAATATGTAGAATTCAAAAATAATACTGAAAACCTACGTCATTCTATTGAAAAGCTTAGGACGACTTCTTCTTAAAATATGCGGTCTTTCATAACTAATGGAGATAGGGTTTGACTTTTCACAATGTTTTAAACTTTAGTTTTCTTCAAGTGATTTTCAATTGCCATCATACATATCGCGTTAGGTGGTTGGAGGTTAAATTCAAGTATATTTTTCAATAAATGTTTCTTTTAAATATTATAAATATAAACGATTCCACAAAAAATCAGTTCAGTCTACTTTAAATACCAAGAAAAACCAACTGAAAAAAACAAAAATGAAAGTTGAATAAAATCATATTATATAGGAAATGATTTTTCTAATTTATTTCACTTATCTTAATCGACTTGTAACTTGGGAAAGCAATAAAAGTAAACAGCATTGTTATGTTATGCATAATTTTATCAAATCCGTTTCGAATGTGATGATTTAAAATTATTTCCGATCAGTGGCGTAGCTGGGGGTTTTGCCGCCCGAGGCGATCATCAAGTTTGCCACCCCCCAATTTTTCCTCCAAAAATGATGATTTAATATTAACAATGGTTTTTTTTTATATTAGCTACTCCTTGATTGCGCAGGAAATCTTTTTTATGTATAAATCTAATTTCTTGAAATACATGTACTACATGTTTACATTTACAAATGTTGTCTTTAATATTAATATTGCAGTGTTCAGTAGATTTTTTTACATATTTTAAAAATAAACCTGAGAGTCATTAAAATAAACTTTATGTTTACTATTAATATAAAAATTCAAAATTATTTATGGAAAATACATTAAAAGGTACCGATAGAGTTGATTTTAAACTGTATTTATGCTCTCCCGAAAAATTTTGATTTTGCAGATATACAATTTTGTCTGTTATGTATCGTATACATACGGAATTTTCTGTTATTTTTTTAAAATACTGCCACCAAAGGTCAGCAAGTCGCATAGCACAAATTGAAAGAAAACATGGTAAATGGAATATAGGTTGCATTGATTATGTATACATAAAAAATATTTATTTATTCCCCCGAAATTTTCTATTCTTTTTCAAAAATGCCACCCCGAAAACGTGCCGCAAGGGCTCCCCTTGCTACACCAGTGCTTCCGATGCGGAATATTTTTTTAAATTTATAATTTTTATCTAAGTTTATGTTTATCGTTCCGTTTATTACACTATTTTACTTTCGCCTGTTTTTGTATACTTGAAGAAAAAGAAGAATTGCTTACAGAGTGATGAATTTATTATTTTTGAAAACGACTACTTCTTTGGACAGATCATTAAATAATAATAAATATAAATTTGCTCCGAAAATTTCCAGCCGTTTTCTGGATATGTCAGATAGTACTCGACGGATGGCATTGGGTGCGAGGTGGAGATGAAATGACAGTGGCGTTCGCACATAAAGGATTTCTAAGTTATGTTTTATCTTGTGGAGAAAGTTGAAAAATAATGTTGTTAAAAAATGTTCAAGTGCAGTATAGCAAATAAATATAAGAGATTGCCAGAATATGTTAAAACAAAGTGTTATAAAATTGCTGTACAATTACAGGTATTCGTAATATTTTAGCGTTGTATTAAAATACAATTCTGCAGTGAGGTGTGTTGTCACTCTTCTAGGCAGACCGACTTTAAAATACTAAAAGACTTTGAAAAGCAATATTACTTATTAAAAAATCATTAGTATTATTGTTATAACAAACAGTTAAGAAATTGAAAAACTGACATATGCGTCCTTTAGTTGCGATGCCACATTAAAATTTACATTTGTCTTTATCATGTCCATCAGCATGACACAACAATTTTTTTTGATTATAAATGAGTTTTTTCTAAGACATCTGAAATGCATCAAGCAGAATATCGCCAGCCTATATTATAAAATCTAAAAAAACTATTTGTCGATGGATTTGTCGTCAGCATTTAAGTTAATGTTTAATCAAAGTATATGGATTATTTATTTGAAGCACATTTATCACTTTTTGGTAATTAAAATGATTTATATTTTGTATGCAGTAAATAGAATTTGGGTAAGGAGCGTGGTACATATTTTATGTTGTCCGAAGGATGGAAGCCGAAATAATGAATATTGCAACGGTTTGAATACGAATATTTTTGTCGTAAAACATGCGACGATAAATCTATGGTTCAAAACCAGCTGTTATTAACTTGCTACTTCACAAACTACGTTAATACATTGAGCTCACTTCCGATATTATTTTTCTTGTTAACGTAAATGTCCCAGATTTGTTAGGTGAAATTTATACTCAGATATCTACGTAAGGAAAATTAGACAGGTTCGTTATCATTTAATTTTTGATGAAGTGGTGTTCTGGTTGCTGAAATTTTGCATTTTTAATTGCATTATGTTTAATATTTCAGTACGCCCGTGCATATCGGAGAGTAGTTTGATGGGAAAGAATGGGAAATAAAGGCGTTCGGAATGAGACCGCGGGCGACGGGTAATGGAGGGGCAACTCCTTCAAATCTAATTTCACCGATCGTCATCGGAAAAGCCGCCCACAAGCCAGAGCTGCGCATGACGTTGACTGTTCCGCACTCATAATTGCTTTACATTCTTTTAATTGATTCTGATGAAACAAAGCAAAAGATAGCACTCAGATGCGAATAATTGTAGTAACAAAATGTACCTAATTTAAAACACTCGTTATTTTATTTAGGTACAGGCTAATTTATCTATTGTATTATATACCGCATTACCTCAACTATTCCCCGATAAAAACTAAACTATTCTTAAATATTCAATTCTACTAATTTATTGTAGTTTGCATTCTGAGATGTAAATAAGTGCGATCCTTTTTCGCTGTTAATTATAATTAAAATGCAAGATAACTTAATATAAAAATAAAATAAAAGAACAATACAATAATATTAAACCCTAAACGGTTAATAAAGTACATCGAACTTAATAAAAATATAAAAATTATACATGATAATGGATTATATAGCGAAGGGCAGGATAATCAAATTTTCTCGAATAATCTTAATACTCTTGTTTGCAATCGATTTTTCGAGTTACATATTCTCAAATAAATATACTGTAAAATATATTAAATTTTAAACAATAATTAATTTTCACCCATCGGAATAAATTATTTGAAGAAATTTAAAAGTAAGTTCGTAATATAAGTAATAATTTATAGCGTTTGAGTGTTTGTATGTCAATTCAAATATTACTGAAAGCTCGTTTGCTAATTTCGTTGTTGAAGAATCTTGTATTCACAGTTAAGTATAATATTTAAAATGTAATTATTTTTTAACAGTTTAGCTTAAAATAACATACTTTTTATCTATCCGTAGAAATTTTTTTCTACTCTATATTAATTTATATATAACTTATATAATTATATATATCTATATTAATAACAAAACTTATATAATATATATATATATCTATATTAATTAAACAGAGATTGATTTAATAAAGCCAGAACAGTGGCTAAATTGTATTCAAAGATCAGAACCTGTTTTACGTAGTCTGTAAATAAATTTGAATAGTAAAAAGAAATTGCATGTACCCATAATATGATGGCTTTTACGAATTAAATCACGGTATGGTAAATAGTATAACATTCAAGCAGGGGTTAAGTTGATTGAATAAAAGGGTTTGTGATTAGGGACCTGTTTTTGTCCTGTAGAAATAATTGTGATGGTTCTATCGGACATCCAGATCAGTTTCTTTCTCCAATAAAATTCTATAAATTCAGAAAATTTGCAACTTCTTCCTTGCCTCTCATCATTTAATCCATGAAATAATTGACAATGTTTTTTTTTGTTGTGTCGCCATTTCGTATAAATATTATTATAATTAAATAATTTAACTTTTGTTTGATGACTTTAATTATTTACTCACTTGTTATACTAATATTCTTGTTGCTGTTTATTATAAATATTTATCCTGAATGTATCTTTGAGTGGATAATATAAATATGATTTTTGGTGTGATAAATATATGTTCATCGAATTAAAAAAATGTTTTGATTCTGACATCACATTAAATATAACAAAACAATCTATTTCATCAATTTCAAGCAATCAGGTATTTAAATAAATTGTATGTTATATACAACACTGTTTTGTATATTTAGATTAATGCATTTACATCTACAGTATAATACATATCTATGTTTTATTGCAAATACATTATATGTCCAGTTTTTCTTATTTTAATAGAATTGAATCTGAAGACTTGAGGTGCTTGGAAAATATAAGCGAAATTGACATAATTATTATGTACTTGAATGATACAATATCTCTTTAAATACACTATTTGGACGTACAATTTTTTGCAGCATTAGGATATGGACGAAAGTTTTGTGTACTGTATTTATGTTAATTCGACGGCTGCTGACGGAATTATTTTGTATGTAAATATTAAGCGTATACGCGTGACCCACCACAGTCAACATGTTAACTCAATTTCGACAATAACTAGACATACAATATCTTTGCACTAAAATATCGATATTATTATGAAAACAATATGTATTTGGAATATTTACGCTTATTATTAAGACTATGTTACAGTATATTGCACTCTTCTGGAAGAAAACACTAAATCAAAAAAATGACATATTGAGTTAATTATACAAAAATGTTTCTTATTTCAAACTCTACCGTATGAAAGAAAGCACTTATTTTTTTACAAATTATAATTTTACTTAAAAACAGTTTTTACAAACAAACAAAATGAAAAAGGTACCTATGGGATTTCAAACATTTAAAAAACTTTAAAGTCCAATTACTAAAAATTAGTTTTTTTCAGTTAGTATCTTCTTCCAGAACAACGATGATATTTATGTCTACAAAACTTGTGTATAGTGTTACTTGGGTACATATACATATATTCCAGTTTTACTATTTGTCTACGTGGAATTTATCTAAAGCAGAGTATAAAAGCACATTTATCATGAAAATATATTTTTCTCTATGGCCATTTAAATACATGCAACACTGAGAGTTGTTTTTAAATAAATGTGTATCTGTCAGCCCGAAAAAATATTTATCTCAAATTATAGCAATAACTTGTTAGAAATATATTATATGTGGAATACTTTTCCGATGGTTATTAATTTTTATTTTATTTTGAAAACTGTTCGTGCTATATTATGAATGAAATATACATGCGCCCAAATTATACCTGATATTTTCGTAGTTTTATAAAAGGACTTCTAGGATAAATCAAATGTACTTAAGAATGCTTTGATTTATAGAAATAAGAATACATACACGCAATGGATAACTATTCGAAAGGAAAAAATATTGATGAACCGCTGGATAGAAATGCCATACCCATTCCTAACATTCCAGAAAACTTCTTGTGGATGCAGGTAATTTATTTGAAAACCACTCGACAATAAATTAATACTGTCTAATTTGTAATGCTCTTCTTACTTATTTAAGTTTCCATCTTTCATTATTAAATAACAAATTTTACTAATGTGATTATAAAGGTAAATGGTGGAAGTAAACTGCGTGCACTTTTGGGTCACGCATTGGGTGTTATCGCAGATGGTGGGGCTCGGTGTGTTGTCTGGAGCGGGAGCGGTGCTGGAGCTCCTCGTGCAATTTCTTGTGCCGAAGTAATGAAGAAGGAAACTAGGATGCCACATCAAATTACGAAAGTAGCTTACAGAAAGTAGGTTTTACTATCCAAACTATTAAATTTGTATTTCTCACTATATGGGACTGCTTATTTAAAATAATGCTATTTATCTAGATACATAACCTTGGCTTAACCATTAAAACATGTATCTACATTTGAGAAAAATGTTTAGGATAAATATGGAACTTGATTAAAATTATTTTATTTAATGCATGTCAGAGGATTTTACTTTAGATGTTTTATTCAAGTAAGTGATAAATATAAAAATAAATATTTGGCAGTATAGCTAATAATTACATCTGATCTCTTGGGCGAAGCTCTTACTACTAGACCTTAGATGTTGCTGACTCAATCAAATGCATAAGATACATTTTATCGACTTTAATGTCTGAAATGTAAATAAACATCTGTTTTGTTCAGGTAAGCCAAAGATATTTTTAATGAGACACTCGAAAAAGATTTTGTTTCTTCAAATTTGTCAGTCTAAATATGTTGTTTTTTTGTTCTATAGAAGCGAAGAGTTTTGGGAACCACAAGTTGAAGGTCTTGAGAGGCTTGTAGTAAATAGAGAAGTTCCAATTGTCCATATTTTGCTTTCATTTGATCAACTGGATACTACAGAACCTGGGTATGTTCATACTAGATGCATAAATATATTAGTGTCTTATTGTGATGAAGATTGGATGTGTATAAAAATTATGTAACAGCGAAGAAACCAAATGCCATTTGTTCAATGCTTGCATTCTATGAGTGGTGCTTTACGGTAGCAAATTATAGTACCTAATGAAGGCTCAGAAAAACCTTATACTGAACTGCGAGAATAGATGTTTGCGTCTTCTTCTGACTGGTGTGAATCTAGCGTCCCGGATAACCGTCAGGTACTATCCATTGCAGAATTGAAGGATGCTGGCGTCATGGAAGGAAACGTGATTGGCAGGTGACATGGAATTCTGAATGCGCCCGTAGTGGCCACATGTTCCACATAGGGAGCAGATATGGTGCAAGATGATTATTATTTGTGTCTGGAATAATGATTGACGTTCATTTACTGTTGATTGACAATAATTATTATTAAAAAATTGTGTCGAATTTACATTATGCTCATATTTTCCAGGTATCAAGTTTTAAATAGCACAAGTACTTTCTGGCAATCAACTACCATGGAAAGAAAGAAGTTTGACAAACGAAAAAAAGTACCTAAGTTATCATCTGATGAGATAGGATCTATGGGATTGCAATCCGAGAGAAACAAAGGAAGAAAAAATTTTAATTCCAAACCAAAGAAAACTATGCCTGCAGAAAAATAGTTAAACATGTATCAATTGGTTTGTCAACGTTTCCACGATAATGGAATATAACAATTTGTTTGGCGTTGTACAAATTCTGAATGATATATTTTTGAAAATATAAATCTGTGCTGTTAATTTTATCATTTTATTTGTTTTACAATCTAGTGTGTGTCTGAAACTTTTTGATATACATTGTGATAGATTACATTGAATGTTTTTGTTTGATGCACTACTGTATGCTGGTTATAGATCGAAAAATTATTCATTTGCTATGGCTTGGTGATATTACAGTATATATTTAGTGGAGTGGAGAACCCAGGAGATTACGATGACATAAAATGATGTCATAAAAAATGTCTAAAATTGGTACTTTTTCAGGAGAGCCAAAACAAGATTTGCGTTTGTATGAAATTTTATAAAAAATGTGATGTTTAAACATGAATTTGACTAGGTCAGTAGCATTAATTTGACTCTTCCTTTTTAAATTATATGCATCGTAGTTATTTTGGCATATTCAACTCATTTTTCAAATTTTAAGACTTAACTCCCTTTTCCTTTCACACACAGAAATTTCTGGGAAATGATTGTCGTAGGTGAATTTATTTTTTATTCTTTAACAATTTATTGTGAATTTAAATTAGTAAAAAAACGAGTTTATATAATTTAAGACATCGACTGAGGGTGCTTGATGGAATTTCAATATCAAATTTGGATTATTGAGATTTTGTACACTTCCATGTATTTTGTCACTAACAACCCGGGTTTCGCCTTTCGGCATCTTCAGGCATTCGAGCACACGAATGGACTCGAACTAGTCCATTCGTGTGCAAAAGTGTACAAAATCAATAATCCAAATTTAAGTTTATATAAGTTTTCAAATGTTAACCTCCAAAGAGGGTTTCATTGTCAAGAAAGGGTTTCTTAATTTTCTTATTGATGTAAGTATTAAATTAGTTTTCTATTTTTATTTCATTTTTGTACTGCTTTCAATGTTTGATACTATTTTGAAATTATTAGGAGACATAATGGGCGTAGATTAACTTCAGAAATATGTCGATCTGAACATATGGAAAATATTCTGGGGAGGAATGAAAATTTCTGCTTTTTAAGAGGGGTAGGTTTATTAAAAAGAATTCTGCTTAATTCAAAGTATTATAATGAACTGCTGAAGATAAAATTAACCGCAGTGAAGTGTTACACATAAATTTTCTATATATTTTGATGCTCAGCGGTCGCATTCAATGTATAGAACAAGTCTTCATAGATTATATACTTAACGTCTATGATGAAACATAAACAGGATAGTATGATTTTTATACTCCCGCCTTAATGGTACTAACGTACTGAGACAATCCATTACATTAGAGAGATACTTTTTTACATGTGTAGTTAATATGAAAGCAATTATTGTGTTAATTTGTTCATTAAGATATATTACATACAATATTATAATATATAACATACATATACGCACATTCAAACAGAATGCTAGCTAGTCAACAAAGGGGGAAAGCTGAATAAACACTAACATTACTTCAAAAAAAACACTGAGTATATTTATTACCTCAAATTTTAAAGAATTATATTTATAAAAATAAAAAAAAGTTTCTTAGATTAGCTTCTATTCCGCCAGTTACATTATTTTATCCAAAACGCAGATAATAAATACCCCAAAAAGTGTAAAAAGCAGAAAAATAATGCATCTTTTACATGTTTATTAAGTTACTGTAAATTTTAATATTATTCAAAGACAAGTATGATATAATTTTATTTTATTAAATTATGGTATATTCTCTATTTCAATTTGGAACACAATGTAACAAAATCGTTTCACTGTGTTGCCTATAGCAGGATGTCAAAAATAAATAATAATTAAATTTGATAGGAGGAAATGGAACATAATCAAGATGACACCAAATTTAATAATACTCAGGAGTGTTGTGAAAAAAACCATATCTGTTTGAATACAGAATAGTTTCTAAATAATCTATATCAGGGGTCTCCTAAGTTTTTAGCCTAAGGGCCAAGATCTAGAGTTAGCTCATCATACCAACATACTGTCGTTTTGAATTATGCGCAAATTTCGGTGGGAACTTTTAGGTAAGTGTCAATGACATTTCATAGTGGCGGAGATAGTCGATACGCCGACAAGTAGAAATCCAGCTTCTGTCTGATTTATACACTCACATTAAGTCCTTTTGACAAAAAATTTGGTTGATCAGTTGCATAAATTTGCTTGGGGCATTTTTTCCTGCTCGACACTTTATCTGTGTGAAAAAACTATGATGGGCTGGATACCGGGCATGTCTGGCCAGCTATTGTGGGCCAGATTGATTGTGCTAGCTGGCTGTAATTTGGAGACCCCTGATCTAAATGAACTATCAGAGAATACATGTTTACATTGTTCAAAAAATGATTTCCAGTTATTTATCTTCAAACACAGCGATTCTGACACGGTAACATAATTGTTTTTAAATACATTGCAATTCATGTATCCAAAATGATGTTCAGACAAAAATAGTAATGATTTAATTTCATCAAGGCAATGGCTTCAGTGTGAACAACCCTTTAGCAGTCAAAATACTAAATATAGGCGTATAGTGCCCACAGAGGAGTATTTATGACATGCAATTGTTCACATGTAGGACAACAGGCAGTGCTGGCATGCGAGGGCGGTCCATGGAAAACATTGTAAATTTTATTAACCAGTGAGGTTCTGTGATATTGTGAATAAGTAGATTAAATTCAATTGATGGCTAAATATGGCGTCTAGGACTACTTGTGATAACAAGGTGTGCGAAAGTATTTCATTAGACAGTGTATCTGCATGTTATTCGCTGTTTTTAATTAAGTTTGCTTAAAATGTTTTAATATAACAATATTAAAACAACTCTCTTTAAATATGTTAGGTTCGTAAATTTTGATGATGTGATTAACTATTGTGTAGCAAAGATGGTGAGATAAATAATGAAATGTTTATATTCGACCCTGCAAACATTCATGCCAGCCCTGTCGACGGATTTTCGTTTACAAGATCAAAATTATGTAATGGTAAATAAGTACTGGTATTCGGATAGAACCCTGTACTTTCAATTGAAAAATTACTTTGGATTCAAAGCTTTCATATTACATTCGTAGGATCTTTTCAGCAGCAAAAATGAAATACACATTAACATATGATTTTTACAACATAGAAATAAGATGATACAATCAAATACATGTTTCACTGAGAACTGATCTACAGAAGCAACATTAAAAAAACTTAAAGGTTTGTAAATATATATTTATCAAAACGACAACTTCAAGAATTCTAGGATAAATTGATTAATTTTATCTTGAATTTTGACAAACTATTCTATTACTGTTACACGCTTCTTCGAAATATTTAAGTTATGCGTTAGCTTATTTACTGTAAAACCAGTACATTCGGTGTACGGGTTTCCTACACCTGACAAAATATCATCCCATATTATTTTTTTTGATTCAAAGCACAAGTTTAAGCCGAAGGTTTTGTTTATTAAACATCTAAAAAGAGTATGCAATAAGATCACAATATTTTGACCATCTACTATTACTTTCAGGATTGCATGATTTTCGGTTCTCATTTTGTGATTCATTATAAATATGTGCATATCTTTACAAAATTTTACTTAAAATTTAGATACAGTATTAAATAAACAGAGATTTCTAATTTCACTCTATATCAAATTTTTATCTATAAATCAAACTGTGTAGGTATGCTTCCAATATCATAATAAAAATACTTGATTTTCTTTAACAATTGTGAAGACATTCCTCATAAAGTATTGGAATTCAACTACACATTTATAATATGTCAAAGATACACGTTGGGTGTCAAAAAAATTAATTCTTTAAGCAGAATTTTATTCTTATCTGAGAAAATAATTAAGAATCTCGATTTATCATATCTTGCATAATTTATTTAATTAATCTCCAATAGTACAGATTACATTTGTGTTTATTGTCAAAAAATACAAATATATTAACCCTTTGAGTGGTGAGTTATTTTTATCAAATTAGGTTTTTTCGTGTATTTTTACTATTACCACACACAAAAATATAAAAAAACATTTTTTTTAGTTGAGTCAATCTGGGAAGAATATTATTTATCGAGTAGTAAATGTTTTTTTAGAATTTCAAAAAAAATAGTTAAAAATTTAAATTAATAAATTTTTTATAACTTTTAAATAATTTTCTAGAAGCTATTACTTCCCATTTGGGCGTAGATTTTTTATTGCATTCTGTGGGCACGTGGTTCTCCACTTCCGCTGATTACAGGAAGGGGGGCGGTCGACCGAATTGGAATATTGCGCTTCATATGGCTACAAATTTGTTTCCAAATATTAACTTTTTACAAAATTCTTTTGTTCACTAGAAACAACCAAAAAAATATGACTGTCAAAAATCACTGATAAATGTGTAGTATTTAGATCTGAAGAAATAATAATAATTTAATAAAACATAAAAGAATGACAATGCGGCCATACTCCTCAAAGGGTTAAGTGTCTTGTAGTTTTTCTTTAGCATTTCTTTTTCTGCGGAATAAGATATAATAAAAATACGTGTAAAGTTATGTACAACATCAGGACAGGTTTCGGTCAGCTTTTAAACATTACTAACAGATGTATGACATAAAATTACCTAGAATATTTCAAAAACGAGTCACTATTTTCATTTTACAAAAGAAAGTATATTTTTTAGGAAAAAAATATATGAATAAAGAGGTATATCTCCTTTTTTCCATAATAAATAATGGATGAAAAGATTTTACTGTAAAGAAAAGCTCAGATACTGTTATATTATCTACGGGTCCAAAATAAACAAAGATTTCACCAGTGTGGTGAATTGCTTTATTTCTTTCAATTTTTAGACATAATGGAACAATAATAAATCTATCAGAATTTTGAGGTTTTTGACACACGATGCTAATTCATGAAAACTACTTTAAGTCACAGTATAGTTTACATACACATAACTAACCGTGCTGGATGTTAATTAGGGTATAATATATGTAATGGACTAAGAATATATGTATATCAGACCAATATTCCAAATCATTATTATAATGTCAAGGTCAAGCCACGTCAAATGTGTCACCCAAGTAAAGTAGCATTACTTGGTGGGCGGAGTCACATTTGACGGGGCCTCATTTCATGCTTCCGATTCTGCCTGCTGAGTCCCAGCCACCAATTCGGTCTGCGGCACAATCGGTACAATCAGATTTGTATTCGACATGAGCTTGTACTTTTCGACGAACCGAGTAAATCTGTGACAGAGGAATGTTTCATCTTCAAAGTCATAAAATATTTT
The DNA here is from genome assembly GCA_022494535.1 of Himalopsyche phryganea. NCBI lineage: Eukaryota > Metazoa > Arthropoda > Insecta > Trichoptera > Rhyacophilidae > Himalopsyche > Himalopsyche phryganea. Next base: position 5,889,388 of record JAGVSL010000001.1, on the reverse strand, counting down.
ACGGTGATGGAAGTATGCGTGAGAGAAAATTCGATAAACCCTTCTGCATACTGAACCGAGTTTCAAAACGGAAGCTTCTTTAATGCTTATCCTGAAAAAATAAGTAGAAAATTTTATAATAAATTATAATTTCACAATAAAATAAATTTTGTCTTCATAAGTTCCTTTTCTTAATATCAAGTTGAATAAATTTAATTGTACTGCGCTTTCAACTCTACATGATGAAACAGCAAGTACCTGTGCCAAGGACCTTTTTGCATTTCAATATGAAATATAATACATACTACAAAACTTTTAGTGTTCTTCAGAGTTCGATAAATTAGTATATCGCAAATACGAAAATAAAACATTAATTGAAATTTTTATTTATTCCATACACTGCCTGAGAGTCTGCATGTGGAGAACCAAAAACAATGTATTGAGTTTACACTTGCCACTGTTAAATGATAAAGATAATAAAGATATTCCTGTGCACGGAGCAGATTGATTATCCATTGACAAAAGTATGTCACCTTTTAGGTAATTAATATTATTACCATATCACTTTTCATTCAATAAATAATACATGTCTATGTATATTTTTTTATAAAAGAAGGGTGTTCCCAGATATAATAAAAAAAATAGTATGGGGCAGACTAGTATACAGTTTTGAAAATACTCATATAAAGAATGGAGAGATAAAAGCCCAGTAGAAGTATAGTTAAGGAATGTACATTTGTGATTCATAAAACCCTTACAGCTTTAGATATTCACATGTAGGGTCATTTCACCAGTAGTCGGCCAGTAAAGCGACAGGTGTACTTTCAAAAGGGATTTGAGTCAATGAATGATAAAACACATATTTTAACAAGGATTAAATAATGTAATCAACGAAAAATAAATTAGTTAATATTGTACCAAGCATAAAATAACAGAAGCTTACAAAAAAATGCCAATTCTCCCAGTGGTCGGTCCCCAAAACTAAAATGGTCAGCCTTTCGTTGCCCAGTGTTCGGACATCACTATGAAACTTCATAAATATTGCGAACGAATTTACTGAGAGTAGACAGAACATTAAAAAACATACTGATGCAAAGCATGACAATATAGAGTATATTTTGTTTTTTTGTCGAAACTTGCGAAGTAAAAATGTGCTATTTTAATTGCGTATTGCATCATGTAGGTTAATATAGTGCAGGTATACATTGACAAGTGGCAAGACTACCTACACGAATTTAAAAAAAAATCCATTTTTTTCATGCATCCACAATTTAAGTTTTAAGTTCAAAAGGCCGACCACTGGCGACAGCTGACTTTGGGAACACTCGCCCTATGAATATAAAAAAAGCAGAGAATAATAAAAACAATTTACCTGCTAGGGAAATATTTGTTACTGTTAAGTAAGCAAGCGGCACCGTCGAGGGTGTGTCTAGTGTAATCAATAGCAGGACACTCTTTGGGAGTTTTGTGTGCAGCACAAAGAAATATCCACTGCTCGGTGGCAGTCATCTGTGTGCATGAGTGAGGAAAACATTCCTCTTGAAGTCTGACAGCGAGACCATTCAGCTCCATACAAAATTGTCTGTAACCATATGAATAACTCTAATGCAAGAAAAATAATACATTTCAGTATTAAAACATTCGATTTGTGAAAACAATCAAATATATTGACAATTAAACTATTCATTTTATTTCACGTCGTTGAATAAATCATAAAAAAAGATATTGTAGCAGATAACTGTTAGAATTTTTTTCATATATGGTATTTTTACGCCTACTCCTTGAAATCGAAATGCATAATATTTATTCATAAGGTATCGTTTTTTATTTATGTTCAACAAATTGTAATAGCATATTTGCACAAATAAAGATCGATCACCAATACGCTTGCGACACAGAATGATGCTTGTCGATCGCATAGATATTTGTACACTGATTGATGATAAAGTACTAATTTACCGCAAATGTTCGTATTTCCACACACCCTCATCTTGAACCTCAGGCATGTTAAGCGTGAAGTCATAGTTTGATGGGTCACGACGAATAGTTTGTTGAATGTATTGTTGTACTGCGAGTGTGCTATCCATATCTTCAAAAGGTTCATCGGGCCAGCGGCAAAAGTCCTGGAAAACATTGGTATGAGAAACAACTGACACATCCTTTCGTACGCCAATAATGGATGTCAAACACTGACACAGTTGATCCGCAGATTTCTACGCCATATTTAGAGATATCGAACACTTATGACTACGGAGAGGAAACTTACAGCTGCTTTTGTACCAGGTCTATTTCTCTTTAAAATAGGAGTACCATCAGCCATCTTCATGTTTGCTGATAATACAATTCAACAAAATCCTGCCCTAATCGAATTTGACTAGAGCCGTGGTTTTCGACGAAACTAGCGACATCTGGCGTTAGTGACTTAGAGTTGCCAGTACAAAATTAATATTATTGTATATCATTCGTCAAAAATATATATGTAATACTAAAATGTGCACGATACTCAATCACTTTTCAAAATTACACCAAATCCTTTTTTATGCGATATATTGGTTTCAGAAATTGACGGGAAAAAATATCTGACTTCTATGTAATTTGATATATTGGTTCCAAAAAATTCGCTTAAAAATATCAAGAATGTACGGAAAACTAAAATCGGTTCATTAAATTTGTTAAAAAAAGTTTTTTATTTATATGTAAACCTTCAATTTTCTTAAAATGAAGCAAGAAAAAGGTGAGATTTTTTGTTGAAAACAAAATAATGTAGATGAATGCAGAATAAAAATCTGACTTGAAAGCGCTTTTAGTTCGCTCCACTGGGGATAACTGCTGAAGTTACGTCATCTGGTTTGAATACGTCACTAGCGACAAGTGTTTGGAAAGTGAAGAAATAAATAAGTCTAATATACATTTTCGATAGTTTTGATTTTTAATATAGTTAGGTTCAAAAATTCGCAAAATATCGAGGATTTTCAATACTCTGTATTACATTAAATAGTTTATACACAGTGATCGTGTTAATATAAACATACATCAGATATAATTATTTCAACTTTTTTATTGCAGTTTCCCGCTGCTTTCACTGTTGGTGACAAAATGCATTAGCTTACAATTTTTTAAATGGTCTTATTGAATTTTGCTCCGACTCATTAGATGAAACGCTTTTAAAAGATTTTTTATTAAAAAAAATAATCGCGTAAATAAAAGGAACGGTGCCACCCACAAAACTTCCGTAAAAAATTGCATAAAAAGACATGTTAGGTACTATACGATATTTAAAAAATGGTGAAGGCATGATGAAAAAAGTGCATTTGAGTCTTTGGGGTGTATTTGAAATAATTATTTAATATTTATGCTAATGCAACATAACATTATCATTCATTGAGTAATAAAAATAATTGTTGATCTGTTTAGTGAGAGGTTTAAAGTGGAAATTGAATGTTTTAAATGGAAAAGTCTTGGAAACCTAAACAGTTACGAATCTTCAATCAAACTAAGAGAAAAAAAATTCTCATCTGAAAAATAAATCTGAAGATAGTGTATATTGAAGGAAATCTAACAGAGTCAAAAGAGTACATTGCTAAATAAATAAATGAAGTTTAGTATACATCATTCATTCATTATATCACTCACTGTTAAATAATGTCCACAGAGTTGCTATGGACCTTCTTTAACAGTGCATATTCATACTTAAATAAAATATTTATGTAAAAAGATAGTACAATTAATTATTATTAACTAATTTTCTAGCTGTATGCGCATTGAATTATTTTTCTTTCATAATTATGTTATCTCTACTGTATAGCAGAACATACATGTAGTAATATGTATATTTGTATGTCTGTCGGTCACAACAACTTCTTCCAAAGGGCGTATACTCGCGACGTGAAACTTTCACACGTCATTCTGGCTAAAATTGTTAGATCAACTGCTCTATTTTCAACTGTTAACTCTCAACTTATAACATTTAACCTAAAACTGAAAACGATGTATTTTTGACGTTTACGATTTGGGATAAAAAAATCAACAAATGCTGATCGCCTAGCGGCCGCTTTGAACCAAATATTCCGTGATTGTTATCATCAGCGTCGTGTTGCTTAGTAACTATAAATAATATCATAAACGTCACAAATCATTATTGTTCATGCTTGAATCGTAAAATTTGTGTAAAATCAAAAGATGCGGAAAATTAACCCTTTGTTTTCGAAGATGTTTAATGCCCACATCAATGTTAAATGCTATATCTACACTGTGCATTTCAAAAACTTTGTTATTATCTACGAACGTTGTTGGAAAAAGTCAAAGGTCCAACAAGTTTCAAAGATCTCCGAACCGTCGATAGAATTGAATGTAAAACGTGGCTTGGTAAATTCGTAAATTTTGATGTGCATCTGGAATCGTCTGGCGAATCCACCAAACTCGACATTGACAGGATTTTATGAGCACTGCAAAAATGTTAGCTTTGAGAATACATTATTATAGCGTGATGATCCGAAATTCAAGTCAAAAAATGTTTTCAGTCGACACAAAGAAGGTTCAATTGTTAAAGAAAATTACGCCATTTGATAATAAGGATATGGTCTTATACCGTGTACTCCAGAAACTTTTACTTTTGTTACATTCTATGTAATATGACTGATATTACACAACGTCAAAGGTTCAACGAGTTTCAAAGATCTCCGATCCGTCGATGGAATTGAATGTGATACACATCGTGAAGGACACATATTGGGATTCATATTGAGACTACTCTATAATGACAATCAATACAAGACAGCTGCACATATTGGGATTCATCATTGAAAAAATGAACACTCTTTGCAGTAATCCTCTCATTTTGTGAACGTTCCATCACAAAAACACTTTGGGAGAATAATAAGAACTGCGTGTCAGAAGATATATTATTTTGAATATCTTGCGTGGAAAAAATCCTCACTTTGCCTTGAACTCTACCCATGGCATCTACAACGAGGCACCCATCAAGAGGGTGGGGAAGTTTTATCTGTTAATACTACTGGACTATATTTTGTGGGTAATACAAGAGGTACAGTCCACGGTAATATTTTTAACTTTCAACCAAATTTCGATATAGCGAGCCAACGTCTAAATGAACTAATAATATAAGCGTCTTTTATCTCGGGTGAAGCCAGGTAAAAAATACTAGTACACTAAAATTATGTGTACATTGTACACATAATATTGTCGTTGTTTTGGAAGAAAACACTAAATCGAAAAAATTACATATTGAGTTAGTTATGCCAAAATGTTCCTTATTTCGAACTCTACCGTAAGGAAGGTCATACATATTTTTATAAATAGTATTTTTACTTAAAAATAGTTTTGTACACACAAACTAAACGAAAAAGATATAGCATTTCAAACATTTGAAAAACTTCAAAGATCAATTACTGACAACTAGTATTTTTCAGTTAATGTTTATTTCCAGAATACCGACGATATATCGAATATAATGCATTTAAGATACAAATTGAATTAAGTAGGCCAGGAGCCAAAGGATTAAGCGCAAAAATACTTCGCCTGCGACGTGTATGCAGTGTTCAATATCCCAATATCAACGAAAGACTTCAATACGAGTTTTTGTATAAAAGATAGATTTAATTGAAATTTGCATGTTTGTTTTCTTATTTTATTATTACAAATGACAATTTTAAATCTTTTGCCTCATTTATTTAAATTTCGTCTTCACATATCACGGGCTAAAAACCCAGTACGGACAAAAATGTCATATGTTCATTTTTTTATCGTTTTGCGGAATTATGTTTAAAGGCATTGATGTTGGTAATGTCTAAATTCTCTCCCATCCATCCGATCCTAAAAGTGGAGAATAGTGACAGCGATTAGTTAAAATAATTACTTGTCGTATCGTAACACCATCATACCGACATTACTGTAAAAAAAGACTGTTGAGATGATCCATATGCTTCATATTGGAAATTGGATATCGTTGGAAAAAATCTACAGGTCGGAGATAAGGTGGCCAATATTTTCCTAACTATGGTTTCCAAAGGCATTTAAATGGCTGGTTTATATCGAGTGTATACTGACAGAACGCATTAATCAGTTTTTGGTGGTTTTAAATGTCAAAATGTATGCAATTTAACGCTTTACGCACCGATAGAACGCATGTAGTTTTAGGATATTATAATGGTTTTGAAAAAAAGAGTATTAAGGCATATTGTTATTTTTTTTTATTCTGCCAGAAAGCATGATATGACTATAACTTATCGATACCAAATCTTATGATTTGGATGTCAAAAAGATTATTCTTTGTAATGCACAAATAATCTTTTTAAATCTCAAACAATTGTACTTGGGAGAGGAGTACTTTGAAAAAAAAAATATGCTTTAATTGCGATTATTTCATTTTCAACTTGTTTTTATGACTCAATGCGTTCAGTCAGTATAACCTCGATATTACATTTTAAATATTCACTCAGTGGCGAAGTGTTGCACATAGAATATTGCTTGACCTAAAATTTATTTTGGGATACCCACACGCCCATGACCTTTATTAAGGACATACGAAACCATTTTCTAATGCAATTATCTTCATCTGCGCCCTCCAGCTCTTCATACGCTCACCTTTTGATTTTTACTAACCCGCTAAAATTCTATCCCTGCTTTATTTAAAACAGCATTTCTTAAACAATGTTCCGTTGAACACTGGTGTTCTGTAAAAAGTGTATTCCTTGATGAAATATCAAAATTAATATGCATACATAAAAGTTTTATTGATGTCATAATTAAGTTTTTGTTTTAGCTAAACACTTAGATCTTATATATTTTTCTTTAACATTTAAAGAAAATATTATGCTGAAATTTCACGAATCGTAGAGTGTTCTGCCGTAGGAAATGTTTGGGAAATCCTGATTTAAAGCATAATATTATATATTTTTGTACTTTTTTTTTTACTTTCCGTGATATATTGATGTTTCATCTGAGTAAAATATCACCATACTGAAGTTTACGAGCCTGCATCCATAAGATCAGTGGTATTCAATATTTTTGTTTCATGGGGCTTAAAAAAGTCAAGTAAACTAGACACGTACACCCTCATTACCCGTCCAACAACTTTCTAATTAATAATACATGCAAAATCTGCGTTAATCGCAGGTAACGTTTTTCTTATTTATAATATTATTGCCCTAGTGTAATTTATGTTTGTATATTTTGTGACATAATAAATATACATATTTGCAGGATAAAGTCAAAGTCATTTACTTTTCACACTCGTAAAATATGGATTCAAATAATGATAAAAGTGCACTTGCCAACATCTTCATTAACTAAGATATGTTAGACAAAGAAGTCTATTCTTGTGATATGATTTTTTTACGGTTTGTAAATTTATATTAATTTCTAGTCCCATAAAACCAACACGTGGCCTACTGGTTTGTATTCGATATCCTATATCATCCATACCGATGATGCACCGGCTATAAATACAGAAGAAATTCGAATACAATGTAGAAATTGACCATCCAAATTTTCGATAATACGGGACTTAATTATTGTGCGTTTAGATATTTATAAACCAAAATTTTGTAATTTTACATAATATTACGCTATGGTAGATAAAACGTTGTATTGGAAAAATCGTCAAAGACAAAAACAATTATCAGGAATTGTGCAGATAGTTCAATGAAATTATAGCAGATTATTCATCATACAAGCAAAATAACTTTTCGAAATTCCTTCAGAGGAGCTTAAAGTATCCTAGTTTGAGTATCCCTGGTCTATATGACAGGAAGAATGTGACTCGATATAACGTTTGTGAAGAAACCTACGGACTCGAAAGAAAGGAAAGAAAAAGAACGATAAAAAAATGAATGATACAAGAATTTTTATTAAATGTCTGTATAACGCGGATTTATCATTAAAATCATTATTCAGTTTTAAATATTCTGCCTATTCTAGAATATTATTTAAATATAATGAATCAATCGATATGTTTTGTTAAACTATTAAAGAGCTAATAAATACCTATATAAGCAATAGAAATATAGGTAATTGAAGAATAACAATGGATAAAATATCGGTTACATTGAATATATAATATTATTTTAAGGGTTATAAATAATTGCACTTTGTGTTAGGTAGTATTCACTTGGTACACTTGAACTTTTATTTCGATAGTTGGCACTTTGTATAAGATAGTATTAACTTAGTACACTCAAAATTTGATTTTAATAGTTTTCACTTTGAAACGGATTCTTTTAACAAAGTACCACAGACTAATTTCGATAGCTTGACTTTGAAACGGATTTTTTTAATTTTGTATGGTATGGACATTGAAATAAATTATATTAACATATTGCATGTCCACTTAGAACCCTGCTTCTTCATAAATACCACTCCTATAATATACTAGTGAATAAATTATAATACGTGGAGAAAAAACAATACAGGCGGCCTAATATAGAGTTGCGACAAGTAAACTAGTCTATGGTGGAAAATCCTATGTTGCAAGTGGTAAAGAATAAGTGACATTTCATTACAGCGTTGTGAAACTATCGATTTCAAAGTGTGAGTATTTATATTGAGTGAAAACTATTTTGTCTATGTGATAATATTTTTTCGTAAGTGCAACATATTTCTTCAATGTTTAAATATATTTTATTATGTGGCATCACTTTATTTGTATTGAAATAATTTGTTTTTTGTGGAATGTATTTGTTATAAGTGAAAACTATCTTTACGAAAGTGAATATCATCTAAACAAAAGTGCATTTAATTGTAAGCCTTATTTTAAATATGTTTTATTACTGGACTACAGATTAGGCACTATATTTTGCTGCTGCAAATGGCAGGCAGTCATTCAATTTTATAACCTTTGTAATCCTTGAAAAATATTTTCCAATCCTCCATTGGCTATTTTGTCCATTTTTATGACCTTAGTAGATCTATCATCTTGTTTCGCGTTGCATTTATCAAATAATAATCAGATACAACAACGCTTTACAAACAGCACCCACTCACGCGTAATCTTCGTCGTTTTCTTCAAAAAACTCTATACAATGACTGTGAAGAGAAAGGGTCTATTTTGACACATTACTTTCGCACGGGAACAGGTTGTGAGACGCAATTTTCTTGGAAAATAATATGGCAGTCCATTTTCTGTAGCTCATCATTTTAGTTAAGGGTTCGCGATGAGATTCTAGCAAAGCCTGAGGCGCATATACTTCTACACTTTCAAGGCCTCTGGAGTTGGCTGTATGACATCATAATATCTTCCATGATGTTTTGAATATCTTTTCATAACTGATATGATCTTCCTCAACAATTCCTTCGAACGTCCTTCATATTCGACTGACTGACTTCATTTCACGCTTCATCAATGCTTCTGATAGTATTCATATTATTAAATTATTTCCACTAATAAATACAGCATGGCAAGTTATTTCTACCATCAGTTTCTTCAGTGAGTTGGCGTATGCTTTTTCATAAATAATAACCGAGTCAAAGAGTTTCTGATTGGTAAGTTAACAAAGGTTTTCATTTCAGTTCTCCGGATGTATTTTCACCGAGAAGACGAGCTAGAGGATCGTTGGCCTGAAGCAGTAATCTGAAATAAATATACGTGTTAGCGTTCGTTTTCAATACAGTCCCGTTTTATCATAGACATATTTCACAAGAAAAAATATTAAAATTGAATCGCAATATAACGAACTCGCATTCGCCGGGGTCGCGATGAACGAAGATTTCCTGTAATTCATACTAAGCTGATATATTTTCAAAATATACCAATGTCGTTGTATGGGTACATGTATTATGTATAGATATGTATAAATATAAGGAGTACCTAATCCATAAAATAACTGGGAAATTTATATTTTACTGGGGAGTACCCGGCATGCGTTGCAATGCCACTCAAAGAAAGAAAGTGTTTGTGTTTTAATTCTGTTTATTGAAGTGCTTTTGGACACACAATATTTTTTGTTTCTGTCTGGTGTGTACACGAATAAATCAGAAAGTTTTCCGAGATGTCGCTATTTTTACGAACATGATTCTTTATTTTAGATTGTTTTTTAGAATGTAGATATATCTGGATTGTGAGATTGAGTGTTATATATAATAAAATCTACTGTAAGTTAAAAATTAAAATGTTGAGAGTCGGGCTCGGGCCGGGTCAGGCCTGATTGTACTATATCTTTCGCGCAAGTGCAAGCAATAACTTGACAAAGTTTTATCGGAATCGGATGAACGGTATGGCAGTGCATAAGATACGAATAAACCCATATTAATTTTTATGTATTATTTATCAGGAGGATATTTAAATATTTACTTTTTTATAAATGCAATAATATGTAAACACAATTAGCTATGCATGTTTAAAAATAAGTCCCGCATACAAAGATTTCTAACGACTCCAAGATTCGAAATATTCGTTGAAAACAAATATTCGAAAATTGCATATGAGAACCTAATCGATAATATAGTACCTAATCGAAAAACTACAAGCTTAGGAATAAGTCGAAGCTGAAGATATTAATTTTCAAGTTTTTCCAATAGATTTCACTTCAAGGAAATTGATTCTTTATTTGTATTATTGTTTAGATATATCGTAGTAACGGGGAATTTTCTGTGTTTAATAAAACAATATTGTTATAAGGATTAAATTTCATTTTACTCATGTGTATAATCCTCTTCATTTTATTTAAAACAAAAAATGATAAATGTACTTCTGCAGTTATCAGTGTGTATCAGTGTGTTGTTGTTTAATTTTAAAACGCTATTCCTATAAGCTAAAGAACATTGAATTTTCGCTACTTCACCTAAAAATGGATTAGGTAGTATAATAATACTTAGTTTCCTTGAAACATGTCAATATATGAATTTTATTATGCATACTCATCATTTTTTCATAATATTTGAGTAGACGTATTAAGTTTTAAGCACATACTAATTATTGTCAGACAATTTTGGCTTACAACTTCGGAATAGGTTTTTTTCCAATAAATAATTTAAAATATGTTTTAATAAATTGAATACGTGTTAATGGAGATTTTTCGCCAGTAAAACAAATGAAAAATCTATTCGTAAATATGATTTGAAAAATTCAGGGACGATATTTTACAAATATTATTTCATGGTAAGAATTTGAAAAAAAAAGATTTCATTATTCAAAATTCATAAAAATGTGAAACATAAAAATTGCAATACCAGGCGAATATATCACTACTGATATTAAATTTCTGCCAATATAGATAAAAATACCTTTATTTATTTATAAACATACTTATCATAATCACATAAAGCTGATTTTCTCTAATAGCTTTAATTTATTGTTTCTTTAATTTCAAATATCACCGTTAAAAGGCTAATTCATCAATACTGGAATCTGCCAATTTTGATTGGATTTACGTGTAAACAAATCTTTCTGTATGAAAAGTCCTCAATACCGGATCTCAGTTTCGGTAATACCGGTGTTGAAAACCCTAGTTAATGCCAATTTGCTACACATAAGATATAAACATAAAAGTATTTATAATATTGTAAATAAACATATGTTGAACAGAATCAAATAAAAGCAGAAAAAAATACTAATACCATCAAATTATATTATACGAGAAAAATAATTTTGACAAACAGCAACAAATAAATATGTACACTATCTGACGCTTAGCACTATTAATTTATTTGAATGCTCCCTTCGCATAAAAGGTTGCATTGTGATTAAAGGAAAAGTCGTCAAAATAGTTGACAAAATTTTGCCAAGTTATTTGTGTGTATTTTCGCATTTGAATCTGAAATTAATTCCCCGGGCAGGAGAGGACGCATGCGCGGTGTTCATTTGTTGCGCCAGGTCTGTCCAACGTTCGCCCGCGCGCTCAGGTGGGTCACACAATACACGGCTCAGTTTGTATCGCGCCGTCGAACGTCGTGGGAGGACCGGTACAATTCTGACCGATTCTTACGTGCATTCATATTACAAATAATACACACGATACGACTCGCTGAGGCTTTACTCATTCTCAGGGTCGGAGTAGTAGACTGAGAGGAAAATGAAAATACTTTTTGTTCTCATCGAATAGCGAATCGGTGGAATGCTTGTGAAAAATTAAAGAAAAACTACTTTCAGAAACTTTTGCCTGTCAGTTTTGAGTAAAGAATAATTAGCTTTCAGGCAAGACTTAATTGTCAATTAAGAATATACCTTTTTACGATTGTATGTTAAAATATATCATTCATTATACACTGCGAAAATTGTGATACTTTAAAGATGTACGTTAAGAAATATAAGTAGCACACATGTTTAAAATGACTATAATTGAGTTTGATGAATCAAATCTAAACAAACGATTAAAGGAAATTTTTCCATTTATTTTTGTTGGGTATTACTAATAAAATCTATCAATCAATTGATAAATAAAATTAATTGAAGTTTAAAAATAAGTTTGACGAATTGATGATAAGTCGATAAGTGCATACAGAAAATTATAGTTATAACAAAATTTACATCTTTAAAAAAGGAACAATAGTGAATTTTTAATTTACCTCTGTAGACGATAATTTTGATACATTTGATGTTGATTGATTGTGGTTAGTGCAATTCATTGTATATCCTAAATGCAACCCTGTTTTATTTTGCATCCCACTAAGATCAGCGGGTGCGTGGTCGTTTAGTTTCATTTTAACGTAAACCTTACTCCCAAGCACGTTTCTTATTTTAATCTAATACACGTATGTAAAACAAACGTGTCTGAAATCAGCAACAATGCAAAGTTATTGCACTTCATCCATAACATCTACAGATAATACTAACCATTACAATAATTGCACAAATTTAGTTTCGACTCGGCTAGTGTTTAGTTTTTAGTATGCATTACTTTTATCGGCGTGTAATGTTCCAAAGTTTACTTTAATTTCATGTCATTTAATTTTTTTGATATTGCAGTGTTTTTATACAAACTGAGATCTGCAGTTTTTTCTCGTGAGTTTGAACTTGAAAAGTGTCGCTAATTTTTGTATGTTATCAAAGACGTTTGGGTAAACATTGCTCCGGTATACGTTTATTATTATCATGTGCGTCATTTGTGTTTTAATATATTTTGAATCATTCGCGTAGTCATTTAGTTAAATACGAAGAATTATTAAAAAAGTGTTGTGTGAGGTTCAGATTTTTCATCATGGCTACAGAGTGGCTAACGGCGATAGATAAGAGGTAAGGAAATTCAATATTGATTCAACGCTTTTTTGTTTGTAAAGGTGACAACTAAAGAGTGTTGTTGGAAACTAAAATAAAGGAAACACACCTGTTTTACGAAAATAAATAAGAAAACATTACAAAATCACTATTGTTTAATAGTTATGAATATTTGGCGAATCTAGTAAAAAGATAATGTTTAACGTTACAGAAAGAATTGACACTGCATAAAATATACTGGTGAAAATTTTCATTCATTGCAGGTAAAATCAGGAAAAAATGAAGGAATTCATCCATGAATCAATCTCAAAGTATACGACCACAAATATGGATGAAAATACGTTGATAAAACAGTATTCTTAAATAATTACGAATCATTACTTTTTTAATGGAGCGGTAGGAGCCATTCTTAGCGATCCATAATATATTTTTGGCAAACAAATATAGATTATTGTTTTTTAAATATGAAAAATACTTTGATATCTAGAATATTGTTGTTTGTACCCTCGAGTTGATTTTGGTCATCTTCGTTCAATAATTCATGAATGTGTCTTAGGTTATTTGAAGATAAGAATATTTGCTGTTATACTAAACGTTTTTACATTTTATACCGAATTATTTTTCAACATATTAATGCACTACAAATTACACTTAGTATGTATTGATAAATCCCATGAAATAATTGCAACAAATCTAACCCACACCTCATTTGACATCTTCAGTCCTACGAGAATATGGTTTGGGACATTAGATACCTAATATTTACTTTTAAAATGCATTTAAAAACTTTAAAGAATGATTAAAATAAAAAAAAACATGTTATATATTGATATTTCATTTTTGCATTATTTACATATATCCAAAAATTTTTAAGGGATTAAAGTGAACAATAATTTTACTATATTAAGTTCACAGAGTCACAAATCACACTTAGCTCAGAAAAAAATATTATTTTTTTGAATAATCGGAATTGAATATATTACAAGTTGAAAATAAATATTAATAAGCCATTGATTAGACGTCGAGGACGAGGGATAAATTAGCGTGGGGTAAAAATGGAGGTAATGAATGCTCAATCTACATACATTTTCACAGATATGTATTTTTTAAGTTCAAAATACTGTAAATTGGGCAAGGGATGCTAACTTTTTTCTCCCTTTCATCTTGAGGGGGTTCAAATCATTTTAAACTTACATACTTTGGGGTTATTTTCAATAATACGATCCCTATCAAAGATAGACTCGATAATTTGCAACGATTCTAGCTTTCTAGAAATATTGAAAATTTAATTATATTTGACGTAGTAATGGGTCAATAAACGATGAAATGAAATTTATATAATTGTCGACGTTTTTAATGACCGATGAAAAAATATCTTCAGTGCCGTGTGGCAAAAGAAAATAATAAAAGCAACGCAGAATTTTTCAAGGCACTCTCGCATATTTATATGTATTTGCATGCTTATCGTATTCATTCAATAAAAATGCTTCGTCACGTTTAGTTTCAAATTGCAAAACTGAAGATCAATATGAAACCATATTATAATATATATTACACATGCTCATTACAATAAGCAGATTACTCGTATGTATTCATTTTGCATTTGTATTGTGTTTGTATTTTATATAACATTGACTAATAATAAAGGTGCGTATACACGAGTCATTCAATTGAATCAGCTAGTGAAGCAAAAAATAATCACCGTAGAATGAAATAATAAAATTAAGCACATCATAGACTGCTCAATATATATTTTTATTCTAAGAGGATAAAAAGTTATACGAAATTAGCACAATACATTTAAGAAATTATAGACACATTCATTGAAGTTTCTGTAATGAAAAAAATTTAATTCAGTGGAACCCAGATTTTTCGTTTTTCAAAGGGATCCTGAAAAAATCAATAAATGTTTGAAAGTTTTCAGTCTCTCAGCTAGAATCCTTTCTTCATAGGGGGCATTTTAGTTGGAGGTCAGAATAATTCACTAATAGTCTATAGATTAGTACTCAGTAGGGGAGTCATCAGCGGAAACATTATGAACTGGTATCATACAATAAGACGACACCTGCAGACTTGTAATATAGGTCTTTTTTACGATTGTGGTTGAATAGGATTGAACGTACTTAAGAGCGGGATGAAAATGTTTGACAAAAACAAAATCGGGATTAAATTCGTCACAAGACATCAATAGCGACTGAACGGAGCCGTCGCACTGCTGAGGTGGATGGCAAATTTTAGACAAAAACGATCAATGTATAAATCAGTAATATTTGTGATTGAACCATAGATCGGGGAGCGATAGATTCGGGGTAATTTAATATTGCTATTATGAGTGTTTGACTGGTATTACAGAAAATTAATGATATCTGCTGGAAAACAATGAGTGCGGGAACGATAGATCGAGGCACCACTATTTTAAGTATAAATATACGTTGGTCGCAACAGAAAAAAAAATACCAACTGAGACAGTCATCACAATTTTTGACAATTTCATGATGGGGTCATTCTTATAGATTAAAAATTAATATACTGTGGTAAACTATTCTATATAATAGTAACACACATTTTCGTTTGTACAGATCAGTGGTCTCCAAACTCAATAAGGATGTGAGCTACTTTCAGAAATTTAAATTGTCTGGTGAGCTACTTACACATGTTTCTTCTCTATTATTTTGTATCATCGTCCTTTATCGTACCATAAATAATATTATTATATTACCTTAGATAAATTAGGACATCGCATTTCCAATAAAACATAAAATGAGTACTTTAATTATTTATTTATAAAGAAAATAATATCTTGAAATAAGTGTGAATAAAAGTAAAAATAGTGAAGAGAATGCCATTCTCTTTCCTCCACAATTTTTTCAATTTTCGGCGAGTACCTTGTCACGCTCGTCTTAATGCAATTATCTAGATGTACATCTGTGAGTCTGTTTCTATATCTACTTTTAACCGATTTCATAGTGGAAAATTTTGGTTCACATAGGAAGTTAGAACAAAACAATGCCTTCATTTTGAGCGCAATTCGAACTAAAATTCGATACTTTTCTGTTGGGACGAAAGGCGAAACATATTCTACAGTTGAAGCAACACTCTTAATCAACAAATCACGTTGAAATTCTATCAATTCCATTTCTAATGAAAGACCATCTTCTTGAAATTTTCGATGGTACATGATAAAATATTCTATGCGAGCTACCGTTTGGCGATCAGTAGTAGTATGCAATGAATTCACTGATATTATCATTCCTTTTAAGTAAATGTCAACCAAATTTAGTTTAAATCAAAATATATAGTATATAATGGAACTTAAACAGTTATTAAGGTTTATAATAATTACAAAAAAATTAAGAAGTGATGATTATCAAATATTATTTCAAATTTCGAAACAGATACTTGGAATAACAGTACCCAATATTTTGAAATTTTAAAATCAGTTGAGGTACATGAACTCAAAAAGAATGCGGGACAAAGATATTGCATTGCTCCCTGTAAAAAATCTTAAATTGGAAAAAAAATAATAAGCCTGAGATTTTATCCAAAACCGTTTATAAATTACTAAAACGGAAAAGTGGTTGATTATTATCTAAGAATTGCTTAAAAGATAGTTTGACAGTTTTTAATGAGCAACAAATATTCCGACCGCGATCAAGGTTAAACGCTGAACAAAATAATTAAACATCTATTGAGATAAGAAAACACCCACCATTTTATTTCACTTTCTTTCCAATTTAGAGGTAGACAGGTTTTTTTTTAAATTTTATCCACTCATTCACTTGCCACTATTTTATTTTGTAACAAATAAATCCAATACGATGACTTACATGCCAATTATAATTAAATAATATAATGGTGATTTATAACGAAATTCCCAATATGAATAACACGAGGAAAATAATTGTTAGCAATGGTAAACAACAAATTATGATGGTAAAAGCCATTTAATATTATACTAAAGTAGAAAGTTAGAGGAAATTTTGATAAACTTCAGTAGATTAAAAACCGTTTGGTTTACAGAAAGTATCGATCTTACTTTATTTTATATAATATGTTGCTATTTACAAGAAAGATCGATGGAGGAAAACGATCAATCGAGGCACAGTTCAAACGATCCCCATTTTGTACGAAAATATTTTAGGAATTGACGAGACGGTTGACTCATTTGGGAAAATGATTAATCGAAGAACGATAGGTGGAGGTCATGGTGCAAGAAGTATGAATAAACTAGATAAAAAAATGACAGTCGCTATTTTTATCTTTGTGACGTCATACGCTTTGATTGAGTTACAATTAACTTTGTTTTCAACAGTGTTTTGGTGACAGTAAAAATTTGGTTCGTCCTAGTGACCTCATATATTTTGGAAAAACAACGGCCGACCTTACTAGTACTTCCAACACCATATGTCGAGGTTTTATGCATGAACCGAACAGTAGTGTGGATTTTATAGTCCGATTTGAATAAGGAGTGTCTAGTTAGCCTACTATAGTGGATTATGTATGTTATGATGAGAAATAATCTAATAAATTCTACTAATTAGAAATTAAATAATGTAACCTAATGAATGAGTCAGTGGGAAGTACGCCAGAATCTTGATGAGCTAATTTTAGAGGAAAATTGCCGGCGTTGTGGAATAAAAAGCTCATTATTTTACTCATTGAATCTAAGGATTAAACATATTTTTTAATTGTTCATAATGAATTCAATTTTTTTTTCATACGTTTTGATGCTTACGGCTTTTTATCTTCAAGATCAAGGTTGATCTCATGTCAGTTAATATTTCACACCAAGCACCGTTACTCTTCTTTATAAATATATATCAAGTTCATTGTGTTGAGAGCTTTTGTTTGTTTTGTTGTTGGATGCAGTAATTCAAATGAAAATAAATTATTGCCAAGCAAAAGCTGACCCTATCTGTGATAATGGGTAAAAACTTTGTCACTTGACGTTTACCACACTTTAGAAGCAATTAATTCTTTTTCTTGCCTTTATTCCGCTCAAGTATTTTCTTCCATCAAGCTCTAAGTTTTCCCCATTTAGAATCGTTCAGAAAGTTTCTGAGAGGAATTTTAGTATAAAATTTTTTTTTTATTTTATCAGTGACCATAATTGCTATATTTTATTTCAAGGTTCATTCACATATTTCATTTAATGTCAACTTTAATTCGATTTTATAAATTGCATTATTGAGAATATGCTATGTTTCAGATAATGTTATCGCAACATAAACTCGCAAATCCCACATTCTCATATCAAAACATTTTTCATTTGTTGATTTGATTTTAACTGTATAAAGCAACATTTCCCAATGATTTATGAAATGTAATAATTAACAATTGTTAATCATTTAAATATTATGCACACATACGAAAATAATGATGTGGAAATCGTACTTATAGTAAATTAACGATGTTATTCTGGTCTCATGTCAAGTATTGGTTTGTAGAATTACGAACTTTAAACTGTAGTCTGACGTATGTTAAATGTTTACAAGTGTTTTATGTGTTTATAATGCGCTCTAATAGTATTCCAATTATATTTGTGACGTAATTATGTAATAAAAAATGTCTACGCAAAGATGTCTGACGTAGCCAATACCCCGATAGTGTTACTTGAAACTTTCAAGCTAGCTGCCTGTTAGGGGTGAATATTATGTAATGTACGCTTCGGAACCTGGAGCTATTACATATTCGCTTAGATATTCAATAGAACACTGCGTATCTACTCGGGCAGCGACGACATGAAAATTTAATGAATTAATGAACAACGCGCCATCTACCAGGAACTAAGTGAGATTGTTGTGGTGTAAGGTTGTTTAACCATTTAGACTCCGGTCTCAAAATACGCGTTTACTTACAAAATTTTAAAGATGCTTACATTACTTACATAAGCAATTCTAATAAAGTATCCACATTTTTAATGTTAATTTTAATATTCAACGTTTGAATTTTTTAAATATTTAGTGCGAGGTTTTAGATTCTGTTTGTCTCTTCTTCCAATTGCTGATGATCATCCACATGACGTATTCGACGGTGTGACGATGACAGTAGCATGGCATGTTTTATTAACACAGTTTACTCGTTCGCCTTCGAGTCATTCTCGATTGTAACTGATTAACTGAATAGCTTAGAAATGTAAAGTTTGAAATGATAAACAGGACAGGATTTAAAATAATATATTATCATAATGCCAAGACGTAGTCTATATTTTATCTAACATCATACCCATTTATATTGACTGATCAACTTGAATTTTTGTTTGAAATTTTAATACCGGTTATGTTTAGTAGTTACTTATTCACTCTAATGATAAAATAGTTTCATGTTTTGTTCGAACTGAATAAGCTACTTACAAAGTAGTTGGTAAATGGTTGAGCGAAGCCGGTTCCGATGATGTGTTTATTTGGAATTAGAACTTCATTTTTTAATTTGTCGATATCCGAAAGGAGATCGATTAGATAATATAGCTGGTATACATTTCCTCAGACTATTTTTTTTATAAATGTCTTGCAATGTTACATCAGTGTGTATCAGAAACAGACATGAATAAAAAAAAAATACTTAACATGTTAGTATCAATCAAACTGTGATATATGTACATTTTTTAAAAATCGTACAATATTGAAGAAAAGTACCTGGGAGTTAAACAAAGACCGCTAGTATGTCAAGTTAAGTTTAATATTGGTTATTGCTTTTTGTATTGAGACAATTGTAAACCTTAGTTAGACTTATGATTTATGCTCTTCGTGTTTATTTATTATAGCTCTTCAGATTTAAAGTAAAACTTATGGAACGATTTTCGGATCAATTTTGTAGATATAAATTTATTCCAAGTATAAAAATATCTATAGTAGATACTCGTTTTACTGCTGTCTGATCCAGAGTTGTGCCCTAAAAGGGAAAATCCTCGAATAGGGGCACTAAAGGACTAAAGCCATGCGTGCAAAGGAATCGCAATCGGAGCGAAAGAGCCTTTATTCGAAAAGCAAGCTTATTGAGGTGTGTCATCTAAAATACTTTCAGGGACGTCTGAATAAAAGAAAACGTTAGCTTTTTAACGAGAATGTCTAAAAAAAGTAACAGCTTACTGAGGGGTTCATAAAATAATCATTCAATAGAATTTGATACCCTTTGATGTACTGACTATTTTAAAAACAGTTGTGCAAGTATAATATCATAATACTATATCGTCAGACTGGTATATAAGACTCGTAACTCCACAGACGACAGGGTTACGCGAGAGCGTACAAACGTTATTAATTTACTGCGAAGAACGTCAGAAATTCCTTATCGGTTAACTTAAGCTTTTATAATCAGCTATTTAAATTACAATATTTTTACACGAGGTAATAGGAATATGTTGTTTCACCTAATAAAAAGTACTTCGTTTACACATTAAAATAAGTTTAAATTGAACTAACTATAAATTTTTGTATAAAAATTTGTTGTAAATCAGTCAATTATTTTAAATTATATTACAAGGAGCTTTGGCCGAATTATAATGTATTTTATGTGAGTTTAATGATAAGTGGTCAATAATAGTTTGAATTTTTGAATATTGATAATTGAATCCGTATTTAAGAGTATTGCTATTTATAGTCATTATTATCCACATAGAAATATCATCGCAATTGATTGAATTCGATTGATATAACTTTATTGTAATAGTGTTAAAAATAACTTACTTATAGACCATACAAACATAGATGGATCAAATAATCTTCTAAAGCCTTAAGTACAGCTTTTGGTAGCTTTTATAGGCATCTCGATAAAACTAGTTTTTTCGAATTATCGCCGTCCTATTACAGTATGTTACACGTATAGATATGTCTATATTTATATATAAATGAATGTTTTTTTGTTTGTCCTTTATGCGTTCCTATACCATTCATCCGATTTCAAATGAAACTTTAGTGAGTAGTTGAGAGAAAAAATCTAAAAAAAAAATTAAATACTTTCAAACAGCGGCATCTCCGAAAACCTTCTGATTTATTCATGTACGCACCAGATGGATAAAAAATATTGTGTATCCAAAAGCACTTCAATAAACAGAATCAAAACACAAACACTTTTTTTTAGCGGTGATGTATATACTCAATTAAAATACTAAGTTAACATTGATATTTTGTAAATCTTATTTGATTCATTGTATCTTACTGATTTAGAAAAAAGTTTGAGGGATTACATTTTTACCTGTCTTAGATTTATGTAATATAGTGCTGAGATATTCCATTAGAGAACCATATATAATAAAATATTACGCTCCACACTGAAATTGAAGATTGAAAAAAAGATATGTATATATTTTCTGTAAATTATTTTTCTGATCAATAATAAAATTTGTTATCCAAAGCTTTTTTTTTTTTAATGCGATGAACTTGTTTGTATCATACCGGAGATCATGTCTCCTCAATGATACGTTAAGTCCACAATAAATATTTATAATATAAGTAACAATAAGAAATAATAATAATGTTAAATTTGAAGGAATATGATGAGTACACAATAATTATATTAAAGTCGTCAACTAGCAATTAATTTAAATACACAAAACTTTCTATGGTGAGGCAACAATTAAGGATTAAATGGTGAGGGGCAGGGAAGGTAAACTTTTTCTCCAAAGGTGGCCGCAAATTTTTTGAACTGATAAAAGTTCTCCGGGGAAGAAACCAGATCCGGATGTCCTATAGGGCCATCGCGACTATTTCTGCAGGACAAATAAAGAATATCTCTTTCGATGGACATAATTGGGCAATCCCAAAGAATATGTTCAGAATCTTGATTTTTATCACCACAAGGACAATATGGGTTTGGTTTAATTTTAAACTTATATAATTTGGCATTAAACGCACCATGACCAGTGATAAATTGGGAAGTCCAGTGATCTGGAGAAAACCATGTTGCATTCTGACGAAAGAGAATATCTGAGAAGAATAGATGGGTAGTTCTACCCCGAGGAGATATTAATCACCGTTTTTGCCATTAGAAGTCATTAGAACAGTTAATGAGCAGAGTTTTTTCACTTTAGCTTTGAGAAACTGTTGAGAATCCAATGGCTGAAGAATTGTGCTGCCAATTTGAGCTGGTTTCCCGAGCAATAAGAGATGAATTGCAGCTCTTCTTTGGACTTCTAAATCTAGAGGAATAAGTCCTAACATAACAGGAAGACATTCAGTTGAGCAGGTTCGTTAGGCTTTGGATATAGCAAGAAGTGGAAACCTTTGCCCCCGAAGAAGTATTTGGCATATTTCCTGTCGTTGGGAACATCTATATGCCCAGCAACTTGCAGCATGACACGCAATACCAAGAAATATTGATTTGTAGTAGAGTCGCGCCGTAGGAAATGTTAAGCCCCAACTTACCCTAGCCATGCGTGCTGCCTTTTCAAAGTTTATCTTAGAGCTGGCTATAGCAGTTTTAACGTGGTTTAAGAAAGATAATCTGTCATCCAATATTACCCCAAGATTTTTCATGGTTCGCTGGACAGGAACTGTTATTGTATTGAACCTTATTATTGGATTTCGAGACAGTTTTCCTTTAAGCATTATGCTGCATGTTTTATGAGGTGCAAAGTTTAATTTGTTGCAATCTCCCCATGTAGCTATTTGCCTTAAACAGTCAGCTGATAACTGTTCAAGAGTACTTCTATTGTTTCCTTGAATAAGCATTATTGCATCGTCAGCATATGCCTGTATATGAGTGTTTTGAGGGAGCGGAAGGTCCAAGAGATCATCGAATAAAATATTCCATAGAAGTGGTCCAAGAATCGAACCTTGAGGACAACCTCGAGTGACTTTTCTTCGAATCAGAGAATTCCCTGTAGAAATGACTATGTCTTGGCTTGAAAAATAGCTCAAGATGATTTTAAAAAGGTCAGATGGAATCTGTCGACTCTTCAATTTCGTTAAGATCATTGGCCACCATGCGTTGTCAAATGCTCCTGAAATGTCTAGGGAAATGGCTAGAACATATTTAAAAAGTGAGCATGCCACCACATTGAGCAAACGATTAATGGCATCGTCTACTGAAATCTTTGACCTGAACCCGAACTGATTTGCAGATATTGGGTTATTAGTTGAAATATATATGTCAAGACGTCTAAAAATAAGTTTTTCGAGAATTTTACCTAGGATTGGGAGCAAGGTTAGAGGCCTGTAGGCTTTTGGGTCAGTTGGTGGTTTATCACATCGCTTTGGAATGATTATCAAAAGACCCGTTTTCCAGCAATCTGGAAAAACACCCAGTTTTAGACAGCTTTGGTATAGACAGATGTTATCCAAAGCTATATTTAGTCAAAATACATGTAAGTATATAAATAAATAAATAAACAGACACACGTCAACGTATTTAAATTTTAACGATTTGTTATGCCAATTAATTATTGAGGTATATGTAGAATACACCAATCATATCATTTTGCTTCTGAAATATAATATTACCTATAACTGATTGAATTGGATAGTTAGGAAGTTTACAAATAAATTTAATATTGTTTACTGTTAATACTTGGTGGGTAGAATTAAATGAATTAGTTTATTGTTTTAGATTAACTAGAACAATTGTATTTACTCTGAATATAAATCCTTTATTTTCAAGAATATCGCTTACGGAAACTACTGTTTTCATTTTAGTCAAAATGCATGATGCAAAATTATTTTATGAATGAATAATAAATGTTCTTTAATCATTACGCATTTTTTATTCGTTTTATTGTATAATATAATAATATTATAAAAACGGTAGTATAATTAATGAATTCGTATGATTTATATTACAGAGAAATATTCTGTTTATGAAGGTTTACAAGAAACACATTTCACATAAACACCTCATTCCATTAAGCAAATTTTTCCATCCCTCATGTTTATTCAAATACGTGAAAAGAATAAGCATTAAATTTCCTGTCACGAAAGCACAATGAAAAAAATTATAAGGTAAAATAACGAATCCACAGAACATTGGCGTTCATTTAGAGATCCGTTGAAAATGTTCAAACGCTGAGCGAAGCTGGTCCAGGCCAGATTATAACTAAGGATTCCAAATACTCTAATAATAAAATGGTAAAATTTTATCATGTAAATACATATTCATTTTTTTATGTTTACGTATTAACTGTTAATACATGATTGCCAGCACGTGTCTTGAGTGAGCACTATTATGTTTAAATAATCAAAATAGATTATATCAAGATATAATGCGACACCAAATGATTTTTTTTATTAACTCAGTGGTTTAAAAATGATTCAATAAAAAATATTAACGAAAGTTCAAGTGGGTGGGAAAATATAAATCTTCAGAGGCAAATATTATTATGTCTTTATATCCAAATCCATAAATTGATTAGTAAACCTGTGAGAAAAATTCCATTCCGTGATTTAAACCAGTGATTCGACGAAAGCCCGACAGCGTCGACCACTTGCCTACAGGATTGATACCATTGTGAAATAAGAACAACAAATTTTGTTTTATTGTTTGTAAATGTTATGAATTTCCACCAAAAATTGATAGGAAATTTAGACGAGCTAGATATTCAAATAAAAGATAAAAAATGAGGCTTACTAAACTCATTATGTCATAATTTATAGTGTCTATTTATTACAGTTATTCCAAATCTGTTTCGCTTTTGTTTTTGACGTGACATAAACATTTTTTAACTGTAGGTCTGGTTTTATTACTTGAAAAGTGATATTACGTCGTTAAAAAAATTGTTTTTAGATACTTATAAATTTGACAAATAATTTCCTTAAGTCACTTGAGTGTGTATTTTTCAAAAAAATGGACTTATCGAAATAGTTGTTTGGTTGTGAAAAAAACTCTCTTGTTGTAAAACAAGCTTGATCTACAATAGTGTGTTTAGAACAATTAATTCAAAAGTGATATAACGAGGATTTATAAAACGAAGATTTTCCTCTTAGACGAAACTATGCACCGCTCATTTTCAAGGATTTTATAGGGATGGAAGAAGGTTCAACTACAAGAACATCACAGACACCTATGCTCATTAAAATGCGTACATGAAGTGGACACTCCGCATAACCACAACCGTAATTTATTATAAGAGTATATCGCACCTATATGTTGCGTGCAATAGTTTCTATAGTGCGATAGTGAGCCGATGTTCGTATGTCAAACTCAGTAGCTTACCGATGAAAGCTCTGGTTACCAATATACAATGTTGATTTTTTCAATTAAACATTTAAGATCATAGATATGAGTGACTTTTTTAAAATTATTCGTGACTTTATATGAAGTCATTTGAAAAATCTTTCTCATTAGCAATTAGCTGTACCTAATTTATTTAAAATATATTTTTTTAAATCGCAGATTTTTTTTTTCTTCTTTTGAAAAACATCATTTCAAATATTTTTAATTCAAAGAAGTCGGGTTCCGATTTAAAAATACTAAAATATTCCTTTTTGAAATTCTGTCGTCGTCTAGCGAAACAAACGAATTCTTTGACATTTAAATTCTATTTGTCAAAAAACATGCCAAAATTCAAAGCTTGTAAGAAGATTTAATCTTTTAAGCTTTTACTTTAACCGTTTTTGAACAATAATTCATTATTTCATTAAATTTGAATGATACACACTTACTCAAAATCAATATACTTAAAACTAGTATTTATAACATAACGATTTTTTAACAAAACGTAAGAAGTAATGACCAGGAAAACTGGCTTATTTCAACACAAGCGTGTACTTCTGATGTTCCAGAAATAAATTCGGTGCTGTAACGAAATTGACTGATCGATCTTAGTAATTATTAAATACCGTAGGTTTCCGGAAGATTAATTTCATCGGAATGGTCGATTTGTTGAGAAGGCTATTATTATATGAATCCAGCGGAGTGCCTGTCCGCTCTGAGATGCAAGTCTCTAAGTAAAATTATTCATTAGACCGCAATTTACAATGTTGAATAGCAATACAAACTCAAAGTTTGGAATAATTTTACCTGAATAATCAATCAACTCGCAATATATATTATATATAACATGTCAGTTACGTGGGGTGACTGTTGAGTCAAGGGTGCTTCCAAAAGTAAACGTTATACCAAAATATTAATAAAAAAAAATAAGATTAAATTTCTTCTATCAAATAACTTCCGATTTAACTTACCAACAAGACACTGATAAATATTCCTGTTACTAACCAAATCTTTAATTTAAAACTGAATTGAAAACCTATTAAGAAGCCGGATAAAATTGTGCATATTAAATATGCAAGTTCATTTAAACTTCTTTCATATATATATGGTTTATAAAACAGTAGAATGTGGTACTTTTGGTTTTTTTTAGTACATAAATCATATAATATAATACCGTTTACAGATCCACGAATGATTTTTTTCTCACATTTGTGATAATAAAATTATTTTATTTTAATGTAAGTAAAACAATCTAATAATTAGAATGGAATCAATGCAACGACTTGTGTTGCTCGTTTTTACAGTCACATTGTCACAAGTTATGAAAGGGTCGACATATTGCACTGAAAAATGGGGGATCACAAATTATTTTATCAAGAAGTTTTATAAATACAAAACATTTAGATGGAAGTGTACAAAATAAAATGATTCAATTTGATATTGAAATTCCATCAAGCCCATTATGTTGATATCTTAAATTATGATCAACTTATATTATTATATAAGGCTCAAAAAGTATCTGATTCTAATTTCTTGATAGTTTTATCAATATTTAAACTACATAAAATAGGAATTATATATGATTGATCTGTATTACAGCTATAGTACTGCTGTACCAGCCTTGCAAAATAAGCATGAGCCACCACTGCTTAGATCATAAACCAGCCACATAACGTAAGCTTTACAATTTTATTTTTGTTCACTATTCCAAGAGTTTTGTATGCTTTATCACCGAAATAATCGCTGTAAATAGTAGAATGTTCTTTTTAAAAAGTTATAAATGCTTGAAAGAGAAGATACTAATATTTAAATAGCTGTGAAATAACCATGACCTCTATATTGTTTTTTAAATTTAAAAATTAACTGTACTTTCGTAGATATGTAGTTAAATAATATTTTAAAAATCTTAAAAAATAACATACATTTGAGCATTATAAGTTCATGAATGCAAATGATCTGCATATTATATTATATCTTTATTTTAAACATATTAAAAAATATTGCATACAAACATGAGGGGTGATGATTTTATGTTTTCAAAAAAAATTTGTAATACATAAGGCGCAATTAAATAGTTTAACAGTTCAATGATATTGAAGTTTGATCAAGCACTCTATTAGTTTGATTTCAATTATGTTGCCCATATTTAATTATGCTAATGAAAAATTACACTTTTGTAAACGGTATCAAGACTGGGGTTTTTTCTGTGACTTTATGTCACCTTCATCAATTCCAATGTATGCATAAATGCCATTCCAGTTCTGATGTAATTTAGTTCTGAGTCCATAATTATCCTTATTCAGATCAAGTTTGGTTGTGAAAAAATGCTAATGGTCATGTATTTAAGTTAGATAAAAGATATACAAATATGCTACGAATACTATAATATTACTAAGAAAACACCACACCGAATGTCTAAACGCTGAGCGGGTAAGCGCTAAAACTTTTATTCATTTATTTATCTACTAAAATATTATTTTGCCAGATGAAGCTTCTTGAGAACTTACTGTTTGTTTCTACAAGTTACTGTATAATTTGATATATCGTTATATTTATAAGAAAAAACGCCAAAGAAGCGGAAATGTATAAAATCAAAATAAATTGATGTTGTTCAAAAAACGTTTGTTGTCAAGATGTTTTACGAAAAAGAAAAAAATATGAGTTATTAGTTTACAAATTCAATATACGTCAAAAAGTATTTTGCTCGTATAAATTCCACTTCACTTCACTGTCGCGATTGTTTTGTGGCTTACGCCTTATTATTAACGACGTATCGTAAAGTGTCGACGGGATAAATGGGGCAGGAAGAGAAAATTCAGCAACAGTTTCGATTTGGGCCAAACGAATTTGCCGAAGCGTTTCTCTTGAAATGACTTCGTCACTAGCCTGCGAGATAGCTTTGAGGTGCATCAACAAAATGACAAGTCTTTTCGTGAGTACTTTGGAGTTTGGAATTACTTTCAACTTGCGGTGGGTGTAAATGTCAAAAGTAAATGTTATGGATGAGTTTTACCGAAGTTTCTTTTATGAATATTTTGATGATCCCTATTATAATCTATATTTTATAGAAGAATTCTGAAGGCAGTTATTAAAAATCTGATGAAACGTGTGAATGTTAGTTAACAGCTGAATTTGAAATGTTTCATTTAAGACATCGACTGAGGGTGCTTGATGGAATTTCAATATCAAATTTGGATTATTGAGATTTTGTAGACTTCCATCTATTTTGTCACTAACGACCCGGGTTGCACACGAATGCCTGAAGATGCCGAAAGGCGAAACCCGGGTCGTTAGTGACAAAATACATGGAAGTGTACAAAATATCAATAATCCAAATTTGAAATGTCTCGCCTAAATTTATCTTATTTAAATCGTAGAAATATCCATATAATGTTATGATGTCAACTGCCAGTTCAGAGTGGAAAAGCATTATATTAATCAAAATTAAACACAATTTGATTGTATCAATTCAACAATTTTATTAAATTATCATGACCTGTTTGGATCGGTTGAGTGAATCTGGTCCAGATCATTTTATAAAAGTGTGGAATAAGTACAAAAAATGTGTTTTATTTTGAAGAATATTCATTTAATTTAAAAAATGAATATGGCAATTGGTAAAATGCATCTATTCCAAAAAGAGGCTAAAGACTAGGCATAACTTATATGTAATTTATTGATCGTAGATGTCTATTACAATATAATATAGTTTTGAATTGTGATGCTTTAAATCTGACATAGCAGAACAGAAGAAAAAATCATTACAAGTCGGCTAGGTCAAAAGAATATAAATTATGATAGAAGGTTGATAATTTCTTTTTTTTTATTAAATTAAAAATATCTGGGATTACAGCCAATGCGCCAAATAAATTGAATATTGGAAAATTATATGAGATAAACTTGAAGAGAATTTTTATAGGTCACTCATGTCCAAGATCATAAATTTGATATTGACCTTGCTGGAACTTGAACCACCTGATCGCTAGGGCAAAGCTCTTATCACTAGACTAAGGAGGCCAACAATTATCTGTTAATTCAATGAAATTAAATGTATTGGTTTTGTTACACACTTTGAATGTATAAACTTTCATATTGAGCGCTTAAAGTGGCTCACTAACAAACAAATTTGAAGGACATAAATAAAATTAAACAAGGCTAAATTAAGCTTTATAAATGTAAAATAAATGCTGCTATCCCTGGCTTATTTATTTTTCGCTGGTACAGGATTATTTTTATTATTTGAAAAACAGGACCGGCTTGACTCAAATACTGAACATTTTTTTACACAAAATTAAAAACTATTTATATAAAATAGTGAAATTACTTGCAAAACCATATGAAATACTGTTGATAAATGCAATTGCTCACCTTTATCTATTATTTACACAGCCTTTGTATAAGGAACATTATCGTCTATTTTCCTGATACTTATAATAGTTGTTTATGTAAAAAAACATACTTTATATAAAATTAGAATTATTGAGATTATGTACACTTCCATGTATTTTGTCACTAACGACCCGGGTTTCGCCTTTAGGCATCTTCAGGCATTCGAGCGTACGAATGCCTGAAGATGACGAAAGGCGAAACCCGGGTCGTTAGTGACAAAATACATGGAGGTGTACAAAATCTCAATAGTCCAAAATTTAATTCTGAATATATAAGGCACACAGTTTTTATAATTTAAGTCTTTATCTTTAGGATTGAAGACTATTTTTTTATCCGCTTTCAAATGTTGTGGATAATTACTTCTAATGGAGATTGTCTTGGCGGAATTTGTTTCAGGAGAACTTATTACTCAGTTGCTCAACCTGTCTTTTTCAAAAAGAATAGCGGTTGATGGATGGGGCAAGTACAAAGTAGTTTGCTAATTGCTATCGCTACGGACGATTTTTTTGATGAATTTAGTAAAATGAATGAATGTTATATAAACATCTGAATATAATGAAAAAGCTTCTTAAAGATTTAATATTGATACGTTTATATCAACGTATAGCTACATCAATACAACAGTTTGACTTTACTCGGCCGAACCGAAATTTTCCTCAAGACCAACGCTCATGATGTACCTATATGAACGTGTGTAACTATGTAATAGTCTGAACAGAAATTTTCATTACGCAGAGAAATTCATCAATAGTGACTAGCCTGACTGGGAATTCCCTCTAACTTTCGAATAGTTCGAAAAGCACGTAAACCGTAATGTTAACTTTCCGACCGACAGCATCCCGAAAATTGTCTAATTGGCAACACATGCTTTGATTCATACAATCATACTTACCTACAACTGTCGTACAATAATGTATTGTTATGATTACATAAGCGAATATAAAAGTTAAAGTGATTAGTGATTTTGAATTTCAAACTGATATATCGTTACCTTAATTTGAAAAGGTTCTAATTGCACTTGACCTTGACGAGCGTTTCTTATCATATTTTGTATTTTAACGGAAAAAATGTATTTTTAATTGTTGAGTTGTCATATATTTATATATTTAAATATTTCACTTGTTTTTTTATATAATTTAATTTAACTAAAACGTTTATATTAGAAAATAATGAGTACCTAAAGCTTTAATTAAAAGTGACAGCAATAGTTTGTTTGAAAAGGTATATTAAATATTATATGTTATTATGACTTGCTGAACAGCTAACGATAATAATATAAAACATATATACTTTGAATGTTTGAACGAAATCAGCTAACTTTCGTCAATGACCACATCGATAGAATAATAGAATTAAAGGGTAAAACACACACCAATCATCGAGCAAAGAATGTTCGACATGGCATTAAAACCTTTTTAAAAAACTGTGATGTGTATGTTTTTTCTGTGAAATGATAATAAGCAGTTATATCGATTCATAGAAGCGTATAAAATAGATTTATGAAAAACAATGTGTGGATAGAGCTATGTAATACTGCCTACTCCCCCATTGAACAATATATGACTCTGAAAACAACATATATGGTAGAAGGTCATTTAAGTCCAAAATTTCAGTTAGAACCTTTTCAAAGTAAGGTAACGATATCTTGAATATTTTACATAAAAGGATCTATAGAAAAATAAACATTTGTAAATATTGTTTTCGATATGATAATAAGCAAACGTCGGCGTCCGTGGCGCAGTTGGTAGTGTCGCTGGCTACGGTTACGGATGTCTTGGGTTCGATTACCGGTGCGGACGGTTTTCATAGATTGATCTTTCAATCGATTTATGGATTTCTGTTCGTAGTCTGAGTCCTCCCTCCCTCCCTCCCACCCATCCCATCCTCACGGGGCGTAGCGAGAGCGATTAGCTAACAACTAGTTCTCTCATAGCCCTACCCTTCTATCCCTACTCTCTTTGGAAATAGAGGTTGAGCAACTGAGTAACAAGCAGTTCTCGTAGAAAAAGTCTGTTAAAATACCTCCATTAGGAGACCATATGCTCCACATTGGGAGCGGACATGGGAAAAAAAAAAAAATAAATAAGCAAACAATGTCATACGTAAGGCAAGTGAGTTTTAGCCTATAAATTATAATTGCTCTAGTGTACATAAAAATGTATTTTATTAGAACTCTTTTATTAGCACATTTAACGATCAATTAATATTTCTGAAAATGATAGGGATTCATTGGTTTATATACTCAATCTTTATAATAATAATATTTTCACCTTCATCGATATTTACAAAAATAAAACATTTTTACTGTACTGATTTCAGAATTTTATCAAATGATCAGAAGCGATTTCACTGTCGCAAGAATTTTCGATATCTATTTTTATCAGTGGAAAATGCTCGCGATTAGTAAAACTGGCCCTCGTCATTTGGTAAAATTTTGGATTCAGTACAAAAAATGTTGATGTTTTTTTATTAAATATAATGCCTTTCTAATAAACTTTATCGATACAAAAAACAAAATATTAGAAACAACAAAATATTAACAGTCCCTTCAGATACAACACATATAATTAAATAGGCTCAAATAAGATTTACAGTAAGTAAATGGAGTCGAATTTATTCACACCATCAATTAAGAAATCAAATGTGTTTGCCATTAATAATTAGGAAGCGCATTCAAAGTATAGCGGATTGTCAATAGGAGACAGAATCGTTTTGTGGCTTACTATATTCTAATTTTAATATATACGACGTTTGTTTGCATAAATTTCATAAACCAAATGATGTTCTACGAACAGACCTTATAAAGCCTTCGAGTTAAAATTTGCTCTGGGATTATCGTAAATTGAAGGAGAAGTCATGAATTTGTAAATACATTCGTAATCTCTATTTATACATTATAAAATTTTCAATTAGATTATCCGAAAACAAAACACGTCTTTGATTCAAATTCGGATTTTATTTCAGCATTTCGAGAAGAATTTATATGAAAATATTTGTAATTAAATTGTGGCAGATTAGCCGTTGGTTGGTAGGTTGTTAATTTAATATAAAAATAGAGGATTATGAATAATTTTAATTTGACCTAACGAAGGACACAAAAAATTTTCAACGCTGATACCAAATTCGTAGAATTATTTTAAGCTTGTCTGGTAAAGGAAGGTTTAAATACGATATTATTACATCGAGTTTTTCAGATTTCGTACCCCAGAAACAAAATATGCTTTACATCATTGATAACATTTTTTGCTCGATTAAGAGCAACGGTTGTACACAGTGAAGTCCAAGTAAGCTAAAACCCACCCTCGGTCGTTAAGTTTTTTATTAGATTTATCTACTATTCTTAATCTTTCAACCATTTTTTTTGAAAATACTCACTAGCTGAGCATGACCTGTATAAAATATAATTTAAATTTGTGGAGAACGTACAATACACATTAATTTTGTTTTATCTAAAACCTTCCAAAATAAACCCAATAACTAAAAAATGTCTAATCAATGGTGCAATACTTATGAGCCTTGATTAATTCATATTGTAATAATTATTTACTCTATTTTTTATTAATATGGCAATTTGAAATCTTTAAAATATAAAGCAAAGCCATTCGTTTGTGTAAATCGTCGAGATTAACGATCTAATGTTGCTAGTTTATGGAATAATCTTGAACAAAATTGGTGTCATTAGTCAAGATTATGTACAGAATCCGTGTTAAGTGAAAGTTTTGATACTTCAAGTAGGTAAAGGATAAATCCGTCTATGAACTAACGCAATAAATTGAAAGGATCTATTTTATTAATGGTCGGGGTATATATAATAGCATCGCCGAGAAAACTTGCAAAACTCGTTAAGACTTTTGATACTAAAAAAACAGTGTTTTAATCTACTTTTAGCCATTTTAGAAGGTTTATCAATGCGTTTGTGATGTAATTTTGATACTTTTTATGATTATGGTCAAATTATACACAACCTCTTGTACGTACGTAATATCCTCATTCGTAAATCATTAAAGTTGCATTTGAGAGATTACTAACATCAGACTTACTGCTCAGTTTAGGTGGTTATGGGAGCAAATAATTTGTTATTGAATGGGACACTACTATTTAGCATTAACAATAAAAATGAAATTTACTTCAGTCTCAAATTAATTCATTACTCACATCAATTGAATATAACAAATTGTCGACGTTGTTCATTTGTTCATATTTTTTGGTTATAACCTCATTTTTTTGTCACAACTGCATTAAATTACTATGTCCCGTGGCTCAATAGACGTTGACGATTATTTTACATAAAAGGTTACTGACAAAATACAAAAAAACTAGTATCATGTAAAGCGAAGATTTTATATATTTGAGGAGTGTTTTTCGTGTAATAAAATAAAACTCGAAAATAATATTCCTTATCAATTACCATTTAAATGCTTTGCTAGTACAGAAGCAATGTAATTTATCAAATAAAATGACGATTTTTGTAACATTTCTTTGATTTAAAACTATTTGCGGAATGCATTATCTCCTCAATGTTTTCTTCTGTTACAAAACAAAATGAAGGCTACTTAGATATTCATAATATGAATGTCATGCCGGATATTGTTATTATTTGGATTCGTACGTTTAATTGCGTAACCATTGTATAAATAAATTTGAAAGAATCAATGAAAGACATCCAAAATTATTGTTATTAAGATTTTATTCAATAAAACTGTGCCAAATAACACTAGTTAAGATAACAATACAGTTAAATCATTATTCTGTTGGTCTGTTCATCATATTATAATTTATCACTCAAATACAGAATATGATATATATTCGCTAACATAAACAGACTAGTGACGTCTTTACACCATGCTTGAAAATTCCTGATACTCGAATATTAATTATTGAATTTACGGAATGAGCCCTAGAATTATTGCGCCCAGACAATAAGGCGCATGACGTAAAATATTATGTATTATACATATCATTGCTAAGTTAATAATAAAGCATAAGCTGTCTTAGCTATTTCCAACGTATGCATTATTTTGGTAATATTATGTTGAGTTTGATTGTTTGAGATTTGTTATAAAACTATATAAAATATTCGGATATTCGAATATTATTCGTGTATAATAGTAACGGTGTCGCATTATATCAAGATATAATTTATTTTGTTTAATAAAAAACCATAACACTCACTTAAGACACGTGCTGGCAACTAGTTCAATAGCATAACAATAATTTATACGTCTCAACAGCAATATACAATTAATATACATGACGAAATTCATACTATTCGAATATATTCGAAGATGGATGTGTTTATATAATTAACATACTGATTAGGTTTAATTTTATTAACTCTACTACAAAAAGATTATTAGATATAACGAATACATTATTTTAAATACATATTTCAGAAATTTTATTTATAAAAATGAACAAAACTATTATTTTTCTAATAAAATTTTTTGTAAATGTAACATAGATTTTTTTATTTTGCGATGTTTCTCCTCAAAATATTTAACAATGTTAAACTTTTTTATGATACCAGTAAGGTATAGCTAACTGTGGCAAATAAGATTTTAAATTAAAACAATGCTTAGAGTAGTAGAAATGGGCGCAATGTTATTAATTAAGTTTTGCGTTTTGTTAGTTATACAATAAGGTAAAATACGAAATCTGTACATAATCCGGATATGATAAAGATTTCGTTTTAATAAAATTCTCATCGAATTTTACAAGTACATTTTTCTGTCGCTTTTTGTGACGTATAAGATTATTTATTTAAGCTCTTATAATTTTGGACTGTTGTGTACACGGAAACGTGAGTTGAAATGTGATAACGGATTACGCAACGAAATAAAATGACATTTTCAATACTTACGCCTTTCGAATAGGGGAGATGCTTTATTGTTGGAAAGCTTAATGAAGATTATTCAGAGGGAAGCCATCATATTTGAAAATATGATAATACACATGAACGTAAGAAAGGTACTGAGGAGAAAGTTTTTCGTCTGAAAACTTCGTTCGAAGTATGCCCCGGAGACGTGTTCCGTTGCGAAATTGGAATTTTATATGAACTACCCGTCAGTAGCGTCTGCTGCCAAGGGTAGGGAAATTCCGATGATTTTATTTTAATATTATTACAAGTCAAAACCCAAAGGCATATAACTTTATTAATTTACAAATTTAATATCAACGGCTGTAACATTACATTTTCAATAAATTATTAGTTATTTAAGAAATAGAATGATGAATATTTCTTTGGAATTACTATAACAACTTATGATATTCTAAGTAATAATCAAAACTGCATTGGACAATGAATGCTAGAAGTATTCATTCATATTCATTGAAGACAATCTTACTAATAGATTTCAATATATAAGTTTAAAAACTATACACGTATATATGGAATTACGCTAACTGTCAAATTTTTGTGTTCAAAAAGAATTAAAAAAAGTCACTCTAGATTAATTCGAGGAGAAAATTCATCTTGAAAACCCATGGACAAGACCTCATATATTAATCTGTTAGATATTAAATTAACATTTGAAATTTACATTAACCGGACTAAAGGCGCTTAACTTTCTGATCGCTACGAGGAGTTCTTTTTGCTATGCTGACAGTCGCAATAAATCAGTTGCGACCAATAAATATTAGGTTCGAATGAGATAGTTAACTTTTCTTTCAAAATTTTTTTTTGTAATTTAATTGTTTATCAATGTATATCCGAACTCATATATTATAGTCTGTGATGTTTTCAATTCTTCCCACCCAATACTGTAAACTGGGTGTAAAGAAGGCGATTGGCTAAGCTTCCTTCTAATCTCATCTTTATTTTACATCACAAAAGAGTTGAGCAATTGACACCGAATAAAATATCTTGAAATACTCTCTGTTGAAATTAGAGATTGCCAAAACGAACGAATAAATCCACTCCATAATTTAAAAATTTCATATTGAATATCAGCAGAAAAAATTTGTATTATTAGCTTAAAAATAGACTGATTTTAATGTCAGTTTCTGTGGTCTAGTGATAAGAGCTTTGCCATAGCAATCAGGTGGGTCTTGGTTCAAATCCCAGCAAGATCAATATCAAATTTTGATTTTTCCAATTTAAATTTGTAATCTTGGACATGAGGGACTTATAAAAATTCTCGTCAAGTTTATCTCGTATGATTTTCAAATTTTCAAAATATTTGGCGCATTGGCTGTCTGTTGTAATGCCAGATATTTTTTTAAATTATGATAAATAATTTTTAATTTTTTTTTTTTAAATATAATGTCTTTCCACCAAGAATTGACAGTTAACACCTTAAAAGTAATATGATAAATAAATATAATATGAAACGTAAGTTACTAATTGTTTATTTGAATTCAAAATGTGCTTAAATATGTTCATTGATGAAAAATTTAACAAAGAGTGATTGCATAATTACACCGTAATACCGGTATTTTGCATTTTAAAAACTGTTGTTTCGAAATTTAAAAAAAATTACCTAAAACCGGGATTTCGGTTTCGGTATTAAACGGTATTGATAACCCTTCTTGAAATTTTCGTTTATTCAATGAATACGAAACTGTAAAACAGAATTTCTTTTTGTTCTGATATTAACATTTCAGCTGTCATATTAGCGTAATGTTTTTGATATAATCTCTTTTGAGATCTAAAGAAACAATTCAGTGAAATAAAATATACTTTTTTATACAATGTTTGTTGTTTATGGATTGTCACCACCTTTTCAGTTACGCTTGTGAGTACATACTAATACTGCTTTCTACCACAATCTTCTAACACTGGTAAAGTGAACAATACAAGCTAGATTACAATATAATACATATAGGTTAGCGAAGGAATGCATTTAATGAATTTTTCTGCGCTATTTGTAGACGTGTATGTGTTAAAAGCCACCCTTTCTAAAGACTAAAAATATTTCGCTCACGTATATTTTTCATTTATAACATATCAGAATGGTGCTTGGTACCTATTTGATTATTTTTTCATGTACGTTTTTCATTAAGGGGTGGAATAAAGGACTATATGTTTTAATAGGGCATAATTTATCAAACAAAAAAACAATGTATTCACCTCACTATTACACAGTTTCATCAAACGATCAGGATCTGTTTATCTCGTCGCGAGCATTTTCAACCGATGTAAATGCTTGAAAATTGGTTAGTCAAAACCGGTCTTGGTACCGGTTATTCTTTTTTAATAAATATTTCTTAGAAATTAGATACAAATAATGGGTAAAACAATGAACTCTGCCAATAATAAACATACGTAGTATTTTAATAGACGGTATAGAAAGAAGAATACTTTCCCCTTGAGTGCGGTTAGGAGAACATGGCTACAATAGTGTTCTCTCCCAGTAAATAGAACAAGCACAATGTAGCACAAACTTAGGTTCAATTGTATCTATGCTGTAATACAACAAAAACACGCTAGTAAAAATTTTAAGTATATGTTTTAGTATATTAAATTATGATACTATTACATATTATACTCTACAAAAATTAATTAATATATTGCATATTAAAGAATAAAAAGCGGCATGAAATTTAATTAAAAAGGACATGTTTTTTGTTTTTAATTGGTTGACAGTTTTCACTTTGTATCTGGATTGATCATTTTAATTAGTTCACCAAATTGAATTACATATTATAATATTTAATAAAAATATGCTACATTACTATAATAGTTTGAATTTTCTATTTTAAATTCAGTGATTGACTTCTTTTATCTTGCTTGTATTTTTTGTATATTTTTAATAATATTGCGAAAATCACAAATAATAAAAATAGTCTTTTCAATTCTTTCATAGTTGTGAGTATAAATTGGATTGTTCGGTAGAATCAATTTTCGATTAAATTCGAGTTCAAAAATATTGTGCTTGGAATCCATTATTATATAATATTAAATGTAGTTTTTATTTTATCGTTTATAAATGGTGGCCACACAATATGGTGGCCGAAAAAATGTTGAATTTATGATTACAAATTAATTATTATACATAGATATACAATTTTTTCATTCAATTTTGTCCTCACGTCATTTGTCTTGGCACCATAACATGATTGTTAAATAAGAATATTATTAAAATTGTATAAGAACGATCATGGTATTGTGGAATATTATAATTTCTTATATATAATATTTTTTAAAATTTGAAAAATGTTTTGTATCGCACATTCTCTGCGAATGAAATTTTAATATTGCGAGGTAGCTACGTAAGAAAGATTATAGGAATGGCAAAAGAACTGAAGATTTTTGAAATTTAAAGTACGTAAAATGAACATAAAATTTCTGGTGGCGGCGAAAAATTCTTTAATTTTAATATCTGAGAAGAATGAGAATAATTAGGCCAAGTACCTAATCAAGAAAAGGTCAGAAAATTTTCATAAGATCTTTTTATTTAATCCAAAAGGAGTACTGTAAAATTTCACGACAAAAATATTTAATTGCTTTTGGTGACGACAAAGTTC
Source organism: Himalopsyche phryganea (assembly GCA_022494535.1). NCBI lineage: Eukaryota > Metazoa > Arthropoda > Insecta > Trichoptera > Rhyacophilidae > Himalopsyche > Himalopsyche phryganea. Next base: position 5,850,243 of record JAGVSL010000001.1, on the reverse strand, counting down.
AGTTAAAGTGAGTATTAAACATATGTAATATGTTTATATTGTGCCTAATTTGGTAAATAATATTGCATGAAAAACGATTAAAAATTCTACTATTCTCAACATGTCATTGTCTCCTTGAGATGTTTCCTCTCTCGAATGGCTCAATTGCCGTCGTCAGATTCTGACCACGAAAAATGAATTCTCATATTACCTGTGACGCTATTCAACTATCGTTGACTTTGCTGCCTTAGATCTTTTTCTGGCTTCGACAATTTCGTACATTTTATTAGCTGGCCATGTCAGTGGATGCCGCAGCTATAGGAATCATTAATTTTCTACTATCATCATCATCAGTCTGAATCTATCCACTGCTGGATGAATGCTTCTTAAAGCTGCTTCCACTTCTCTCGGTCCTGTGTGTTGCGTTGCCATGTACTTCCGCAGAACTTTACCATTTCATCGATCCAGGTCTAACTTGCGGACGTTTTGTACCCCTTGGATACCACTGGATTTGTCCAACGATTGTCTCTTCTTCGAGCTATGTGTCAAGCCCATCTCCATTTGAAACTTTTGGTGAATTATTTTACATTGAAAACTCTTATCTGCTTCCTTATCCACTCATTCCTCTTTTTGTCCTTCCGCGCTATGCCCAGCATCCACCTCTCCATACCACGTTGTGCTATTCCAAGTTAGTCCACACTATATACTTCATAGAGAGAATAAAATTAATCATCGTATCTCAAAATAAAAATGTCAATCTATCTGTCAATATTTCAAAAATTGTTTTGGTTCAATAAATAACTTCTGTTACCAATTCTTTTTGGTAAAAGTGATATAACTTCTCAATACAACTTACGCCGAGTGAATATAAGCATGTATGTAAAACAAGGACTTCAAATTTGATTCAGATGTAAATTTACATAACTAGAAGAATTATAACTATAACTAAATATCGAAATCCAAAAAAGCATATAAATTAAAAAGGAATAATATAACATTTATAATATTGTTTTGTTTTACAATATGAATAATATTCTAATAAAAACTAATACACTTGTTCCTCATCTAACACGGTTGATAAATTGTGACATATTTTTGTACAACACGTTTTATATAACACGGTTTCAGTATTTGTCTTATAGAAAATGATCCTATAATGGAAAGAAGTTTGTAGTTCAAGAGGGAATTACAACAGATCTTGGTCCCTTATCATGACATACATAAAGATTTATATGCTAAAATAAGTAATTGCGTATTGCAGAATTTTTAAAGCCTAAGTCCAAAAATACTCCAGAGTCCTCCGATAATGAAAACTCACAACCGATCCGGAACCGAAAAAGAGTCGAACGTATAGAATTGTAAGTGACGATTTATTATATGGTATTAAAGTTAATGTATATTTTTTCAATTGTTTATTAAAACAAATAAAGGATATTAACAATCATCGATATTTTTTTGGAACGTATACCCTAATTTTGTCTGAACTTCAAACCTCGTATAACACGATGTTTTTGTGGAACTATATGACCGTGCTATACGAAGCCTAAGTGTATATTAAATGAAGATTTTTTGTATACAAATTAAAATATAATTATGATACTTTCTGATGTTATGAACGAGGACTCTAATTACACTCCAGAAACGGGTAATAATTAAGGTAGTTTTGAAGTAATGAAATCAAAGTTTAAAAACAAAAGATGTTGAAATATATTCAATGTAAACATGTTTTTAGCTGGAAGCTATTTGGGAAAAGTTATAATTTTAAAAACTTTTTGCTCACGAAACTTTGCCATTTAAATAGCGTAACAATTTAATTATATTATTCAGTTAAATTTCATAATGTTATCATAGTTGGAGAAACCTTTCAATTTTCAAAATAAACCTGTCAAGGTCTTATGCATTTTAAAATAGACTTTCATGATCAATATTTTTTAAATTTGGATTATAGAGATTTTGTACACTTCCATGTATTTTGTCACTAACGACCCGGGTTTCGCCTTTCGGCATCTTCAGGCATTCGAGCACACGAATGGACTTGAACTGACAGACAGTAAACAGTGTCTAACGTTTATATCGAAGATACAAATACGACAAATATTATTTACGAGGTAAAATATTATACGTCTGAGAGCCTTTTATCCTATACGTTGAAACACCTAACAGATGTCACTAAACGTGGAATGATTGTATATATTTACCCTTTCGTCGAATTGTATCCCGTCGAAACCCACAATGCTATTATAATTGTACAATCACTGGTAATTCTAAAAGAAGTTGGAAAGCGGCAATTCGCCACTCTGTTAATGTGTTGTTTACAAAATAAGGATTGAGGTGATTCTCGAAATGTTATCTCAGGTATCAGTGTGGCTCTCAGACGTATAATATTTTACCTCGTAAATAATATTTATCGTATTTGTATCTTCTATATAAACGTTAGACACTGTTTACTGTCTGTCAGTTCGAGTCCATTCGTGTGCTTGAATGCCTGAAGATGCCGAAAGGCGAAACCCGGGTCGTTAGTGGCAAAATACATGGAAGTGTACAAAATCTCAATAATCCAAATTTGATATTGAAATTCCATCAAGCACCCCCAGTCGATGTCTTAAATTATATCAATATTTTTTACTTGTAACTGTTCTCGTCATAGATGACGGTATTGAAATACTAATGGCTAATATAGCTAGTACATCGGAACTGTGTGTGCATTGTTTATACCGCGAACGCTTTCATCATGAGAACATTTCAAATACCTAAATGTGACATGTTATAATAATAAAGCCTCTACAGAGCGGTCTGGGCTATTATATATACGACTAGTATAGCCGTACCCGTCACAGATGATGTTATTGAAATTGAAATACTGAATATCTAAAGTAGTTAGTACGTCGGAACTGTGTCTGCATTGCATAACATTTTATTTTATACATACCGCGAACGCTTAGTTCATGAGAAAATTTCATATTTACATGTGAGTCGGGGCTATTATATATCGACGATGGAAAGGAAAAAGGACGTAACCCACACCAAAAATATCGTGTATAACTCACACAGAACGTACTAATACACTATATGTATGTAGCAATATATAATATCTCGACTGTAAAAAGGCAAAGGACTTATCCCTCCGTCTTTTCCAAGTATTTTTTTTCGATAATCACAATGTATACACATTAATACATGTTTAATACATGTTTGTCACAATATTTTTTGTGTGTGGGTTAAGTCCTTTTTCCTTTCCTCAGTCTATATATAAGATGTATGTTTTATACTAAAATAATTGTAGCGATTGTAATATTTCTGTTACTGCTCACAATTTAACAATCATAAATATAAAACCGTATGCGCAAACTAGCTTAACATTATTATATTTCATTGAAAATGATTTTTATATTTCACGGTTTTTTTCTGAACTGCGTTACATCATAGATATAAAGATCAAGAAAATAAAATTATTGTATTTAATCATATAATAATGGTAAAAAGAGAGTACATAGTTTAAAGGGTCGCAAGAAGACGTTTCCAAATATCTTTCTACGGAGATTCACTGGATTGGTTGGTATGGTAACTGCCAAGTAAAGCTTAACTACAGTGAAGTGGGTGTACCTGGACGGGATCATCGGTTGAATACCGTATGTCGCCCCTTTTAAATTCAGAGATTTTTCCTTTTTAAAGAACCCAGACCTCGATTGCGTTAAGCCCTCAGATGTGGAATAACTCAAGCCGGAAACGAAGGGGCGAAAGAGACTCAATTTGTTCACGTCGTCAGTGAGTTTTATTCACATTCGGTATAAGCTGAACTAGTAAGGTTCATTCAATCGATACATATTTTTCAAAAAAGTTTTGACATGATAACAGAATTCGGATCAAGCCAAGTCGATATTGACTGTTAAGTCAAGGTAAAAAATAGTCTTGTCGGCTCCGCCTTCGAAGTTGGTAACGTCGTTGGCTACGGCTACTGATGTCTCGGGTTCAATTCCCGGTGCGGACAGTTTTCATAAAATTGATCTTTCAATCGATTTATGGATTTCTGTTAGTAGTGTTTGTGGTGTCTAAAACTTCCTCCCACCCATCCGATTTTCACGAGGCGTAGCGAGAGCGATTAGTCCTATCCTAGCCCTATGCTCTCTTCGAAAAAAGAAAGGTTGAGAAAATGAGTAACAACCAGTTCTCATAGAAAAATTCTGTGGAGTTACCCCCATTAGGAGACCATATGTTCCACGTTGAAAAAAATAGTAATATTCCGTTTTTTCACCTTATTATAACGAATTTTTGCCACGTAAGTGCCAACTTAATCAATGATTTTAATGTAATTTCCAACATGGAGGAAGACTTCAAAATGAATTGAGAAATTGCAATTATTGACGGGCGGAAAAAAATTAACAAAAATATATTTTTTTTTTTAATTGAACGTCTTTCCACAGACGATATTCACTTTAGTTTGCACTTATCTTGATTGGCTTAGATTTTAAGGAAAAAAAAACATAGATAATTGACTAGTAATATTATTAAAGTACTATTGTTTTTAATGTTCTCAATGTACTTAGTATCAATGAATTTTTACGTGACAAAATCAAGTTCAAATATGCAAAATTTCTTTCATTTTGAAATAAATGAATTTTGTTAATTTGAATAGTATAATCATACAAATATTTATAATCTGAATATGCCAGAAGATGAGATTTAACGTTTTTATTGAAATATATTTATTGTTTTTATTTGAGTTAACATTCTATATTATAATATTTCTATTTAATACGTAAAATGCTTTGTTTTAAAAAATGACCGAGACATTGAATAATAAGAGGATGAAAGAATTTCATCAAATCATCAAAAAAACACGTTCAATAACGACGTAACAAAGTATTTAATGTCCCGAAAACGATATTAGCAGAATTGTTATGACTTTTGAAATATGATAGTATCTTTTTGAAACCGATCCACCTTTTGTATTTTTATAAAAGTAAAGGTCAGATTTTTTGAGTGATACTTATCTGAAAACGAGCCGGTCTGCTTCCTAAAGCACCTTTCATTTCCCACAGCCTTCCATTTATTTAAACCTTTCAAATTAAAACATCAACAGTATTAAAAAAATAAGGCTCGAAAACAATAAATAGAAAATACAGTTTTATGAAATAACATTTTGGCCAGATAAAATGTGAAAAATTTATTGATTTATGTTATTTGTTTTTAGCTATATATTTTTTTGTAGTAAGTACGATTTATTTTGTTCAAATAAGAAGAAATAAAGTTTTTGGAAAAATGCCTTAATCTAAAAAAACATAACCTGTACTTCTCCTTCTTTGACATTTACTTTATGTTGGAGTAGAAATAAAGTAAATATTATTGAATATTACTCATCTATGAGCCACCATTGATATAATAATAAATAGGTTCATCACACGATATTTTCGATGGGTTAGATCAGGTTTCTCCTAACTACGGCCCGTATTCACCACCAATCTGGCCCGCGGTAGCTGATCAGACATGATCAAATAAATTTTTTATCGAAAGGACTTAATATGAGTGTATAAATCAGGCAGACGCCGGTTTTCTACTTGTCGGCTATCGGCTGTATCCGCCGCAATGAAATGTCCTTGCGCGTAATTCGAAACAACAGTAAGTTGGTATGATGAGCCAGCTAGGTCTTGCCACTTGGGACTTAGTGGAGGAGTCAGTGTGGCCCTTAGGCCATAAATTTTGGAGACCTCTAAGGCATCCAATCCCAGCCACTTTTTATGATCTCGGGATTAATATTTATGTATTATTTCAATACATTATACAAAGTTTTTAGATGCGCAAATCAAAGTAAATTGCCGAGAACTTTTTTTTATTATTAAATTATTAATCGGTCAGTATTAACATTTAGAATATGAATAAATTTTAAACATTTTTTCTCGAATTACTTGCTTATCCATTATAATTCTACTTAGTCAAACGAGAGACTTGTGGAGAATCCAATACAAATTGAACTGAGAATCATCTTTTTCCGTTACATTTTACTACGATTAATACGAATCAAGTGAAAGAAATTCTCTCTCTAGAGTCTAGAGCAATCGAATGAAAGTAGTGGATTCACGCTCTCTAATATGTGCTGTTTTTATTGATTCAAAGAATAATCATTGTAAAGTATGAATGTATTGCTAAATTACGAGATCACACTGGAATTGGAGCGTTCATATATTTATGACGTCACAAAGAGTACTATAGAAAGTTAAGAACTTCCAATAGTGTTTCAAAAACCATTGTTTTTGGTTTTTCAAATATTAATGAGAGACCACGATATAAATTTAAAACATCGTAAGTTCTTCAAAAATAAAATGAACTTTTAGAAGTACCTAAGATTAAATTGAGTATTTCCGTGTGTGGATTATATGCCGGGATATATATTATTTTTTATTCCTGCGGCGAAAATTCAAGGTAAGTAATATATTCATCTTTGAGTATTTATGTGTACTCGCATACTTTCGATATGGCGTAATAAAAGCGAAAGTAAAGAAGGAAGATGAATTTTGTTGAGTTTTCATTTTGATGTTTGACTACGTACCAAAAAAGCTCGATGATTTCCCAATGGACTTATTATAATTTTTTCAATGCTTTTATGGTTTCTTGTATGCCATTTAATTGTACGCTAGTGTTCAGGTGGTTATTTTAAGTACTTTATTTACGCACGGTTTTTTAATGTATGGCCCCTGAAAAGATCGGCTCATGTTATTTTTTTATTTTTGGTTGACAAACATTAGTTTGTTCACTATTAACTGTAATAATTAGTAAATTTGAACGAATAGCTATAATAAAAAAATTCATGCATCAATTTGACCGCTAATAAAGCTTTTGCGGGAAACATTGTAGCTTAAGACTTGTAAAACTTTGAAACAAACTTTGTGGCCATCAAACATTGAGGACATATAATACGCACAATTTGAAAATGCGCAAGAAAACTATTACTTATTTCGAGGTTAGGTGTATTTAAGGTTTAATATATATTCAACTGCCTCCTAAGATGATGCATTCATTTTCATGTCATTCGTTCATGATTGCACAAAGTTTTTGTGTTTGGTCCACTATTTTTTATTTCAATGAATTCACGAAGAACTAATAATTATTGGACTACAAATGCCGTGATAGGCAGGCCTGGTCCATCTGCCTCACACAGGGAGAAAATGTAGCACAATAAGACGAAGAATAGAAGAAGATGTTATCTATTATTTTTATTCTGTTAAAAAAAATTAAGGTGTAACATTAAGTTAGTATGAGTCAGATTCATTATTATAATCATTAAAAAAAATGACAAGCCGATCCTCGTATCGAAGACTTTAACAGCACCAGTTTGGTTACAGATTATCTTCTAGTATTAGTTTAAGCTACGCTATTTCTGAGGATTTGTTTTACGATACGCGAAAAAAGCTAAATAGGTTAAAATGAAAAAGTCTGTGGTGTAGTGGTTAACGTCGTTGGCTTCGGTTACGGTGCTCACAGGTTCGAGTCCCAGTACGGAGAGTTTTATAAATCGATTTATGAAATTTTGTTCGAAGACAAGGATCTTTGCATTGTCTAAAAATTTTCTTCCACGAGAGAGTGACAACTATAAGCCAACCACTAATACAGTTCTAGCCCTATCCCTCTACCCATACTTTCTTTGGAAAAGAGGGGTTGAGCAACTGAGTGACAAGAAGTTCTCATAGAATAACCTATATCTAAATACTTCCATAAGAAGACCGCATGCTCCACATTGGGAGTGAACATGGTTAAAAAAAAAACATTACTATTATGTAATTTTCTTTTCCCTTGCTGAACGTTGTACGTTAAAGCACACGTTAAGTTAATTTACACTGTCTTACACATTTGAAACAATGTCTTCAACACCTCATTTTCATTAGCTCCCATTTCTACTCGGTGTAAACTGTTTTCACAAAAAAGAAGTAAAAATATTACCTGTGGTGTAATCTGCGGAGATGGGCCGGAAAACTCAGCGAAACCACGTCGTCTTTTCTTTTACTTTACAAAAGATCTGAATACTAATAACGCCTTAGCCTCGGACTTAATATTACTCCTCGCAAAAGAATCCATTTATTGTTTTCACGAATAAATTATTAAGTCATTCTTTTAAATTATTACAAGAGAGAACTCTGGATATTCTTGCATAAAAGATCGCTGAATAAATCTAAGCTAAACGATCTCGTACAATCGCCCATTAAAAATATTTTATGCTGAAGTAAAACAAATTATTCTATTATGTCGCAATATATATTCACAAAAATAACTTTTTTTTTATTAAGAACGATCTTTCTATATGTATTTATAATAATTCGTGCTTAAGCGGTAGTGAAGATAGCTTCTGATGCAAGTGAATTACTTAATAAAATAAAACTAACTGTCATATAAAAACTTTCAATAGAACTCCAATCTATCGTTCTTGTATTCATCTATTTACCGTATATATCGTTATTTTATAGTCCCACCCAAACATACTTGTCGCTTATTTTGAGGGTCCTTTATAGAAAGATAGTCTGGGGTTCCAATGTAATACTATTCCAATTACTGTATGAGGTAACTGTAATGAATAGGGTGTCCTAGGCGTCCTAGGCGTCCTTAAATATTTTTTTTATAAATCAGTTTATCGTCGTTTTCACGACAAAGCCTCTGATCAGAAAAATGTGATGTTTAGTTTTGATTGCCATTGTCTGAAAAACAATATACATTCGAACAACATCACCTGGCAAAAAAATGTAAATTTAAGATCAATATGAATGCTTTAATTTTAATATTTCAAAACACTAATTATTAGTTTTCCTCTTTCTATTATGTTCTGTTATAGGAATTCTAGAACTCTTAAAGTGATGGTAATATAAATAATGACTTCTCGCCCTTGTTTCATGGAAAGTTGCGATAAAAATATAGCATCTCCTGAACAATGACAATTATTCTGATATGTGGTTTTGCCGTGAAGTGACGTTATATTTACTAAAATGTCATATTTAATTTTAAAAACTATATCAAAAATGATGTAAAATTCACTTACTGAAGTATTTGTTATACTAGAGTGAACAATTTTACATATTGAAAGTGAGTTTCATCGTATTATAGCACAGATCTAAAAAACTATTTCAATTTAATTGATATGGGAAGTAAAACATCGCTACTTAAAACCCGGAAATCAGAGAATGTATATCAGGTATAATACATGTATGCAGTGCTAAAAACAGCTGCTTTCAAGCCGCACATCACGACATTTATTTAGGGTTATAAAAAAGGTAAGAAAGAATAATACATAGGTCCCTAATGACTAAAAACCCAAACATAGCTAACAAAAACTCAAACTTTGTGGGAGTTTTTGGGGCGCTATACGATAATGCCACTGGCACGGGATAACACAATGTTGCAAATACAAGAAGCGAATATGCATACATATATTTTCCATTGTATGGTAGGAATGATTTCATTTCAGCATCAATAATGTATATTACTTCTCACAAAAGGTGAGTTATTCTCTTTATATACACTATTATACTCTTGTGAACGACAATACTTGAGAGCCAATGGTTATTAAGTTTTGATGGCTATTGCAAACTCTATAATAATCGGACACAATAGTTTAAATCAATTAACACTTTATATGACGGTGTTTATCATTACAAGAACATTGAGATGGAAATTGAAACAGAAAGAAGATACGTATAATTATATTCCATAAAAATACACTTAATTCAAAGTAATGAATTGTTGTTTTTGGTTTAAAATTCATTGCTCAAGGATGAAGATCGTTGTCTACTTGGATCACACAGAAAGTGAATCAAATGAGTAAATTTTAGTACAGTATATGACACATAAGGGTTGGTTCTGAGTTCTGAGCACTATTTTACAAATCGAAAATATTAATGCGACATTCATTCAAGGGAAAAACTGGTGGAGTTATATACAATAAGAATCCGTAAAAAATATAAAATTATTTTATTAAAAAGATACAATATACAAAATAATATAAGTTACAATTACTCTTGTATATTCGTCATGATCCAATCTTTAACGGCTTGTGACGAGAGGTCCGTGAAGACTCCGGGCCTTAAAGGTCGTGCGCAACCCCAACCCCACGAAACAAGTCCGTACAGAGCCCCATTCCATACCAAGGGCCCCCCGGAGTCCAACTAAAAGGGGCAGACAAATAATCACGTAGGTACAGTAAACATAAATTTTCTTATCTGAATTTAAGTTATGTGGGTACACCTGAAGGAACATGTGTATAAAAGAAAAATTTTATCATAAATTTGTTAATGGTCTGCGATAGCCTAAAGGCCTTAGAATAAAAGTCATTAAATTGACTTAGTTGGAATTATCTTGCAAAATTTAGCCAATTATTTTGGTATTAATTGAGTCATTAATATATATTAGGGATTACAATACCAGATAAATACATTAACACAGGTATTTTTATGTACGATTGCCGGGATATCGGTTTTTGTAATACCGGCATTGGATTCCCTTCTAAAAATTAACTTACAATGCACGCATCTCGTCCTCCATCTCGATATCCAGCACAGAGCATCTGCGGAGTGACATTTAAGGTATCCACATATATTTCAACACACTCGTCATGAGGAAACATCGGAAGATCCACATACCTCAAGTAGTGAGAAGGGTCTCCATTTTCCTATAAGTGTAACAAGAACAGTATTTCAGGATTATAATATATTATTCTCCTCTATAATTTGATATTGTCTATGTCACACAAGAATGTAGAGATGAGGTTACTAAATATAGATTGTTTTGTAGATGGTTAACAGTTTCCATGTTATAAATGTTCTAGGAACAATGTGTGTGGCGTATATATTTATGGCAGTCGATTTTCATTTGATTTTCCTATTTGTTGTTTTGTGTTGAAATTGAAATTTGAAATTTGGTTTGAACATAATTAATGCACATTACGCCAATTTACGTTTAATCAAGGTCTCAAACGTTAACATTAAGATAAGAGAAGAATTAAAAATCGCGCTATATGATAATGATAATAACACAGAACAATACCGAATTAATTAATGTTGACAAAAGAAAAAAGGTCTAACTTACTGTGGATTTTTGATCAATTTGTATATCTAACAAGAATGTTAATGGAGCAGTTATCTTCTTGTGTAAAAACAACGCTATTCGAAGATATATCGTCGCCTTAGGTAAACAAGGTTCTATCTGCCGTTATTTTACAAAATCACTTTTAAATGCAGTTTTATTCAGATTAAAAAATACGGTTCTATCTGCATTTAAAAAATCTTTCAATTGTCCATCAATCCATCAAAATTCAAATTAGAAAAATGTTCTATCTGAAAAATACGTTACAATATATAACAGTGCGTCAAGGTTCAATCTGAATATATAATTAGACAAACCGCGTGTAGGAAATCATAGTCTCAAAAGTAGTCGTCTCTTTCATTCACTTATGTGAATGCATAAGTGTATTTAATTCAAATAGTTACATTTTCTGAAATCTAAAATTGCTTCTCCTGAACAGTTTTAGTTTTTGCAGATAGAACTTTGTTTACCCAAGACGACGATATGGAAGTTTAGTAAAATTTACACGGTAGGTATCGATAGAAATATTCTTATAGAGAATCAATACCACGACCAATGTTTTACCTACATACTTAAGTGAAGTCTAAATAAAATGTGTAGAAGACTTATTTATTGTTCAATAGCATTAGTTAATTAATTAATTAATTTTGGTTCGGTACGTAGATTTTTAAAATAAATAATGCATTTTAAATACTGTACAATTAGTCAAAAATAATGTATTCAAAATGCTATCAAATTCTATAATCTATTCAAAACGAGCCTGGATCTTCAAGAGAATATATAATTCTAAAAAAATATTGCAAACGTTTATAATTTTTTTTTGATATTCATTTTACTGACAAGATGTATTTTTATTGTTGATAAGCTTTTGTCAAAATATATTGTAGTCCATTTTTTGTGTTTGCTTCAAGCTTAAAAGCTTTATAGCAGACGAGTAAAAGATTTCACGACGGATTTTTAGGGATGTCGTAAGAAAGTCTCAACGTAGGTAGATGATGAAACACAAATGGCAAAAGTAAAAATTTAAGTTAATACCTCAATTTCAACGTAATTAATACGGCAAGTAAAAATTTAAAAATGAAAAATATTTAAAACAAAATTAGAGAACCAACCAGCAATCAGCTTAGTGTATACTGAATTGTATTAGAGTTCCTGTTTTCATTACGCAATTTGTATTGTCTGGTTCAATTATCATTTTGATTAAATCAACGGCCTGTATCTGTATTTCATGTCATCACTCGGGTTATTAGATTTTTTATTTGACTGTTTTTTGGAAGTTTTTAAATATGAGTTTGCTTTTGTGCTCAGTTTCAGCATATATACATCGATGGCTTAAAATTTATTTTAGCAGTATTTATTTTATGAGTGGCACAAAAGTTCAAGAAATTGACAGGAAACTTTTTTTACGGAGAATTATTTCATTTTATTATATTTTTAATCAAATCCAATCTAAAAAATATTGAAATGATTTTCTTTGTTGAGTCGTTTAAAATAAAAACTGACATCAGCATTGAATTTAAATTCAAAATAATTACTACAATTCGATTCACTAGCTGATACATGCCCGTTATTCAAGAATAAAGACATTTGTGTTTCTCCGTTGAAAATTTTTTAAAACCCATATCATTTTTAAAAGTGATCGAAAGACGATATGTGGAGCAAGAAAGACAATGAATATCACAGTATAATATGATAAGTAAATTCAGAGAATTATGTATAAATATAATAGTATACGTAGAAAAATTGCGGTAACTATTTTATTTTACATAATCACTGAACACACTTCGGAAGGATTTCGATTTTTAAAAGTATTATAGATTAAATTTCTTTATATACGATAATACACAAGAACGGATAACAATGTATTTTAATTCGGTGAAATGGTCAAACGACTTTATAGAATTTCGGCATTTGGAAGCAAAATATCGTTTTTGATTATACGGGATTTGTATCCCTTCTCATAACCCAGCTCTTATCGGAGCATTATCCAAACAGCGGATATTTCTTATCCCTGGGGTAGCATGATTCCGGAATAAAGATTCAAATGATTTATGAACAAGATATTTGAATCACTCTGTGATAAAGCCGTGTTTTATTAAATAAAAAAAACCTGTTTTTTAATACAATATAAGCAAAGTACTACAAATAAATGGACTCCGACTAATTTTTTTTCTTATGTGTAATCTCATTATCTAAATTATTTTCAAGAAAAAATTCAAGGAACATTCCTGTTTTCTGATATAATGATAATTTTATATATATCGATGGCCTAGTTTCATAGTTTTGACTCACCTAAACTAACTCGTATAAAGTGATGGCTTATTATTTGTATTACTTTTTTATTCAAATAGGTGAAAAGCTTTAGGATTAAAGGTTGTTTCTTTATGGAACGCCACGATTCACAAAAATATATTTCCACAATACGGTATTTCGATATGTATGTATATGGAACGGAGAAATTATTTAATTTTGCTGATTTCCATATGCAAATATCAACCTTTTGAGAGAAAACCTGTACATTTTCCAAGGTGTACTTTTGTGGAACTGTAGAACAGCAATTCTCGTATACAATGCCTAACTTAACTCAAAACATCAAATTTTTGACAAGTCGTTCTATGGAACTGGGTCATCGATATATGTAGTGTAATAAAGATATATTAAGTAGATGGCATCGATGTAAATAAAAAATTAAGTAGTTTTGTACATACAAAAAAATTAAGACAAGAGTTTTTTGCATTTTATTTCGCTCTAGAACAAAACTCTTCACTTACTGACAAGTGTGGGCATCGTGTTCATCGTTATAAATATTCCTTTTTACGATGGAAACTCTGAAGAGACATTAATATAAACGTTGTAAATCGTTACCTTTGTGTAACCCCATCCGTAAACTGTCAACATATCGCCGACTTGCGGTTTGATTGAAGGATCAGGTAAACCAATCGGTGCCACCATCGCAGAATACGTCAGTTGTGGATTAACCTAAATAGATGAAAAACATCGTTAAATTGGTTTTTTTCCGAATATTTTGAATATTTTAATGTTTTATTATATAATAATGTCGTCGTTCTAGAAAAAAAAATGAAAGCATTAGCTCTGCTCCCAATGTGAAGCATATGAACTCCAAATAAAGCATTTCAATAGCGGTTTTTCTAAGTGAACTGATTTTTATTCAGTCGCTCAATTTCTGTTATTAAAAAAGAGTAAGAATAGAAAAATAGGACACACTAGCATCTAGCGTTTTCCTCTTGCTATGCCTTGTGTTTTGGATCGGACGCGTGCGATGGAATGTAGAAATCTGCAAATTTTAATAAATATTCAGACATCGATTGAAAAATCATGTGTTCATGCTGTGATCCGAAACCGCAGACACCGCAACTGAAAAGGACGACGTTGATCTCTCGGCTACAGGCTAGAAAATTTTAAATTCACTATTTTTGCGGTCAACCAAACATAATTAAAATAGCAAAAACTTATTATATTGCAGACGGTGTATTCATTGAGGACATTATTTATGAGTTTTGATCTAATCTTCAATAAGTTATACTTACCTCTATTCATTTAACTATATTTATTTTAAATGTCATCCTATTTTATTAAATGGAAAAACAATAATTTTAAATTATAACTATTGACATGTATTGGTTTTGTTATTTGTGCTATTGCACAGATCACGTATTGTAAGGCAAAAATCTTTTCTGAAAATGATCAGGTCTAATATCAAGAGTATTCAAATTATTATAGAATTGGTAAATAATGCATTAAATTTACCTTCAGAAGAGCCACATCATTGTTGACGACGTTGTAATCAAATCCAGGGAACTTGACTATTTTTAGTAGCTGATGTTCAGTTCCTCCATGTTCTCTAAGTCCCGTCCCAACCCTCACGAGAGCTCGTGTCATATTGAAGGTCTTGCCGAAGCAATGGGCTGCTGTCACCACCCACCGCTCGTTCATAACCGCCCCACCACATATTTGACGATTTGTGTATTGCAGTGCCACCTGAGATATATTATTATGAATATACATAGTTGTTGAGACAAGTTGTATCTTCGTTTTGACTCAATACTGTATCTTGAAAAATGCGACATTTAATGAAAACTAAAAAAATGTTTCATACGTGTCTAGATGTTTTCATATATAATCCAATATCAAATCAATATGGTTTCGTAATAAAGTATGTTTTGTACAAATTAAAAATTTAAAGATATTTTTGTCACGGTCAATACAACCGTTTGAAATCAAATGAATTAATACGTTTTTATTAACAAAGTTTATTATTGAAATCATAGAAATTAAAATTTGGAATAATATACAAAGGACACTTCTCAAAAAACACATGAAAATAAAAATTTTATTATGAGAATTTCCTCACCATTATGACGTAAACATTATGATATAAATAAAGAATTTATTATAGTATGACGTATGATAGCTTAACATATATTATATGACGTACTACAGAATAAAAGCAGCAGTATCGCAACATAATTGTGAGAAAATTTCTGATATAGAACAATTAGCTATTTGATATCTTTGTAAAGGAAAAAATTTTATGTTAAATACGTATAGAATATTTTAAAATTAAAATATAATACAATATAATAGATTATGCTACATTTCTAAGTGTTAAATATCTGAAAAATAAATAAACTGTGCTTAATTTCAGTTTTAGATACAATACTATTTATAACTATAAAATAATTTACGTTATTATTTTATTCATCGTATTGGCCTTGGTGTATGGAAGTTTTATTTAAAATTTAATATACACGAATTCCATTTTCAAATTTGACAGATATTTTTTTAACTAATATTACTTTGACATGTTTCAACGAAAATTCATTAAAAAATTCCTTTGGAGATTTACGTAAGTAAGTATATTAAATTGTACAGTCTATCTCTATAATCAGTGATCAAAACAATATTAAATTCTTCACTTTATTATAAAATACTTAAGTATCGTGTCATAAATCTTGATTTTTTATAAAATATATGGTATAAAATTCCAATTAATTAACTGAAATGGTATCATCAGCTTACATATATATTATTTGCGTGTTAGATATTTTTTCAACGTCATCCATTCTCTATTGTTAAGAAATATCAATTGAATTTTCTCACAAGATCAAATATCTTCTATTTATTTCACTTCTTACTATTTATTAAAAATTATAAAGAAATATTTTTAACATGCTGTGTGAATGAATCATAAAAACCGTCAAATGTCTTAAGCTTCACAATAGTGTTTGATGAAAAATTGATTTGATTTTTTTACTTACATTAAATGATGCTTGCTCAATATTGATTATATCTCCACCAACAATTCGTCGTTGACGTCTCCCTATCGCAAAAATGTTAATAAATATAAAAATGTGTACAGTGAGTATACCTATACATTTAAAGAGCTAATTTTGAACTTTTTTTGACTTTTAATTTACAAATAGACATATAAAATATTATTTAGCATTTTTCCCGACCGCAAAAATCTAGCACAAAGATATGACTTACATAGTATATTGAAATAAAAACGAAAAACATATTAAATAATATGTGTACAGTAAATTTTGTATGAGCAATAATTATAATTACAGTTGAATTTTACAGAAAATATGCAGAGTTTACTAGGGAAAATTACGTTTTTTAATATAAAATTTTAATACAAATCACAAACTATGTTACCATACACAATAGAATGACACAAAACGACACAGAAAACTATTCGAAAAATGTTACATTTATCCATTTTCACGGTTAAAAAAATCACTTTTAATGTATTGAAATATATACTATTTTCATGGTATTGTATATATTATTAATTCACTCTTTCATTCAATCTGAAGTGTTGGACGGTTATGACATGAAAAAGGGAATAACTACTGAAGTATGATAGCATTTATTAAAATATTCTAAGCCATTTTTAATTATAGAGGTGCTTAAAATCCAAGATAAAAGTCATTAACAGAACACATTTATTTCATTTGAATCGTGTCACAATCAATAAAATATGTCAATTGTAATCTTCGAAAGATAATTATTAAGGTCATTTCTGTTTTTAACTGTTTTTGATAAACATATACTAATAGATGATGCTGCTATTTGAGCCGTTTTTAGTACAAAAGTAATAACTAATTCACAAATTTATTATGGGTATTTCATTTCTTAAATGAATGATTACATTACACATTATTTGAAACAGTTGATCACTTTCAAAATTAAAAAGAATACAACTTGAAAAATTACATACATAAACTAAGGTAAATGTAGTTAGTTGATCGCTTAAAAGAGAAATTCAACAAAAATAACGTTTAACGTTTAGCATTAGACCGAATGACGACAAAGTAAGTGTATTCACAATGGATCAAATGTTTTAATTAATATGATAAAACAAAAATTGGGAAAGGGTCTTTCACAAAAAATTTTTGGAAAAAGAGGATTTCATGACAACCTTTCATCAGAGTTTCCTCAGAACTTCCTGTAAGACCACTCTTGGTTGAATCTTGAACGCTATGACACCCCAATGACACATATGCTGTTAGTTTCTCAATCCGACAAAAAATGGTTTCACTTGCCTGAACTCTACAATCCAGAGCAATTCCGCGTCTATGTTTCTCATGCTGGAAACTTTTGTTGAAAAAAGGTCCACTAGTGGTACATAATAATATATATTTTTTTAGATTTTTTCATAAAATCACAATATTATATAGTTAGGTTAGTACTCTTTTTAGAGAGTTACTAAGATAGCGATTTTTCAACACAATTCAAACAATATTATTACTAATCATCTAAGCACAGTTTAGTTTTAAAAGATGATTAAAAAATAAAACATTCAGAAGATTCTAATTGCACAACTGAAAGTGGGAAAAGAAAAATAAAATTTAATTCAATATAAATAAAACAGTAAATTATTTTACACGTACAATTAATTTTAATTAGAATAATATTCACATTTAATCGAACATGTTAACGTCGTATGTTCAAGACTTGTTAATAATAGATAGAATCCATTCCTTCACTTGCGGTATTGCTGTGTTGGTAAATACTCCTGGCTGCAAAGCTCTTCCGCAACCATATCCCCAAGACACCAGTCCATGGAGCGATCCCTTCCACACCAAAGGACCCCCAGAGTCCAACTGTGTACAGGTTGAAGTATTTCATTAGTCATATGCGAGCGACATTTTGTTGTAGATGGGGAGTATATACTATTACGTTTTGCATGTTACATTTTAGAGAAATAATATCACTTAGCGAACAATATTGGCGTTAAAGAAAACACTAAATCGATAAAATGATATATTGAGTTAGTTATACGGAAATGTTCCTTATTTCAAACTATATGGAAAAACATAATTATTTTAAATAAAAAAACGTATAGCATTTCAAACATTTGACAAATTTCAAAGTCAAATTACTCAAAACTAGTATTTTTCAGTTAGTATATATTATATAACTTATATATGACTTTTGCTTGCGACTATCATCATTTCATTTCGGCTATACGTATTTTGGATGGATTTTGCGGTATTCGTTGTATTGAAAGGGCTTTCGTATTTTTATTTCAAATTACCAATAATTACTAAAAATAAATAAATACATATTTCGTAATATTTTCACATTGTTTATAATGATCAGATCTGGTTTTGGCCATAGTAAGCATTATATCAGTTGACAATGCTCACGATGAGCGAAATCCGTCCTGATAATTATAAACAAATTGAGTTTTATATTTTAAAATATAACGTCTTTCCATCAATAATTATGGTAACTATATCAATGTGAAAACATGTCAATTGTAAATCAATGCCGAGCCTTGAGTGGTTAACGTCGTTTGCTTCAGTTACTGTGTTCACGGGTGCAAATCCTAGTACAGACAATTTCATAAATTAATTTTTCAATAGATTTATGTATTTGTGTTCGAAGGCATGGATGTTTACGGTGACTGAGAATTCCTCTCACCCATTCAATCCTGAAAACAGGACGTAACGGGAGCGATTAGCTAACCACCGATGCTGCCCTGGTCCGATTCATCTATTATTACTCTCTTTGGAAAGAGAGAGGTTGAACGTAAATAACAAGTAGTTTTCGTATGAAAAATCTTATAAACACCGTTACGAGTTCATATGCTCCACACTGGGAGTGAACATGGCTAAAAATGTAATAATTTTGATTTTGCTCAGTTGCTTCAGATAAATTATAATTTTACTTATCTAAACGTTATAGTCATGTTAGACATAAATACATTTTCAAGATCAGAATGGAAAAGAAAATACCAAATACGGACATAAACAAATGTGTGCTACTAGACAAATTTGACCAACATAGTCAATTAGAAATGGGTTAGCTACATCGAAAATATGACATTAAATAGCTAGAATTTTCAATAATCCAATCTAATTGTATCCGAGAAGCACAAAATGGCTTCTTAACGTTTGTAGTAACGATATCAAATCTATCATACAAAATTCGCGAAAAATAAACATAACAATAGACGAAAAGACTAATAAAATAAACGAGAGAGGCAATATTTACTAACAGATAATTTAAATAACTTTTGAACATAAACAGTTGTGCTTAAATTGATAATTGTGTAATTATTTTTTTCTAGCATTATTAATTATTGCATAATCATACCACGCATGCATCCCTTCCGCCATTCCTCTCCCCTGCGCATATCATCTGCGAAGTTACGTTCAAAACGTTTCGGTATACAGCCGCACATTCCCCATGAGGAAAAACAGGAAGTCCTACAGCCCGGATGTAGTCAGATGGATCTCCGCTTTCCTAAACAGATAACTTGCGTCACATCCAATGCCTGGTGTAATACGTAAAACTAGATAGAAATTATAAAACATTATAGGTGTATCAAAAACTAATCAAAAAATACGCTGTTTTTTTAATTACCTACTTAAAACAATAATATATTACAAATCGATTCAAAACGTTTCGGTATACAGCCGCACATTCCCCATGAGGAAAAACAGGAAGTCCTACAGCCCGGATGTAGTCAGATGGATCTCCGCTTTCCTAAACAGATAACTTGCGTCACATCCAATGCCTGGTGTAATACGTAAAACTAGATAGAAATTATAAAACATTATAGGTGTATCAAAAACTAATCAAAAAATACGCTGTTTTTTTAATTACCTACTTAAAACAATAATATATTACAAATCGATTCAAAACGTTTCGGTATACAGCCGCACATTCCCCATGAGGAAAAACAGGAAGTCCTACAGCCCGGATGTAGTCAGATGGATCTCCGCTTTCCTAAACAGATAACTTGCGTCACATCCAATGCCTGGTGTAATACGTAAAACTAGATAGAAATTATAAAACATTATAGGTGTGTCAAAAACTAATCAAAAAATACGCTGTTTTTTTAATTACCTACTTAAAACAATAATATATTACAAATCGATCCAGAGACAATCACCGTCTAAAGATAAGATACAGTGAATATTAAGATAGGTTCCATTATGCCAAGCCATTAAGTTAAAGTATTACCGATACTTTTGGAAGTATAGTGGATAATAAACTTAGTGGAAATTCATTTTTAATAAAATAAAATTTCTTATCT
The DNA here is from genome assembly GCA_022494535.1 of Himalopsyche phryganea. Lineage (NCBI taxonomy): Eukaryota > Metazoa > Arthropoda > Insecta > Trichoptera > Rhyacophilidae > Himalopsyche > Himalopsyche phryganea. The sequence continues at coordinate 5,829,632 of JAGVSL010000001.1, read as the reverse complement.
TCTTCTGCTATCTCACTAACTTGGTGTGACCTTTTTTACACGTCTTTCATCTCTTTGAGAAGCATCTTCAGAGATAATTTAATTACAATTTCACTGAATAAACTTATTTAGTTTCCATAGAATTGATTATTTTTTTTTGATTTGAATTAAATTTCGTTAAAAGATATAAAGTTGCTTTCTGAGAAAAAGTTTCCTTAGTAAAAGTAGTCCTGTTTCAGTAAAAAATCAGTGTACAAAATATTTATAATTGAGCGAAAAAATAAATTGTGTAATATTGAAAAGAAAGAATGATTCTTAAATTAAATGAAAGCTACAGGTCAAATTCTTGAATATCTTTGTATTTACGTGTCAAGAATATGTTACATTTCACATCACCAACCGCCCTGAAAAAAGCGAGAGGAAGTTGTCAATTTTTACCTAAAATATAGGAAAAAGTAAGAACACAAAAAACTCTCACAAAAGGAAAAGATAACTAACTTATCTTTCCAAAAAAGATTTCTTAAGGTGTCTATCACATTCTACGAAACGGAGAATATGTACTTAGTCAAAATATAATATACTCCAGAAGGTATATTCCCTTTGCAAAAGCTTAATTTTATTATAAGTTATATGGAACGTAAGAAGGTTTCTTAATTATTGAACTGTGTTGGTATACTATCATTAATGTTCATATCTGTTGTTCTTGGTAACAATGACGCGATTATGAAAAGCTTAAATGTATATAATACATATATATAATACTAACGTTTGCAGTATAATCGTAACTTTATAAGCTTAGTACATTCCATTTAAAGTACAATATAAAGATTCAGTGCAATGGCCAGAATAAAAGAAGATAAAGAAATAATAGAGATACTTGAAAATGTTATAAAAAAGTTGAATGGTCGAACTATATTTTTTCAAACAGTGTCTGATGATAAAATAGAATAAATGCGCTCGTTTTGGAAAGAGATATTAAGAATTCTATAAACTATTTTTGGTAAAATGATTCTATTTTGGGTTGAAAGGGTTCAAACTAAGTAGGTAGTTTTAGATTTGAGTATTGTTTTATAACAAAGTCGTGAAAATTATGTTTTTATACCAATACGATATTTTCGTTCCAGTTTTTAGTTCAGTGGTTTCTCATTCATCTGAAAAAGTAAATTTGTCTTTTTCCTATGATAGATAAACCCCGTAAAAGAGACGCAGCAATTAAATGAAAGTTCAATCTAAGAGTAAAACGACTTGGCTTCTAACTAAAATGTGAAAACAAAAATAATCAAATTTAAGGACGAGAAGATTATAAAAAAAAAAAATCGTTGAATTCCTTTTCGTCATATTGTCAAAACTGCATTATTATCGAATAAAGTATTTTTTCTACCGAAGTTGTTCATTGAGAAACTTTTTTTTTATGAATTGAGAATTACGAAATCGTAAATTGACTGGAAAAACATAAATTTTCTCAGCTCTACGTAAAAAAAATGATTGAATGAGTGAAAAGAAAGGATTAATCCTGAATAAAGTTATAATTCATTTCTTTTGCATTACATATTTACATTGAAACTACGTTTAAATAGAATCTAATATAACCATATTAATAATGGAATTCCTGAAATCAGTAAATAATTGGAAAAAAAATGTGGGTTTTAGTGGATTGTTAACTTGTATTTAAAACGATCAGTAAACCTTTTCTTGGAATACGATAGGAAAAATAATAAAATAGTACATACATATACATTCTCTTCTTCAAGGCTCTGTAGACGCAGTGAAAGTGTGCGGGAATATATCGCCACGTTTAGAGTGTTAACGCTTTTATAGATAATAAAATGTCAAAATGATTATACCTTTGTGTATCCCCATCCGTAAACAGTCATTGTATCTCCCACATTCGGTATTGAGTGGTAGTGCGGAAGATTTATAGGCTGTACAGTGATGGAATACGTCAAGGGAGGATATACCTGGAATACAATTTATTAATAGTTCTATATAATTACAAATTTAGTTAATGTTTTTCTTAAATTATTGAAACTAGAACATGTTTTTTACTATGTTGTCTTCTAATTTTCAAAGACGATTAGAACTTTGAACGCTACGTGTTTTTTTTTACTTCTAACTGGTAAGAAGTAATCATCAAATAAAATTAATCAATTATTTACAGAGATATGAAAACGATGATAAAGTGTGCTTGCAAAAAAGCATTTAAAATATAAACTATGAAATGGTGTGTAAATATAGACAAAATGCAAAAAATACTAAATTTTAACTTTAATAACAACAGTAATACGATTCTTTTTTAATTCACAATTAATATTGATAATTCTTATCTTGACAAAGCAACAAATATTTACTGAATACACGATTTAACGAAAATAAATGGCTTACCAAGTAATGTTTAATAAAGTTTTTTGCTGTATTCGTTAAGCGCATATATTTTTTACAACGGAGACGAGACATTCGCAGCCTTGGCTTATAAACAAACACACTAAGAGCGTATAATAACCGAATTGCTTTGCTTTCGTTTTCATGTGAATATTTACAAGCGAGGCGTGCCTTATGAAAACCATGAAAGTGCGATGAAAATATTATTTCAGCTCGTCTTTGTGGATCGCAGTAGCGTCTCTATTTTACAATTTTAACGCCTAACTCACTTGACTGAATTTTGAAAAGCACAAAAGTTTATTTCTTTAGCTATGCAGTTTTACGTTAGCATTGTTAATCGATAAATATAAAATCTTAATGCCTGCACAATGACTTCGATAAGAGACGAACTCATTATTATTCTTCATACATATTATTATTTGACCATGTTCGATCTCGATGATAACCGTGCGGTAGCACCAGGATTCCATGTCATTCACCAATCGCTTTACTTCGTCCTATGATCAGCCAGTAGCCTTTTTTGAGAAGACAAGGATCAAAGGATAAGGCTCGTAAAATAATAAAGATTTTGTGATCAGATGTGTAGAATCACCAATATAAATATCTCAGAAATTCATGTCTTTGAACACCAAACCATAAATCAATTGAAAAATGAATTTCGAGAATGAAAGTGACCAATATTGGCCAACCGGCTACAGGATTCACATTTAGAAAACAACAATGTTTGTTTTTCCCACACGTTCCTACCATTCATCAAAATAGAGCATATTTCATTTTTTTAAATATATTTTAAAGCACTATATTTTTTAAAGATTGAAAATCAATTTCACAGTAAGCCAAGTTTAAATGTAAATGAGAGATCGCGATAAACCATTGAATTTACTTGAATGTTTGTAGTATTTCTTTATTTTAGAAATTGTAATGTACTGAGATTCAATAAATTTAATAAACTTGAAAAAAATAATTAAGTTTAATTAAATTTAAGAAATACTGTAAAATAAATCATATTTGGGTAATTGAAAATGGTGTTTACCTTCATTAATCCGATATCACAATCATTAATTTTGAGCAAAAAATTAGGATGCTTGACAATTTCCTGCACTGAATGCTCGCTTCCACCGCGTTTTTTCAATCCAGATCCCACCCTGACCAAGGCCTGCGATTTGAGGAACACAGCCCCAAAGCAATGAGCTGCCGTCACCGTCCATCTTTCGTTCAGGATAGCTCCTCCGCAAATCTGTCGAGTGAGATATTCGAGCGCGATCTGTTGGAAATAAAGTGAAAGACTAACGATTGCTCAACTTTACTCAGCGCCATAAAATATTTTGTGCAATATCTTAAGCTTGAGAGGATTACAAAAGATAAGCGAATCATAAAATATGCATATATTAAACAAATATTGCAAATTTGTATTAAGGTTTGTACATAGTTATCGTTTTCCGATACTTAAGACTTGTTTACACTTTTCACTTGTTCCCAACTGGTGTTCCGTGACCCTTAAGCGGGTTTAAGAGTGTTTTCTAGAATGTCACTAGACACTGAATAGAAATGAGCAGAAAAAATATTAACTAACGTAAAAATAGCTCACAAAATTCAATATACGTGATTTAAAAGTACCGTCGTATAAAAAATGTGACTCGTTTTTTCATTGTAGTTGATCGAAAGTAAATTTTGGATAATACTATTATTATGTAAGTACATATTTCAAAAACAAAAATGGTTGGGAACGTGTGATTTATCCAATGATAAGAAGAGAAGAAAATTTAAAACCTACTTGTATGAAAACGTTAAATTTTAAAAAACAAAATCAAATCCAATTTACGGCGTCACGTTTTGGGTTCTTTAAAGAAAATAAAAATCTTTTATATTATTTTAAATAGTAAATCTCTCACAAGATTTAAATATTTATATGGAAATACAAAGGTTGTGCTAATACTGAATACACAAGAAAAATGGTATTTAAAATATGTCTGAATATTAAAATTTCGTTGAAATAATTGTATAAGACACCCTTTTCAAATGTAGCAATCATTATTAATTGTTATACCAACATGCCAATGACATACTAATAATCATTAAAAACAACATTTTATCGCAAAGAAAGGAATAGTAATCGTTCAAACGGTTAAAATTAATACTGATATACGCTGACATTTTATCGATTGAATAAATAATTGATAATAAAAGTTGATTAAAAATACTGTATTCACCAAAATTCACAAATCTTGATAACTGGTATCAGGTATTGAAATAAATAAATAATGAAAGTCTTACATCTAATGATAATTCCAAGGCAAACTTTTGATTTCAATTAATATTTAAATATCATTTATAGATGTCACAAAAAGTATCTGCTTTTGTTTTAGTGTAGAACTGATTTAAAAAATAGAATGATACATTGTAGCTATTTTCGTGTCGCAATTTGTCTCACATAATTGTCTATTAATGAATTTGTGTCGTTGCGTTTAAGTCTCATTTCTTTCAATATAAATCCTTACTTACCAGTTTATTCGATTCGAATAAGATCTAGTGTTTAGTATATTTTTTGTATTCATTAAAGTAAATCTGAAACAAATAAAAGAATGTTTGGGGAGCATTTTTCTTCGTGGGCTTAAAGTCTGACGTCATATTTAAGGCATTGATGTTTACGAGATTATAAATACATATTTATGACAACTGGGATTTATTTTCTATTCATAACAAAGTTTTTCTCACTTTAAAAGCATAGACCCTGTTAACAAAGGATTTTGTTCAATAGAATGAGAGAAAACTTTATAGACATAGCTATAGTCCTGAGCCAAATTTAAAGCTTGATTGGTTGTTAAGATGAAAAATTTGACTCAGACTGGAGTTAATCTCGAGGATTACATGCTTTATCAAGTTAATCCTCACTAGTTATTTAAATTTGAAATAACATGCATCGGATAGATTCGTTTGGTTTATCAGTACACATTTAATTAAGAAGTAAAAATAATCGATTAAAAAATGATTTTATTTTAACATTAAAAAAAATGGACGTACATTTTTTCACATTCGTTTTTATTTTAAATAATTTAATTCGTTTATTTAACGTTGCGTCTAGAATGAATATTTATAAATTAAGATGAATTGAAATGGAAATAATAATTACATTAGTCTTACTGAGAAATAAATTATTCAAATGGCTGGAAATTTTAATGAAGTATTTATACTTTAGACGTCTGAAATAAAAAGATATAAAGATATCAGCTAAATAAGTTAAATTTAAAAAATTTCTTTTAGTATCTAACAAGTCATTTCAGTGAGTAAGTAGTGTCATTTGAATAAAATTATGCTAGAAATAGGTTAAAAATATAACTGTTAAATAGATGAATTTCGTGAAAATATTTTGTGTAAGTTGGAAAACAAAATGGTCTTCCATTCAATAAAAAAGATTGCACACGGGATGGAATATTTTATCGTTTTCTTCTTAAAGTCGGTCGCTATTTACGACATATAAAAGTTTATGACGAAAATAAAAACGGGCGAGAACGCAATACGTCTTAGTTTTCCGCCAAAAAGAAGAGGGCCTTACGTTAAACGGGGCTTGGTCGATGTTAATTATGTCCCCGCCGATAATTCGTCCTTGTCGCTTACCTGGAGAAAAAAAATGTTTGTAAACCCATTGTAAAAACATATTTTTTAATACAACTATATGAGTACTCGAAATTATCAGAAAGAGTCAGCATTCGCTCATTACACTTGATGCGAATGATACGCTGACAAAAAGAGCGTGTATGTGTGTGCAGATATACCGATAAATCAGGACAAATACGTTTATTAATACACTATTGATTTAAACTTTTCTACGGTATGGTTTTTACTTCCCATACTATATAAACTCATTCATATTTTTGTGAAATCCTTATTAGACGTAAATTTCACGTTTAATTAGGTTTTGGGAGAAAATTGATTAGGGATGACGTTATAACTACTTGAACCACAATCAACTTATTTCAAAATTTAAACAAATCAACCAGTTAATACTACTTTACATGATAAATTTTTCTTAGAACGATGGTTTTTATTATTATTATACTTAAATAAATATTGCTTATTGTGTTACTTAAGGTCAATTCTGTCAATTCTTGGTGGAAAGACTTTATATTTTAAAAAATAAAACACAATTCATTTGTACTACTTCCACATATTTATAATGATCAGTAACGTCGTTGGCTACGGCTACGAATTTCTCGGGTTCAAGTCCGGTGGGGACAGTTACACAAATAGATCTTTCAATCGATTTATGGATTTCTGTTCGTAGCCATGAATGTTTGTTATGTCTAAAACTCCCTCTCACCCACTCGATCCTCAAAAAACGGGGCGTAGCGAGAGCGATTAGCTAACCATTAGTGCTGTCCTAGTCTTATCCTTCTATTCCTATCCTCTTCGAAAAAAAGAGAGGTTGAGCAACTGACTACCAATCAGTACTCATATAAAACTTCTGTTGAGATACCTCCATTAGGAGGCCATATGCTCCACGTTGGGAGCGGACATGGTAAAAAGACAATTTGACCTAATTATTTCACCGAGATCAGCGTCAAATGGCTCATATTAGTTGACAATTAATTCTAGTTAGAAAAACTTTTGCCGATATTTATTATTCAAATGTCTGACGAACACTTCTTTGATTTTGTATTTTTGTTATACTCAAATAAATTATGAACGCTGATTTTCCTATTTCAATCTAATTAAGATGAAAAATACGTAAATTTATTTATGAGATAATATAATTGTAATGACTACAAAGACTTGAAGTTTTAATAATTCAACATTGAAAAATTACAATAAAACATATGTGGGTATTTTATGTAGATGTAATCAGAAAGAAGAAGACTGGCTAAAAATGTTAAATAAATCTCTTAACATTAGTACCTACTCTAAATTTAATGTACAATCCCTTAACTTGTGCTATTCACCATTTTGGTTTTTACAGCGTACTAATGGTAACTTCACTTGAAGGTTTAATGTTTAGCGATAAAGGGAAGCTTAACGTCCCCAGTGTTCATGAGGAACGGAAATAGAATAAGAAATATCAATGGAGGTAAATTCAAATATCAGATATTACCGAGCGCCGAAGAAAAGAAAGCACAAAGAAATATGAAATAAAGACGAGGAGTCTTTGAAATCATATTGATTTATTGTACGACACTATTTGGATGAAATGAAAACTTGTAACTTATATATTCATCAGATAACAAATAAACCAAAGAAATTCATCTAGATAACGATAACTAATGACATGGTGTAATCATTATTGAAGTATACGCATCAGTTTTGTATATTTTAAAAACAATACATCGAGGTTTCATCAGCAATTAAGTTGTATTCAAGATACCAAATTATTTGGGACAAATAATTCTTATGGAACGATTTTAGTGAAACGAATTCGGAATATTAAATGATTATAATATGTATAATATTTTGAATAGATTACGTAATAGAGTAAATCTTATCATAATTTTTCATCCATACTAGTTTTAGGTAAACAAAAATAGATTGTATATTTTTTTGAATATTCTAAATATATATTATGCGACTCATTCAAAATAATTTTCTTTTGTACAATTGTGTGAAAAACACTCAACGGAAGTTTATACAATAAAACATTGCGAAAGAATGCTGCTCGCAAAATATTTGTGATTAATCAAAATTTTTTGAAATAGGCAGATAATGTAGTAATAAAAAAAATATTTAAATCTTCAAATAGAAAAGTAAATATGAATATAATTTATCTTAATTAATATAAACTTACTAATTAATACAATTGTAGTTTAAAAAAACATTAAATAATATTTTAGTTCATTGTCATTAAGATTATAAAAAACAATATCAAATTGAAAATACATTTATTGCAGCTATCGGATTTGTTAGCACCATCTGTTGAAAATGGTGCTGCCTCGTTTCATAAAGAAGTTCTATTAAAAATCCAGGGCTTGAAGAAGACTATGCTGGAGTATACTCCGGGACTAAGACGTCGCGCGCATCCTCGTCCCCAGGATATTAAACCAACCAGGCAACCGTGAGCTACCAGCGGTCCACCGGAATCTGACTGAAATTTTGAAATAACAACAATCAACACGACTTGAAGAAAACAATAAATTCAATATCACATACATACCTTAAAAACTGTTTTTTTTAATTTATTTGTTATAAATATTGTATCTAAATATAACATAATCGTATTTTTATAAATTTATCGTTTTGTGTTTTGATGTTTTATTTGTTATGACTAGGACGATATTATGTAATACACACTTAGAGGTATTATAAAAATATGTTGTTTTTCAATAATCAGTTGGTGATTATGGACACTGTAAAAATAGCCACATTTTTTCTGAACGCTTATTCTTCGTGCCGGTCGTATAGGAAGCCTGGTAAAAGGGTTGTCGGGTTGATTATTTAGTTGCCTACAGCGGTGATCATACTATGCATTGAAGAACTTTACGTATTGTTTTTTTTCTTATTTAGCATTCATTTTTTTTATCATGTCCGCTCCCAATATGGAGCATATGAACTTATAAAGAAGGTACCTCAACAAAAGTGCTTGTGACTCAGTTGCTTAACCTCTCTTTTTCGAAGAAAGTGGGGATAGAAGAATAGCGCTAGGCCAGGAATAGTGATGAGATAATCGCTCTCGCTACTGTCCGTTTTTAGGATCGGATGGGTGGGAGGGAATTCTGAACATCAAAAGCATCCATACCAGAAATCCATAAATCAATGGAAAAATCAATTGATCAAACTATCTGTACCGAGATCGTAACGTTGATCACTGTACCACGGATCCAACAGTAACCATATTATAATTAAATCTGATTTGCTATTCTCAGTGTCTACCTGATAATTACACAAATCCATGACTTACTGGCATCAGCTATTATCCTTTTCTTTTTACAGAAAGAAGATTTTATTTAAGAATATAAAATCATTGTACGCTATTTGCTTATAGTATTTTATTCTATATCAAAATTTATTCTCGTAAGAGGGATATTAACAAGGCTACTAATCGTTGAGCAAAGTGAGGAAAGTTTGTGTGACCTTGGATGTAATGGTTGCGCGACGATCACAACATCTGTGTCTGTTGTTTTTGTCAAATCCTCTTCCCATGTCTATTAGAAAGAAATAGTGTAAGCCCACCTTTTTTTGTAATTTTTGTAATTCATTAGTTAAGAATTAGAATCAATGTTAACCTTATAAATAAATAACCTTGCAATACAGTTAGTGTGAAGAAGCTTCACAAAGAGGCAAAAACGATGACACACAACATAAAATATTCCTTTGATAATTATCCATATTCATTAATTGAATACTGCAACTAGTGATGTATTAAAGTAAGACTTACATTATCTTACCTAGTCATGTAAAAAATAATAGGCATTAATATAAAAGTGTTTGGTTAATACAATTTTAAAAATTGTCTCATCACTCATTTTACTAATATGTCCTCGAAAAATCATATAAATAATAAAACATTTATTATTTACATATGAATAAAAAAATAGCTTTGAATTAAATAAAGTGTTACATTTATTTACTTTCATAATACGCTATTTAATTTTAAGAAAATTTTCTCTATGAGCTCGTTATAGCGAAAGATAAAATGTAATGCATAACCTTTTATATAATTTTTCTTCGTGAATATTTTTTCCATAAAAAGCAACAATTTCAACAGAAAATGTACCTCGCGCTTGAACGGGGTTATAGAGTAGGTAATAGGTTTCCATAAAATTTTAAACGTTAAGCAACACGAAAAAAACTTGTAAAGGAAGGCGTAAAGACGGGAACAATTTTACAAAATGATCAGAAACAGAACACAAAAAAATGGCGTGAAATTTGTTTTCTTTTACTATACGTAAACAAACCTTTACATGCAAATTAAACTATTGAAATTTAAAAAAAAAGTCAATATCAGACCCTTATGAGTATAAAGAAAATGTTCCAGAATTGAGTCATATATATTTTTTTCTAATTTATCAAAAGTAAGTACAGTGAGACACATTGAGATGTTTTACTTTGCAGTCTCATTTCAGTACATTTTCAAGTAAAATTTAAGATTTTAATTTCCCACGATTGACGCTTAAAATATTCACGACATATAGAATATTTTTTTCGAAAATCATTTTATTTGATTCAATCAACATATCGCGTTTATGCTTGCATGTGACGTTATTTTGTTGAATATAAATACTTTATATCAGCTTAATTTTATTCTGAATTTCAATATTAAACATTCGTAGGGAATTTCACTGATTATATTTGAGCCTCTGCCCTGTGGTAATTTCTTTTCTGGTAAATATTATTTATTTACATGACAATAAAATAAAAATATTTTTTGAATTTCATTGAAAATCATCGTTGCTTTGATTTAGACGTGGAAGTGAGATAAGAGTATACTCACTTGACACGCATCTTTATATCCTTCCATAAATCCTGCACAAATCATCCCTTTTGACACATTTCGATAACCTTTATAAATATCTTTACAAACTGTCCAGTCTACAATAGGTACAAATGCTCTTTGTAAATTGATTGAAAGAGGGCCGTCTTCCTGAAAATAAAAAGATATTTCGATGTTTTTGATCAGTGGTCTTCCAACTCAATAAGTATATAAGTTAACTTTAATTTCTTAATTGGTGACAAATATTACATTTAAAAAAAAACATGAATTGGTTGAGCTTATTAAATAGTTAAAATAATACATTTTTTAAAATATTGTAAAATTATTTCTACTAACAATAAAAAAATTATCTATCCGATATAATGTTAGCTATTTATCTCAAAACAAAGTAAATAATACTTGTATTAATCAGCTATTTTTTTGTTTATATCCAATTGAAAATTGTGATAACACTATTTAAAGAGTAAAATAAATGCTAAATGTTATTAAAGAGACATTTTGATTTTTATTTTTTTTACACTTGTTGGAAAAAAATATATTTTAAAACTGGAACAAAATGTTTGTATACACAAGAAAGACATATATGTATATTTTAGTTGGAAATGCTCAGATGTCGAAAGAAAGATATAAACAAATTAGTAAATATGTTTTTAAAACATCTTTCTGTTAAGAGATAACAGTTAACATCATTAAAGGGACATGAATGAAAAAGAAAATACACAAGAGCATACCATTTTATCGTCTAAATTAGTTTCTTAATTAAAATTTAAATGGATCTTGGATTGGATAACATTTATTTATCTCGTATCGGCCATATGCCATAGCATATCGAAGAGTGAAAAAGTTTCTCACAAGAATTATGAATATGATGAAGTTGAGTACGTTACCGATAAATATCCCCATCCGATCACCGACGCCATAGTTCCGCTCTTGATATTATATCCCGAGGCTGGCAGGGGAATGGATGCCGTCTTATTATCCAAATCTATCGGTTCTGCCATCTGAAAAGTAATTGGACAAGCTTTCTGAGAGAGATACGGGGAAAAGAAATCTTATAATCTTATTTAACACGTATTTTTGCAAACGTATTTAATGAGAAACCCCAGATGAAATTTTCAATGAGGAAACTCAAAGCACATGTACTATTTTTCGATTTTTGGATAGTTTGACAATAACAAAACTTCTTTTACATCTCAAATACAAAAAAATACAACTTATATACAAGCTTTGGATTATTGAGATTTTGTACACTTCCATGTATTTTGTCACTAACGACCCGGGTTTCGCCTTTCGGCATCTTCAGGCATTCGAGCACACCGATGGACTCGAACTGAGAGACAGTAAACAGTGTCTAACGTTTATATAGAAGATACAAATGCGACAAATATTATTTACGAGGTAAGATATTATACGTCTGAGAGCCACACTGATACCTGAGTTAAAATTTCGGGAATTTCCCTAATCCTTATTTTGTAAACACCATATTAACAGAGTGGCGAATTGCCGCTTTTCAACTTCTTTTAGAAATACCAGTGATTTTACAATTATAATAGTATTGTGGGTTTTGTATTATTATTGCTAAAGATTGGATGTAGTACAAAACAAATTTAGTTTTATTTAAAAAAATATGTTGCCTTTCCACTAAAAATAGACAGTTTAACACATTGATTAAAATAAGTACTGTTAAAATGCTCCATTTGAACTGCTTAATACACGGCTTAAAATGAATATCATAGTTGTATAATAATAATTATAGTAGTGCCTGGCATTTACAAACAATTTCAAAGGTTGTTCTATATTAATATATAGGTATCTGTTGTGTGTTTTGATTCTCCTCTGTAAATATTATGCATGTAATATAATGTGTACGGTGAAATATATCTATTAATAGCCGACGGATTATTGATTAAAAAAAGGTTTCAGTGACATTGTTAGCTTTGGACAATACTACACAAATCTAACTGACAACATGTCAAAATTTCGTACTAGCGATAAAATATTTTTTTGATGTTATCATACCGGTAGACAACTGGCTGACGATTGTGCTTTGATATTTTTTATCGGATTCTCTACGCCTAATGTATTGTGCTGTCATTGAGATATATTAAGATACATTTTATTTCAGTACTATATTAGGAAAATATCTTACCTCTATGAGAGCGATGTCGTAGTCTATATTTTCAGCGTCAAATTGTTCATGAATTATAACAGTTTTAATGTCTCGATAAACTCCACCGGATAGTCTGTTAGATGATCCAGTTCTGAGAGTAAATTCATCAAGTTCTTCACTAAAAAAGCATAAAAAAAATACAGAGACTAGACGGATGGCACCTCTAGGTTAAGACTACGACTAAACAAAAAATAGCACTTTGAGATAATTGACTGTATAGATTTAAAGTTTGATACTGTTTATTAAAATTCAGACTATACTTCTGTTCTGATTTTCCATAGAATTTTTTTATACGCGTGATAATCTTTGACCAAGTAAACCCAATCACACCAATCCTCTTTTTGCATAGTTTAAAGAAGTAATTGATGAAAAGCAAATACTATAAAGTTTCAGATAATGTAAATGATTCCACGTTAGTTCAAAGGAGTGATGATGAAAAAGTGGTGCCACTAACTGCAAGATCAATTCTAGGCTTTTAACTAGCCAATAAACATGGAAATTATTTTCTTAAATTGATGAAAATGTCGAACGAGGTGTGCAATTTCAACGAGACTTTAAAATGATTATGATACTTTATCAAGAATCATACACGGAACTAAACAAAATGAAATCACAGCAAATGATAACCAAATTCATATTCAAAACCAGTGAAACAAATCAAATACATGATGATAATATTATTAAAGGTACTGCTAAAGATGTCTCTCCTTTAAATATTTTCAGCAATGAGAGTGACTTTTTACCAGCGATAAGCTGTGTTACATTTAATTTAAATCGAAAAAATTGTAAGTTTATTACTTTTTTATTAATGTAACTTTTTAAAACTGTGTAAAATATTTTTATGTATAAATTCGATTTTTTCGTATTTTGAGTTGATTTTAAGTAAAAGATGCTATCTACCATTTTTTTATGGGCACCTTATCTTTTTTTATTCAGTTTTTTATTTACACGGTAGTCTTTGAAACGTATCCCCCGTGCAAAAAGAGGATCGGGTGTATTTTTGACTAGGGATATGTAATATGCCGCAAAGAGACTCAATAAACTGAAATAAAATTCTGAATTAAACCTAAAGAATTTTTTAAAATTGAAATTGTATCGTAAAATTTCGACCTTTATTGATTTAATATTCAATAAATTTGATATTTTGATCGCTTACCGACGTAAACGAGATAATTGATTAATTGTATTAACATTTTGTGGAATATTTTAGTCCAATAATGTAAAAGAGAGTATTACGAACAATATTATATTGCGGAACGTTAATTCATTTTAGAGTGCACTTCACTTTCCTCTCAAACAGCTATAATATATTCGTGAAGTATTCTTATATAAAATATCTGGATCAATCTTACTTATAAAAACAATGCGCAGCTGTGATTGCCCATCGTTTGCTTAAAATGACAGCACCACAATGATGTGCTCCAGATTTTCTTAAAGAAGCCATATATTTGTATTGTATTACTTCGACATCTTGTCCTCCAACAATCGGATGAAGTGAAAAAACGTCTGCCTTAGATGAACCTTAAAGAAAATTGTTTTTTTACTAAATCTAATGTAAAACAGTATGACACAATGGTCCGTAAAACTTAATACCTAATTAAAGTTGTATTATGGAAATAATAACATAAGCAGAGGTGGTGGCTGTACGACTTGTGTCAAAGCAGGTGCTAAACGTTGAATGTGTGGTGGTGATTTCGATTTTTATGAATAATGAAAAAAGACGTTATTTGGAAGCTTAATTTATTATTCACTTAGTCATTTAGGAGACGGTGAAACACAGTTTGACGTTACATTATTGCCAGATTTGTAACATGGTAAATATATATAATACAATCATAACGAAAGGTTAAAATAATACCTGTTTTTGATTGACACAGTTTTATTTTAGCTCACGTGTCAAGGCTATTTATGGAACTTGACTCGATAATTGAAAGTTAATTTAGAAGCATATATAAGTTAAGTCAGCTTTCTAATATTTATTTTTTAAATTAAAAAACCGTCTTTGTGGGTACATATTGATAGGAATGTTTGAAATACATATTTTATAAATTATTATTATAATACACTTCAATTAAAAAAAACCAATACACATAATATTATATAACATATGTATCGTCTATATCAGGGTGACTTGTTTAGCGTTTCAAGGGTTTTTTTTTTTGCTTAAAAAGTATTTCAGTAGCGAAAGTAGCTTTGATTTTTAACACTAATTTTATATGACAAAAAGATAAAGAAATTTATTGAATAAAACGTTAAATTGAATGAAATTTTTGTCAAAATAAAGTATGCATGCTTTGAAATATAATAATGGTTGTCAAAAAAGAAAATACTGTCGCGAAAGTGATTTCTTTTTACATTATTGACGTATTTACGTCATACATGATTTTTCATTTGATCAAAAAACGGCTCAGATTTAAAACGACAATCAAACACTGAGTATATTTACACGTTTTCAAGTTATATCCACATGATTTCAAATTACAATCACGGAATTCAGGAGTTGAATTTATGTAATTCCAATATCTCATACTTATTATTCGAATTGTATAAGAAAAATTGCGATCCATAGTACGCATGTTCGTGAAGGAATTTGGTTTCTATTACAATGTTTATTTCCATTACAATTTGTGAGATGCCTATTTAGTATGTTGATGTATTTTTGATAGTGTGCAATCAATATAACAGTGTGTCATCATAATATGAATAACAATTAACTACATACCTGCGGAAAGAGCCGCGATCAAATTAAGAGACAGCACTATCAATCTCATTATTGGAGAGTGAATTAACCACAAGAACCGGCGCTCATTTATTTAATAGCTTATAAACAGCGACAGACAAACTGTCTCACTGTCAAAATGGCGCCGTTGGTTTCGTTTCGAGATAATTAATCACTTTATTCATTGATGCAAGAAGGATGAAGGATTTGTAAAATAAAGCTAAACAAATAAAACTACCAATCGATTGAACAACCTATTTATTAAATTGTCCATACTAGGATTTGAGCCACACCACAACCGAAGCTAACGACCCTAAACACTAGACTACAGGCACAACGAAAAATAGTATATACGGATTCTCTGATTTGTATTAAATTAATATTGTATAATTAGGTTTAGGCCGAATTTACTTTTAAGAAGCGATTAAAGGGAAGAGAGGTTTGTAGAAAATTTATGTACATCATTATATAATTATTATACTTTGGTATTACAAATGTCTAAAAAAGTAGCTAATAGCATTTATTGAATATTAAGTAATTTCACTAGATTAGTGCTGCATTTGTTGTTTGGAAGGGCTTGGGAGGGGGGTCAGTGGAAGAATTTCTGTACAATTGGCCTGTTTTATACACATAACATAACGTTTTAAAATATCAATTGGTTTTTATATTTACCGTATACACAAATTAAGTGATTGCGAGAAATCATAACCAAATGTTTGTACACACACGATCACGGTTATATCACTCGGGACAACAAAATTTTTAATCATATTTTTTTACGTATAAAGTTTAAGAAGCATTCCTATGCAGAAATTTTACGACTATCAAAGTTTAATGCACTTGATAAATATGTGATTTATTTTGTTGACAAATGGACATAAAGATAACAAAAAGTAAATACATTTGGAAATAATGGATACATTACTAAATGCAAATCATATCTTTTTCTACGTATTAGATTTCCTGCTGTACTCACCTGTTTAATTTTATGAATTTTGGTTGAAAAAATAGTTTTGTTGTTAAAAGTAATATTGTTGTTAAAAGTAATATTGTTGTTAAAAGTAAGATTGTTAAAAGTAAGATTGTGGTGAATTTTAAGCCAATGCTTCTGTGATCTTCGACTATTGATGAGAATGCTAAGATTCAGCATTCATATTAGTGTATCAATTGTTAAGATCTACACAAAACTATTCTTTCAATAAATTTTCATTCACAATCATAGATGTCAATGCAACAGAAAATGTCGTTTAATACCCTACTTCATCTTGTCAACAGTGAAGATATCTGCGATGTCTTCAAATTGAAGAATGGATGAACCTCATTGCATAACGAATATGTGTGATGGATCAATCACTAGAGTTAAGTAACTTAAATAAGGCAGTCTGTTTTTTTTCCGTTGATTCTTATTACGTAATAAGTATACAAGTGTGTGTTAACTATAAAATTACCAACAACAACACGGCTAAGATTCAATATTCACTTCCTACATTTAGAAAAATTCCTACATTTTTACAAACCAAACATATCGTTATACTAAATATGTAAGTTTTTTATTTGTAATATTATTGGATACTTATATTAAACGTTTTTCACGTTATTTTATAATGTGTCATTAAAAAATTCTATAATGTAAGCCAGCTGAGAGAAAATAAAAATACCATATATTCGAAGATTTTATTCGAAGCGTAAGAAAGATATAGTGGTTTACTGTGTCCGCTTATTCGAAGAAAAGTATTTTGTTACGAAAAATCTCAAGAAGATTTGATGTATCGTTTGTTTTCAAATTGAATCGACGATACGTCTAAACAAAGTGAAATTGTTGACATTGCTTATGAAACATTCGTTAGAATTCTAGAATATGACATAAAAGGAAAAGATTAAGAAAATGGATCTCTAGTATGGCTCACTGTATTTGTAGTAAAAATCATTTTGAAATATTGTGTCATTGGTTCCAATTTTGTTATGTTAAGGGGGAGAAATAATACGCAAGCTTCAATGACAGCAACATCTGATGATAAAAAATAGGAATTATAATTTGGATTTCTTTGTTGTTTACTTGATAAAACCTTGCAGTTGAATCAGCATTAAAACATTCGTTTTAGGATACTTCAAAAAACATTTTTAAAAATGCTTTCCACAAAGAATTCAAAATTGACAGCCGAAAGTGAGTATTGGATAATATGTTTTCTTGTAACTGATATTAATTGAAAAATCTTCTTTTCCTCTAAAAAGTTGGGGGTTAATTTGCACAGCCTATTTGATGTCTAAGAAGACTTTTTATGAACAAGAAAAAGAAATATGGAATCGTAATAAAACAACATTGTTTTTTTTCCGATCGACTCGGTGGTAACTTTATGGAACTTAATTTAATCAATAGCTTTGTTATTCCACTGGTAATGTTACAAGGTGAGACACAATCAGTGGAATAAAAAATTACAAATTGTTTTGTATATTAATAAAATTGTTTTTCAATTCTTTCAAGTAAGGGTGAAACTTCAATTTCATATTTGAATCGTTAAATATTGCACTTAAATTGCCTTTAATGTAATAAACGATACATAAATACGTTACGTCGTAAATATTTAATCAATTTCATCAAAATACTGCCGTATTAATTTAACAACTGATCAGTTGAAAATTCTATGAAACCGGTTCTCTTTATAAATTAAAAAAAATGGAATACGTACGATACGTAGTCAGTTTAAATAATTAATCATCCTTGCTATATAGCTACCGAAGGTGGTAGAAGCCCATTTCTGTCTGAATGTGTCTGGGAATGACAATAATTATGGAAATGCGAAATATTTTTACGATTGAAAAACATATATACGTAGATAAATTTGTGTTTCTTTTTAATTTGTGTAAAATATAAAACAAGTCGTATACGAATGATATACATTATTAAACAGTTAGTATTACATGTATAAAATATTATTCCTATTATTCGTCAAGCATTGTTGACCCTAAAGCTACTTACATGAAAAGAGCACCATTGAAATATGCTTTGAAACAGCCCTACCAAACAGTTTCTTTTGTCTCTCAGCAGTGCTTGACATGTACTTCATCAAATATTTCCAACGCTGACGATGCGAATTTTACATTATGTAAGACTAAAGCTATCAATAATTCATTACTTTTGTTACGTTTGTGATCTTTTTGCAGTAATCCATATTACTCAGTATCTTCAATCGATATGTTGTCACTCCCGTGTGGCGCAAATCACAATAAATATATAAAATCTAATAAGTTGTGTATAGAAAACAACAGTATTGAGCGTAAGGTAATACACTTATCTATTTTCTGTTGTTGACCTTTGAATTTCAACATGTTAATCAAGTGTATTTTTAACCCGGAAAAATATAACACGGAGTAGGGATAATTCAGAAACACGTATCTTAAATAATATGAAGATGATAACAATAATAATTGAACTCTTGGTCAGGGGTCTTCAAACTACGACCTACGAGCACCAGCAATCTGGCCCACCATATTTTTTTCACATAGATAAGTAGTGTCGAAAGCGGAGAAAAAGCCATGAGAAAATTTATGCCACTGACCAATCAAATTTTTTGTAGAAAGATATAAATCGGACAGATTCTGGTATTCTACTTGTCGGCTATCGACTATCTCCACTGCAATGAAACGTAATTGATACTTTCCCGCAATTTACAAGTAATTTAAAACTACAGCATGTTGCTATGATGAGCTAGCTTGATTTTGGCCCTTGGGACGTAGTGGAGGAGTCAGTGTGGCGCTTAGGCTAAACTGTTTGGAGACCCCTGTCCTTGGTTATAAAATATGTAATTTTATTATCGTATTCAAATAAAATAATGTAATGTTTTATATTTCATTTTTACTTTTATTCTGTAAATATAACCACAGTTTCGATTTATTATACGAATTTTATACTGGGAACACGGAAACAACCCAAATAAAAACTAACAATAGAAAAAATAAATTTACGGAATGATAAAAGTATAAAAACACGATGCTTAAATTGTCTTTTTTACGATTCGCTTTTTCTGATTTTATGAGACTAGTCGAAGCCTCTGTTGGAGGGAAACCTGAATTTCAATAAGTCACTTATATGCTTTGAATTTATTTTCGATAGTCGAAAATCTTTTTTTATGGTCTCAGTTTGTAGGAATTTTTGATTTATAGAGTTATTCTCAAAAAGTAGACGCTATGAATATCTTATATTTAACAGTGTCACATTATTTAAAAAAAATGTATTTTTATTTATTTATTTATGAATCAAGGAAATAAGTATGACTATACTGGATAAACAGTTTGCAGTTTATACTCGTATACAATCATAAATGTAAGAGATTTAGTGAAACTCTTCCTTGATAAATAAGATATTATCTTTGATGTCGTCAAAAAACATACTGACTGATCTTCGATGAATATTTTTTACGTGTATTTTGAAATTTCACTTGGGTATTCGCTACTCATATTTGAATAATATTTTTAATGAAAATATAATAAAATACCATCATAAGCGAAAGAGCTGTAAGTACAACTTTCAAATAAAACTTTATTATGCTGATTATTTATGTTGCTGTAAGTGGAAATAAATTGATGTATTTTATCAGTCATTGTAATAATAATTTAACATACAATTTATTTTGAAACTTTTCGTTTTATTTTGCGTATTGTTGGGAAATATTGCCGTTTGACATCTGGTTTTCAACTTAGTCTGAAACAATGAAATTTTAAGTAAATACGAACTCAGAACGGAAATATTTTGAAGTAATTATTACACGAAAAATTAATAATAACAGATTTTCAGCGGACGGCAAACCACCCAAAATTCTAATAATAATATTTAAATGTCCCTTTGAATCTTATGTATATGGATTTAAAAGAATATATTTTATACATGTATTTTTTGTATTACTAACACACATCACATGATGTTTTCATACATCAAATCTTAAAAGGCGTAGAGAGAGCGGTTAACTCAAAACTGGCACTATCATTTCATATTATATAAGCACTCTCTCTACTGATAGATTGGTGGTCGACTGAATAACAAATAGTTCATGAAAAACACCTTATATTATGTTAAAATGTTCCGTTGGGAGTTTTTATGCTATATTATAGGAATGTACATGGGTTTTTAAAAATAATTATCACAAATGCATATCGAAAATATTTGCATTATTTATGAAGTACATCGAAATTTGCGTACGCAGTAAAAAATAATATTATAACCATCTAATTATTAGGAACTAATATAAAAAAAAATATATAGATCAATTAATTTTTTCAGTTCAATATTTATTATGACTTTAAATTCGTTATTTATCCAGTAAGTTGTATTTTACGGAGCATTGCTATGTAGGCTGACGATATCTACCAAGATAATATGTAATACCAAAAGTAAATCGATGCTGTTTTCCACCTAGCGGCTATATAAATTATATAAAACTAGTGTACTTACATGTTTAAGTTAGAATTGTTGTTGTGTTACAGGCCTGGTGACCGAAATGCCCGAGACGCCGAGTTAATCGCACAGAGACTTCGAAGGGCTGGTCCTTTGGGACGTTTGCCTCCGTCCGCCCTCAACCACCTGGCACTCTGCGGCTTCTACGAGGATCTCGAGAAAGGCGTCACCTGTAAGCTCTTACCCTGTTTTACTTTAAGCCCGGTCAAGATTGTTTGTCTATCAAAGTATGTATTTGGGTAACAACGACGGCGTATATTATACTATTCCACACGGATTTAGGCAGACAGTAAGTTCAAACCGTTTTGCGACCATTATATTATACTTGACAGCTTCTATAATCTTCATATAATCACTATTCATAAATATAATATATATTATTACACAAATTCAGTTAATCGTGGATGAGAAACAATCAGGCAGATGATGAAGAGAGACGAAATAATTACCTGCGTATTTAACTTATGAATAATCTTTATAAACCTTTTAACTTTAGTGTTCGACTAAGTCATCTTAACTGATTTAATTATATCTTAAAATACCATTACACAAAGCATTAAGACAGAGACAATTATAATTTATTAAGAATAACCTTAAAAAGTTAAATGGTTTTGTTGTAAACAATTAAATAACTTTAATTTAAAACATCGACTGAGGGTGCTTGATGGAATTTCAATATTAATATTCAATTTCAATAAAACATCTTTGTGCAATACATAATAAATAACGTTGGATTATAGTTTATTAAATAAAATTAACCAATATTCCCTATTATTAAACTTTCATGTTCTTAACTGTGAAATCATAATTTTAAAGTAAACTATCGGAAACGTATCGAAAAAGGTTATAATTTTTTTTAAATATTGACTTTTATAAACACACAATGTTTTTAATTGCGAATAGATATTTAAAAAGAGTTATTTTAAAGGAGAATAAAATTTAATTTAAATATGCTTAAAGATTAATGAAAGCTTACGTATTTATGTCTTGAATTTTAAATTCTAATAATTTTTATCCCCCATATGTGCCGGTATTATCTTTTCGTGCTATCTTGCAGATTGTTAAAGATAGCAAAACTTTAACTCTGTTGGAAGTACAATGTTCCCCTGAGAGTGTTATTGTCAAAGTGGAATAATCTAACAAAAGAAAGTTGAGCCATTATAGTGCACATAATGAGAGAGTTTCCATGTTATTTTTAGTTCTTTTTTAGAGTATATCCTTGTGCAAGAGAAAACTAAATATTGCTATTCCGAGTTTCAAGAATCCTCAAAGAAATATTCACCTAATTTATACTTAAAGTGGTTGTAAAATATCTCAGACTACAATGCCATATTATAATATGGAAATAAAAGAAAAAAAGAATTTCAATGAGAGATTAAAAATAGATTTTCATACTATAAGAATGTTAGATTATCCAATGAAACAGAAATGTATTAAAATAAAAATTATTGTATACACATAATGGAATGTAAATGTTAGGGGGACTGAAAAATTCAATTAATACAATTCAATCATTTGTATCAATACGATACGAAATAAAACGATTTTACGATAAATTTTTTGTATTTTCTATGCATTCGGCGGTAACTTTGTGGAAGTTCATTTTTAATATAAAATTAAATTAAAAATTGATAACTTAGTTATTCCACTTGCTTTATCACAAACGTGACGCGTTTCACCTCTTTAAGAAGCATCTTCTGACTAACCGTATTGTAAAATTATTTACTTCTAAGGTAAACGATTATTTTATTCTTAAAAGGGTGGGGGTTTTATTACTTTCTACTGGACGTGTGGAAGGGGTTAGTCGGAATAGGATACGGTTAGTCTGAAGATGCTTCTTAAAGAGGCGAAACGCGTCACGTTAGTGATAAACCAAGTGGAATACCTAAGTTATCAATTTTTAATTTAATTTTATGTATAAAATTTTTGATTCAAGAATTGTATGGAGTGGAACACATTGAACCAGGTAAATATGTGCATATTATGTTATTTTTAGTAAATATTCTCCAGAATTAGATCAACTTCAACTTTATTTAATTTAAGTATCAGAATTTCATAATGATTAATAGGAAATATTTATTAAGTGTTCACAATAAGTTATTTTAATAACTTGTTACATGTTTGTGTGTGCAAATGAGAATTTGTGCTTAGTTACAACAAATAATGTACAATGAGAGCATATTATGATCGGTTCAAAGGGAACATGGGTTTTGTAACTTTCTCCAACTTGAACATATGGAATTTGTCCTTTGAGATGTTGTGAATGTAATATTTTGTTGTATTCCGATTTTCGTTTCTCGAGAATGCTCGATGTATGCGAGATGAACAATAAAGCGTTTTCAGTGTTAGGAATTTATTATAAAGAAAATGTGATTTCTCATGTAATATAAGTTTGCATACACGAAACAGTTTCTATATTGTTTTGTGTGGGGTATTTTCAAACAACGTCTAATGTAGTATTTTTACGAACACAGGCTGTGAGTGAATGTGAGGTCAATATTGTAGTCATCCATTTTAAATTATAACTCGAGAGAAAAGTAAGCATTGTAAGAGGAGCATCACTGAATTTTCTGTGCTAGTGACATCTATCGAAGAAAAACTATTACACTATTTGCTTGATTTACTGGTTTACCTGTAACGCAGCAAACAAGAAAACTTTCTCCCACTGTCATCGAGGGGTAGAGTGATAGTGTGTGTGTCAGAGTGCACACACACTCTTTTTATCTCTGCTGCGTATAGTTCCTATCAAGCGTATTAAACGAATGTTGACAGATGGAACTGCTCCCCGGTAATAATTTAAAGTTAGAGATATTGATAATATCCAATGTTAATAAATTTTATTCAAAGCTTAGATTGGATTAGTTTTTATTTATAATACTACTTCTCTAACCGTCTGTTATAATGGATGCATACATCACCAGTAGCAGCCTAAAACGGAGACTAACTATTTGAATAAAATAATCGTCTTCTTATGGTGTCCAATATAAAAGGCTTTTAGAAAAAAACATTAAAAGTAACGCCGTAATAAACTGCGACGTTATCAACAATCAATCGAGATATATTACATTTTAATTAGTAATTAAAAGAAAATTGGCACGTTGTACCAATGTTTCGTTGTGATTTGCATACAAAACAGAGGTCGGACGCATATATATCTAGGCATTAAGTCAATCAGGATTCAAAAACAAAACATTGTTTTTACGAAAGACAATAAATAACAATACACATTAATTTTGATATTTAGTTCTTTTTCAATGCCTGATCAAAAGTACACAACAAAATTATATAAATTGTTTGATTCCCCGCTTTAAAATAATTGTCAGTGAAATATATACTACTGTGGTTTAGGATAAATGAATGTCCTGAATAATTGAATACGCTTAAAAGTACGTTTTGTATTCAGCAATTTGCTATGGTGAACATGTATGTACACATTATTTTAATTAGTTTTATTCTTTAGCCATTTTATTTTCATGACAAATGTGCGTGTTCCCATAGTTGAAATAATCCTACTTATTGAAAAATGAAGATTATTTCAAGCTGTAGTGTAAAACATAATTAAACATAGAAAATTTTTCACTATAACGTGTTAAATTGATTGAAAAATAGTCATTTCGAAATAAATTAATATGAACATTTTATTATTTTTTTATGTCTGCTTCCAACGTGAAGCATATGGTCTCCTAATGGAGATATCTCAACAGAATTTTTCTATGAGAATCGCTTGTTACTCAGCTGCCCAACCTCTCTCTTTTTTTTTTTTTGAAGAGAGTAGGGATAGAGTGATATGGCTATAACAGGACTAGTGGTTAGCTAATCGCTTTCTCTACGCCCCGTGAGGATCGGAGGTGTGGAAGGGAGTTTTTTAAACATTATAAACACTCAGAATACGAACAGAAATCTATAAATCGATTGAATGATTAATTTATGAAAACCGTTCTCACTGAGAATTGAACCCGAGACATCCGTAACCGTAGCCAACGACGTTACCAACTGCACCACGGACGCCGACATTTAGCAGAGAGATAATAATAACTGAATATAACTTAATTACTGCGAACATTTTTTGATCTTTCTTGGAAACTTTATAAGCAAAATAGAACTACTATTAAATACAATATGCAAACTGAATCTAGATTTGATTTCCACAGTGTTACCACAATTCCACGATATTTGGCAGATAACTAAAACCACTGTTTTGTCAAAATGATTAAGATGGGATGAATTGTTTGAATTAAATCTATGTTCTTAACCATAAATTATTATTTAAATATAAAAAAATTACAGTTATAAGAATTTGGTAAATCATAATTACAAAGTATTTTATTTTTCCGTTTTTTCTGCACGTTTTTAAGAAAATTAAAATTATATTTAATTATGTATTTCAATGGAGGTTGTCTCATGAGATCTACTTATAATTCTGTCGTTCAATTTTTCTTTTCAGAGTAGGTAAAGATATAAGCATGGGGCTAGGAAGCTACTACAAGATTGCTATTCCCTGTCTTTATACCTTATATTTGTGGGTGAATAGAGATATACAAATGTATTTCAAATTAACGTATGAAAATATCGCGCAAGAGCGTCGACTACTCGTCAACAGAACGCGGACGATATTATTTGCCACCAAAATAATATTCCCATATTAGTGCTTTATAACCATTAGACATTATTTAGAGTTATTGATATTACTAATTATATTAAACTCAGAGGTAAATTACATAGTGGCAGTGTCGCCTGTCAACAATCTCCCAATGATTAGACAAAGAGAAAAGAGAGTGTGTAATGAAGTATTTTTTTTGAGGTATTTACGAATTTTACAAATGAATGTGATAATAATTTAAGACATCGACTGAGGGTGCTTGATGGAATTTCAATATCAAATTTGGATTATTGAGATTTTGTACACTTCCATGTATTTTGTCACTAACGACCCGGGTTTCGCCTTTCGGCATCTTCAGGAATTCGAACACACGAACTTCAGTTCGAGTCCATTCGTGTGCTCGAATGCCTGAAGATGCCGAAAGGCGAAACCCCGGTCGTTAGTGACAAAACACATGGAAGTGTACAAAATCTCAATAATCCAAATTTGAATGTGATAATGTTGTTTGTTGATGAAACAGCACAACAGACAAACTCTAGGATTACGGATGTTGAAGGTTGAAAAATAAAAGAACGAAGAAAAATAAAATTAACTATTTAAAAAAAACGAATATTATTTGCGTTATAAATAACATTTGGAATTGTATTTGAAATTATGTTTGGAATTTGAGTTATATTTGGAATTTGAGTTATATTCTATTGTAAACAATCTAGCCGAAACCATTTTGAAAAATCATTACAAAAGTTTTTATTCAAGCATTGGCCATCGTTACGCTACACGGTTTCATTTTTATTACAAAAAATGTACAACATGAAAAGAAGTCTTTTTTGTCAAAAAAAAAAGTAAAAGCGCTAGCAATATTTATGTTGCGAGGACTAGCGTAGGTATATGCAATTGAATGCTACGGAGAAATAAACTGGGAGTTTATAATGTCCGTTTTATATTAATTTATTATTTGTAATAAAACATGTTTTCAAACATTCATGCCTATCAACAGAAAATGTTTGAAAAATCAATTTATGGAACTATCCGTACTAGGATTTAAGCCGAAGACATCCATAGCCAAAGCCAACGACGTTGAGCACTGCAATACGGACCTGACAATTCCCTCCCTCCCATCTGATCCAAAGTTGAGCGTCTGAGGAACAAGCAGTTTTCGTAAAAAAACTTTTATTAGGATACCTCCATTAGGTGTCTTTATGCTCCGCATTGGGAGCGGGCATCGTAAAAAGACACATTTTTTCTTTAGTAAGACATACCAAAGCAATCCTTACATATTTAGGACTTTGTGCTTTTATTTTTGTATGTTGCTTGACGTGATTAGAACTGACGTGTTTTCTTCGAGAGTTTAGGAAAAGGTGGTTCCCGATCGGAGGTTGGCAAAAGACTAATGATTTCTTTTCTATATATTTCTCTCGCGTGTATTGCGCTTTCCAAATATGGCATTCGACTAATTTCAAGCCTGCTGACTGTCTCTTTTTACAATCGTATTTATTTATTTATTTTTGCACTCAGTAATATCACATTTCACCGATAAGCAACGTCGTGTATTCCTACACATGTCTATTAAAATTCAATTTTTATCTTAATTTGACCCAAGAATTTGAGGCTCTCTAAACGCGTCTTTTACGTCTAGAAAACAGAGGTTAACAACAATATATTTATCTGTGTGGGAAAGGATTAAGTCTTATATGTAGACAATTTATTTAAATCCAGTCGAATAAACACGGTTAAATTTGTAAACTTCTCGTTAAAACATCACATTTTCTAGAAAGTTCTCAACAACGCAAATCATGTTCAAATGAACAGATTTTGTCAACCCATCGTTATCATCTGAGGAAAATGCAATGCTTTACACAACTTTCACCAGAAAAGACTTCAAAATAATCGGAAAACTATTTTTTATACACGAATCTTGCTTTTTTAGAACACTATATGAATCCCAAAACGTATTTAATACAGATTTCCTTACTCATCATGTCTTTCAAAAAATATTCAGTATGCGGATAGGTGGAGTGAGTATTCGCCGACCCACCCACCCCAAGTAGTCATGGTGATGATGAAATTTGAAATCAGAAATAAAATAATATATTGCGAAATGCAAAATGCTGATCGTCCAGTTGGTTGAAACGACGAGAAGACCCCTCCATTCTCCGCTGGGCTTTAACGGAGCAATTGCACTTGACCCCTCCGTATTCTATAAATAAACTACACGGAGCTGAACGTATTTGATGACTAAATTAAAATATTAAATTATTTTTCGACGTCATGTTAAATTTTGCGATATAAACTTATCATTCAAAAGCACTCATCATATTGAAACTTGCTGAACGGTGGGTGATATTATAATAGTATGTAGTGTTGGAAAATATTGAATTTTTCAATGGAAATGCTCTCTACGTTCCAGCCAGCTTAAAAATAAGTTTATGCCATAGGCGATCCCGGTTAGCTTTGGCCTCTATCAGGTCGCCGACCTACCTACATCGTATATCGACTATTGTGCTACCTCACAACCTGAGCTGTAGTTGGAAAAATCGCACTCTTAAACAAGTAACCATACATTTTTATTGAGTAAATAGTTAAAACTATTAAGGTGTATAATTCATATAGCCAGTAGAGCGTTTTCGTATGGTAAAAAAAATATTTGGAGCATATACTAAATATTCATCACTACTGTATTTAACATTGTCAACTTTTTTAAAGTCAGACAAGTGTCCTACTTTGCAAAATATTTGTGACGAATCTTTGACATTTGTTAATCTAGCGAGTCTAATGAAAGTCATTTCGATTCATTGCATCATTGGATGAATTAATTTTTTACAAAGATTTTCTATGAAGCTACATGTCTGGTCGATCACTGATTAGTGTATCGTGAAAAACTCTATTTATAAAACTGTTTTTTATTATAGTTCACTAATCTATTATATCTGAAATATTTGCTTGCGTTATATAATACGAAACATATTATCCATTCTGTTATTATTATTGCACGAAAGTTACTCTTGAACAAAAACATTTACCTTAGTAAGAAAATATCGGTTTATTTTAATTTTAATTCATTTTAGAATTTACATCAGAAACATTGTAAGATTTTTTAAACAAAATTGATGAATTAATGATGACATACCCGGCTAATTGACATAACTACTCCAAGTTTCTTGGCCTTTGAGTTAAATTAACGCTCAGTTAGGCGGAAATGGTAAAACACCCTATTTTCTTTTTGTACAGGAGATCAAAGACTACTGCGAAAAAAAACCGTGTAAAAAAGGATACAGTGGAAACACAAAGAATAAGAGATAGGTTCCATTTAATTAGCATTCTTCATTATAATTTCTAAAAATAAACGTATTTTAATTTATATGGCCATTTTATTTGACCGTGTTATTATAAAGTCATGCAAAAATAGAAACAGATGAACATATTGACATATCTTGAAGCACGAAGATCGTTTTCGATTCTAAAGCATTTCTCTCTTCTTCTTCGGAGACGAGTTTATAATCCTGAAATTCTCATGACTATTAACTTACATGCTCTCAATTGTTATCTACGTGGCCGAAACCATATCCAGGCAATTTTTATTCTTAAAACTTGTTCTTCGCGTCGGTCATTTGAGTCACCAGTTGCAAGAGCCGTTCGGATGATCAATTCACTGCCTAGAGAGCTGGATATTTTCAGCACTAAACACTGGGTATTTTTCAACAAATATTTGTTCCTTGTAAATTAATAATGTCTTGTTTTCTGTTTGTATTTAGTAATTTAAAAATATCTTTTTTATTTTCATTATTGTTTTTATTAGTATTATTGTTACTGTTTTTATGTTTGTGTAATGTATGGCGCATTGGCATCAGCTGTAATGCCATGCATTTCAATTTTTAAAATTTTCAATAAATACATATTTATATTATAAACTAAACAACAAAAGGCAATCATATTTTTTATAATTGGTTTGAATCTGAGTTTTTATTGTTTTATAAAACTCAGTGTTTTTTGTGAAGAGTCATGGCTCACCGTTTTTAGTCTAAATATAACTCGCCTCATGGATCCCTGATATGTATCGAATATTGGATGTTCGGGAAAACTAATTTTCCATTTAAGCTGGTGGCTCACGTCACAATTTACAAAGCAATTACATTGTGCGATTCACGTTGAAATTCGCTTACAGCAAAATGCAAAGGTATAATTACATGATTTCCATATATGGTCAGAATCAAATTATTATTTGTTTGGTACGCAAATAAATACGGCTACTTCTTTGCACAATAAACAGTGAAAAATCGTAGTCATATCAAATTATTAGAAAATTGCATCAATTCGTTTCTGTTTTTATCCAATTAATATTTAAAGTTTAGCCACGAAATAACTTTAAACCCAAAACACAGTTTACGTTATTTTATGGAAATTAAATCAAAAGTGTGCGTCAGTCGCATTGTTTACCAGTTATCATTCTGAGTTTCGGTTCGCGCGTTACCCTAGTTCGTTCACCTTTTTCTTCTAAAAGTTACAATTTGTATACATACATCGATGGCCTAAAAATCATTCTTAGTAGTTTCAATAAAACTATTAAGAATGATTTAGTGAAGCATTGACCCGTCTTCATTGAACGACTTTTACATATAAAATGAACAAATTATTCTGTTTTGTTTTCATCGCCCTCAATCAACATTTAAATTTAAATTATTTTTCCTTTACCAATACTAATAAATCTTTATATAAAGACATAATTACTTTAATATTTTAGATATTGGCATTGGTGTTTGTGACATAGACTTAACTTCATTCTCAGTGAGAAAATCATGTGATGTTAAATTCAAAAATAAGTACGGTAGTGGTGATTGGCTATAAAGCCAAATTTGTTTGTCCCGATAAATGATTAAATTAAGATAGAAGAGAGTTCCGTGAATTTCAATATCTAATTGAAGATCAGTATCCTGTTTCCTATATTATGTCCTATTTTATAATAAATGTATATCATTATAATGACTATTTAACAAGATACCGTTATTTGATTTATTCGTTGTAGATGAATGTTTAAAGTAAAATATGAAAATCTGACAAATGATAAAATTTCATTTCATAATTTAACACTTTGTGTAAAAATATAAACATAAATCATAGGGTGTTGGAACTGTTACCGAATAAAGCAAAAATTTCCATCAAGTAAAAAAAATACGAGTTTCCTGATAAAAAAGTTTAAAATCTAATTTGGCAAAATTCTCAAGATAATTTTTTCGTCATTCAACAAAATTGACATTAAAAGTTTGAATTGTGTATGTTTTCACGACGTTTTCAAAAAGTTTGTATAACAAGTACAAATAATATGATAAAGAATATAGAAAATTTTGCTTTTAGAAGTTTCTATTATCACTCATATTTTTTAACATAATTATATAAAATTTTCGGTATTTAAGTCGTCAATAAACATTTAATTAAGAAAAATAATATTTAGAGCTAAATGTAGAAAAAATCATAACAAAACTAAACAAATAAATATTTTGGCTAGATAGCGAGGGTGAAACTATAGGTTTCCAGCCAGTTTTCATTTTTGTTAAATTGATAATTGCTACTACTCACTTTTAATGTGTTAACTGTCAATTCCTGGTATAGAGGCATGTTGTTTAAGGTGTTTATATGCGTTTTGTGTATTATAGTAAAGTAAATTCTATTATTAAATAGTGTTTTATTTAGGAATAAAATTATTATCAAAGAATATTTCGACTTTGCATGTGTTTTAATGCAAAATGTTTTTTTTTGTATGGCATAATGCTAATTTTTCTAACTTTCTCCATGGGTTTTATGTAAGACCTATTTTCTTAGCTTTTGGAGGTTGCCTTTTAAGACAGGGGATATTATTCACCTGAAAAATTACTCAGGTAACATTAGTGTGATAAATCTTTCCTTAGTTTTGTGTGATAAAGAATAATAATTTAACGGCGTCGCCAAGTTTTGCAAAGTTTAATAAGTCGACAAAAGATTCTAGAATGAAAAGTGACGTGAATACAAAGAACGAATTACGCTTAAATTGTTGGTTTTGAATTTTGGGGAGGATGTAAAGTGAACTATTTTCGAAATTACTTTCTGAGACGTGACCAGAAAACTTTGTTTAAATATTAACGCAATAGTAACTTATCTTTTAAATATTCAGTAGCTACTCACGGCTAATTTATTTATAAGGTAGGTACTCTCTCACGATTAGTCTTTAAGTGCGTATATTTAAAAAAGCATGTTTGCTTATGTTAATACAATATTTATTTATTTATTTTAACGTAATTTTTCGAAATTAATACTAAAAATAAAAATTTCATTTTGAAAGAAAGGAAAAAAGTAAGAATGACTAGCCAACTAATCTATGCCCCAGATTAAACGCTTGTAGCTTTTAAGAAAAGCGGTGTACATTACCATTATCAGTTTTAATTATTATGGATGTGTGAATGAATAAATATTTATTTATTTCTGTAGAGGAAACTTCTTGAAAAAAATATCTTTAGTTGTTCGAAACTAATTACACAATTTGAAAAATGATGCCAATATATATGTAGGTTATAATATATTATGAACTTGTATTCGAAAGCACGGTAGAAAATACATTGAATAAATAGAAAACTATTTTTCCCAAAGTTATATGTCACCTGACTGATGGCGTAATATAAAGTATTGAACCTTGTAAATTATTTTAGTTTATAAAAGTCTAAAAATGTCACGCCCGACTTGAACTGTTCTAGGCTAACTTAGACTTGTCGCAAAATGTACTCCCGGTAAAAAGCAATTTCCGAGGTCGCCTCTTGAGCCGAGATAGATGATACGTTTCGTTTTTTCGCGTTATTTAATCCACGTGTTCTGGAAAGTGAGAATGGGGTATTTTAAATCGAAAAAAGTTGTCATCACAGTATTATTTATGGCAAGGGGTGGAGAGCTTGGATGACATATTGTATGTATACAGTCGATTAACTTAGTATTGTACGATATAAAACAGTTTGATGGTAAAAATCGTCGCAAATAAACTTCCTACAGATTTTATGAGTACTTATATAATACGTTTGTTTCATTTTTTATATCCTCATAGAGAATAATCGAGTTCTTACTTCGTTTGTCTTCATCTGACTTTTCTCCTTTATCAGGCATGATATTTTTCTTTGTGCTGCTATAATATCATTCAAATTGAGCACATGGCCTAATCCTTCTACCATTTTTAAGGATTAAACAGTTTTGTAATTTTCGTGCTGCCTGTAAAGCTCAGCGTTATTTCTTTGCGCCAGATATGTTTTTATCCGTTACGGGAATGTAGGAATTAATGCGTAATGTAATGTTTTACAACTGAATTTTAGTCAGCTTTTCATTCTCCGTTTTTAGAGACTTTTGGGACATAAGGATGAGGTTAAGAGAGAAATAGTTGATATATAGAAGTTTTATTTACGCCACCAAGCCGAAGAATTTCACAAAACATGTTAAAAATAAGTGATTTAATGTTTCGATATTTATAATCATGTAAAAATGGAGGTAAAGATGTGTACTCATATTCTTATTGATATTGTTCAATTTAATTGAAAAAAAAATGATTCTACTAACATTTTGACAATTCATTTTTAAAGATAAAACACTACAAATTTGATTCAATATTAGTCTTGATGATGTGTATTATATAAATTTTTCAAATTAGATAAATAACATTGCTTACTAAAGCTACATATATTTTTTCTTGCATAGGTTCCATTTGTTACGGTATTTTGAAATTAAATGAAAATTTATCTTCATTTGTATTACAAGATATATTGCTAAACATTTTATTGAAGTTCTTCCTGCCAGTTACCTATCAACGTTTTCAATTGATGTCAGATGCAGCTGGTATTTCTTTCCTAAGAGTATTCTACATTAAACTTCAGATTTTGAATACTTTATTTAAAAATACCATCAAAATTAGTATTATCTCTTCAAATTTTATATTATATTTATTATACAAGGGATGATTTTAGATAAAATTATTTATTTCAAGAATCGCAATAATAAAAAGGTAGAAGTACTAAGCAAATATAACGCTTTTTATATGTACGAAATAAATGTCAAAAGCATCAAAGAAATTCGGATTAATTTTTTTGCACTCTTATCTTCTTTTGACGAAGCATCCGTTTCACTTACGCATTTCAATTTGTTTTTATATCTAAAATTGAAGCATTTTCGTTTATTTTTTTCACGAAAAATATCATCCTTTTTTTGAAAATATACGAGAGCCATTTATTTCACAACTGGCTTTGATATGTTATACATATTTATTTTATGTTGAATAATAAAATGTATTACAGCATTACGATTAAATGCTTAAAACTGAAAGAATTATTAATGATTACGATAAATGATGAATGTAAATAATATATTAAGTAAATTAAAAATATACTTTTCGATATCCGTAATTATTATGTGCTTTAAATCAATAAAAAAATGAAAAACTCTTTATTACGCATATGTACGGCAATCATGTTTTTCTGTCTATTGGAGAGTACAAACGATGTTGTATATTAAAATACGATATCCCTTCCTTCTATTAATTGTTCTTTCAGAATGCATAATAACAAGCTACAATTATTACACCTTTATTTATAATTTGACAACAAAATATTTCGATAATTTTTATGTTGGTTGTGGTACCCTCATAAAATAAAGTAAAATCTGAAATAATTTTCGTAATATCCTGTGTACGAAGAACACGTTTATTTAATCAACTATAAGCACATATAATTGAGCAACACCATCCAAATTTATCCACGAAACAGTTCATTAGTATACAGAGATATGGCGCATTTATCAGAGCACGTTTGTTTGCATTCGGAAGTTTTACGCGTTATCCGGTTTGCCAAGCGTCAAAACGACAGGCGTGACTTGAATTTTCTTAATAAATTCTTAAATATATTTTCCTAGCAATCGGTTTCATTTTCCTTAAAAATAATTTCCATCCAACTGAATGCTTGCTTATAGATACTATTTAATTATTATTTATATATCAATTTAAAATTATTATAAGCAGCTGTTTTTGGTCGTTCTCCCGATGTCTGTCAGTTTCCTTTTCTCCCGATGATAATATTTTTATTTGTAAATGTAAATGATAGGAAGTATGGTGTTTAAACAGAGCCTAGTGTTTTAGTAATTTTCAAAGAAAAAAAATCAACAATTCTTTTGCTATGCTAATAAATATATTCAAATATAAACATAGAAAACAAAACTATTTATT
Organism: Himalopsyche phryganea; assembly: GCA_022494535.1. NCBI lineage: Eukaryota > Metazoa > Arthropoda > Insecta > Trichoptera > Rhyacophilidae > Himalopsyche > Himalopsyche phryganea. The sequence continues at coordinate 5,794,703 of JAGVSL010000001.1, read as the reverse complement.
TCTGAACCATCACAAAAAAATTGATAATATATATAACTATAATTGGGATAAAAAATTATATTGACTGTTTTTCTATTGAACGCAATTATCAAGGTAAAGCATAATTTCATTATTTAAATATACTAACGATGGATTATTTTCGTTTCTATGTGTGTGTTTTTTATGATCATAAAATACATCCACACTTCACATTTTGCTGGTTTCAGAGAAATTTTATACGGATTTTTTCGATATCATTGAGAACACCGTTATATTTGAAAATGACCCTTATTAGTTTGCAGCCGGGTTTAATAATAAATAATAGAAAATTCATCAAGTACCCACAATAAATACAATTTATTAACGTACAATAACAATGAATTCAGTTAACGTAATAGTAAGAAGAAATTAAATGAGTTAGCTTAAATAGATAAATCTAGATTCAAAATATCACTTTAATTTATTTCGATTGAAATAAACGTATCATATAAATCAGAAGTAACGTTATATAAATTCCTTTAAATCACGAGTTAAAGCAGACATCAATCCAGCTTTTCGCGAAAAACTTTTCAAATACTGTCTTCTGTCACAGAATCCCTGAAGTATTATTCACGTAATACATTCTGCGTCGAACTTTTCCCGTCGAAGCGTAAACCCCTAGCTCAATTTTCAAAATGTTACTTCCCTAACCACGTGTCATAGACTAACTGGAAAAAGCTGGTGTAGTGATAAGTGACAGTGCGGCTTCACGAGTTGTGCCGTATTGCGAGTCACTCTAGAAGACGTCTTTTGTTTTTGTTAACAGTATTTTTTCAAGAGTAAATATTTTTACTATATCAACACAGAATGTTACAAATTACAGAGAAAGACAATGTGGCGTTTGTGTAATCAGAGAGTAAAATAAAATATTCAATTTAAAACGGATTTTTAACGTTGGTCACTGTGGATTATAAAAATTCCTAATAGAGCATTTCGACACCTTTTTTAACAAAAGATGGCTGTAAGCCAGTCGATAAACCTCACTCTCTGGAAAAGGAAGGAGGAGAAAAATTGTAGTTATCTTATTCTTTGAACAACGTATGTTTCCATTAGTTTTAAATGCGAAAACGGGGAGCAAAACAGTTTAGAAAAGTTACGACTCGGGCACAGAATCGATTATTAAATAGATACAATAATAATTTCAGTAACATAAGAGTTCAAATGTGCGATAGTCATTATTTTTTTTAAAACCATGTCCGCTCCAAATGTAGAGCATATGGACTCTTAATAAAAGTATCTTAACTGACGTTTTTCTACGGAAACTGATTCTTACTCAGTTGCTCGACCTCTTTTTTTAAAAGAGTAGGGATAGAAGGATAGCGTTAGGAAATAACTAGTGATTAGCTGATCGCTCTCGCTCTCGCTACGCCCTGTTTTTAGGATTGGATGTGTAGGAAGAAATTTTAGACTTCACAAAAATTCATGCCTACGAACAGAAATCTATAAATTGGTTGAAAAATCAATTTATGAAACTGTCTGTAGTGAGATTTAAGCCTGAGACATCCGTCAAAGAAGCTAATGACGTTGACCACTGCACTACGGACCCGATATTTATTTATGGTTTTATTATTTAGATGGAACGTACTTCATAATCTGCTGTTACAAACACGTTATATATTTCATGTGTTAAAAGTTATTCAAAGTTTTAAGTGTAGGCAAAGTTGTTTGATTTCAGTGAATTGAAAATATGTAGCACGAGTTGAAACTTTAACCACGGTAAAATTCGTTTTAATTTCAATTTAATAAACTGCAAAAATACTTAATAGCTACCAAGTTCATCTGAACGATAACTAATACATATCGTTGTATAATTTTTTTAATATAACGCATAAAATAGTTGAATAATGTGAACCTCTGATTCCACGAAATAATAATATCATAAGGACGGATTTCATTAAGCAAACGTATGTGACGATAAAAATTCTTTCTCGCTGAACGAAACGGTTAAAGCTCATTTAAAAAAATAGCAGAGTAAGTACAAAATGTAGTGTAAATATGGATAGTTTATATAATTTAAGACATCAACTGAGGATGCTTCACGCAATTTCAATATCAAATTTGAATTGTTGAGATTTTGTACATTTCCATGTATTTATTTATTCACTAACGTCATCTTCAGGCATTCGACTTCACGAATTGTGGAAATGCACAAAATCTCAACAATTCAAATTTACTTTTAAGGTGTTACCTGTCAATTCTTGGTGGAAAGACATTATATTTTAAAAAATAAAACACAATTCATTTGGACTACTTCCACATACTTATAATGATCAGGATCGATTTCGCTCATCACGAGCATTATCTAATTCAATTTAAATAAAATATTTATACAGTTGAAACCCCCATTTACACGGAATTCGGTACCACGTTATTGGGAGTAGTGTAATTGGAATATTTTTATTCAGCGCGTAATTTGAGGTAGCGTAATCGGGCGTTTTATGTATCTTTTTTCCCACAAAGAATTGAATGTTGACACCTTTCAACATATGTAGTTCATTATATTTATAAAAGTGTGGCATAAATATTAATGGTTTTAGTTTCTTACTGATTTAATAATATTTGTAGTCAAAATTATTATTGCACGCCTTGTGATGGTAATGTTTGGAACAGCTGTTCATTAATGATATCAGTGAACGTCACGTTTGGACCTAACGATCTCTTACCTAATAAATGCTAAGCCCTTCGTTAGCCAGCGGTGCCGAATCCCCTTTTTATTGGCTGTGGAATATTATATGTTGCATAATATTCAAAAGTATATAGTGTTTTAGCCAAACGTAATATTATACAAGTAACATTACAGAAGTTTTACTTAAATTATATTAATTAATCAACTCAATTTATTATGCTACATTTAAGAAAATACTTCAAATAATTGGTCTAAACTTTTGTATGTTTGAAAAATGTCATTAAAACTGTTAAAGTTTTGCCGGAACGCATGTAACAATCAGCGTTTTATACTATTAACAATTTGAGGAAGAGGTTTTAAAATTATTTTTAAGATCAAGACCATGTAAAATCAAAGTGTAGAAGTGGTACATATTTATACTTTACTTTTGTGAAAACTGTGACACTGGTTATGTCAAACAGATAGACAGAAGCTTTAATATTAAAATTTGTATACATATAAAATGATTTCATTATAAAGTTATTCAGTATTCCGAAATATGTAAACTTTGATTTGAAGCCTTTTAAAAGAAATGCTACAAAAGATTATATCTGTCAACATCCATCATCTGTTTAAATAGAAATATTTTTTGCAATATGACTCGGAAATATTTTAACAAACGTAGGTACATAATAAATCACTCTTTTAGCTAAAATATATTTCTTCCTATTCCATTTTCTCGGTTCAAGGCATTTGTCTTAGTGATACGAAAGATATGGAGATTTATTCAAAATGTATGAAAACTCCTTTCGTAAATTATACGAAAACTTGAGGGACGGCTTGGTAAAATTATTTGAAAATGCAAAGTCTTAGTATTATTAAAACATGAAAATTTTACCTTCGTCATTAATAATGTAACCGATTTTTTTGAGCAATTGACTAAACGTATTAAAATAAAGAAATTTTATATTGGTTATAAATACTTAGAGGAAGATAATCAAAACTGCCACGAATAAAAATAGTTATCTTTATGTAGAATGTTTTCATGATCAATTTTTATAAAAAAACACCATTATTGTTAAATAAATTTAATATTGAATTAATTATGTTTGAAAAAAATTATTTTTGGAAATTTATTCTCTATAAAACGATATATATAACTAGTAATGTTATACACTAGATGGGAGCGTTATTTGTCAATATTCGTTCAGCGTTATTGCTTACATATACCATTTTCCTATTTCTGTCTGCACATCGTGCATCGTGCACATAAGCATTGTTGTGCGTTACAGATAGACAAATAAATTAGACAAAATCTTACCGACATAAGTTAGAACGACAAACGTAATACTTATATTATAATATCATTTTGCCGTTTGTTAGGAGAAAATGGTTTTTTTAATTATTGTGCCAAGAATATGTTCGGTTTTTATTTGACAGTGTTTTGAAAACATATTGATACATTTACAATTTTAATCTTTGGATTTTTGATAGGATGACACATAATGACATTGCAATAAACAGCGAAATCATTCAATCAAATGTTGTTTATATTAATTTTGGAACGTAATTTAACCTGGGTTTCGCAAATAACCAACTAGAAACTCTTTTTTTATTGATATGATATTAAAAAGGTTTGATTACTAGAGTAGATCAGTGTTTTAAATTTCAAATTATATAATATTGTAAGGTTAAGTAAAGTCAAATATTTTTAATCACTCAAAGTTTTGAATATATGGGCTCACGGGGGCGTAACTTTGCCTTAGCTCTATTTTTCGAATTTTATATTTTGATTCCAAAGAGAGCTTACCCTCTCATGGGAAATAATATCTTTATAGGTATACGTATCACATAAATAAATGCAAACGAGTTGAGATTTTTTAAAATATATTTTATATTTTAGTAACAATTCTAGTTCACGCCACAATAAGTATAAAAGAAATTTCTAGAATAAAAATGTAGTATTTTGATGAAGTATAATAGAAATTATAAATGTCAGCCCATAAATAACTAAAATTTCTTTTCAACTGTGCACTATAGAAATTGTATGTAAGAGTTTGCTCGTGAAATGAATATTTTAATAATACAAAAAGAAATTTAAAACTTCCCTCCACCATGACTTTTTAACTTGGTGATTTTTTTTCGAAGCCATAAATAGTATTTTGTAGAAGAGCTTTCACATACTACGAGAAAACCGAGCACGCTTTGTCCCAGGTGTATTGTTCTAAAAGCTATTTAAGCTTTTACCCGAAATATATCACCAATGTACGTGAAAAGCTTCTCTAATTTTTAAATGGACTCGTAATATTTTAAAAGAAACAACAAATTGATTTCTTAAAACGGGTTTGTTAGTATTTCGGTAATTATCTATCTTAAAATGACAATATGTTACAATCTTAAAATAGATACTAAGGGACAATAATTTTGATGTTAAATGAGTATTTAATACCGAAAAGAAACTTGAATTTGAATTGAAAGATATCATGTTAAGTAATGTGATAACCCTGAGTAGCCTTTAAAAAGTTTTTTATGAATATCGTGTCCTTTGAGAACTGGAATATTATCAATGTAAATTATTTTAACCAATTAAATACCATTGTGCCTACATGCTGTTTTATTGGAGGTTTTGTTTTGAAAGTCTCATCAATTATCAAAAAATGTAACAAAGTTAAACGCGGCAGGATTTTTTGGTCTTTTTAATATTTTTCCGTACCTGAAAGGCTAGTAGTCCTATGTTAATTTTATCAACTTTACAGGAGGAGCAAAAACATGTTCCTAAAACGATTTTTATTTTATATCAATTAGCATAGTTGTTCTCTTATGTTGTCCGTTCTTTTGCAGTTGGATAAATAAAGGGCTTGGAGAGTTTCATTTAGAGGTGAAATTATGATTTTTATGTTTCAATGGGCATAGGATTGTTTACCCCGTAAATGCATTGTGATATAGTACTGATTTTGGATAGGGTTTTTCGGTAACCAGCCCACATACGTGAAAGTTTTATTTACCCATCTATCGATCTCAAAATGTCAAATAATGTGACATTTTAACTCTATTTCGCTATTTTTGGACATATAACTATTAGCCTCTAAGGTGCAAATTGGTTTAATGTAGTATGGGGCAATGCATAAGGTCAGAAATGGCTGTAATGGGTATAGTAAATTGTCACTTTTAAAATGTTTGAGCACAACAGAATACAAATAGATCCCAAACGGCCCCTTTAGCAGCCTAACGTCTCTTTACTGGCACCTTGCTTTCTAGCTTATACCTATTTTAAGAATTTATAATGAAATGTTTCTCTCCCTATGTCATTTAAATATCAAGGGCTCAAAAATCCAAAAAGGTATTTTTCAACTCTGATTTTTCAATCTATAAGGTAGTGTCTTACGACGAATGTGGTGTAATCTTTTACGACTCCTCTCCTAAGCTAGTATTTATATTCTTACCTTTTCAAAACGATTGAGTAACTGACTCAAAACTATTTAATTACTCTAATAAGAGTCAATGTCAAGGTAAAAATGTACATGAAAAATAATGTAAAAAATGGACGTCTTCTTGATTTTTTGATTTATTAACGGATATCAATTCAAACAATTTATTATTTATGTATATTTAATGTATTATAGTATTACCAACATTACTTGGCCGTCGCCAAATTTGGAACTAGAATTATCAGTCTATAATAAATTTCTTCAATTGCTATTTCATCCAAAATAAATAAAAATGTCTACTTTAAATAACCGTCGTAAAAATATCAGTTTTGGAATATATTGAAATTTCAGTTCTGGTTGAGTATAGCAACATTCCTAACGCCATGGTAGCGCCCTAACTATCGGTCAAGTAACGTTGGTAATACTATAGTAACTTTAATACAGAAATTAAATGAGTTTATTAGAAGCAACCTATCCTCAAAAATAAATTTCTCATTTTTTTTTCAAATTATACCTTCTTTGATACAAAAACAATGTACGAAAGTTTATAATAAAAACTGCTTCAAATTTCAACAAAGTGATAACTGGAAAATGATAATTGAAGAAAAATATTATTATTCATTACATGCATTAACGTAACTACGTGGCAAAATAATATTGTATCACGAAGTCCATAATTTATTTAACAAAGATAGTATATATGCCGTCGGTTACTACAGAGCATACACCTTGTCATCACCCCTCCGCGTAGAGATGTTATTTGAATGGAAAAGATATGCGTTTTTCGCTCCTATGAAGCGGAAGTGACCAACCTCTCGCTCGGTCGGTTCTTCCACTCAGGCAAATGAAGCCTGTGTTTCCGTGTTATTCTTTGTTGGAGAATGTCACCCATTTATGTTTATACGGGCACCTGCCACAGATATCTCTAGCGTTTTGGAGAAAAAGGTTCCAAATGTAATGAAGAGTGGAGTCGTTTATTTTTTTGAATGCATTTTCTACTTTAGCGAATTGTGATATTTCCACTTTTAAAATTTATATTTTCGTGAAAAATAATTTCATTAAAATTATCAAATATAAGTATTTAATTTGTTGGCTCTGTGAATGAGTGGTTAATACTTTTGTGCTTCGAATACTTGGTTGCGAGGATACTGTTTCAAATCCTCAAATGGATACCTTCATAAAATGGGAGGCTTAGTGACTGAGATGCAACCAATTCATTAATATTTCTATTTAATATGAATTAAATTACTTCCATATACGGAAAATTCTATTGTAGAAAGATAAAATTAATAATATTATGTAATATTTTCTAAAAACAAAAATAATGCCTGTACCTGTACTGAATTATTTATAAAATAAAATATAAAATTTTCTGTTTTTATCTCTTTTAATTAATCTTGACTTAACGACACAGTGTAGGGTTTGGCCTTACATTCAGTTGTATCAAAAGTAGCTTGTTTTATCTTCTTTAGAGTCCGAAGATCCTCATATTCATCTTGACACTATCCATCAATATTGTGTGAAGCTAAGTGACAAAAAATACTGTTTTTTTGTCATGTGTGACTTATCCACCCTTATATATGAGATCCAATCATATAAGGTGGGACAGTTGGATGAACTTTTAAAAAAAGAAGGGCTTTACTAGAATACATAAAGTTCATTCATGCACCATTGATAATCCACTCGAATATGTCTATCAATGGTTTTATTTCCAATATTTCATTTTATTTTATAAAAAGCATTTTATCTAAAAATAATTTCATGGCTTGATAGTTTTGGCGCAAAAGTCATGAAAATTTAAAATGAGTTGACGAATGTAAAGCAATGAAGTGAAGTAAATTGTTGCAGCAAAGCTTTTGGAAAAATAATAAAAATACCCACTCGTGAATGAGCCCATTTGCTCGGAGTCGCCCATTGCATTTACGTTTCATATGGTAATGTTCTCAAAGTGTTCATAAAAAGTTTGTGCAAAGCTTTTCACGCGCAATTTGTTAGCCTTTTTCTATCTGAAAGTGCTTGTCGAAAATGTGGAATGTTTACATAGAAACTTTGCTCACTTTCTTAAATGTATAGTATCATGTGTTTTGTAAACATTTTTGAGGTGAAAAATATGTATTTAATTACAATATATGCATATTTTATTCATTAAATTAAATATAAAGAAAATGACAATACAGTTATAGTGTATGAATTACCGTTAGGAGTACTGTTTGCTCGAAACAACTTTCTCGATTTGTCCAATGCTCTGAGTATAAATAGACTACCACCCACACGTATTTAGAGCCTTTACTGGGCGTATCCCGTAACACAACTGCGTTAATCACTTTCAAGTGATTTTCATGAGTATCTCAGGAGCAATGACTGAAGATTTGGTAGCTATTCTTTTTATGTGCGGAAAAAAATAACAGTTTCTTCTTGGACAGTTGAGATGACTATACATCATATATCAAGTTATTGTTACCACGCACTAACAAATATAAGGAAGTTTATTTCATCGTTGACTGTTGTTCAACCATAAAGCATGATCGTAGTAACATTGTCTTACAGTCTTGAACGATATAATTGCGTAGTGAGGTTGTATCAGTTTATCCATGTGTTATAGTTTCAGATGGGCACATAAATATAGCGAGGATTTCATTTCATTGGTTTCAATGATTTATTTTCTAAAAGTGTATGTCCAGGTTAACGAATTGTAAGTGAGCTATGGCTTTAGTAATGTGTTTTAAAGTGTTTACTGTTCTTCTCAGAGATGAGACAGTACTTAAAATGCACTGAGAGTGAAAAGTACCATTTGTTTGCATACGCCATTTTTTTCTCAAGATATCGGTTCAATACAGAATCGAATTAAGAAAAACTAGTTACAATGTCAAACATTGTATATATATATATATATATATATATATAGGTATACTTGTATCGTATTTATCAAAAAAGAGTTATATTAAAAATAAAAAGACCAAAGTATTTAGTTCCTCAAAAAATATTAACCAAATTTGATAGCTTATTTGGCATCACTCCATCGTCAGAGCTGTAATAATAATTTCTACTATAAAATAAATTTTTATTTTACATTACATTCAGAACCTTGCCATCACTGATAATTCTAATAGTAGTTGGAAAGCGGCAATTCGCCACTCTCTTAATGTGTTGTTTACAAAATAACGATTAAGGCGATTCTCTAAATGTTAACTCAGGTATCAGTGTGAATTCTAGATGTATAATATTTTATCTCGAAAATATTATTTGTCATATTTGTATCTTCTATATAAACGTTAGACACTGTTTACTGTCTGTCAGTTCGAGTTCATTCGTGCTCTCGAATGCCTGAAGATGCCGAAAGGCGAAACCCGGGTCGTTAGTGACAAAATACATGGAAGTGTACAAAATCTCAATAATCCAAATGTGTTATTGTTTGTCTCTTGATTTATTTTATAACTTGTTGTAATCGATATGATGATTCGTATATGTTCTTAAAAAATAAATATACCGTACAATATAATACAATATAACAATTGAAAATTTAGAAGTTTACCAAGCAATGATTAGTTCAGTTATTTACATTTTACCTAGACAGAATAAATAATCAGTAAAGCTTTGCAGATTATTGTCGCTAATTTCCGGTGAATCTCATTACGACTTAAGAGAAAGCTTTTAAGCCGTCCGCTGTGTCTAGAGCCTTGGGAGAGCTCGTGACCGGTATTGTGCGGTCCGACGCCGCCGTCCATTTTCATTGCCCTGTTTTGCCATAAAACAGAGTCTCGGGGTGCCCACCTGAGCTCTATTTATCCTTAAAAGCCGACGTGTAAAAAGATATTTGGGACCTGCGAGTTTTTCAACTACAGCCATGTGTGGCGGTTGAATTATTTGATTCTGGATAACTTACATCGCGAATAAATTTCTCATCAGTACCATTTATTTACAACCCTTTTAAACAAAATTCAAAAAATACTTATTGTTTCTTTCAAGTGAAAGAAAATAATTTCTCGCAAAAATCTACATAACCTTGAATAAGCTACATGCAGTACAATGGAATCGGCTGTTATTGTGTTTATTCGAACAGAACATGTATGTGGGTTTTAAGAGAAATATGTTTTAATTTAAATGAAAAACCTTTTTCCGGTCGTTTGAAATACTTTATCTTTGATGTGAACTTATTCTATTGAAATGTTTTATTCGAGGTTTCTTGGAATAATTTAATCGAGTTTTATTACAATCGGATATATGAACGCACATTTATTTATTATGAAAATTTTGCGAAAACGGTTTTGATCGTTTGATAAAACTCCGTAATCAATAAGAAAAATATGTTTTATTTTCATAAATATATTGTTGGGTCCGTGTTGCGGTGGTTGACATCGTCAGTTTTGGTTACGGATGTCTCGGGTTGAAATACCGGTGTGGACATTTCCGCGAATTGATTTTTCAATGAATTTATTGAAATTGCCTAAGCCTATCCTTCTATCCCTACTCTAAAAAGAAAGGTTAAGCAACTGAGCTACAAGCTGTTAGCTGGAGATATCTCTATTAAGAAACCATAAGCTCCACATTGGGAGAGGATATGGTACTTTTTTTTCATATTCACACATAATGATAAACAACAAATAATGAGCTATATAGGACTTGGACTAAATGTAGTAGCAAACGAATGTGACCGATCCCGATGTACCAACGTGACCCAACCCAACGAAAGCTTAATGTTAAATAATGTAACTTATGCAAAAGCACGTCGAAAAATATGTGAGTGTAGTAAAAAGTGTACGCCAGTGGTGCATTTTGTAGTCATGTTGTCTCGTGAATAGTGCAACAACCTTCGTTGTTCCGTCGTTTCGCTGCGCTATTGCTTCTTTACTGCCGTTTAAAACGTATTCATAGAGATGAAAGACGTTAAAGTAACAGGTCGTAAATTGTGTTATACGTGTAAAGCTTGAATTTAATTCTCAAATATTACCATATTTGATATGCATTACCGCTTTATAACATTTTTTTTTTCATATTAAAATAAATATCTTTATCGCGTACACACAATGAAAAAGAAAAATCTTTGCCTACCTGTAATACTGAAGCTATTTGATTAATTTATTACTACAACGATATTATGTCTTTATTACCGTTTCCCGTAAACAGTGTAGTTTAATTCTATTTAAGTAATGAATTAGCTAAAGGTTTTACTGTCAGAGCACACATTAAGATCACCTTTCACAAATACTAACCGTAGGAGTTCAATAAATAAAAGTGTTGCAATAAATGGTTCTAGGTGTAATTATTTAGTGTTAATTATGTTTCTTTGACTTACTTTCAAATGTGGATCAAAAAAGCATGCGTCTACTTTCATCCAGAAGAATTTTTCTGATTAATTCTTGATCTTAACTTAATGAATTTTCAGAGACATCGATGTTATTGCTGCTTTCAGTCACTTTAGCAGCAGTAAGAACTTTATATAATTTTTCTTTAATAAGTACTAATTACCATATGCTATGTTTGATTCAGCGTTGGCTTTTTTTACGCCGGTTCATTTTGACACGTATTTCCGCGAAAATGAATATATCCAATATAAAATAATATATTAGTCCTGTGGTCTTTTTGGCGTTGGCGTGGTATGATTTATGATACATCAAAAAAATATTATTCTATGTGTGGTAAATTAAACACGCCAGTAAAACGCTTATTGTAAAATTTACATAAAAATCTTTATTTTATTCTAAAAATATCTACTTTTTTTCTAGAAAAAAATATACAATGCCGTGTTGCCTTCATCATATTCAATAATATAATTTTAATAATGTTATAACGCTACAAACGAATCGTATATTTCGTTTTCTCCAAATAGCCAGACTTTTTAATATTATATAATACAAAGGTTTTCAATACCACTTATTGATATTTATTTAAGTGTACATAATTACAATTTTTAGAAAGTTTTTGTCGTAATAAATAAACAAGGACTTACCGTAAATCCGGGATTCAATAAACAATCGGGAAAGTCAAATGAAAAAAAAAGAGAAAGATATGAATAAATAACTGAGTATTAAGTTTACGAGATATCCCTTATATAATATACATCAACTCCAAGATTAACCTACATAAATTCCTCGGCAGTATTAATTCAGTTATCGCCTTCCAATAGTAACATGCCCAATTTGATAGTATCATTTTATGCTAGACGACTTTTTGAAAGCTTAACGGTAAAAGTAAACGATAAATAGTAAAAAGAAAGATATTCAAAAAATAAAAAAATGGGAAAAATTATTAAATAAATTTTGAACGAATTTTTATGGGATTACAAGAATACCTTAGATTAATTTTCTGATATCGTGAGAAAAATCAAATCGCATTATTTTTTAAGCATGCACTTAGACGATTTTATCGGCGAGAACTTTCGATCTTCTGAAAATACAGAGCTTTCTCACCCCACTGACTGAGCCGATGCACAAACATTTAATCGAAATCCACCGACGCGTTAACCCCACTGAAAGCTTATAAGGCAGCTTAATCGAAACCTTTTATCAGCTGCGAAAATGATTTTTCGAGCAAAAGGATCTACCTGTGTGAATTTTATTCGTAGAAGAGTGCGTTCTACGACAGGTCTACGCCAGTAGGCGGATAATATCGTATAAGCCCACGTCACTTCGCGTAGAGATGATTTATATTGTGAGCGGTGGATAATTCACAGATTAAATGGTTTTTTATAAATTATTTTTATGAAGAGTTTATTTGTCGTATAAATGGTGTTGTAAAATAATAATTAAACTAATAGTATTTAAAATATCATTGTGGTTAGGACTATAAATTTACCATGTAGTTCTAAATTTAATACTGAAGAAAGAACAGTCCAACATTAAATCTGATTTTATATATAAACATTTAATTAAAAAACCTATCCGTAATTTTTAATATGTAAATTGGAATTCATATATACAGATAATCAAGTTTTAAAATTATTGTGTTTTTGTTTATGCAAAGATGACGATTTATTTACAGATTTTTTATTTAGTAGCTGAATTCTTTTATTTGAATGTATGTTGTTTAAATAAGAAAATTTATTAATCAATTATTGTTCTGTTTTTTTTAGTATTTCGCCAAGGAGACCAAGGAAAATATTGGTATGCCGTATTGGGAGGGTCTTTGGATGTTCGAATACAGCAGCCAGATACTGACTCAAAGGTTTGTACTCCATAAAATATCGCTTAGAATTTCATCGCTGTAGCAAAGTCTGCAGGAAAAGCTTTCTATGGTTTCGATACACTGTTAGTTTAATGCTAGTAATTGAATTCGTTTGAATATATACTAGGTATGGTGCATATCTAAAAGCACTTCACTGTTTTACCTCTTCAAAGTTTATTCATTCGTGTACCTTTCACATTATAGTACATATAAGCGTTAACACTTAATATGTTTTACGAACATGGGATTAAGTAGATGACAATAGTTTTAGATAGTAATTTAACCGGTTGGATCTATATAATTTATCCTTTTAGAATAAGTCTCCTTGATTTCTATTGATCGAAAAATGTACAATAAATTAATGATATTACAGGTGATATACTATATTTTAAAAATAAATGTCTTAAATACAAATAAAATAATAAAGCTCATCTCAGATATGCCCATTCATCTAGTCAAGGTATACACAGATCAGTCAGACAGTTATTACAGCTGGCGTCTCCCGTGTCCTCCATACACAGTTTTTCTTAATTATTATTATAATCGTTCTTCCATGATAGAAAGATGGATATGGTTTTTTATGTAAGAAGTCATTATATTGAAGCAATATTTGCACATATAATAAATCGTATGTATTTATATATCGACAGTTTTTTGGCCAATTGATGTAACCCTGAAAATTAAAATTGTTCAGGAGAGAGTAAAAACGGTTTTTATCGAAAAAATTAAACTGTGAGTTGCGTCATAAGTGTTTGAAATGTACTTTTGTCAATTATCATGTTTGCAGATATGGGATTATACATAGGGATTGCCGATATAATAGTGACTAACATCTAGTGGTTGGGTCAGAATTTTTAAGTCTTAAACCAATGTAAAATGTTGTTTCTCTTCCAAAAAGTGGTCAATTTATTTTTATAATTTACATCATTTGGCCGAGACCTGTTCTGTCGTCTTTAAAATGAAATCCAAGTATTAACTCATTTTCGTATTTTTGAGGGTTACATCAATTCGCCAAAACACCGTCAATATACAGTATAAAATATGTATATCAGAGTACTCAAATAATTCATATTAAAAAAAGGTATTATGATATCATCAAGGAATTTACTCGAATATGCTAAAACTGTAATACAGCCTATATATATAGACAATATTTTTTATTGCTTTGTGTCTATTTGATAAATAAGAATAAATGTGATATTATAAGATAAATAAACTGACGTCGAATATATAGGTATAAAAAAACACTGGTGATAGTAAGTGACAGTACGATAATCCATCGTTTATCACCAAACTGGTAAAAGAAATATTAAGGGTGTATTTCTTATATGGGGTATATATATTTTTACGATCGACCTTTTTACTATTGAATGAATTCAAAGTACAGACGTTACTCTACCCAATCACTATTCGTGGAACTCACACGTGAGTCTCCTACGTAAGCTCATTAATAATTCAGGAGACATGATATGGCAGTCTAGTGGTGGTTACCTGCATGCAGGAATGTATGGTAGTCTGGAATATTTGACCGGGAAATTCGACGCAAAGTAGCGGACGAATTTTAGACTTTTTATGCGTTCATTCAACTGAATTCAAACGCATGAACTAATACGAACCGTGGCCATTTATCCGTTTTAGTTGTTTTCTTGTGTTAATTGAGAAATAAAGAAATCACCACAACTTTTAATCTATCTTGAAAAACACACGAAACTTCATATCAGAAATTCAAGTCAAGTTTTTCAAAAAAAAAACACTTTTATTTTTATTTAACGTCTCCCAATTGTACTCGAAACTACTACTGCCTCTGGGTCGTTTCAGATTATTTTTTAAAATTACAACAGTAAAAACATGAAACTCACTTTATAGGCATAATTGCAGTAAAACACTCAATGAATAAAGAACTTTCATTGACTGTTAGAAATAAATATATATTTCTGATCATTTCATAAGGACAATACGTACATACGATTGATGTGGTAGTCCGTTCAATGAATCCAAAAAATATTTATTTCATTAATTTTCTTTTAAAATTAGTTGGATCAAACAGCGTGGATAAAATTACTATGGCAATAAAACTTCAGCAACGTATTGATTATACATGGAATGAATATGCAGTAAAAGTATTTAAATTTTGTTGAAAAATTTTCTAACTAATTTCTTGACAGATTTAATTATGTCATATCACAACTATTTATTTAATAGAATCTCTAGGAAATATTGTCGAAATTGTAAAAAAGTATAAGCTCATTTGAAAACATCGCTTTGTGAATAATTTTTTTATAGGAAAAGTTACACAAAAAATAAATTTCTAATGTTTTATATTCTTCAAAAGGAGTCTTCATATTTTCTAAGAATATTAATCTCATAAAAAAAGCAGATGTTTTACTGTAAGTACATACAATCTTTTAGTAAAATACACTTTCAACGTATAGATTTGATATATTTTTGCTATCGGTACCAGGATTCGAATTGACGTTGACCATTCAGCTACATTACCAGTACTTTTGAACATATAATAATAAATTTGTCACTAACGACCCGCGTTTCGCCTTTCGGCATCTTATGGCATTCGAGCACACGAATGAGCTCGAACTCACAAACTCGAACTACAAAATCTCAACAATTCAAAATTGATCTTAAAATTTCATCAAGCACCATTTGTCGATATCTAAAAATATATAATAAAAAACTAAGTGAAACGGGCTGTCAAGCATTATTCTGTACCTGAAAATATGTTAAAAGCATTTATACTTGCCATCAAAATAAAATGTTATATAAAATCGAAAGCTTTTCGCCCACAGCGTTTTATAAGTCCACAAGTTTTTAATTCCATTAAAATATCAAATGAAGCCGTCGCTTTAATTTACTACATATTTTACAGTTGTCTGTATATTGTTTTAGATTAGAAATTTCGTTCGTTTTAAGTTAGTATTGATAAAACTCAAATTTATAAAATAAAGCTTTATTAATTAATTTAAAAAAATACTTTTAAGCTGTCATGATTATTTGTTGGAATTATTTAAAAACTTAAATGTGTTCTAATATAAAATAGCACTTAAGTATGTCTAGCTTTCAAGAGGTTGATGTTGAATAACTTTACATGTAACTTTTTAAAACATTGAATAATTGATAATGGTAGTGTTGGTAAGCTCCTTTGAAATATAGACGACTATTCGTATACTTTACGACATAAGACGACCGTACCATGGACCACGTATTTTCAATGACGAGGGAACGAATAAAGTTGTGAGTATCATTGACTTTCTGGAAAATACTAAGTCACGTTGCTTATACACCTGTTTAGCTAAAAAATATGGTAGATATACGTATTAAATCTAAAAGTCGTAACTAAGAACATATTTAAAGATAATTTTTTCCCAACATTCATATTTAGGTAATATTGTTAATACAAACATTTCTCATACATGAATGATTCTCTCTATATTGACTATCATAAAGTATTAAAAAAGAAGTGAAGACATGTGTATTTAGAAAGCATTTGTTTATGAAGAAAGAATAAACACATAATATGTTTATTGTTATATTCATATTTCTTAAAATTTATCGATATTTTGCGATACATCGATTTATTAAAATTACAATGAACATAAACAAGAAAATTTGAATTTAGAGTGAAAAACTACAAAATCTTCACCTATTCATTTTTGAATCCTATACAGCCAAGAAAATATTTTAATATTTTTGGATTTTATAGAAAGTCTCGGAAAATTTATAGAGATTTACGTATAGTCCTTGCGTATTTTGTAAATTATTAGTCTATAGCAGGGACGTTCTATATAGTATTAATATTATTAAGATAGTATGTTGAAACAATAAATATATTTTTAATTTAAGAATACCAAAATTATGATTGTTCGTAGTCTTGACTTCAAATTAAATATTAAAAATAATACTCGTTTATCGTTTTTTTTTGACAAAGCCTACGTGACAAGTGTCTGATGTTTTATTTGGAATCCACAAAAAAACTGTTTAATTTATTCTTGTTATGAAAGTACGTTTTAAAATTTGACATGCAAAATGTAGATTTTATTACATGAAAAAAAGTAGAAAAGTAGAGCAAATTGGGGCTAAACTATAAATGAAAAAAAATCCTGAAGTTAAGAGAATAATTCTTATGAACATTTTCAATTTTTTTTCAATGGAAATATTAAAATTTGAATAAAAATCAATGGTTGAAGAATTAATTGAATTAATCTAAGATTTGCTAAAGAGTATGAACTATTATGGCAGTCAATTATAACAGGACGAATATCAAAGATTCATGCAGCTTCGTGTGGTATAAATATAGCAGTTATTTATACAAATTGTTACACTTGCTACTTCTGTATTCAGTTACTTTTAACCCTAATCTTGCCTCCGTCAGCATAGATAGTAGTTTTTTTTTGTGAATGTCCAAAAATACGTTAAACTGGAGTAGTGGAACTAATAGTATACATTTGTAACCGTATTTGTAAAATATATTTATATTTGAGACAAAAGTTAAAATAAGATTTATGGAGGAAAGAACATAACTGTCAGAGCAGGTAAAAATATTTATGTGATATCCGTTTAACAAATGTTTGATCTGCGTGCTTGAAACAGATCTTGAAGAATATTTATATTGAAGTCTTAAGATAACATTCGATCGAGGTAGAGGTGATTTACTTTTTTGAAAAGGGACTCTCCGGAGGATATATTCCCCATTCAAGGCCGTAGGCAATACGTTTTGATGGCATTTTGCAATGAAAAGGTTAGATTCACATTTCATTTCCACCTGCGTGTTTGTTGCTCAGTGGGTTGGCAAATGTATATATAGGGTGTTTATTGTATATACTGTTGATATGTTTATGAAGTAGCGTCGCATTTGCTAAGCACTCAATAAAAAAGTTGACCGCGTAACTAATCAATCAACTAAGTTTTTACATCTAGACGCATGTTTTTTGGAACGCTTTAACATTCTATATTCTAATATCAGTGGTTGGTAAACCATTCATCATGTATCATGACCTTTTTTATACGGAAAATTTTTAGGCATCACGCCGAAGTTCAAATCTCCAGTACGACGCCATTATGGTGGATTAGAATTAGAGCAATGTTTAAAACAGTGTTTCTGAACGAGTGCGCAAATTAACTCTTCTGCTCGTTTAATAAAATGGAGAGGCGTTTTTATGTTTTCGGCATTTGGCAGGCGTTTCATTAATTCAAGTGGGCGATTCCACAATTGCATATTGCGATGGTGAGTCATCTCTATTAAGCGAGACGGGTTAGTTTATTTAGTTGCATCACTGTATCCGATTACTTCCGCTTTAAAATCAGTCATATACGTTTACAATAGTCTTTTATTATTTACGATAAACTTTGCTTTTTAGATTTCGTTTTTATCTGGGTGGGTTAGAGGCGTTGGATAACTTTATTATAGTAAAGGATTTAGATGAGGCGAGGGCTTCAATAAAGGGACAATAAATGCTAGTTTAGATGTATAGCATGACATAATTGAAACACGGTTAAATGTAACATTAATAATTTAATAAAACACACAAAAAACTTGAATGATACTTATATCTTCTTGTACACCCCTATCCCATCCTGAAATGAGGTGTAAAGAGAGTGCCTAGCAAACTACTCGTCTTTTCTTAATTCTATCATCCGGTTAATGTTTTGTAGTACAATACTATTTAAGAATTGTACTCATATCATTCATATTTTTATAAAATAATATCATCTAGCAAATTTAAATTACAAGAAAAGATGGGAGTAATAATATCTTTTCTTTTAAAAACAAGAAATTTTCAAGGAAAGCATAAAGTCAAACGTAAAATTACACCGGTAGAAAGCCTTCTTTGAGAATATAAAATTTGGCTCTCGGGAATTGTGCTGCAAATTTTGTTGAAAAATGAAAACCAACAGGTGTTGAAGTGTATGGCATTAATTTATCAAAAAATTTACTTTTGTTTTATGTGCAAACACATCGTTATATTTATGTACAATTTAAGGTCATTATTTTTCTCTTTTTTCGAGATGAATTAATTATAAATACATGAGCAGAAAAGTTTACTGTCAAGCAAGGTAATAAAAATCGTATCAAATGAAAGAAAACCGTAAACCGGGTTCGAGATAAATGATGATTTAGATTGTATCTCGGAAGTTTTTCCCAAAAATTTATGGCCACAATAATTACAATCTGGCTCATTAGATGACCGGCCTAGCTGAAAGAGATTAGCAGCGAATGTTGGTTTCGAAGCCAACATGCTCCGTGATGAATTATTAGCAGGTGTAAAAGTGTTCTCAAATAATAATCTATTGGGAAATTAGTAATAACAGAGTATTCAATACCTTTTCTCTGTGCTGAATAAAAGGAATGAGCTTTGAAATAAGAACACTAGATGCTGTTATTTAGTTGATATCTAGCAAACAGATACTAATTCCGCATAAGTTTTTCGTTCATAAGCGATATTTACTGATGTTTCCATATTTTACTACGATATTTTATTTTATTTATGTGCAGAAATTTTTCATTTGCTACTAACGCAGAAAGATGTGGTTCGCATGACTCCCAGAAAATTCTCACAAAACTATTTATTTATCCATTTTCCTTGGCAAACATTATGCATGGAAAAGAAGAATGTAAAGGATAACAATATGTTACATCTTGAATATTTTAGTGATGACTAACATCAGACCTCTCGTTGTCGGACTTTATAGTCAGGTGTACATATACGATACTGTGTAATATGTTGGTATAGAATGCTAGGATGAAAATTTCCTTTGTTCTATGATCATCTCAGTTGTAGGGTAGCCTTGCGCTTTGACTCTTTAATGAGTGCAGTTGCCGTGGCAGGAATCCATTGTCTCATCTGCGCTTGTAAGTGTAATTTAAAATAAGCTGTTAAATTACATACACACATATCATAGGTTTAAAAACTTTTTTCTATCTCTGTGCTATTAAATATCTTTTTTTCACATTTAAGAGTTTTTGATAGTTAAAATTAGACTTCAAATAAAAAAACAATGGAAATAGGTACATTATTGAGTCTATGGCATTCGTCTCAATTGCGTATTGGCAAAATAATGCACAGAACGGGTGATGATGGGACAGCGAACTTGTTTATTGTTTACTATTTATATGTGGCGGAAAAACATTATATTCAAATAGCGGTAGGTAACGTAAAAAGACAATAGCACGATTTGCATATAACGTAGCCAAACATTAGCGTGACACCGGTGTATCAATCATTTTTCGTAGGTGACTCGGAAACATATAATTTATTACCTATTGGCCACATTTGTCATATTAAGCCAAAACGAATTGTAAGTGCTAAGGAATGTTTATTTTGTTACTTAATGTTTCTTTATTATATATCTTAAGAGACGCTTTTTATGTGACTTAGATGAAGCATCGACTATATTTTATAAATATATTATTATGATTCAAATAATGGTATATTCAATCGATACGCCGTCAATTGATTATGTGTGCACTTAAGATGAAAAAAAATATGGCGCCAGCTATAAAGTGTGAAAAACCGGCCAGCTAGTAAAAAATATTATTATATTTTATATTATAGAATAATCATGGGTTCTACAAATAAAAATCTGTAGACCGTCTCAAAATATTCAATAATAACATGTGACACGGTTCAATTTTGTGAAAACAAGGTGAAAAGAACAGTCGTTGCTCGCCTTTTGCGAAACAAATTTAATTTGTATCGTTCCACTTTCGCGAGACATAGCGCACGGCGCATTTCTACGAAATGATCGGTCATCAAGAATGTTAACCGACGAGGTCTAATTAAATTCAGCTGGCCACATTCCAAACCCTTGACAAAGAGAAGGGGTTGCATAAAACATTTCTGGATATCAATTGTTTAGATTTGTCACTCGTTTTCCAGCAGCTTTCTGAAACAGTCGTTCGACCCGCATATCCTGGATGCTGATAACTAGGCATTCACCCCTCTTCAGTCTAGCTTTCTCACATGTTAATTGAAAAGCAACAGTACATATGCGTAGTATGATTTTTTTCCAAGGTTCCATAATGGAGGTATAATTTTATGTTTAGTAAATATTTGGCTTCAAGATAGATAGAATGTATCGAATTTGGGTGGGATAGTTATATCACAAAGACTATAGTTTCATTGATCCGTGTCTCACTTTATCCATATATATATATATATATATATATATGGTTATAGGTGTTTTCATTCATCTTAATCCTACACACGATGTATTTAAGCTGGATTTATCGTATCGATGTCAGCCACGTACAGCGATGGTGTTTTTATTGCGTTTTATCTTCACGCGAGGTATTCAATATAGCAGGATTATACTTAGAGTCGAGCTAAATGTGACAAAGTGCAAGATTGTTTAGCTTTGTTATGTTTTATTATTTCGGCTTACAGATACCGCGATTGTGAGACATCATCTTTCATTATTATCATTTGAATCTTCTTACGATGTAAATTATTTACTCTTCACTTGATATATATAAATATATTTAAATTATAAGATACATTTAAATATACAATATATGGAAAGGAACACAGACCTCACATCTCTACTATTATTTACTGAAAATTTAAATTTTTTTAAGGAATGAGTAAGAGCTTAACTACAAGTTGATTACCCACCACCACCTGTTTTGTATATACAGCCAATGTTTCACGGCTGTCTTCTACAACGCTATCGACAAAAAAGAGTCAACCTCTCACATTCATGACCCAAACAGAGTTGCATGGGAGAGATTTAAAACCATGTAGTAGTTTGCTTGAAAAAAAATGTATAAAAGAAGTTTGATTAGTTCAGCCACCTAAATCAAGTTAATATTGTGTATATACTGTATATTAAGAGTTCACCGTTTTAGATGAGTTAAGTGACTTAAATTAAAATGCCATGAAGCATTTGTTGCAATCAAGTCAGTGTGGCGCTTGGAACTATGTGAGGACGAATCGCAGTTAATAGATACGTCCGTTTAGAACTCATCTTAGGGCAGCCACATATGACCCATTACTATTTTTTAATATTATTTTCACTGTTTAAAAAATTGAATACCCCCTAAACACTTCTTACATGTTCTCGCAGAGTGATGTACTAAGTTTTATTAAAATAAACTCTTTTTTAGTCGATGTTCAATATTCTTAAACTTCTAGACAAATTATTTGTTGATTTAAAATTGATAATGGTCGATTTATCAAAAGTATAAATAGTTGAACACAAAATTTAAAATATTATTCCACTTTATTTGTTCCAATATCCATATAAATTACAGCCATTATATCTCAAAAAGGTTTCGTAAGTGGATCCCTTGAATTTGAAGGGTTTATGTTATCAAAGTATCATAATATATTATATCTCAAAGATGGCATGAAATTTCTTTTGTTATCTGCTATACATTTTCCAATATCTACTTTGCCTAAACGTTACCGAGTATTATTTCAGTGTGATTAAATTACACTTGGCGGTTTCAGACACGAACTGTCTGTTGTAACATTAGTTTCTCGAAATAATTACTACATGCTCCTCATTCATCTATTTCTAAATGTTTACTATGTACTTTGATGTCATTATGTAATCTATGTTAATAGTATCAAAGTGAGAAATTATACGTAAATTGGTACTTTGTGTAAAATTTTCTTCAATTAAGATACTTAGAATTATTTGATTAGATTTTCTGTGAGAAGAAATTCAATTAACATTAATTAATTCATTATTGAAAAACTGTCTAGATTTTCATAACACATCAAAAATTATTCTTTGAAGATAAAGCTCTAAAAATACTTTATTTTCCATGGCCGCTCCCTGTGTGGAGCATCTTCTAATGAGGTATTCTAAAGAGGTAAAGGTGCTCTTCGTCTTCTAATGAGGTATTTTAACAGAATTTTTCTACGAAAACTGCTTGTTACTCAGTTGCTCAACTTCTCTTTTTTTTTTCGAAGAGAGTAGGGATAGAAGGATAGGGTTATGACAGGACTAGTGGTTAGCTAATCGCTCTCGCTACGCCCCGTGAGGATGGGATGGGTGGGAGAACTCAGAATACGAACAGAAATCCATAAAACGATTGAAAGATCAATCTATGAAAACCGTCCGCACCGGGAATTGAACCCAAGACATCCATAAGCGTAGCCAGCGATGCTACCAACTGCGCCACGGACGCCAAATTTACTATCTTATAATTAAGTATATTTATTTTTCTTTTATTTCGCATATTTGCCAATTTATATATTTATCATTTGACAAACGAATACAATTAATGTATCGTAAATAGTTTAATATCAATCAATTATGTTTCATCTGTTTTGTGGCCGTATTTACTGAAAATAGAACGCATATTCATATAATAATACTTTTATAATGGTATGTTTTCATATAATTAATAATTGTTTTCTCTTTAATACTTTGTTATTGTTGATCTTCCAATAAAAATTTAATTCTGTATTCATTTTGTAGTGTAATCTAAAAAAATGTGATGTAAATAAATGACGTCAAATAATAAGTATTTCTTTTCCATTTTACAGTGAGAAGAAAATTTTTATAACCATATTAAAAAAAAAAATGTAAACTTCCCATCTGCGGGAACTGTTAGCGAGTCCATCGCTCAACATTTATTTTCAGAGAAGGAAAAAATAAAAATATGACTAGAATGAGGATTAGTTTTTGTCAATAGGTCTTCTTACACATTGTTTTCAGATTCGGGCTAAATAGAAAATGATCATACGAAAAAGTAAAGTTGGCAATGATGTACTAATTTTTCATTTTAGTATTCGAACCCTGGTTTGCATGACGTTGGTTAAGAATTATGAACTCATCACTTTTAACGTGTTAACTGTCAATTCTTGGTGGATGGACATTATATTTTAAAAAATAACTAACTAAAAAGAACTACTAAAAATGATTTGTGTTTTATTTTTTAAAATTATGAACTAATTTTAGAAGCTTCTGATAAAATTATACCGGTGAAATCATTTTTCATAACTTTTTTTATGAAAATAGTTTAATTCATTAAAATTGTAATATATACTATTGGCTTTAGATTTTGTCACAACTTTACATTTAATATACCGTAGAATTTTATTATAAAAACGCCAAATCAATTTGGTATTTAAATTATTTATTTTTCAATAAAATTTATATGAATTGGTGTAATGATTTTTTTCAAAACTGTAGATATATAGAGAAAAAGTATTCGTTTTATTTGATCTCTTAAAACCCATCATTTTTCTCCTGGTGCATTGTACTGTTCATTAATGATAAAATTACTATATGTTATTAAAATGAAATTTGTTGATTTTTGATAAAATTTAGTTAAATCTTTTGCAATAAACGAACTATGTTTATAGAATATATACACTCGTATACTATTTAGTAATCATGCAACTGATTTACTCTTCGTTTGAATACTCTATAAATAAACAGTGAAAATAATCACCTGTAATATTTCATTTATTATTCAAATCAAGTGACTAAAGGATTCGGAATCAAGTAGCTCTTTATTAATGAACGCAATTAAACTTCAATAAAAGCTCATTTTCTTCTTTGCCAGTTAATGTCACTTTGTGGTCATATTATAATTACCTTAGCTTTCAGAAAATTTATATTTTCCTTTGTCATTTCCAAATTCAAATACTTAAGTAAGTTTTTGTATAAATAGTATAAACGGGTTATCTCAGTACTTGATAGAAAGCTTCCAAACTTAACAAAAACTAATTTGGTAACATGAAAATTCAAAATACCAGTAATCATTTTTTCGATAATTTATTTTATAGTTATTTATTAATAAAAACGAAATATTTTTTTATACGATTACAGTTTAGTAAGCGGTGGTGTTAAATTAAAACTTAAATAAACATCTATCCTAATATATACCAAGACATTATTTAGTACCATGACTTTAAGTTCAATTATTTTTTTAGATTAGAGAAATAAATTACATTTTTTAGCGTTGTTTAATTACAAATGTCTGTATTTTTTTCACGTCTCCAAGCTAAATCTAGCATACTTTTCTTATGAAAAAACGTCTGTTAAGACTAAATATCTAACGTTGATTTAATAGAAATTGTAGTAGAATAATTATACTAATTATAGTTAGGTAGGGCGTTTTAACTTTTTTAGGAATGTGTACATTTTACTCTGACAGAATTTATGTAGTGAATAAGTATTAAAAAAAATAATATTTACGTTAAAATTTCGCTAGTCAAAATACTTTTTATATTGATCCAAGAAAAAAGTATGATCTTTTCTAGTTTCATAAAAACAGCTATCCTTAGTATGTATTATTTAAAACGATTTCTGAGGAAACCCGTGCTTCATTTACTGAATTTCATAAAATGAATAATTATGCACCATCTGGAGATATGGTGTAAATAGTTATGCATTGAATACTAAGTTATGAGATTATGTGATAGTTTCAAAGCTTCAACACAATCAATAATCTTAATACTGCAATTTTAAATTGTGAAAGTTTAACAGTTATTTTTTTGTATAATAGTAATTAATACATATTTAATAAAGACGCACATTTCGATCATTGCTTATTGAAAGTTCTCATTCGTTTTGATAGTATTTCTCACTGTTGAATATTGTGATTACTTCCAAATACTGCATAATATAATTATTTTTTTCACATGAATATTTCATATTCTACATAGTTTCTGAGTTCCTATAGTAAGCTTCTGATTCGAAATAATTTATTTCGTTAAAATTTGAAAGAAATCGAGTAACTAGAACTACATAAAAACGCTGATTTCTTTGACCTCATTTTAATGAAAGCTAAAAAACTTAATTGTATTCCAATTATGATTTTTTTTAAATGTTTAAAATAAACGATTTTTCGTTTTAACTCGTAATGTGAAACGTGTCATAATCCTTGAATTTTCATTATTTCATTTATTTACAATCGAAGGGTTTATATCAGATAGTTCATTTACAAAATACAATGATACGGTAATGCGGAAAGCTTTTATTATATATTTATTCGATAAACCACTGAATACTTTATAATATAATATAAGCTTTTTAGATAATGAGATGTTACTCAAGCTACATAGATAGTAATGAATACGTCAAGAATAACCATTGGAAAAATCTAGACCACTCATCACTGAAACCGCTTCAAAAGTGGATAAAAATCCACGTCATTTTCTTTTCTAGAGTCTTCAATCAATCTACTTCTAGCGCGTTTCAGGAAACTTGATTACCTGGCATTTGAGAGAGGCTCGCTACGTTAAGCTCAGAGTTCTATTAGGTTCAAGACTTAGGGGTCGCTTCCGCTCACGGGCTTAAGGTATAAAGGAGTTACTTGCCAGTCGAGACCGATATTTAACATTGTAAACTGAATGTGTAGGTGAGCATTTACCTTTAAACTTTGCATTGCTTAACGAATTGGTTCTCAACCGCAATTGGTATTGCAAGAAAACGTAGATTTATTGATAGTTAAATGTTATTTAAAATTAATTAGATTTCAATCATGCAATAACAGTAAGCAACTGAATTTTAAAAAGGCGAAAGTTTTGGAACTATTCATTTTTATTTAGATTTTAGAGTTACATAACGAATTACTATTGCAATAGTTACTTTCTTCCTTTATGGACTTTTTCATTATTATTGAGAATATTTGCACAGGGGGTTATTTATATATCCACTATGATGACAATTTATATAAATGTAATATTATAAGACTGTTTCTTTGCGTTTTATGGTAAGTAGATACAAAAATTCAAGCACATAGATTAGTTAAAAAATATAGATTTATACCGCTGAATTATTTTTATCTGAAGTCTATTACTATCATTAGGATCTAACCTAACACTTGGTATTGAAGATGAATCATTTTAAATGAATTTATACGTGCTGTTAAAGTATTCACTTACGCCAGAATTAGATACGCCATTAGATTGATTGATTAGTAAGTTACATAATTTTTTGGATGAATTTTAACCAATTAAAAAGATTTTTTTCTTAAATTTGTGTGTGCTGTTATCGGAGCTTAATTATATGGCAGCTCTTTTTAATGGCGGTTTAAAAATACTGCTATAAAAAAATAACTAATTAAAATTAGTTCAAATCAATCACTTCGAAAACTTCAAATTTTAATTTAAACTCACTAAATTGTAAGGTATCCAAGGATTAATTTACCCCTCTAAAATATCTAAATAATTCAGTTATTAAATTATGGATGTTTATTGTTGAATACTGTAATGGTTGAAAAATGCTGGATGCCAAGTTTCAAATGGTGAAACGGTTTACTTTGATATGTTGAAAATATTCATAGGAGAGAAAACATTTCCTCAACTGCCAAATAAATATGCTTGAGATTCCTTTCGAGTGAAATGTCACCGACGTATTACGAGGCTTTGCGTAAGCAGTAAAGTTTATTCCAACCTATTCGGGATATATTAATATATATATGCCAGTCGAAACAGAGCTAGAAATACGGCACAAAGTCTATTTTAGTCGTTTTTCACTTTCTACACCACAAAATCCAAAGAGAAATGTATTTAAATAAAAAATTACTTCAACTGTCGTGTTTATTACAACACCATTGTTTTATTTTATGTTAAAACTACACCGCTTCAGATTATTTCACTTTGTGTTTTACAAAAACTTTAATTAATTTACGAAAGTATACCCACATTGTATTTAATTAAGCAAGCAAAGCATTTAGATGGCCATACTATAATTGAGACTTAACGTAATGTTCAGACTGTCTACAACTGTTTCTAAGTATACGTAAATTCAAAGTGCGAACTTACTGATGATGATGTAAAGCCCGATTAAGTTGTCATAACTTAAATTACTTACGCTGTAAACTAATAGAATTAAATCGTTATTATATTATATTCAAAACTTTGTATTAAAAGTTTATCAAGAGAATTCGACAATTTTAGGGCGCACACATAATACATGCGTTATAAATTTCAGATTTTTGTTGTTTTCTAAGTTATCTACTATTTTATAAAAAAAGTAACTATATGTAGTTTAGAGCTTCAATTTTAATTAAATCTATGTGAGTAACTTTCATAAAACGAAATCGATAACCATTTATGATTATAACACACCACTAAATAATAAAATTTTATAGATGATAAATGATTTCCCATTTACCTTAGGGTGTTTGACTTTTGCTGATCAATGTGATAAAGGATTTATAGCACAAACATAAATTGTCTAGCACTTGTTCAAACCATTTTTTTCCAGTTATTGAGTATTATTAAAAAGTTAACAAAAAGACCAAACTTATAAATAATATACAGAACTGACTGATATATCAACTGATAATGCTCGTGATGAGAGAAACCAGTCCTGATCATTGTAAACATGTGGAAGTAGTACAAAAAAATTGTGTTTTACTTTTTAAAATATAATGCCTTTCCACCAAGAATTGACGGTTAACACCTTAAAAGTGGTGACTGATTATTGCTAACCAGGTTATCTTATTTATTTTTTTACATCAAATTTACATTTTTTAATTAAGCTACATTTAACGATATTATAATAATTCTGTAAAAGTGATATGTCGCCGTCCGTGGAGCAGTTGGTAGATTCGTTGGCTGCGGTTACTGATGTCTCGGATTCAATTCCCGGTGCGGACGGTTTTCATAGATTGACATTTCAATCGATTGATGGATTTCTGTTCGTAGTCCTCCCTCCCACCCATCCGATCCTCACGGGGCGTAGCGAGAGCGATTAATTAACCACTAGTCTTGTTTTAGCCCTATCCTTTTATCCCTACTCTCTTCGAAAAAAAAGAGAGCTTGAGCAACTGAGTAACAAGCAGTTGTCATAGAAAAAAGATCTGTTAAGATACCTCCATTAGGACACAATATGCTCCACATTGGGAGCGGACATGGAAAAAATAAATTGATATGTATTGTGTACACACACTCTTTACTGCTACGCTAAATATTTTCTAACATTACTTTATAAAAGGAGACGAATGTTCACAGAGTAAATGAAAATGTCAGAACAGGGAGAGATAAAGGTTTCGCTCTCTCACTAAATAAGCCTTCACAAGTGCAGTTAGTGGTAGGTAAGGGTTGGTACTTTAAATAATTATTAACTTCCATTTAATATAAAGTTGTATTCCACGCGATTGTTTTAAGTTGAAATTTCGCGAGAAATTAATTCTGGCTCCTATAAAATGGCCTAAAACCATTTGTTTTATGTCTTAAAGTTTTCATGGTATAATTTAATTACTTTTCCATGATTTTAATGGCAGTTGATTTCCGTAATATAATTTGTAAGCGTAATTTTTATTTTATACTTGTTTTATGACAGGTTGATTCTAAAAAATACCGTATGTCAATGCTGCATCGTCCATTTTTAGCAAGATTGAATGTATTTATATTATTTATGAATACATAATGTAAACATATATATTTGATAAGTTTATAAAAGTGGTTGACTTATTTTTATTAAACTCGATGTCATTTTTAGTTAAAGAAAATGAAAATTTACTTTTAATTAACATATCTCAGGTAATATTTAACCGTTTAAACATAGTTCTAACGGTGTAAATTCAAAATACCTATATATTTAAATTTATGGAAATAAAAACAAAAACATATAGACTTGTACTATAAGGCAAAAGGAATTTTACAGCAGTCATCTCTTTATACCCTTATGTTAGTTTTAATATTGTTAAAGTCAAGATGTTTAACTGTAGTAAGAAGAAATTAGCCCCTAGAATTAAATGGCCCGGTTGGTGATCTTTGTAAAATACGATGCTATTTTGATGTTAAAATGACCTCTGAGAATTTATACTTCAGCATAATACAAATGAATAAACTTCATAAAGGGCTGGTGAAGTTAGGAATGACTTAGCAGAAAATCCATTTGTCCATGTCGTGATTAACCACAGGGCTGAGGCAGCATATGTGCTTGGTGCTGTTTTTTCTCCAACGAACTCAGCATTTTTTGCTATCCATTTTCATCATTCGTCATATAAGCGGGGCGTTCCTGTTACTTGTTTTCAGTCCATCCATTTATTTGAATTCTTTGTTTTGCCTACTCACTAGTAAATGAAACATTTTACGCTGTAGACACTTATTAACTGTTTGCTGATGGATATTTTGTGATAAATATATATAATAATTATACAGTATCCACAACATTTATACAAGCAAAACATGTAATATTTTTGACTTCACGTTCTCTCACAAACTATTAATTTGAAAGTAATAGAACTTTTACGAAGATTTTTTGTTAGAAAACCCATTTAATGTTGAAATGTATTAACAAGATCCTTTTCCAATAAAAAATAAATGTAGATTTTTTATTTAGAACTGTTATCAGCCAGATAACTAACCAAAGTTTAAAGAGCAGAACTACTGATAAATAGATAATTGCTTTCTGCCCTTTGTTTAATTAGTAAAGACAGTAGGACAAAATAGTTTTGTTTGTTTACACAAAATTAACCTAAGCATCTTTACTGTAGTAGTGAAAATTCAAAAAATGAAAAATGATATCTATTTGAAAAAGTAACTCGTGGAAACTCTTCATATTGATAAAGGCTTAAAAATGTGTTGAATTCTTAAAAAATAGTAGGTGCTCTAACAATACTGACACTACTTGATGGAAAAATAAATATTTTAATTCAAATAACAGTCCCCCGCTTCTAACGATTTTCCTGTTATAAATCGTCGTATGTACCTTTTTCGTAATTTATAGCTGGTAATCTCACGCTGTTTAAAACTAATAATAAAACTCTTAATTTATTAATATTGAAATACTTAATATAGATGGTCAGATAAAGTTTATAGAATGCATGAAAAATAATATCAGTTTTATATATTGCATAACACTAGTCATACATTATTTAACCATTTCTTTTACCACAAATCTATATACAATAAAATGAATTGCTATTACCTATCGAGCGTAAAATGACAGAAAGCAATAGGTCATAAAAAAGTTATGAGATAATCGTATTTCAAGTATTGTTTTTTCCAAATTACTCTCTCTCAAGTACAATTATTTGTTTTTTAAAACAATTTTTTGTACATTATGAAGAAAAATCTTTTTGGCATACAAATTATAAAGTTTTGTATCGATGAGTTATAATTATAACATGCTTTTTACTAGAATAAAAAAATAAAATATGACCTAATACTGTTTATTTTAATATTTTATAATATCATATGACTTCATGTGTTCCATCAGTGCGAGGCTTAAATTGAATATATTTTTTCATTTAAAACAGAAAATCATGAAAACCAATGAAAACCTTCAATATTTGCAAGTAGGATAAAAGTTTTTAACGAAGAATACATTGCACATAAGTTTAACTTCGCTTAAACTTAATATGTTATCAGTGGGTTATATTTATACTTGATTATAACGTATTGAATTGCTATGACGTGCAGCTACCGCAAAGATATCACCTGTGTATATACATACATGTGTATTATATCATTGTATCTTGCAACTTTTGTAACTGTATTGGGAATCAGGTATTCGTTAATTGTATCCATGTTTCAATAAAATACGTTAACTTAATTTTATCTTTAATATGGATACGACAGATTATTCCTACGTCTTAGTTTACTTTAACTATATAAATTACTACGCGGTTCCACCAGGATTCCATTTCAATATAAGTATGTTGTTTTATGACAACTTCTTATTCAGTCTCTCAATAATCCCTTCAAGGGTAGGGTACGGATAAAATGATGACGATAGGACGGGTAGTTATCTAATCACTAAAACATGCGAACATAAAAATTTAAATAAAAGTCTATAAAAAGCCTTTAAATGAAAGTCTGTAAATCGATTAAAAAATACATCTATGAAATCCTTTATTTTGGAATTCAAACCTGTAGACACTGTAACTGAAATTTTTTTAGAAACCTTCACGGGTGTGCGCATAACAACTCACCAAAGTTTCATCGAATGGCAAAGGAACGTAAACGGGACAAACAAACAAACAAAAAAACATTCATTTTTATATAATATATATATGTTTGAATAGCCTTTACGAACTTTTTTGTTTTACAAATAAGACAATCTACTGACTCAGTAATTAACCAAATCTAAAAATAATGGGATAACATGAAACACTATTTCGGTTATTTTATGTTTACGTTGTAATTGTTTACTTCATTTGAGAGTACCTTCAAATAAATTAGTCAATTTAATGGGAACTAGAAATGTAAATTAATATGTCGTGTTTGACATGAACACAATTTGCCTATTTATGTTTAAATTGAACACATTAATTTGTCGTCGGTACAATACACCTTTACAACGATTCAATTGGTAGATTGATATTCTAATTACGTTAGTGGAAGACAGATTTACTAGCATACTGTTTATGAATAAGCAGTAATTTTATTTTCTTTTTTAAAGTGTAATTAAAAAATTGGTACTTCTGCATCAGAGATTGAAATAATAATTTGGATTATTGAGATTTTGTACACTTCCATGTATTTTGTCACTAACGACCCGGGTTTTGCCTTTCGGCATCTTCAGGCATTCGAGCACACGAATGGACTCGAACTGAGAGACAGTAAACAGTGTCTTAATTGATGAATTTGTATATTTTTTAATCTGAAGACAGTGGTCTTCAGCCTTCGAATAGTTGCCTGTACGTTTTAAATTTCATGTCTTTGAAACCTCTGAACAAAGAAATGCACAACTCTTTTAAAATTGATTGAATTAGCATTTACTTGGTAGAACTCTATTATAATAGAATAAAATAACAAAGTATTTAGTTCCGCAAAATTTTATTAGGTAGTTGATAGCCGATTCGGCTTGACGCCATCGTCAGAACTATACTTATTTTATTTCAACTACTTAATAAAATTTTGTAGCACTAAATACTTTGTTATCTTATCCTATTATAATGGAGTTCTACAAAGTAAATTCCAATTCAATCAGTAAATTGAAGGTAGCCGATATGTCTACTGAGGCAATACTATGTAGCTATAATAAGTTTAAGTATACTTCTGACAATGGCGTTAAGCCGAAATAGTTATCTACTACCTAATAAAATTTTGTAGAACTAAATACTTTGTTATTTTATCCAATTACTTTTCTTAAAATCAATATTTTAACATAAGCAAACTAATCAAAATTAATATTTAATGGAAAATTAATTTAAATTTGGATTATTGAGATTTTGTACACTTCCATGTATTTTGTTACTAACGACCCGTGTTTCGCCTTTCGGCATCTTCAGTCCATTCGTCTGCTCGAATGCCTAAAGATGCCGAAAGGCGACACCCAGGTCGTTAGTGACAAAATACATGGAAGTGTACAAAATCTCAATAATCCAAATTTGATATTGAAATTCCATCAAGCACCCTCAGTCGATGTCTTAAATTATAGGAAAATTAATTATTATAAGAAAAACTATGATGAGTTTCATCACATAATATTACACATCATAGTTTTCCACGTATGTATTTTTATTGTAAAATAGATAAATATAATTAAAACAATTTTCGTGACTAAAATACCATGCATGAAATTTGCCGTGACGACTGTTGAAAAGTTTAAAAATGAATATTATTACGAATTGTATGCATGAAGTGATTCAGTCACTCGTAATCGCTAATGCACTCACTATTTCTTAACAATTCAAGCTTTTTCCTTTGTTAAAATTTTACCCTAGAAAACATTCCGTTGTAGTGGTGCTCGAGGCGATTAAAGATTGTGGGTTTTTCTTTTAAGAATGAATGAAGTAATACCTAATTGCTATTATTATACAAAACTCAAAATAGTTTGCTTAGAATACTTATAAATGGTCTGAAGAATATGATAGTAAGATAACAATAACTTAGGCATAAAACTACACATTTATTAAGTATATTCAGTAAGTTTCTGTAGGATTTCAGTGTTTTTGTTAAGTAAAATTTCGGTTAAAAACTAGTATGTTTTACCACCTCAATTATTTATTATTTCTCATTACAACAATCGTCGATGATTGAATACATCTTTAAATATGTCAGAGTAACATTGTTTAGTATTTTCTATACAAAATATTTATCAGTTAATATAATACAAGAATTTTATGGATAAATAATGTATTGCCGTATGCTATAAATTTTTTGGAAAAATATCGAATGTTTTGAATACGTTTCTCCAGTTAATTTCAAATTTGGAAGTTTATGCAGCTGGCTGTTAGATAGTAGACTGAAAACAAACAAAATAGTGTTCATAGACAATATAAACAGATTATTCTTACTTTTTATAAATTGATCTGTGCGTTATCGAAATTAAAAACAGTCTAGGTTTTTATAGTTTGGGATATTTTATCAAAACGATTTTCAAATTAAGGTACATTTGCTTAGTTTTTTTGTTCTAACATTAATTTTTCAGCAGTCGTAAAAATCTTTATATTTAAAATGAGATATTTTAAGCACTTTTGATTTAAGAGGAAGGGTTAATTTTATATTTCTGTGAAATATTGATGACAAACATTGGTAATATATTCTTTTAAATATCCACATTACTCATTATCTATCTGGCAAAAATTTTCCAAACGTTTAATTTGATTTACATATTCCATATCAGTGATGGTGAACCTTTTTAAGAAGTGTGTCAAATTTTATTAATTATTTTTTTAGTACTAGCTCGTGGATCACTAAGTTAGTGGCGACACACGAAAACGGCGAGGGAAGGATGGTTTAAAACTACCATTTGTTTTGATTGTCTGTTCTCTCTTTTATAATATAAAAAGTATGTTTATAAAACGCGTGGGTCATTTAAAAAGGTTCCGTGGGTCAGTGTCTGACCTGCGGGCCATAGGTTCTCCATCGCTGTTCTATATGATACTATTTCACTAGCTGAAGCTGAATAAGTTGAAAATTGCTGCAGTGGTGACCATGTCCGGTCCCAATGTGAAGTATATATACTCCTTATGGAGCCTATCTTAACAGAATATTTTGCTTCTTGTTACTCAGTTGCTACACTTCTATTTTTTTAACAGAGTAAAAGTGAAAGAATAATGCAACGGCAGGGTTTGTGATTAGCTGATCACTACCGCTACGACCCTTTTTAGGATCGGATACATGGGAGGAAATTTTAGTCATCACAGAAATCCACGCCAGGACAAATCTATAAATCAATTTACGAAACTGTCCATTTTGTATTTTGAACCCATGGACACCGTTACCAAAGCAAACGACGCTGACCACTCGGCTAAGCGCTAGGCTTCTTTTCAAGTAAAATGCCATGTTTTATTTTATTTTTAAAACTATAAAAGTTGAAAGAGTTTGAAACTACCATCTCATTTTTCTCATCAATAATACACTTCATTTACAGAAATTGTAGCTTTTCGTTAACCTTTACCATCACATTAATATGCTTATGTCTTACGGAATCTGATATTTTAGCTATTACATTTTGTAATTAATTCCATTTCTACATACATTATTTTTTCGTTTGAAACATCAGCTGTGTAGAAGTCTTAAAAGTGTTTTTTAGGGATTGAAGCCTTAATGGGAAACATTACATTGTCAGCTTTCAAATTTGAAACACTTAATACTCAATCACTAATGGACTATATTAAGTTTGGTTATTATAAAGTTTATGTATTCAAATAATTTACGACTTTGTAATATTCCATTAATACGGCAGTATTGGTAATTTTTGACATCTTACCTGAGTAAATCTTCAAAATCTATGCTAATAGAATACCTGAAGGTATTTATTTTACCCAGACTTGAAACTTTTGAGTAAACTTAAATTTCTGTTTAGATGCTGTTTGCAAATGCGAATTGCTATTTAAGCGAAATATGAATCTTAGTCAGCGCCGGTGCTTAATCATGATAAATGAGTTTTAAGTTCTGATCTTAGGAAAGTGCCATCTCTTGTTTTGTTTTTTGCTTTAATTTTATAGTGACATTTACGAATGTCATTACTTGTAATGTATTTTACATTTGTGTTGTTCCTATTTATTTATTCATGGAATTTTCTCTAGGGAAATAAGGTAATTAACATATAAAATAAAATAGTGACGTATAAAATTTTGTCATTTTGTATTCGATATTTTTTGAAGCTTTTAAAGCTCAATACTACAGTTAAAATAAAGCATTATTTTTAAAATATGAATTACAAACCAAATTAGTTATACGTTATGTTAATTTTTTGGAGAGTTAAAAGATGAAAACAATTATCCCATTCATTGCAGGATAAACTTAAATCATATCGGATTTAAAATAACTTTTGTCATAAACATCTATTGGTAGTAACTTAGCCCAATAACCAGGATAAAATTTACCATATTTTAAAACACAGCTGTTCACAAAACATAAATCATTTCGAGGTGAAGTCTGAGTAATAAACAAAACTTTTAAAACCAGTTTATCACTTCCAAAATGAATATAAAATACAACAAAAATAGTTACTAATAATTTGTGTATCAAATACAATTTTATACATTATGATATGACACATCCTGGTTTTTGTTAAGTATAAGTTTCATTAGTGTCCAGAACTGAAATCACCCAGCGGCAGCGGCAATAATTCGCAGAATCGGCCCAAAACTTGTTACCATGCCGTTCAATAGCCGCCGGGTACGACCGCTGGACGAGTCCATTTTGACGGAAAGGGTAGTTCCGACGGTGCAGGGAGTTTTTTTTAATTGTATTTGTAGACAGTCGATTACGATCTGTTGAGCCGGACGTGTGAGGTCTCGTCGCGGCGGAGGTAACGTGACTTAATTTAAAATCGTTTGTCGTGTCATTTGTATTATAACTTAAAGTAAATTCAGTTGCTAAGGAAATGTAAATGTAGAATCAATTTTATGTGTTAGGGTTTATATATTTGTGTAATGTAAACCACTGCATCTTTGATGGAAAAATAAATAAGTTTTGAACCGGATTTGAAATGGTGTTTATCTGAGATCACAGCCCTTCCAGAACTCTGGATAACCAGCCGTTCGCCTCTCTTCGATCCGGGGTCTTCTCAGATACTATGTGAATAAAATAATGAAATAGATTTACTTTTTTGTACGTTTACTTAACCTCTAAACTAACCATTTGATTTGCAGGTGAAAATCAATTTTCATTTCTTTGAAATAACTATATGATGGATTTATTGAACATGTTAGTATCAATGTAAATCACGAGATATTATAAGATAAGGGCTTTATGGATTCTGCTTGATAAAGGTAAAAAATATGACTATGTTTATCATTTATAGGAAAAAGGTGTAGGAATGTTACATAGGAAGAAAGTTCAGCAGTGGATTAAAGAAGTAATAAGAAAGATAACTGTCTTTTTTCGATGATGATACTAAACATGATCTCTGTTTGTTGAATTTAACTGTATAATAATCCATAAATATGTATTAATACATATTAAAAAAGTATTATGTACAGCTATTATCGATGCAAAAAAATGTTGCGTGTAGAACGTACCTTTCTTTAAATTATCTTTTACTAAGTCAGATAATTTTGATATAAATGTAATACGTTAGGTAAATACATTTACGGCAATATTCAATAAATTTCCAAAGTTCATTACTGTAGACGTGGTCTTATCTGACATTGGTGTTATGAAGTCAATAGTAGTTCAAAGTCTGGTTAGATTGAAGATGCCGCGGGCTTGAGTTGAATAATATCTTATGCATAGGACGCAAACAATTCACAAACGAATAGAATGCGAAGCATTTTTTAAATGTTTTATTTAATTTTATTGCATACTAACTTTGTTGTTAGGGACTCGAATAGTCGTCCGTAAAGCGATGTCAAGATTTTGTATAGTTAATTCAAAAAATTGTGATTAATTCAAATATTTTAGCTGAATGTGCGTTTTTATTTATTTTCGTCATTGAAATACGAAGTAATCTTTTTTGATGTTGTCATATTGTAAGGACACAGGTTTAAT
Organism: Himalopsyche phryganea; assembly: GCA_022494535.1. Taxonomy (NCBI): domain Eukaryota; kingdom Metazoa; phylum Arthropoda; class Insecta; order Trichoptera; family Rhyacophilidae; genus Himalopsyche; species Himalopsyche phryganea. The sequence continues at coordinate 5,756,670 of JAGVSL010000001.1, read as the reverse complement.
TGGTTTTAAATATGACGATGCACTTAAACTTTAAAATAGCGATATTGTTAAATGTGGTTATTTGTGGTTATTTGTGTTCTGATGAGTTTAAATTATTTCTGTATTAAAAATTGATTATATTTGAAAAATATGGTCTCAAATATATAAATATCAATATCTTATTTGCTATTTCATATAATAATCAAAATAAAAATCTAAACAGGATACAAATAAAACAAAGCCAATTTCCAATTAAAATTCAAATTTTACTTACTGGTTTTCACTTGTAGTAGGTATTTGATTAAAATACCCACGCTATTGTATGGTAAATTCGAAGTCGATTAATTTGAAACAAGACGTGATTGAGTATGGTCAGACAGTAATTATATTTGTTATAAATAACTTCCTGCGTAGGTGTTACATACCTATATAATTTTTATTTATGATTTATAATTTCTTCTCTATATTCATTCTGAATTATCATTAATTTAGATTTATTTTATTTCCCAATTTATTCTGTTTGTTTTACCCAGCTATTAGTAATAGAAGTATGACTCAATTATAAAAACATGTTTGAAATTAAAGCTTACAATACCATACACCATTTACATATATTTTAAATCACATGATATAAACTGAATGAGAATTTTTAATGTCAAATAAGATCAACTCAATTAAAAAGACATCACAAACACCCATGCTTAAGATCTGAAATTAATGTCACATTGAAAAAATCTGTATTTAAAATTGACCTCGCCGATAATTTGAAAACAGACCCATTTGATCGTTAGGGTAAACTAAGACATAGAGGCCGATATAAAGTTTATTAACATCCTCAGTAAGGCAATATCATTTTTCGCTGGTGGTCAAATCAGTTATAATAATTAACACCTGTTTAAATAAATTGACTCTTTTGATTTCGAATGTAGTCCTAAGAAAATAATGTTCAAGCCGTTTTGTTATAATTAATAATCATTAATTACAGCATGTTTTCTTCGTGCATAAAGTTTTCAATTTCGCTTTTCATCGAAGCCAATTTTCCTAATATTAATACATGAATCCTTTCTTATTCTATAATTTTTAGGTTGTTCTTAATATATAATACTATTTGAAGGCGAATTATTTTGATCTAAATTATATTCCCTCTACTTTGATTTTCTTACGCTTCAGTAGACAAGATTTAAGCGTGCATTGTTAGCCGTAGTTCTCTTAAGAAACCTTAGAGTATACATAGCCCAGGGTGATTATTTGCGAGAGTTTGTGAATAGGGATTGTAATATCAGAAGCGTATATCAATACCGGTATTGAAAATAAAGATAAAAAATATTAAAAAACAGCTAATTAGTATCGCGATACGAATATTTCGATACCTAGTTCATATTGAGTAGCGAAAAAAATGTACTACAAACGACCGATTTTCATAAATACTTTGACTTGATTGTTTATTTAAATTCGAATATGTATCGTTGAAAATGACATATGCAGGAATCTGTCAATGTTAATCGAATTTTCGTGCAAATAAGTCCGTTCATAAGAAAAAACTTCTCAGGTTCAACGTTTATTAAGCGAATAGTAAATGAATAATTTTATGTAATTAGTATAACTCCGTTACATAATTAATGTCGTTGTCATTGTATATGTTGAAATTGCAAAATACCAGATCTTTATTAAAAGTCAAAATACCGGTTTTCAATCCCTAGTTGTGAGTGTTTTGACTACCTGTTTAAATTTTATGAGAGCTAATCGAACACTCCAATTACAAATTAAACAAAAGCAATCGTTTATTCCCATTTACAATTTAAATTGATCCCTTTAACTGAGTGATACTGCTCTAGGTCTATGTTCAAGAGTTTTATCTAATCTACGAATAATCACTATCATTTTGTTATTTAAGTTTTTGAACGACACATGTAATTTCATTGTTTTAAGACTGTGGAACTTTGCTTTAGATCGATATTGGAAAAATCCTCATCTATTCATAAGAGTAATTTGATTTTTATTTCTCAACTAACGAAAGGAGAGGTGAGTAAAATTCAGAGCTCGTTCGAAATTTAAATTACCATACCAAGAGAGACATTAATTGGCACGGAATTTTTCCGCTGTCATTAAATCAGACAGTTGAAAGAAATAAATAATCTCCTTTAATTACGGCTCAAAGCAGCATCAATGTAGACTTTTTCGTCGTTTCATTTTTTTTTCGCTCGGAAATTAACCACTTTATATTTAAATTGTTACATGGTCGATTAGAGTGGAGCTGTAATGAAATTAAAAAACAAAAAATTGAATCGTTTCTAACAAAGCAATTTCTACAAAAATACAGAGAGATACACTTTGTCTAATAATTGAGTCATATATTTTGTAGCTTTTGCAAAGCTATGTAATGATATTTGCATTCGAGACAAGTAAGAAACAAAATATGTCGTAACATTATTTTAAGTCTTGACTGATTACTATTTTGATGCTCATAATAACTCGACACTAAATGCTTTAAAGACGATACAAGTAACATTACCATTACCATGAATTTGAGTATGTTTGTCCATTGGTCTAAGGTTGGCCCACTTCATGGAAAAAAGTGCCGTTGTAATACCATGATAATACTAATAGAAAATAATGTTTCCCTTCCAAAAAGCGGTCAATTTATTTTTCTAATATACATCATTTTGCCGAGACTTGCTCTGTCGTCTTTAAACTGAGATCCAATCTTAAGCCATTTTCGTATATTTTTGAAGGTTTCTCAATTGGCCAAAACACAGTTTTTACAGACTTTATAATCTAGTTAAACTGATATAAATTTTACTAAATAAAACATACTATGTATATTCATGTGGGGGTTTCCTTCTTATTCCCCCCTCCGCTAGAATATACATGAGAAATCATTATGACTGTATCTAAGCTACTAATAAATTAACCAGTCTTTAATAACTATATAAAACATTTTGTTTTCTTAAGTTATTTTAAGTTACGATTGTCATAGTGAGATCCGAGAAAAAGTATCGCGTCAATAAGATAAATAATATTAATATAACAGAAATAGTCTGAATGCTGTCATATATGATCCAAAAGCAATGAATGTTTTATTTTTTTCCAATGAATCATGTATTGATGGATTAAGATCTTAAGTCATTTTAAAAAACTTTCTTATTACAGTTTTACAGTAAAATCCGACATAGTATTAACATTTAGTAGCACAAACATCTAGTTTTTATATATGTCAGATGAAACACATAAATTTACTTACTGCTGCTATCGACAGCGGCTTTATATATATTTTTTCAAATTAACTCCGCTACCAATGTCAATCATATGCAGTTCAAATGAAGTATTTTAATAGGATTTTTTTGCTGAGAATCACATTAAAAATATGTTTTGAAGGAGACTGTTTATTATCCATTTCATTTTAAAAGTGAAATGTTGAAATATAATAGCAACGAAAAAACGTATATTTAAAGACAATTTTAGCTAAATTCCTCTTTAGTATGAATAAATATTACCTTTTTTTATTTAGCAAAATATTTTTTGTAAATTTTTTTATTTTATATTCTCATATAAGTTGAAATATAAGTTGAAATATAAGTTGAAATATAAGTTGAAATATAAGTTGAAATATACATAATTTACATACTATTAAAATTACTATTAGAAACATCATCATTGTGTTATTATACAAATTGGGTGGTGGTGTGAATCAAACTTGCTTATCATAATGTTGATATAATTAAGAATTAAAATATACATATTATGTAATAGCCTAGACTGCTCTGTAGACGTCTTATTATCATCACGTATCACATATAGGTATGAAATTTTCTCATGGCCTAAGCGTTCGCGATATATATATGAAATAAAATGTTATACAATGCACACACAGTTCCAACGTACTTGCTACTTTAGACATTCAGTGGTTTCAATTTCAACACCCTCATCGATGACGGGTACGGTTATACTAGTATATGTACAAATAAGTATTTCTAAATCCGTTTGGAGTAAACTTTTACACCCCGTTAACGAATTTCCACTTGTTTTGATTTTATCTCGATAAATTAATCTACAAATGTACGCTGTGCAGTATATTTAAAAATTATTTTCTGCAACAATGAAGAAATTTAATAATATGCGATAGAAACATAACTTAACATGATCCTCTCACGTTAACATTATATTGTACATGGAGAAATTATTATAAATATATTTATGTATAATATCATAAACCTTCTACGTAGATTAACGTGTCTATGCTCGAATCTCATTATTGCCTGAATGCTTCAAGAGTGTATTAAAATATCTTTGAATATAGGAAACATATTTCCTTACTGGCATAGTTTTCAGCAAAAGCTTTTAGCAGGCAACACGTCTCGGTATATTTTATATGTAAACGTGATTCTAATTTACGTGAATTGTAGATACGAAGACTTCTCGACTTTTTCCCCCCATTGTGACACTGATGGATTATTTGAATATTTGTGTATATGAAGAATGATCATAAATATCATTTAAAAAAATTGAATTATTTTATATCATTATTTTTGGGAGCAAAGCGTAACAGTTTTTTTTCATACATGTGAGCATTTTAGTCTTTAAGAATAAATATTATAGGTCACTATAATGGAATATTATTGTACATTTATATAATAAAAGAAATTTTATTGTATATTTATAGATATTACTTAGCTAGTGTAAAACAGTATAAATAGATAATAGATCATCTGTATAACGTTATTTCAAGAAAAACCCGTTGTATTTATAAAAATAAGACACAATATAAAGTATATAATCCATTCCATTATATTATAGCCAATTTAACTCAGTGAATTTTGAAGTGAAAACAACAAAATACGTACTTAAAAAATATTCTTATAATTTCCAATTTGCCAATTAAAAAATATTAGTAATTACAAACAGCAGTTTATACAATGGAGTTTTTTTTGTATAAATTGTTACTGTAAATAATTGAAATGACAATTTCACCAATATTATAAACACCTTCAAATAATTGGGAAGTGTTCATTAAATTTAAACTGTTTACAAACACTTCCAAAGTTTACAACATATCTAAGACCCGTCAGGCCTCATGGAAAAGGATGTGTTTAAATTGAACATGCACAAATGATGTGTATGAATATCATAAATTATTAAAGTTTGCTTTTATTTATAAGCTTTTGATTTCTTAAAATAATCTACTGAGAAAAAAAAGAAAAAACCACTATTATTTGCGATAAATATTGAACGCTGTAAATATAAAAAATCAATTGAAAACCAACTTCCTCGTTCAATCAGAATTTTTGAAAAAAGTACCCGAATTATTTTTCTTTCTTTGATATGTTTCTGAATCAGAATTGTTGCAACTGAAAATGACTGAATCAGTTTTTTATTACTTATTTTATTCAGTGAGCACCACTGCAAGAGAAAATATAATAAGTTTTGCTCTTTACGAATCATCTTTTAAAATTTATAATATTTAATGAATGGCTTTTCTTATTACTTTATTGATGCATAACAAAGGTTTTATTTAATATTAACGATTTACGGTGGACAAATAATTCTGAAGCAATCTTGCCAGCATTGTGAGAGATAAAGTCAACATAAAATAATAATTATGTACACTAAATATTAAAATTTTTTGTGTGGTATCATATAATTATTAAATAGTATTTTGAAACTATACACAAAGATGATATATTATCATGCTTGAAAGTAACAGGAAGACACGCCCATATTACGGGTACGGAGGCTATAAATTACTAAATTATACTCACAGTTTTGAAACTGTTTTACAACTAGTAAGCGGGCACACGCTCAGAAATGTAAATTTAGTTCGAAGCTTTAGAACAAATTTTACGTTATATAGTAGCTGCATGCAAGGGTTGTTGCAAAGAAGACCAATTTAGAGATAACGTTTTTATATTACGTCCATTAATAATAAACGAGGGTGTGTGTGACAGTGGAGGGTTGTTAATGAGAAAAGAAAAGCGACATGTATCATCCTTAAATTTTTCCACAACATGTTTTTGTTATTTGTGCTTTGATACATTAAATGAACTAATGTGAATGTTATTTTCTTATTTATTTGTCATAAGCAAGTTTATTTCTCATTGTCAAATGTATTACATGATATCTGAGGAAGAGTTAACGCGTGGTTATTATGTTTTCAACTGTTATATTAACCTTTAACAGCATAAATAAAACAGTTTGTAATATACGAAACAAAAAAATATAACACTTACTTAACTGTTTATTCAAACCGGAAGAAATTATATTTATAAAGATTATGTAAAACATGTATTTTTATTGGATACGGTTTTGTCTAGACACTGAATATCCATCAAAGTTGTTTTAAAAGAATGAATAAAGTGAAAAAAAGAGTTAATTTTGGAATTTTTTTTTACGAATACACTTAACAACAAAAATTTCGCAACATATTATATAAAACACATTGTGTGAAATTATGAGGTTATTCCCAGTAACTGTGAGGTTTTTTGCAAATTTCTTTCATTGCATAAAATTTATACACTATAATATTACACTAAATATTACATTACAAAAATATTTGTTGTACGTTAATAATTCTGTGAGTACATAATAATTCTAAGAATTCATAATTGAAAATTTGTTCGCTGTAATCAGTAGGGTAAATGTTTAGTCCAACTTCTAAGTTCATTTATTTTTGTTCTTAAATTGGACAATCAAATATTCGTTTCTCTTGATTCAAAATTTCAATTATATCCGGTAATTTTATCGAAGGATTTATTTCGGTTGGAAAAGTTTGTTTGGACAAATTTAATTATAAAAACGAAACGCAGATATGAGATTCAGATTTAAACCCTGTAAATATAAATATGGCATTTATGTATAGCAAAATATTTTCGGTTGTTTTCAAATTAAGCGGACTGTTGTTTTGAACCAATCAGTTATATGTTTTTATGTTTAAGCAATATCAGTTATATATTTAAACATATCTTTACGTAGAAGAGAGCTTACTTTTAGTAAAGCTTTTAATGACATGAAGAAATTCAGTATCTACAGTAAATTTATACTAAAAAATCGAATGGGTCTGCGGTGTTCATCGAATCCCAGCTTGAACACTTGAATGAATTGATTTTTCAATAGATTCATGGATTTTTTTTCGAAACCATTAATTTATATTATTATAAAAATTCTTTTCCATCCATGCGATCCTAAAACGGAACAAAGCTAGAGTCGACAACTATTCATGTCCTAGCCCCATATGTCTATCTTTATTCTCTTCGAGGAAAGAGAGGTTCTCTATTAAGAGTCCATATGCTCCATAGTTGTAGCTCGCATGGTAATTTTTTTAGTCACTCTTTTTTTTTTATTAACTAACAGTTTAGTTTTATTAGTAGATTATTTATGTCATATACCATTGCCTAATAGTTTTAAAATGATTATGCCAGTAAATATATAAAAGTTAGTGTCATAAAATAAGTACATTCTCTTAAATACAGTCGTGCAAGATTTTTCACGTACAGAATTACCAGGTAAGCACTACGGGAAAATAATGTTCTGGACGCCCAGTAAAATAGTGTTAGTACTTTTAATTCTCATTATTTTCTTTTCTTTTCAATGATAAAAATACATGTAAGTGTAAAGAGTTATTTGCAAAGTTTTAAATACATATGTTTAAAGTTAATAGTGGATTCTTAATATGACCGGTGATATTGTGAGATCTTGAATAATATACATATATCAATGATCAGGAAGCTAAATATATAGTTACAGTAAATTTTCATTGCTAGTAAAATATTTAGAAAATACATCCATCGATTAATTTTAATATTGTAGTGCAAAACTTTTGATCGTTTCAAATGCCTTGTAGAGATAAAGTAATCCAAAATATTAGATACTTCACATTTCTAGATTCTCACACTATTTTTAGTTGCGCGGTGGTATAGATGAAATAATGCACAGCATTTAATTAATACTTATCTTTATTTTATCCCATTTGTTCTTCTATTCACTTCATATTAAAAATTTTATCAGCAAAATTATTCAAATTACTAATATCAGCATTTTCACAGAGCATGTTATCAGCCCTCAATACAATTATCTGGACGGCAATAAATTAAAGCAGCTTTTACTTTTATTTTTGCTGTTATCTAGGTAAAATTGTTCATTACACTTTAAAGTAAATTTCGAGGCTTAAAGATTCAAAATTGTACTTCTGCAGTTTTCCAATTATGTCTTTAAGCCACTGTAAACGTCTTTAAATAAAATACCTGTAGATGTTTAGTTTGGCAAGTAAAGTGAAAGTTGGATAAGCGAAGTTTCAGAAAAAGAGAATTTCTACGTATAATGCTTTTTGTCTTGACAATTTTAATTACTTTTTTAAAATATTCTCCGGACGAAGTAAAGGCAGAAGTGAAGAGCGAAAATCTTGTTAGACTAAGACAGCCGCTTTGTTTCAGGATCACTTTGCGTCACGGCATTTTACAATGTTGCTTTTTCTAATATCGCCGCTCTACAATAAAGTAATTTATTTTTAAAACCTTATACTTTTCAAATTAATATATACAATTTTGTCAGCCAATTATGATCCAGTTTGTTCATTTGTGTCATTTTCTCCTGATATGTGTAGTATGTAAGAGATAGCTTCTTGTTCGAATTAAATAATGCACAAATTTTAACACCATATAATTTAAGACATCGACTGAGGGTGCTTGATGGAATTTCAATATCAAATTTGGATTATTGAGATTTTGTACACTTATGTATTTTCAATTCGCCACCGATAGGCAATTCGCCACCCAATATGTTGTTTACAAAATAAGGATTAAGGCGATTCTCGAAATGTTAACTCAGGTATCAGTGTGGCTCTCAGATGTATAATATTTTACCTCGTAAATAATATTTGTCGTATTTGTATCTTCTATATAAACGTTAGACACTGTTTACTGTCTGTCAGTTCGAGTCCATTCGTGTGCTCGAATGCCTGAAGATGCCGAAAGGCGAAACCTGGGTCGTTAGTGACAAAATACATGGAAGTGTACAAAATCTCAATAATCCAAACCATATAATTTAATGGTCTGTGATTGTCAGTCGCTTAATTTTAAATTTGAGAATAGTATGAAAAAAATGAACTAATACCCTATTTGAAATAAGGAGTTTGTTGGAATGTAAAATTTTCAGTTAGTTTACCAATATTAAATTAAACGGTAGTAACTTGAATTAATGAAAAAAAAAACTATATCTATATGAATTATGGAACTACCATCGTCGGTAGGCTTATGAAATCAATGCACAACTGTATCATCCTCTATCATTATATAATTCCCCTTACATGATGGGCCACATAATTTTATTGTCTGTATACTTACCAACTTACCAACAAAACGAGCAATGAGACATTGATCTATTTAGCTAAAATTATTAAAAATTCTTACAGGTTGTAAAAAAAAAATTTATTCCAACCTTCTGTTTTAACCTGTGATGTTGTGAAGTGGTGAATTACTTGTATTTTATTACTCACAAAACAAGATACTTCAATTGAATAGTTTAACGCAAGTTTTCATATAAAGAAAGACAAAACGCATATTTTATAAGTATGTCATCAAAAAAAAAGGAAATTGAAATATTTAGTATATACGAGAAAATATCAATTGTATACCTTTTGCTTTTACTTAATTAATTAATACTTTTACTTCTTAATTAATACAATATATAGTACAATAAAAAAACTCATCTCTTAATCGCTAATAATAAGCATTTTAAACGTTGTACAAAGTAAAACTAAAAAAGATGTGCTATAAAACGCTGGTTATTAGAGACTTGCCGCATCAAAAAGATATCTCTACGTAAGAATACAATATTTTTTCACGGAAATATGCAATTAAAATAAACTAGTGAAAACGGTAGAGGGACATTAATATGGTTATATTACGTTGTTGGAAGTAATATGGTTAATTTATTACTCTGCTGCATGCGAAGCGACGACGAAGTTATAGTTAGACCTATATACAATTTGTTTCTATTATAAATAGTATCGTAAATAAAAATGTGCACATCAAAAGTATTGTTTCTGTTGATCCTAAATCGAAAAACTACGCAATGTTATAAACGTAATATTAAAAAAAAGTATATTTATTTTATGGTATGAGAAGACCCGAATCTAAGAGAGGTGAATGCTCGGTTATCGACGTCCTGAAAGGTCTGGGATCTCAAAAAAACACCATTTCAAATCCGGTACAACTCTTATTTATTTTAATCAAAGATGCAGTGGTTTAAAAAACACAAAAATAATTCCTAACACATAAGATTGAGTCTACATTTAAATTAACTTAACACATGAATTTACTTTTAAGTTATAATTCAAGCGACACGACAAACGATTTTAAATCAAGTCCAATTTCAAAACAAACACAAACAATCCACAACGTCAACGGTGCCGGTCACGGGGGCCGGCGGCTCTCCTGGCTCGGAGGCTGGCAATCGACTCTCCGCAAAAATCAAAAATCAGAATCCCGTACCGTCAGAGTCACCCCTTTCCGTCAAAAATGGATTTGTCCAGTGAACGTGTCCGCCGGCGATTGGCCGATCGCCTTTCACGACAAGAATCGGGTCGACTTCCACGTTCTCAGTTACGGACCCTAATAAAACTTAAACTTAACAAAAAAAAGCCAGGGTGTCTCAGGTAATATATATTATCAATATAATTAGTTTTATGAGAATTATTATGTATGGTATCATACAATCGTCAGAACATATCAATTACGATATATTGATACTGAAATGGCAGTCACTTGCGTTACTTACTGTGGAAATAACTGCATCTAATATAGTTCTGACAAGGAAAAGTTTATTCAATCAATTAAATTTAAATGTCTTGTACCGACCTTTTCTTACATATACATATAAGATAAATTATTTATGTATATTATTTTGGCTTTTCATATCTTATTTGTAAATTACTCAGTGATATAATATATCACTTTTAAGGTGTTAACTGTCAATTCTTGGTGGAAAGACCTTATATTTTAAAAAATAAAACACAATTTATTTGTACTACTTCCACATATTTATAATGATCAGGACCGGTTTCGCTCATCACGAGCATTGTCAACTGATAAAAATACAAACATAACAGGCTTATTTATATAAAATTGAGTGTAAAAATAAAGGTGTATAAAACTGATGGTTCATGAACTGAGACAAGAAAATACTGATTAGCAAACAAATTATACATTAATCAAATAAAAGAACTTACAATTAAAATGTTATGGACCTCTTGCAAATCAATAAATACTAATCTGAAATCACAAATATAGCTACATTAAATGTCCATTTAGCTGAGCAAAACTTTTTAATGACATTACTAATGCAATAAGCAATAATGAATCAGGAAAATTATAAGAAAAAATTAGTGAACCATTTTTTAACATAAAATATATGTATATGCACCAAATAGAAGCTATTGAATTAAGTTGCATATCAATCTTCTTTTATTTCAAACAAATAAATTGAAATCGAACGAAAACGGCTTCGAAATATTTTTTATAAATTTTACCAAATTTTCAGCTTATACATTATCATCCAAAAAAGCTTTTTATCTTGCTTAACTTCCCATTTTTTAAATAGAATTATTCATTTCTTTTATGAACATATTATCATGATTCATAAAACTACCTGTAGCTTTTTGAAAGATCCACCGTTAGTATAAAACAAATAATATTAAAAAAATAATATTCAACATTTCGTGAATTGTTATTTATAATTAATTATGAATCAAATTTATCATTAAATAAAGTGTTTTAATGCAAATATTTTCATAATACTCATATCATGAATTAAATGACTGAGATAGACCTCGATACATTTACGAAAAAAATCTTTTCTTTGTGATCAACGAAATGTGAAGAAAGTTTTGTAAAGTCATTACTAAGGATGAAATAAAGCCCGGAGGGGGAAAACTTTGTCCCGGTTTATAGGCAGGTGTATGTTATTATTCTTTTAATTTTTGATAATAAGACAGAAATTCAAGTTAAAGTTCCTCAAGTTAAATTGGCGAAGCGTAAACCTTGATGAACTTCAAATTTAATATTCATTAACAAAAAGCCCTTGAAAAAAAAATGCTTTGTGTAACTATAAAGCTTTGATTATATTTTAGTTCTTCTTAGGAGATTAATTTTATAAGAAAATAAAGACCGGTTCTATCGCCGAGTGGTAGAAACTATAAGACTTTTGTCTTACTCAGTAGCGTGGTTGGTAACACTGAATGAAAATTTACTTGTTTTGTCTATATATTTATGAATGTTTATCAAAATTGATCGATGTCAATAATTTTTTTACACCCTCCCGTCTGATCCTGAAATGAAGAATATACGCGATCAGTTTTAATTAACAGTGAACTATTGAAATAAAGCGTTAATGCAACTTTGTACCTTAATCAGTAAATAAAAAAAGCTCAGTCATGTCTCTTCTTTCAGTGTAGTATTATTAACTTTTTACGAAGTGCGTAAGATTTATTATCAAATGTTTTATGTATAGTCATGTAAAATTATTATACGTTACTTAAAAAAACTTTAATATTTTTCGCAAATTAAAAAAAAAAACATGTATCGCTCTTAATAATTTAACTTCTTCCGGCCTAAAAAAATTGATATTAAAGGTAATTAAATAAAGATTTATTTTCATTTAAGTGAACATATTTTTAGTAAGCTTAAAATGAACTTTGAACTTTCTCTATGGTAAAAATATTTTTTTAGCTCATCTTTGTAATTAAAATTTTTTAAATTGTCTAAAAATTAAATAAAAGTATAAACTTGAATGTTTTAAGCAACCTTTCCAAAGAGTAGGCGTTGTTTCAAAAATTTGATCGATGTGAATTATTTTTTAATAAAGAAAAAATTATAGAATAACGTTAAAAGAATAAGATTTTTATTTGACTTAATAATTCCACTTTCCGCCAACTATTGCCTATTAATTTCTCTAGTTTGACTTTGATGTGATCTCGTCGGGCATAGTCGAAAAGGCCTGTGTGAGAACGGACTGTATCACACATATCATCATACAAGAATCTTAAATCGTTCAAAGAAAATTTGATTTTAATGTTATATTCCGTACAAATTATATTTATATAAACTGAATTGATTGCATTGGATTGGTTCGTCGATTTGGCCAATATTTTTTACGGGATACAAAATTTCGACATTAAAAGCAGATTTCCTTTGAACAGGTAAATATTGCTTGTTCATGTGACTTCAAACATGCGGAAGTAGTACAAACAAATTGTGTTTTATTTTTAAAATATAATGCCTTTCCACCAAGAATAGACACTTAACACTCTAAAAGTGAAAAATCAATTGTTTTAAACCAATTCTTGTATGACAATATTTTTACTATTTAGAAGAAAATACATGGATAAATCTGCCTGTCATTCTGTACTTCTGTCGGACACAAGAGCTCCATTCAGACGATGTACAGTAGCGACGTGAAATTTGCACATGTCATTCTGGCTACCATTTCTATCGACTCAATGCGGAAGAAAAGTCTTAAAGTATAATATTAATAGACGTTTTAAAATATTTAACATAATTAAATTGATCAACAAATACCTGTAAAATGAAAAACCTAAATAAAGGCCGCAAACAGTGGCAATTTTCGTTTATCCAAACTGCCATGTTTTAACATGGGTAAACTTTCTTTGTCGATAACAGATTCGATTTATTTATAATCTCCTTCGAGATTACAGGAATCTGTAAAGATTTAACCGGGAAAGTTCCTTAAATGTCTCCAGGTCAGACTTTTATCGTAATTAATCTAAAAAAAGCCAAAATAGCTTATAAGGCGAGGCAAGGCTTATCAAAGTTTGCGAAATTATATAAAGTATATTTTAAAGCTTATTTCTAAAAGCGCTTTTTGATAATTATTTAACAAATTTAACGAGATATCAGGAATTTTTTCTTTTTAAACCAATATCAATTCTTTAATTTAATAAATATATATTTTTATTGGTGTAGTACAAATATATCAATATTTTTAAAAGTTCGTTACAATTTTTGTCGTTGAGTTTCATCTCTTTAACATGTGTATGATATTCTGTAAATTTATTCATAATCATAAATCAATTGTTTTGTTGTACCTTCTCATACATAATATGATGTTATAATATATAACTATTTTCTATTTTTAGGCTTAATTTAGAAACGTATTGCTATTGAATAATTATTTTTTAAACACTTTTTGAAATATTGCTTATTCAAAAATTTACCAGGAGTTTAAAACAAAGCTTGAAAAACGCGATTGCATTAGATATATTAAACACAATTTTTCAATATTTTTATAATGTATGTTATACCAAGCAATAATATTCTGAACACAAAGAAGATTATTTTTATATTCTATACAGTATAACATATTATTATATACATCCAAAAAAACATATTTTATTTTTATTTTACCATTACCTGCGAGAAAATTGTCTCCTAGATTTTTTTTATTTCAATGAAAATAGTAGTTCTTTGTGAAAAAATCGAAAAGAATATCCTTTTTTATACTTGGATATAATGATTCTTTAACAGAGAAAATTATATATTAATTAAAGAGTACATTTTCTCACATTTTTGGAAGCAAAATAGCATTCCGATAAGTGAAGTAAAAAACAAATTTAATGACAAGTCTTAGATAAAACTATTTCTACCTTTTTTATCCAATATAACTTTGTCACCAAATAAAACTTTTTTTAACTTTCGTGTCTGGAAAAGTTACTCCAACAAATCGCTATCACACTGATCGATCGTAAATGATGCCTATTACTTTAAAAATCTTTTTTATGACAGTTTTTGATACTAAGTTTTTAGATTGACAAGGATTTTGAGATTGCACCTCGAATACTTGAATATGCAATATCCGAATATTCCCTTTTCAAATATTCGATATTCGAATATTTGGGCATCCGTTCGTATACTATTCGTAATAATTTTGAATGAACTATATAACAAAATTGCTTTCACGTCAGAACAATAGTCAAAGAGCGTTGAACACTCGGCTAGAGGATCGGTGAATATATTTTACACATATTTAATTTACATTAAATTAGTATATTAGCTATATGTTACGAAGGTTGATATCGACGAAGCTAATGAGCGTGACAGATAAGCATGTGTAATAATATATAGTGAACATAATTTGATTTTCTCGGAGTCTGACTTAAATATAAGGTTCATCCTTTTGGCTTTCTTTGACATTGAGGATTAACTATTTATTTTATTTATGGTTGAAGGTTTATTTACCGATCAATAAACGACCTTACCTTGGCTTTATGTGGCCATCTAATAATGCGGGCTGTACTTAAACCATCTACACATTTAATGACCTCTTCAATCGCCCAAATAGCTATCTATCCGATAATTACTTAACGAAACTTTGAAATGTGAAATATTTCAGTTTTATGGCACTTTTAGTTACCCAAAGGCCTTAGGGCACAATAAATTTTAGCATTTTATTTCAAGTTAATTTTGTGTTATAGATAATGTTATAGCCAAATACAATTAACGGAAGTGAGCAAATAATATTTGCATATATTTAAATACGCGATAGAAGTTTATTATGGTGTATCTATGATCAACAGCATAAATTTATTAACTACATAAAATACAATTAAATATATATATAAAATACGACATTAAAAAATTAAAAATTATGCATAGCTAAAATTTCTGTTTCATCAATACATAGATGTTTTAACAACGGCTACTTTTAGAAGAGTTGGATAATTAAGATTCCAAGATCCACGCACGAAGTAAGATAAGATAGTCTCTTATAGTTGGAAGCCGATTCTTTTTGTTTTATGGCTAGAATACGATATTTCCATTAAGGTATGTGAATATTAAAATGTCTTTGTTTAATGGTTTATTCAATGCAATAACGTAATAATTTTCAGTCATTTTGTAACGGTTGTACAGAAACACATATCAATTCACAACAAAGTCTCAAAATATAGGGTATTATTATTTCTTATCGTCTTCAATAAATTTTTTGACAAAACCAAGGTTTAAGGAAACTATGTTTTAACATAAACTTTATCTCCATAAATAATGAACAATACTGCTATCTAGTCAAGCTACAATTAGTTTCTTATTAGGTATTATTCAATTATTTGTTCCCTAAATATACATACAGTAATAGCAATGGAAAGAAAAGTCCCAAGAGGAAGTATATTGCTCACATTATAGCCTTCTCTTTCTTTCTCCTCATTCCCATATTTTATTATCAAACTTCGGTGTGTGTTTCATGACGTCATGGAATATTATCATTTGACAAATGGCAAATTGTTTTGGCGCTAAAATTTTGATAATACCGTTTATTATTTATACGTAATAACGTGTGTAATGGGTTTTTTTATAGCGCTTGGTAAAGATTAGTAGTTAAATATAATAATCGCTCTCCCCCCTTTGTGATCGGATGTGTGGGAGGAAATGTAAACATCAAAGGCATTCATGCATTTGAAAAAAATCGATTGAAAAAATTATGTATGACAGTATTTGTTTTTGTTTTCGAGCTTGTCTACACCACAACCGAATACAACGAGGGCCCAATAGCGTTTGATGGCCACTCGAGTTTCTTCCTCTTCTGTGTAATTCATTTACACATTTGATGTAATGAAACTCTCGTTAATTTTTCTACAGCATTTCTGAAATTAATCATATTTTATTGAATGAATATATTTGAGTCAACAATCATCCGTGTTTGTTTCTTTATACATTCTTGATATAATTATTTATTTCTGTTATCTTTACAACATCATTATCATTGTTTTCTGATTACTGATAAGGTGCCATACTAATTCCAGATAAATTATATTGTCGTGTAAATAGTTACAGTTTATTTCATCTTAGTTACAGTTTTATTTTTTTGGAATATTGTAGTAATTCCTATACTTAATGCTTAATATATTTCTAATAAAAGTGTCAACGGTAAAATAATCTATTATTTAAGAGAGGAATTTAAATATTATTTAATTGTGGATGTCTTGTGTGCCGTGATAAGAAGATTTTTAATCACGCAGGTAAACATATTCTTAACTATATATGGGTTTATAATTATCAAGCTCTGAAATATTACATTTATTATTCTGCATATATAGCAAGTGATGTATTAACATCAACTCTTGCGTAGTTGTGCTTTGTTAGTAGACCTCATATGTTTTGAACAGGTAACTGGTTTTGACATAGGTTAATAATTATGAACATCACCATAGTTCACATATGCATGCATTTCCGTTATCTATTTTGTGATTGACACGGACATTTTTATTTGATGTTTTTTATAAATAACAAATTATTTTTTTTATTTAATCGTTGCATTACAAAATTTATTATACGAAAGCATATTTATTTGAGTATAAGAGATCGAGAAAAATATCTCCGATACCGCAGATGGTCTTCCCTATCTGTTAAGAACATCGTCTATGACGAAATCTCTGGCAAATGTTTGAGTTTTGCCACCTCGTATAAATATGGAATAACGTTATTTGTTGTATATTAATTACAATTATGAGAGTATCGTGGAATATTGGCACACGAGTGCTGACAAAAAACGTGAACATCTCCTAAAATTTATGGCTGATATCATAATAAGTTACATCGTACATCTCTGCCGCATTCATTTCTCAATTTCAATGAAAATTGGATGTTCATGAAATGATTGTTTAGTTTGCAATATAGCGCTCAAATATAATCGCAGGCTAATTGGATGTTGTTCGTTGTTGTAGCAGTACACCCATGCTACGAACAAAGCATGACGCTTTGTAAAACGTGCTGTGATAAATCCAAAACATTGTTAAAAATAAAATTATTGGAATACAATAAACTAAAAGTGAAGATTCTTCGATTCAATTGAATATAGGCATTATTTTAATTCATTTTATTCTAGTAATTATAATCATTTGAATATAAAAAAATACTCAAGTAAAAACGAATTGGACATTCATATTGTTTGTGGAATTTTCCCAAGCTCATTTGTTAAAAAATGTAATAAATGATGCATTACGACAAATTAGTGTTATAAGTGAAAAGTTATTATAGTAGATTTTTTCAATTATTCCAATAAATATTACATATTTAATATATAATGTTATTTTGTGTAAATGATAGTAACATGAGAGTTGTTCTACAATATTAATAGAAAATAAATGGTTACATAGGAAAGCTAATATTAATGTTTAAAACGAGCCGTAATTGTATTATTTGAACGTTATAAACGAATGAATTTACAGTGAACAGTGCGATATTAAAGTATTTGATGCTATGCCGATTTTTATAACTAGCAGAAAAAAATGTTTATAAATATAATACCAGTTACTAAACCTGCCAGAAAGTAAGGTGTGTTTTCATATAATCAATATTCTTTATTGTTAGAAGAAAAAAAACAGGCGAAAAATATTTTTAATGATTTTTTTCTTATATTTTATAAAATATAAATATCGATTAGGGTAAAAAATATTTCATAGATATTAAATTTAGTTGATTATCCGACGTATAACACCGTTAATTAATGTTTTAGAAAAAAACGTCTCGTAATTAAAGTGTTGGAGAATAAAACTTATTTTGGTGAACTGCGTACACGTTCGGAATACAAATCGACTGTAAATGTTTGAGAAAACATGTTTTTTTATTAGTTTGTTGTGTCTGTATACAAACTATACTAAAGTCAGGTAAGAATGCATCTACTTTATAAATCTCTCATTGCTCTAAAGAATAAATAAATGTTGCTACACTTTCAATGTTTGGCTGCTTTTAGTTATCTGTTTTATTTGACTGATCTGATGTTTATAATTTTATACATTTTTTAATTTAATCTTAAAGCAACGTTGTGTGTGGATAACTAGAGCCATCTATATTCTGTAATGTGACACTTACATAATTGCTTACGTGAATAATAATGAGGTTGATACTGCTAATCCATTTGCCTGATATCAACTGAAATGCTTTAAGCCTAGTTAAATCCACTACATTGGAATACAGCTGGTATGCCGCATCCACCAACCGTTGCAATACGAAACTAAGTTAAATTTTGTACTTTTATGATAGAAAATTTTCAAATGGTAACAGCAATAATATTCGCTATGTGAGCAAGTTTTTTAATATGACTTTTCCTTAATTGAAATAGTTGTGAGAACCATACAACGTATTTTATATAAATACAGCGTCTATAAAGTTTTCCAATCATTGAAAATGGGCTTAAAATGAATCCATGTTTGTTTTTAAGGCTGCAATGAATTGCTGAGTATGAACAAGTCTGTGAAAATCTTTCGGAAATTTAAAATATAGACCGAAATATTTATTTGCTACTTATATGACCTGTTATATTAAAATGCTTTTAAAAGTTTTCAATGGCTATTTTTGGTATGATTGAAAATTTTGAATAAAGTAAATGTATTTAAATTTAAAATAAAGTTTATATTTAATTTCTAAGCGTATGTAATGAATAATTTACTTGCTGTAATGAAAGAAGTTGTTATTTGAATGTGAGCTATCTATTTTTCATTATACTGTGTTTTCGTTATATTAGTATGTCAGAACAATAAGATTATTTTTATATGTTCTAAATTTGAAAACATTTTTAAATTGACGATATTTTTAAATGGTTATAGAAACCTGAAAAAAATAAATTTTACGTACCATAAACAACAAATAGCAAACTCGTAGTAATTATAGCGGCACAGATGAACATCGCATAGGCCCTTACTATAAGACCATGTTTGCTAATTGTTTATTAGTTGTAAGTTTAGATATTTCGATAGTGCAGATTTTTATAGTCTCTCCATCGTATGTCACGGAAAAAATATTATTTTTAGAATTTCAGTCCTCGTAATGCCTTCTTCGGGTCGACTAAAGAGCACCAAAAATGTTTAATGCTAATATTCAATTACTTGAAAATACGGACTTTAAGTGGTTAGTTCACCTAAATTGAAGTTTTTAATATAATATAAGTACACAAAACTACATTTAGAGCTCTCCAGAAATATTTTTAATCTTTTCAGTTGCGATGGAATTTAAATTTTCGAGTAAATAAATATCAATGTTTTCTTTCAAATTATTTTCCTAAATAATATCATACTATTAAAAAACACTACATTGGTATTATTTTAATCCCAATAATTCTAAATAAGGCAACAAAATCATTTTTTTCATTTTGAAAACCGTGTTGCAAATTTCCATTAATTTGTATTGGAATGAACTCTCAATATTTTATTTTCGTAGCAGATTATTTCCTGTTGCATAAATTAATTTATAGTAAAAGTAACTGTGTAACAACGTATTTTGAACTATTAATCTTTTCATTCATGCAAAGTTCATTAATAAGTTTACTGAATATTTGAGAATTCAGTATTAAGGTAATTGCAGGGTATAGGAAGAGATTTTTAAGAGATAAAACAACTCTTAAGCGGCAAGTGAGAAAAACTGGCAAGCACACATTTTTATTAATATACTCCTTCTAATTTTGCATCGTATTACCGGCCATTGATTCGTTTCTTAAGCAAAAAAATAGCAATACATTTTCCCCCTTAAGTGTAGTTTCACATGAATTATCGAATACAGTTTCACGAAGTAAATTATTATAGCTACCACACCATCGTCAAAACTGTAGTATTACGATGGCGTTCTGCCAAAATTCTTTGCCTCTTCATAAAGGAGTTCTAAAAAGATACTGGCAATTTATTTTTGAAACAAATTTAAGCTATCAAAAATACGTCCGATAGATAATTCATTTTTGTATTATCGGTTTCTGAATAGTTTTTAATATATTTGATTTACAAACCGATATAATATTATAAACATGATGGTCTTTAAAATGAATTTAGGTACGCATTTATTTACTATTCATATTTATGTTATATAAATAGTTACACCCGGTGGCAGTGCCACCTGTAATCATTCGCTCATTACTCACGTACAGAATTTTTATCTCTCTATCTGTGCAAGATAAATATAAATATTGTAATTTGAGACGAAAAACAGTTTCCATGTCATTTTCAATGGTGAAAAAATCTTACAAAATGAATTTATTGAATTAGAAATAATATGTAAACATAAATATAAATAACAAGGATTTTACCTTGTAAATACAAATTCAATCGACAAATATTCTCAAAGTAAATAAAAGATGCTCATTTTTAATCGTGTTCCTTCTGAGAACTCTAACACTGGCTTTATTTGAGACTTATTGAGAAGTATTCAATGGAAGTCAGCAATTTATTTAAATATAATAACCAGCCTTCTGAGTGTTGTTTTTGAATGTCATTATAGTTGCCATTTTTAAATCGCTGGTATTTGGGTGAACGTTAATAATATTTATAATTGAGTTCTATTTTACTGATCACGTAGCACGGCGACAATGACACGCTTCGCCATAATATCCTGAATGCTCTACTTCCACTAGGCAGGACATACGCCACATTGCAATGTTCTATTAGTTGACAGTGGCGTCACTTCCGTCGTGGGCGGCAGTCGAATCAACTAATCTGATCTCAGCTTATATAATACGCTACTGTAAACATTACTATCATGCACTGGATAAACACACAGAACTAGATAACTCGTGGTATTATTATGATATTCCGAATTCAATACAGATAATTCTAAATGTAATATTGCTGTCGTTTTACCGTTGTGGTATTTATTCTTCATTGGAAAAATATAATGTCAAGAGCAAATGGGAAATGTCATTGAGTAATTTTTCAATGTATTTCTTTTAAAAATCACTCCACTCAATCTTGCAAATGAAATGAAAACCGAGAGACTTAGTACTCTCTAAATCCTCATAAGGCATATTTAATAACTAGAAATAAATAAAACTTTTGTTTTAAAAACTTTCTAAACTAGATTTTGATTTTAAGCTATTCTTTAATATTACATAATCTTTATGTTTGTAAAACTGAAATTAAATGCTTTCAATAAAACAACTGCTCGGAAAGCGAGGATACAACCATTTTTAAAAGGGATATTTATAAACAAAGACTTAGTTTTCAAGAAAACTATCCTTATAAGTAGGTATACAGTTGTGATATTATATGTTAATAATTATTGTAGATGATATTTTGATTTTTCATTGAACAAAAAATATACATAATTGTTTTAATGAACACATCTGATAAATTTAGAAAATAGTGTCTTATCCAAAGATTTATTGGTTGACTTCTAGCACTTCCATGTAGTGGTCATAATTGCACATTGCTTTTAACAGTATTAAGAACCCAAAACAATGAAAACTGTAAACCTATTAAGCCAAATCTGCAAGTTTTATTGGGAAACGTAATGGGTTAGGCGTTATAATTAAATATATCTGTGCTTATAAACACTGAGTGAATGTGAACGATAGATAATTCACAGCTAATGTAATCAATATTCTTCATGTATTCTGTTATTTGTTTGACCACTAGTTCAATGCACTTCAGCCTCGAAAAAATCGAAGAAAAAATATTTGGTAATTCTAATTTTTAATGAAATATTAGGATTTCTGAATGGTTAGTTAATTATTTCACGTAATTTTCTCGTGAGAATTGTTTGCGAAATATGGATAAAGAGATCGGTCGTTGATTTACACGAGCGTCGCTCTTTTGTGAAAAAAGTTACACAATTAAGACATTGTTCTCTTAATAGCCTTAATAAAGAAATGCGTCTAATGAAACCTGAAAAAATCAAGCATTGGTGAAATGTACTTCTTCTAGTGTCGACGTACTGAATAAAAATCGGTTGCCCCACCAAATTTTGTGTTTAGTCTTCTATAAAAATCTCCAAAAACAAAATTTACCTTTGACGAGTTTGATCTCAGGCTGATCTACGTGGTGCATATGGACTAATAAAGGAACTCAACTGTTAAAACTAGTTGCAATTGAGTCGATGAGACTAGAAAATTACTAGTAGTAAAACCATGCATTTGACATGCACTTATCTATAAATCGATCGAATTGATAATGTACAAAAGTTTTGAAAGCATTAGAACCTGCAAATCCTTAAAAAAATATGACGAACACTCAAAAGCAATGACCATTCTATTAAAAAACTTCTTACGTGATCCATGCAATTTAATGCTTAAAATTGTTTCAAAGAACTAGATTTATTCAATAATGGTAGAGCCAATAAGCGTAAGTATGGGTACAATAATATTAACTTGAAAGAAAGCTTGTCTATTCAAAACGGCGAATTGGAGGATGAAAGTAAAAATAAATAATTGACGCCTTTTTGTGAAACCTTTTACGGAGTCCCTGAAAAGCAGATTTTACTATCCCAGAAATAGATTCTGCACGTCACGCGAAGCGTTATTGGCTCTTAAATTTACTGGAGCCTGAATTGATTTCGTTAAAATATCTGGTTTGTCGTAGCAAACTTTATATATACTTGATTTATTCCTACCTATTTTCACCAACTGAGACTATGTGGAATCTTCGAAGCGGTTGTTAAGTTTCCTGTCAAGTTTATTTCTACTAGTAATATACACGATCTTTATATTCCTTTCTGCGAACAATTCTGAAAGCTCAAGGTCTTGAATGTGGAAAATTATTAATTATTGCCCCGTGCAAACACTGAGTGCTCAAATTTATGCTATGGTACTTCAATATCAAATTTGAACCGTTAAAATATTGTACACTTTAATCTTTAATTTAATTAATATTTAACTTTAATCGGGTTTAATCTTTAGGCATCTTTAGGCGTTTAAGTAGAGGAATGAACTCGTGCTAGATGTTAGAGAAATATCAGAAATTATTCGATATTAAATGTTTACTTTTATATCCAATATGTGTGCACTCTCGATACATGAGAGGTTAGTAAATTTATAGTATCAGAACGTAAAAGGAGGTGCTTGTTGTACATAGCTTGTAACGGCATAATAAAGAAACCATGAATCCGGGACCAAATATGTCGTGGTTCATCATAAGTCTTGATGAAATTGGTGATGGGATATCTCTAGATGAAAGCAGTGAATAGGTCAATGGTACTACGTTGTCACAAAGCTACTCCAGGTTCGACATAGTTGCCTTTGACAAACTGATATGCAAAGAAAGTTGTGAAAAGAGCGCGGCGAAGTCATTTTAGATGGTTTTTGTATATCTTTTGTTATAATCGTAATATATTATTTAAATTTACCTGTTGAAATGCCAATTAGATGAATATTATGTATTTTTTATTTAATTTTGAATAATTTTCAAATGTAAATAACTTCCGCAGATTTGCGAACTTTTATTACCTAATATAATATAAACAAGTATTCGTTTCAGCGTATTTTCATGTTTATATTTTTCATTTGACCATGGCACCGTTTGTGATATTTTTTTGTGTCGTGATGTCAATTGTTTTTATACACGTACCTACCCACACACATATGTATGACGACTGTACATTACGTTTGATGAAAAATAGAGTCCATTTAAATATTTATAACCTTAGAACGGCAATTTCAGACCTACCAACAAACGTTTTTTTTATGTCGATAATAACATAAATACACAATATAACTTTCAATGAACACAAAACTACTTAAACTGTTGCATAAAAACATGGGGGTCATAAATTATTTTATCAAGAAATTTTGGAAATTAATAGAGCCCAGAAAAATTCCTTGCCAATTTCGAATGAGCAGCTGAACCTTCCTAATTCTCCGTTATTATATCCTATACGCTGAAACACCTAACAGATGTCACTAAATGTGGAGTGATTGTATATATTTACGCTTTCATCGAATTGCATCCCGTCGAAACCCACAATGCTATTATAATTGTAAAATAACTGGTAATTCTAAAAGAAGTTGGAAAGCGGCAATTCGCCACTCTGCTAATGTGTTGTTTACAAAATAAGGATTAAGGCAATTCTCGAAATGTTAACTCAGGTATCAGTGTGGCTCTCAGACGTATAATATCTTACCTCGTAAATAATATTTGTCGTATTTGTATATTCTATATAAACGTTAGACACTGTTTACTGTCTCTCAGTTCGAGTCCATTCGTGAGCTCGAATGCCTGAAGATGCCGAAAGGCGAAACCCGGGTCGTTAGTGACAAAATACATGGAAGTGTACAAAATCTCAATAATCCAAATTTGACAAAAAATAATGTTTTTCATAAAATATTAATCATGTTAAAACCGTTATTGAATTAAAAGCATTAAAATTTATTACTTTATATCGGTTTTGTTATAGTAAACAAAATCATATATCTTTTCAATTTGGAACTAATATTGCACAAAATACATCCTTAACTATGCTTAGATATATACAAGCGTTGAGCTTACTATCAAAATAGCTATAATAAGTAATACATTTATTTAAGTTTTTTTTCACTTTACTATAAGTTTTAACTGTATTGTACTATACTATTAACTTCAATTGTTGTGTCAGTGATTAATCATCACATCCCGAATGGGTATGTTGTTGTATTTGTGACTTTTGGTTATGATTTGAAAAACTAGTATAAAGTTTGAATACAATTATAATTACGGATGTCTCACTTTGAAGATACGACAAATTCGTAGAACAAAACAGAACATATACTTTATATGTGAAGTTATTTGGCGTTATATTATACATAAAACGTGATTCCACTGTAAAAGGAAAATTTAATTACGGAAACACAGTGTTTTTACTATGTAAATAGCATGCGTTTCATTTTATACATATTTGCATGAAATATTTTTTTATTTAAGTGTCACTATCCACGATATAATAAAAAAACTCGTTAGTGTGCAACATAAATATAATATAATAAATTTAGTTATTTTTATTGTGTATACTTCAATAAAAGAAGCTTACAATAATAAGATAATTGACATTTTAACGTAAGTTTGTTAATATTCTATTGAATTTATATGGCAGCATTGGGTTTTCTAAGCTGTTTTTTTTTTTTCATAAATAAGTCAATTGGTTTGTATACAAAATATTTGTGTCATAAATGAATGTAAATTGGTTTGAAAGAAAATTTACTATAAAGTAAGGAAAACTTTTCTGTATAGCAGAGTTTTCATTGAATTAATTAAGGAAACGGAAAACATTAAGAAGAAAATCAGACACTACCTTAAATGAAAACTTTTCGTTTTACTTCTTAACATCTATTAGTAGAACTCATTTTCAATACTTTGTAAATTTGCTTAGATAAATACTTTTGTTCTATGTCTACGAAATATTTAAAGAAAAAATTGATTATGCTTACGTCTATAGTGAGTAGCTTTGGTTAATACCTTCACTCCTGACAATAGTTAGCGTAAAAATCAGCTAACCCAAAATAGTTCTTGAGTTATGATCATTTGAATTCTGAATGTGTTGCTCAGCATTCTTTCAATGTTTTTTTTAACATTATGGGAATTAACATCAGTATACACAACGCTTAAATTGTGTAAATTGAAATTCCTGATCTAGGATGTTATAAAGACTTTAAAAATATTATTTATAAAATTAAAGAATCAATTAAGCATCATTAGTCTTATTTACGCAGCTTTATTTGAAAGTTTTCCCATTAGTTATTTCTATTAATGAATATTTATGGATTATTATTAAACTCATTGTATTTTACTAGCACAATTGACTTTTAAGCCTTACAGCGCGAGCTGTTTTCGCAGGAATTTATTTCCAGAAAATTGATCTGTTAAAACGCTCACTATAGTTAAAAATATATCAATTTCAACAGTAAAACATAAAGAATCATATGAAGTATATATCAGTTATCCCAAATACACCAAGAAGTAAACTAAACTCGTCGCATTCTTGCTAACATAATTCGAAGAAAATAAAGAAGCTGAAATTTAATCTACGACTTGGTTGAGATCAGTCTTCATATAGACCTCCAACACGCACAAAAGCAAGTGGGTAGCCGCATAAGTATGTGTAATACATTGGACTGACGATTAATACTGCGTATTGGCTGTTCAAAGCTGAAGTTCGAGAGACTGAATACCGAGAGCTCTTTTCAAAAATATATTTCCTAGTGTTCTACTTGACATTTTCATGATCTATTACCTAATTTCTTTACCTAAAGATTCGAACTATTTTTTAAAGCATATATCCAATAGTGATCTTTCTAGTTTGGCCGGAAATACCATATAAAGTCTTGGAGATGTAAGCATGTCCAGCGCGTTCATCGGGTTAATGTGGCTTATTTTTTTTATTTCAGATTAGTAGATATTGATTTGTAAGAGGTTCTTAACATTTTAATTGTAGATTACATATTTAATTTCATGTATTTATATTTTTTTGTCAAATAAACAACAATATAGACAATATTGAAAGAAATTATTTCGTTGTTTTATGTAATATTTACTATTTATATCATGATAAGTAGCTGTATATAATGAGAATTTATTAATGGAATTTTCCGGGAACCAAAATAATTATTCATTATATTAAGAAGAAATGGAAACGTGTAGAAGGTCTTTGCGAAAATAATGCATTTAGTTTTCTATCTGTAAATCTATTTTTGTTTTAATCGAGATGCTATAAATAATGATGTTTTCTTTGTAATCAGGATTTTATATATTATTATCGCATTGTATGAATCTTTCGGGCTTAGAATAATTGTTAACCAATTTACTTTTAGGTCTCTGAAAAAAAATGACGGCTGGATATCAAAACTATGAAATATTCACTCGCCACTACTATTTATTCAGGTTGCAGGAAGATAGTAAAAGATCAAATAATGTTTATTATTAAATTAAAAAAGTTAGATTATAAAAAAAGATTTTAAATATCACATCAAATTTTTTTAAGATTTATTTTCCTTTAATGCTGAATTGTTCTTGTTTTAAAACAGCGACAATAATAAAAGTGATCACGGTCACACTCTGAACTAAAAACATGATATTTTGGTTAAGGGATTTGACAAAACTTTACACGCGCCAAGACATTTTCATCTGTTCTGTATGAACATACTCTTTAAAACATATAATATCTTTGTTTCTCCTACACAACACAACTTTCCATGTACACATATTGGGTTCATGATGTATGTTTTCATTTTATTTCTTTGTTTAACTAATTAAAGTTTCCGCGTGTATTAGTAAACACAGGTTTACGATATTTAGCTTAAGTTAGAAATGTTTAAACATTATTACATATCTTTAGTTGCTTTAACTTCCAGTTTATTATTCGAGTATAACACATAGTAAATTTAAAAAAACTTTTACCTGTGTTTCTCAAATAACCATTACCAACTAATGATAAAAATTGTTATTTCATCTATCAGCGTTATTATATTCAAAAGATTATTTGATTTTTTAAAAAGGCCAGCAGCAACCGATCACTGGACTCAGTTATCGATTGTCGGGTTTATTCTTTATCAAGTACAAATTTTGACTACGAATGGTTTTAACAAGACGAATAAAATAATGATTTATTTTAAGAACACAGAGACAAAGAATTTGATCGACAAAAGTGACGTGAGTGTGTAAATGTCCGGCTCTAAGCTCGCTCTGACTTCTATAATTAAAGTAATGCATTATATATTTGTCAAATTGTTTATATTTAGAAAATTTCCGGGTCACGCCTAAGTGGACGCGTAACCTATTAAATTGTATTACCTTTATGGATAAAAATTCGATTTTGTTATTGCTGGCATAAGGTGAATGACCCTATTAAGTTCATCTTTATAATATTTAGTGTAAGGCGGGGTACATAACAGAGTTCCCGTACATATCATTTTAATTTATTTTTAAAAAATCAGCTTTTACATGCATTGCTATGGTTATGTTTGTTTAATCTAATTAACAATGCTCATAATAAGTATATGTTTAAAAATGGTTTGCTTAAAGTTGAGACATTGTGACGTGTTTTGGATTAGCTTAATATAAAAATGTTATTCTACAAAAGATTAATAGAAACAATATTAATTATTTGTTATTACCGACAAGTTAATTGTTAATCGAAACCTTTGTAATATATGGTAATATTTTTGGTATAATAATGAATAGCAATTTGTTGCGAGGGGTCTTCGTATTTTTTTGTTAGGAGAAATACAAAAATTTTGTACGTCTATTGATTCAAATTTTAATTAAAATATATTTAATATGATTTTTAAATCATATTTTGCTATATTGTCAAAACAGTTATTGTCTTAAAGGGACTATATTTATGTATTTTACGCATCAACTTTCTTCACATATGACAATCATCAGCTGAATCTTAAATTTAAGATTAAAAAGTTAGATTAGTTATCAAGACGAAATTTAGCATTGTCAATATATTTTCAAAAGTCGTACAAATGTTTTTTATATATAGCAAAACACGTAAAACGTAATTATTTTTTCAGCTTAAATTTATGTATTTTTCTCATTTTCTCTTTCATTATCTCACTATTTTAATTGTTTATTAAAGTTGCCGCTAAAGAGATTTTTAATATAATATAGGTTCGTTTACTTACTTTCATCTTTCAGTTTTCTTACCGTAGCAAAATCTTACAAAGAAAAGTGGTTTCCTATCATTTTTTGCTATTTTATTTCGTATTTTCTGGCATCGCAGAGTTTCCTCCACTAATTTGAGTTTTTCATTTCTGCTTCCATTCCGGTTTTTTGCTTTTGAAATTAAACCACAGTGGAATGCAGAACTATATTACGTGTTTTCAACCTCATTATAACTGAAATCTAGTTCTAGCACAATCTAAAATACGATTAAATACTTATATTTATAAGGAATTATTCAGTTTGTTATTACTAAATTGTTCTATTATGGAAAGACTCGTCATTATTATGAAGTATTATCAGTTGACCGGTACTTCAATCTTCAATAAACTATATGTATCAGTAGTGTATCTATCAATAAACAATATCAAATACAGATTCAAAGTTTAATGACAATTTTTTATAAACCAAAGTAACTCAGTGTGGTCATTATTTGAGATTGAAGAGAGAAAATTGCTTAGTAGAAATGATTAGTACGAGGAATAATTGCGTTAGGACTATTTTTTTATATACTCTACAATTAAAAGTAATCTTTATAATAATATATATTGTATGGAATATTTTTTGAATGGACTCGGCAATAGGTTTGTGAAAACATTTTTTATAATTTGAAATTAAAAACTTTATTATTCCGCTTATTGTGCAACTAGGTGTGACACGCGTTTTGTCTCATTGGTAACCATTTTCAGACTGCAGACAGAATAACAATTTTAATATTATATTAAATATTTTTTTGAGATGTAGTTTTATATTTATAATTAAACAAAACTTTATATAATTTTAATGATAATCTTTGTAATATTTTATGAAAAAAACTCAAAAACTAAATGTCATACATGACTATCTGTATATTAAAGGAACATATTTATGATTATTTGCTATTGAAAATTTTCAACTGAATTTGTTGAATTGATCGACCAATTTAAAATGCTCTCTATTGGCTCATTACTTCGTATAAGTGAAAGAGCCATACAAAACTAAATAATTAGCTTATGGATTATTCGTGGATAAATTTTCACGGCTTAGTAATTGTGAATAACGTAGTACTAAATTTTCAGTGTATTTTATGATTCATTTAATACGTTTGCATATTTAATAATGCACCACTAGCAGCCATAATGACAAATGTGGTATAAATTTATTCATGTGGATGACATATTTTTGACATCCTGTTGTGTAAACATTAAATGAATTTTAATATTACGCATTGAGAAGTGTAACCAAAATTCTATATTTATTATAAAATATTAGTTCACTATAAAGCTAAAACCACTACTAAAGTTTATACATACTTTATATTGTTATGTAATATAATATTTTTAGCGAATCGGTACTGAGATTGTTTTTTTATTCATAAATTAATCGGTTGAGTTTTTATTCAAAATTCAAAAAAAATTCAACAAAGCTCAGTTCCCTTGCGATTGATCTGTTTTAAACTACAGTTGCTGGCTACATCGTGAAATATTATTAAATTCAAAAGTATTCAAATTCACGAGGCTTGAAATTGTGTGGTTGCATGTGACAGTTAATTTTACCAGCCCTGTGCAGCGTAAAGTGTTTACTGAGATATTTTAGATCAAATAGAAATGCTTGTCATCCGACATTGCCACAAATGTGGCTTGGTCAGCAATTTCACTTGACATGTATGTGGCCGGTTTGCTATCTGTTGACATTATGTCAGTGGTCAGTTCGTAGCACATCATAATTAAAATAACATTTTTAGGCGTATACAGCTTTAGTAAATTTAATTCTAAAATGCTATCATTTTAATAAGTGTGATAAATACGCGTCTATGATGTTTCTATTTTCATTAAAATTATGTTTTGAATGGCTATCTAACATTATTTTATATTATATTTAATGCGTTTACCTCTTGAAAAGGAACACTTTGGTAAATTGTCTAGCAACTCTTAAAAATATGATAGACGTGGCAATCAGTTAGTTTAAAATATATAATACTAAACAGTACCCGGACTAACGATATCTACAGGTGAATACTTTAAACAAATTATAATTACCTGATCAATGGAGGAGAGCATCGGTTTTTAGATTAATGAAGAACGTTGACTGATGATGCTTGTCAAAAGAAGAAATCAAGTGTCTTTCGGAATAATAAATACATTTAATATTGCCAAGAAACCATTTTTTACGTTACATTGATACATCATTTATTAATCGATAATTATACAACAAAAATGTAACAAAATATAAACATACACAGAAATTAATATACAATACATATAATAATTTCTTTTAATGAATAAAAACCAATTTATTTTGTACTACTTTTACAATATTCAGGTTTCTACAGTCTAGGTTTCACTCATCGTGAGCATTATCAATTGATAAAACTCGATCGAAACTGATCTTAATCTTTATAAAAAATGTGGAAGTAGTACAAAACAAGTTGTTTTTATTTATTTAAATATAACACTTTTCACCAAGATTTGTTAGTAAAAACCCTAAAAGTCGTAAATAATTTCACTTATGTTTTGTTATATTGTTTTTCAACCTTTAAAAATGAATATGACCAAGATTGCTTGTAATTCAATTTAATAATGAGTATGTATTTGAACAATTCGCTGTCTTCTGAATGGGAAGAGCTGCTTTAGTTAATCTAATTGTAAATTATACTGATTTTCCAAGCTAACTTGGTGATATAAAGCACAAGTTAACAGTTATCTAGAAAGTTTTTGGCATAAAAAATATGTCGAAGGAGCCAATTTTGACAAATAGAAAATATGCCGTTATATTATTTTACCATAATTAATTCAGCACGCTTAAGTTTACTTCTTGAATGGTTGCTTTTGAGTCACTCCAATAAAACGAAAGATGTAAAATTTGTTACGCCACTGAATATGCCAGAATTAGGTAGCCTTTGAAATCAGTGCACTGTCGCGGTAATGTCTATTAGCTAAATCAATATTGTCTAATTTGAATGAAGTGTTGATTATTAACAATAATTAAAGTGGCTAAGTTTTCAAATAATACATTATAATTTATGAATATGTATCAGTATATATTATTTAGTATGAATGGTATTAATATATCACGTATAATGTGAATTGATTCACAGAATTATTTATCACAAACATATTAATGTCGGCAATGTATTTATAGTCACATTTAAAGGAAGGGGGAATTCGAAAAAAAATCGATTTATTAATCATAATGGATTACTTACCTTTAATGTCCTTCACATTAATTTCAGTGTATATTGTATGAAGAATTAAAAATATACTACCCCACAGAGCGTTGAGTAAATATTTGTTTTATTTTGACAGTTTGATTAATGCCTTCAATTCAATTCGATTACAGATATTTTAAGGCTTTGTTTGCGTCAAGGAAATCCTCAGAGAATAATAAAGCTTTGTTGAAAATTTAATAAAAATGGCTAACGGAAATAAAGTGAATTTAGAAATTCTATTTAGTAGTGATCATACGGTACAATTATTTGATGTTCTTCAAACATGAAAAATGAGAAATACACATACATATTTCTATAAATCTATTTAAGATATCGGTAAATATATATGTCAGTTGAAATTATATTTTATTGCTTAGAAATATCAAGTGTTTATACAGAATCATCCACATGGGTTATTTATGTAATTAAAATACAAAGAAAATATCACAATATTAAATATAAATACTTAGTTATTTTTGAGTTGAAATGACGGAGTTCTACCAAGAAAGTGTCAATTAAATCAATTGATATCTACATTGTAAAATAGGTATACTTGTGAATAATGAGTCTTTAAAGATTTTACGTAGTATATACAAAAAAAGTGTTCAGCCGAGTAGGTTTTCGCCAAATTTGACTGCGTAGTTTAGATAGGACACATTCATGTATGGGTTATGAAATCGATTTCTTGGTTTGTTTGTTGTGTGACTGTTTACTAACTAAGCTTAGTTTTCAGGATAATCTGTGTCCTATGTTGCTATTTTCATAACATCAATAAATTTATATTACATAATAATTTTATAAAACTTAGATTGAGTCTAAATAAATTTATGTATACTTTAATAGTTTTGAAATCGCTATATCTTCTTAATGAATCAATCTTCACTTTTTCTGAATAAGTAAACTTTAGAGTAACACAGTTGAAAAATTACATGTATTCTCTTAGGTTTAAACTCACATATTAGAGGGTAAAATACATCAGGAGACTAGATAACTGACCAGCTGAAGTTGGCCACTCGTGCATAATAGATCGATGTGCACACAATCCAACAGTCGCACACAAAAGTAAAATGAATTTATGTATATGTTTATGATGTTACTTGTTATCGATGTTTTTAATTAAAGAATTGAAAAATGATCACCCATTGTTTTTTCTTGTTCAGTTCATTCTAAAAGTCCAGTGTAACCAAATATTATCGTACATGAAGAAGTCTACCGTCAAAATAATTAAGTTTTGTTATGGTATGTTGCAAAAGTTAAGTAAGCGAATGCTACAAAAATATATTGATTAGCTAAATACATACTTTAACAATGATTATTAGGCGTGTACAGTAGTTTTTTTCCCTTACACAGCAATCAAACATCAAAGTAAATATAGATTACCATTTATTCTCGGTGAACGCCATAAACTGCTTTTATCCTTACCAAACCTAACGAATATGACCATAACTCATTTGTTTGTTAACGCAAAAAAAAAAAACGTTAGCTCAATTGAACAGTGATTTTAAAGCCTGCTTTTTTTACGCTCACAGCTATCAAAAAACATAGGGCATAAGCCTGCCATTCAATCACTGTGATCAACATTGAACTATTATTAGCATTTACAAATATGACAACGTAGATAATATTGAAGGTGTGCCAAAAATAAGTTAGGTTTGGTGATATTAATAGAAATTCGTTTTTTATTAGTCTATTTTGACCGAAAATTCAGAAATAAATTTATACGTGTCATCCTTAATGCTATTTCTATACAAGTTTGCTTTTCATTTAAGTAATCAAGCGTGATAATTGATTGTCACAGTATTAAACAGCTACGAATTTTTGAGTGTTGGAAAATCTACCGCTGGCATTTAATATTCCTGTTTATAAAATTAATACATAAAGAACATGCCTTCGGTCAAAATTCGATGAAAGTATGCAAAAGGGTCACCGAAATTCATTAAATTATTAGTGAAACAATTTTATTTGGGAAGCCACTTGCTACGTTCAATTTACTTGACCAAGTTATTAAGTATTTGTTTTAAGGAGAGAGACTGACAAAATATTATTTTGTATTGTATTAATTATTATATTGATTCAAATGACATCTAATTGGTAGAATTCCGCAATAATAAGATAATAATATCAAATTAGTTCTTGTTTATATGTATACTTTTACCTTTATTATATGTTAAATGTCGTATAAACTAAAATCCAAATGAACCAATGTATTAATCTCAAGTACCGTATCGCATTGATCTAATAAATGAAGATTTCCTATAAACGTATTCCTATAAACTAATTTATTGAATTACTAATAGTATATTCACTGGTTTGGATAATAAAACTTATTAATAATTACAAAAATTGCCTGTTGATACATCCAATTCAATATAATCCAATTGTTATAAGAATCCACGGTTTTTGTTTTAAAGCTGAATACGTCACCACTTTATTTATTTACAACCATTTTTTTAAATTTATTACAATACTAAGATGTTTTGTATATAAAAAAGAAAGTTGAATTTGGTGGAACGATTCATGTATTTATTTTATTAATTATTACTTGCTGCCGGGATTAGGGCTATATAGCTTGGTCATTATTCAATATTAAAAAAAAAATGGCTGTCAATTGGACTTAAATAAACTCATAACTGATAGCACTTCAATCGAATATAACATTTATTAAGCTCTTTTTTTATAGTGCTTATCGTGGTTTATGATAAAGTTAAAATTATTTTCTGTAATAAGAATTTAAAAACAAATGTAAAAGCAGGTTAGTCTCAATGATAAAACCAAAAATAGGTTAGACGGTTATTGAGTCCATTATTAATGAATATATTATTTAACATATAATTCTAGGAATTCTAAAAACTCTCATTACGTAAGCAATAGAATACCAATTTCTTCTTGTTTACATAAAGTTGTAAAATGGTAACTATACATTTGTATTTTATTTTTATAAATCTTTCTACCAAACCATCACTAAAACAACTTTTAAAATATATAAATATACTTAACGAAACAACAAGATAATTAAAATGTCGGTTATATTTAAATATAAAAGCTATTCTAATCAATCTCTTGCATTTCGTACTCTTTTTTATAAATTAATAGTATTTTTTTGATATTATTTGAATGCTTCTACCAAAAATAAACGGCGTTCAATTTGATTGACTTATATAAACATTGCATGTTACTTGTGGTTGTAGCATTTTAACCTTTGTTTTATCCAATAATTTGTAAACTCAATTAAAATTGTTTGTCCAGAATTTTTTAACAGTTGAAAAACGGTCATGGATAAATAAATATTTATATGTATGGGTAACTTATACAAACGTATACATTATAAGTATACTTTCATGTCAACTTTAAGTTATTGATGGTCAAATATTGGTTTATAAAAGTTATTGAATCAAAATCATTTTTTCGATATAAAGATAGGTTCACTGAATGGCCAAAAGCTTTTCCTACTAAAATAACCACTTTATGTTCCATTACTTAGTCGCAGTGAAACTTTTACTAGTTATCTCGTACATTTAAATAAAGTGACAACTGTTTGAAGGCTATTTGAAAGTTATTTTTAAAAGTTTGTTTTTCTAATGAGTGTTTATAAGTTATAACTAGTGCTGTGGTAAACTTGTGGAGAGTGTACCTATATTTACACCTATATTTATACCCTTAATTTACTTTACCATACTGTGGATTTAAAAGAAGTTTAAAAGTTGAAACAATGAATTTAGCCAAGATAGTAATAACTAGGGATTCCAACTATTCGTCATTGTCAACAATTCGAATAGTTTCTGAAAATACTATTAACAGTTTGATTTGAATAATAAATAACATAACATTATATAACCACGGTTCCATTATATTACAATATTTAAAGTTTGCAGTTGCGTCGGATTACTAAAACGCTATTTCTTCAATTACTAAAATTATGACAAGTTTAAAGGGTATTTTATCCATGAGTCATTCGTCAAACTCAGGTATGTATAATGATAAGATATTGAAATCGCCTAAGGGTGAAGGCAAAGAAAAACTGCTTGGGGTATTCATTATTGTTCTTGAAATCTAGAAAAGTTGTGATATCATTTTTCGTCGATTTTGTGAAATATTTCATTAAAAATTATTACGACTATTATTCGAATAGTTGCCGAAATATTCTAATATCTAAGAGTTAAAAATGAGTTGAATATATTCGGATATTGTATATTCGAATGGGAATCTCTAATAATAACCTCCAATTAAATATCCTAAAAAATATAAATGAATGCATATGTTTTTAAAAAAGGGCGCATCAGCTTGGCCGGTTAGTGGATAGGCCAACATGCAAATGTGGTGCTATAAAGCAGGATGCTGAACACATCAACAAAGGGAAGAGCTGCGCAAGTCGGTCTAGCCTTCCATTGAGTAAGTAGACCCCAACTCATAGAAACTTTTCATTTATTTGGAGGGATTGATTTTATGCACTCTTAAGTGTACGCCGCCAAGTCTTGGGCAGTTTCTCCAAAGACACTCCCAACTAAGGAAAAAACACTGTCGATACGCTTAACGTTTGTTACGCCACTGGATGCTGCCGCATAAAATTAACGGATGGGAAAGCAGTGGTGGATGGAGGAGGGCAAGGTAGTCGAATATTTTGATTTTACTATCTGGTATACGTTATTTATCTAAATATAACAAAGGGCATACGACGATGTTCGCGCATACTTTCCACCGTAGCACTGCTAATAACCCATGCTTAAGCATTGTCTGTACCATATTTTTTTTAATGTATTTATTCAGAGGAATGATGTATGTGATTTATCATTTATTTTAACAAACCCGTTATCCATCCAAGAGAAAGCCGCTTACAGAGAACGATTAACTTATTACTGGTCCTTTCCTTATTGCATTATTCAATTCATATCATCTACTTTACAATTTATCAGTTCTGGTACAACAATCAATACTACATTAGGAGTCCATATGAGTCACACTGAGAATCTACCTGGCGTAAAAAATACTTTTACTGTAAACCCTTGGTGGTCTGATATTTTAATCTCTAATGAAAACATAGTTAAAATACATATTTCATTTTATGTGTAATTATACGCATAGCAAGTATTTGACGAGCTTTCAACGAGGACATTAAATTAAATGGAAAGCACATTAAATTTTCTCGTCAAACTTTCCTCATTACGGTCTTATGAAATTTATTGTACCATCTACTAGTTCATCGAACAATATTTGCATGTTGCGGTAACTCGTTATAGTTACTTATAATAGACAACGAGCTTTGTTTTGCCGGAGATTTCATAACAATGCATTTTAAGGCCGGATTTTCCGTGCTTCTTCAATAGAAGGTATATCAAACAACAACATGATTGTCAGTTTCATCAGAAACCAAAATGTTTTGTTCACATAGTCAATTTTAATTGAGCGCAGAAAGCATTACATAGCATCTTTAATCATAGCGACTTAAATTATACAATGCAAATAAAACAAGATATCGTTTATGTAATATTATTATGCAATATTGGACTCAATTATAAAATCAATCATTTTTGCGAATAAATGCGACTGTGCCAATTTCTCGTCAAATATAAAAGTTAAATTTGAATTGTTGAAATTTTGTACATTTCCATGTATTTCATCTCAAAGACCTGGACCGACGAAATAAGCTAAGCACGTCAGTTCAAGTTTATTTGTGTACTTGAATGTCTGAAGATGCTGAAAAGAGGTTGGTGACGAAGTACATGGAAATTTACAAAATTTCAACAATTGAAATTTCATATTGAAACTCAATCAAGTCAGTCGATATGTTAAATTATAAAATATGTTTTCAAAGTTACATTGTTTTATATAATCATATTATGTGTAAAATTAAACAACTAGAAATATAAAGTAGTTTCCTATATGATTTTTAGAAAGAATAATTAAGGTTGACAAAACGTTTAAAAATATAATTTATATCCATAATATGGTCCAATTTTTTTCACATATTCATTTTTTATTGCGTTCTACTTATTTTTATTAAAGAAATAATTCATTTTAATAAATCTTCCACCCTGATATATTTTATTATATCTACTAAAGCAGTAAAGTTATCAGTCTTAAAATATATCTACTGTTGAATAAGGATACGTCTCAATTAACGAAATGGACACGACATTTTATACATTAATAACATATTCTGTTAATTTAATTTTATTGTCGTTGACTGTAAAGTACCTACTAAAATAATATCATCGGAAGCCGAAAAGTAAACTACTTTGAAAACACTTAAAATGAGCCGATTTGAAGCTAACTTTACTTTACATATTCAAGTGTATTTTATTTCTTTAAAAATTCATAAATACTCATAACAATGATTGTAGAATTCCATGCGAAAGGTAAATCTGTGGAATCTCTTGTCTGACTATATGATTTTACTCCAATATCGTAAAAAGAATTCAACCTGTTAGGAAAGCATGTTTTATTACTTCTACGAATTTCTTTTTCGTTTTCCTTGGATTTATATGTTGTGTGAATTTCACGTGTTCGTTGAACAGTTGCAAAAAAACTATTTAAGGTTATTTACCTTCTTTATCCCTTGGGGCTTTATCCTCTGTATGCTCAGCAACAGCAACACATATATTTGGCTCACAAACAAAATTCTTGTTTGCTTCTTTTATAAACACGCAATCAACATGAAACTCAACATCAATGAAAATGCTAAATGTCGATCGGGAATTTGTAGAGACAATGTATAGATATACGCTACATCTATGTTGTGACGTGACTATATTGTGTATACAATTACGAAAGCATATCAAAGCACATTCATTCAGTGATAATAGATATTCTAGAATGTAAATGATCTTATGATATTCCTTTAACGTTTGGATTACATACATATCACATTGAAAATTTGATTTTAGTCTTTAAATATAATAGTTACTTCCAAATAATTATATATATTAATTTATTACGTTATGTTAAACAAATTTAATTAAAGATAGGAACGTTTTCTTTTAGCGGACGAGCTTTTTAGCTGAACAACTGGGTGAAAATTCTATTATATATCCACAAAAAATGATAAATCTTGAATTTCATCATGAATTGTGTATATAATTACTTATACATGTGTCAAATTCTTTCTGGCAAAATGGCTTATGGCTTAAAAGTGGTGTTTTATTTGTTATCTTTGTCTCTGGGGTCCGAAAAACATACAAATTAAATTATGTTAAGCTTTTCATTAATAACAATTTTTTTGTGATTTTCCTAATGCTAATTCGTCACGATATTTTATTAATAGATGAACTCAAAAATATGTAAGGCCAAATTACCCGTAAAAGTATAACCGATAATGTATTTTGAACGCCGAAAATATGTACTTTTTATTTTAACTTGTTATGTAAATTCTACTTCAAATAAAGTGAAATAAAATTACAGTTTTCTTCTTATTCGTTATTTAAAAAATCAAAACTTCTCTGACACTTTGCAGTTGTTTCAATAACTGTTTATATTTTCATATACAGCACGTTTTTGAGTTGATTTTTAAGCGTATACCTTCATCCTTACCAGTTTTATCACTGAGTCGTTCTAATTTAATTGTGAATGTCCTCAGTATTAGTATGCTTGTGAAAGGTGACCATCAATGTCTTTAATAATATACTGTTGTTTACTATCTAATTGTTGGATACCACAGTAGTTTTCAATACATCACCCCCAGCCATTTCAATAATTTGAATTTAATGCATTTTTTTCAATTCATAGACAAATATTGTCACCTACTGAATTGACGTTATCGATCAGTCTATTCCATTGCTGACTTCATAAATTTTCTACAGTAATTTAGACCATGAACTTTTTCTTTCATGCATGACATTTTGATTATTATGTTGTCCAGTCACAATATTTTCAAATTCATTCAACTGAAATGCTCCATTGCATGCATACATTTTTTTGGAACGGAGTGGATATAATTTTCGTGCGTATATTATATACACACAGCGGTGAATAAAGATGATGTTTTTGCTTAATTGAATGTACGTAGTACATACATAATCTTTCGTTGATCCATTCTTAAATTGTGTAACAATAAATTGAAATGATTATTCATTTTATTTCAAAGATTGGCAAGTAGCTATCTCACACTAGAAATAAAATATTAAATAATTTTACAAATGTTGCTCACCTGTGGTTTATTATAATTTTAAAGTGAAAATTTTCTGCCCTTATTAATGCCTTCTCATGCGGTGGATAACTAAATTTAGCACAGACTTTCTACATAAATATCCACAGTGTCTTTTGAATGTCAATGGGTAATAATACGTAGGTATATGATGAAATATTCGACGTCAATCCTTTATTAAGCTTTGCGGTTTCAACACAGACCCGCTTTTGCATTAAACTTCATTTCTGCCTCGATGGTCTCCTTGATCAACCAAGTGCTCCAACATATGCCCTTCAATAATTACTCTGACGTAGAAAGCGTGCACTGAGGTAGACACGTATTATACAATGATATCTAAATAATATGAGCAACAAAGATGTAACAAAATTAATGTAGCAACGATTATTTTAAAACCAAAATTTCACAATACTTCGTCAAGACATTAAACACAGAAAGTTAAAAACATTATTACCTTATTTGTTTAACTGATTGCCAATCTTTATTTTCTTAATGAAAGTGCTACTACTAAATGCATTAGAATTATTTTTAACAGTCTAGCAAACTGGATTGATGGATGAGTTTATTTTTTGTCTATGAATTTCAGTTACTAATTCTTCTTATAGCTAATCACTAATATAACAGCTTCAGTAAAACATACAAGCAATCCTCGACATTCGTAAGCAATTATTTAGTACTATCCAATATTTCGTTTATTTCTCAAGAACCAATTAAGTACGAAAACCAAAGACCACTTATATTGTGATAAAATGCGCAGATGATTTGATGAAGCTGTCAAGACTGATTCTGGTATATATAAAGTGCTTAGGTTATGTAGAGCAGGTTCATTAAACAAATACTCGTGGTACAGATGTAATTAAAATTTTAATGGTCATTTTTTGAAAATAAAATTTAAGTTTATTCATATATTATTTACTTTTATACCAAGGCACTGAAAAAATAATGTATTACAATATGAGCACCCTTCTTGAGGTTGTTGCTGATATTAATGTCGTGCTGTTTGTATGGATAATAGCATCTGTTATATAATATCGACACTCCTTACGTATTATTCTGTATAATATAGTAGGCATATTATGCAAACATTCGATGTTACAGGAGAGCATTTCAAAGATTCATAACGCAATTGCAAAGTAACGACTACTTATTGTATATTTTTCACAATTGGGACAGTGTTACTATTTTAAATCTAATTTTCCCTGTTGTTACCCATAGAGCTGAGTTTGTAGATAAAGAAAATTCAGAAGACATTTGTAGAATCGCATATTTTGCAATAACGTGATTATACGTAGAGTGTATATATATGTATATATACGATCGAAAACCACATTATTGATTTATTTTAAGACGCTATAAGACAACAAGCCGCTCTTGTCATTTTTAAGGATTTGTTTTATTGTTCGTCTAATCAAATACCATTATAATTAGATGAATACATTTTACCGGCAGCTTAATTCAGTTTATTGTTCATCACTTGAAATAAGTCCTGATCGCATTAAAAAATGTCGATTAAAATATATTCTAAGACATGTTTTATATTTTGTTTTAATATATTTTTATTAAGAATTGATAGTCTAATTATAAGTACATACTATTCAAGTAATAAGCGATGACATTGAAACATATGATACAGACGCAACCAAGTAAAACTAATTCTAGACTAAATTCAAACCACTTTAGTGAAAGCTTTTGAATATAACTTAATCAAGCAAATCTAGATCAAATAAACATGAAAAAACACTTATGATATTGCGTACATTCAGACATATATCATAAAAGTCCACCTTTTCTGGAAAGTTTATAATTCGGAATTTATTTATTCAAAAACTTAACGTAGCCTTAAAAGCTGAAATCCGTGATACAGAACGTTAAAAAAGCTTCCAGAATCGTAAATTTTCACGTTTATCAACATGCTTTTGAGTAGTCAAATAGGCAATTTAGCATAAAGCTTTATGAGTTTTCGTTTCGTTGAATTTTTATAGAAATGTAATAAAGGCCTGATGAAGTGCCAGTTAAATGGTTGTTTTTACGACTGGGCTATACGTATTATATTTGAAGCAAAGTAGTTCAATCGCTGAATTATTTACCAGGTATTGGAAGTGTATGTCATGTCAATTTTATTACTCGCGTGCTTTGATAAAACAAATCATCCACGTTTCATAAATCGTATTATTTTGATATCAATTATTTATTATCATACTAAAGGAATAATATGTTTTTTACATAATCTTTTATTGCTGCTTTAATAAACATTTTCGAAATATTTTTTTATTGTTAATACCATTTTCAACCTTACATTATTTATAAAAAACCAAAGGATGTATATTTTATACGCTGTTTAATCTTAGAATACTTTTGCATTCTTGCTAGACTAAAGGGGCTATAGCGAAGGGCACCCGAGTTTTCAGGGTCCAAAAAAATCCCCGAACGAAAAAAGCTTCGCTAAAATATAACAAAATTGAAATTGTCTGCAACACAAAATATGTAGTTGGAAGAAATATTTTCAATATTATATTATTCATAAGATCTAAAGATTATGCTTACGGATTAAATTTTATAAATTAATTTATGATGACATTAAAAAGTATAATATTGTTCAGATATAAGAAGTATTAGATACTACAGACGTACCAATTTATCGAACTTATCGAACGATAATCGATAATGAACGGTAATACAGTTTCAATTATCGACCTCTAACAATAGTTATCGGTAACAAGCGGTAATTATCGTTTGCTAATAAATAAATATGACATCATTTGCAAAAATCACCAAGTCATTGTTGGTCATATTTATTAAAGATTTACCAATTTTACTTGGCCGCTAGTGAGGGCGCAACCGTTGCGATAGGAATGTTGCCATACTAAACCAGAACTGAAATTTCAATATATTCCAACACTGATATTTTAACGACGGTTATTAAAAGTAGACAAGATATTTATTTTGCGTAAAATGGCAATTGGAGAAATTTATTCTAGACCGACAATTCTAAATAGTTCCAAATTCAGCGGCGGCCAAGTATTGTTGGTAATCCTATAGATACTAGAAGATATTATTCTTATTTTAAGTACATATCCAATCGTCTAAAATTGTTTTAATAGTAGGTATATTTTTCTATCACTAATGGTTAAGGTGAAAAGTAAATTTCTACAACGCGTAGAATGTATAGAATATTTTTTCTTAATTTAGCATCTTAATAAAACTTCTTTTTACGAGAAAGGTAAAAAGATAAAGTTGAAATAACTTATAGTTAGCAAGTCGCGCTCTCTCTCTCTCTCTACGTCGTTTTTTTCTGGTTAGGATAGAATCTTTTATGGGTTGGGTTTGTATGACGGAAATATTTCAATTATGCTTTTCGATACAAATCCGCTCAAACATGTTTTGACTATTTAACAGTTTATTTAAAAATGAGTCGAGTTTTTGGTGGAACCAATGAATATAAGCACGGAGCACATTAATGTGTAAATCCGTCCCTGGTTATTGCTAAGTAATGCGAACAATGATGCTTATATCTATCTGATGAAGATCTTCTTTGAGACTCGTGTTTCTGGGGTACAATTACGTTGGACATAACATATCTAGTTAAGTTGAAGCTATTTAAGCACTTAATCATGCTGGAGAGTTGTGATAATAAGTTGTAGAGAATAGAAGCGTCGTTCATTGTACTTGACTATTTAAACACATATATAATTCATACGTTGATACAGCTCTAAAGAGTATCCTAGCTTATATCTCAGGCATTGTGTTTTAATATAATAATAACAATATCACGAAATTTTCACTGTCTCTCTGGTACTTTGTAGTAAACGTACGATTTATAACAGACATGTGTTTTAACGCAGCGACTATGAGTAAAAAATGTAGGTACGAAAATTACGGTAAAACCTCTTTATGACAGATGAATAAGGACGAGAGGTTTTCGTTTAAATAATTTATTAGCTTTTTTTATATATACAAGACACCAACACTCTCGAGTCCAACGTTTGAATGACTTCATTCAAATTTTATTTACAGTCAAATCCATTATTTTCCACTTGT
Source organism: Himalopsyche phryganea (assembly GCA_022494535.1). Lineage (NCBI taxonomy): Eukaryota > Metazoa > Arthropoda > Insecta > Trichoptera > Rhyacophilidae > Himalopsyche > Himalopsyche phryganea. Next base: position 5,711,943 of record JAGVSL010000001.1, on the reverse strand, counting down.
CTATATTGTGATGGGGGCGTGTTTACCCGAAAAACATATTGAATGCTGGGGATAAAATCATCAGGCGTTAAAATGGCAGCAGCTATGTTTCAACGAGTTCATCATAGACATAACATTGTTTGCACGCGGTGACGGTAAGATTTGTTTAACATAACCTAGTAGGATTTTTTTCTAAAAAATCAATATCTGACTGGAAATTTCATCTATATTGAGACTAAACTGTATTGATTTTTAGTATATATAACATATTGAGATTATGTTACTGTGTGAAAATTTTCATCATGGCTTTGCAAATAATAATATACATTGTTGAATAGCAATAATTTATAAATCTCTCTTAGTAATAGTGACATTGTTTGACTATTTAATCAGCTGTTGCTAATTTTTTATCCGAGGAAAACACATTTATTTCATCTGCAACGATATAAAAACGATTGTCGTTTAATCTTTCAATCAGTACAATTCAGAAATGCCGTCGCGAGTTCGTCTGGTGAAGGTTAGTCAACCGTGACATTGTTTCTTTAATTATTTATATGACCTGAAATTTTTGATATTGTGCCTCGTATGATGTTGTAAATAGTATGCTAAGTACAGTTATGATATTTTAAGTTCAGGCAATCAGTAGATATATACAAAACTATCGATTATTTTAAAGTGCAGATGTCATTTTTTTTGTTTTAAACTGAATTAACTATCAATATTTTTCTAGTCCCAAAGTTGTATCAATACTTTATTTGAAAAAAAAAAGAGTTTACTAACATACAACCAGTTTTTTAAAACCCTTTAATTAATTGCTATATTATCCAAATTGTGAGCGAATATGTATTGAGAAAAAGACATTTGAAATATTTTTGTGTAAAATCATATAGTTTTTTTCTTATCTTGTTATAAAAAAAATATGGTGAAGAGTGACTATTAATCAACAATTAATCAACATTATCGTAAGGTTATAGTTATCTCGATAATAGCTTTAAAAATTTCTTTCACAGTTTTTTTGAATGCGTTTATTTATTTTGTATTTTATTATTTTCAAAAAAAACTGGCATTACACCTGACGATTGGAAAATCATACGAGATAAACTCGACCGAAAATTTTTATAAGTCACTCATGCCCAAGATCACAAATTTAAATTTGATATTGACCTTATTGGGAAGCAGAACCCTCCTGATCGTTATGGCAAAGCTAGTCAAAACTGATGGAAAAGTTGCAGCTAGAATAAAAGTAGAATATTTAAACTAAAGATATATAATAAAGTATACGTAATATTAAAGACAAAATTTGCAAAATATTTGAACAAGAATAAAACAGGACGATCTGTGACAAGAGTTTTCTCTGCTACATTTTCTTGTGTGTGACGTATGACCTTGTTTGTGTAATTACTTTTGTCTCTCTTTTTTTTTACTTTGAAAACAATGCCACATGTCACATTAATTTACATTCAAGGTCAGATACACAATCTTATTGAAATTATTATGTACCGCTCTATAATATAATTAACACATCAATGCTTTGTGATTATGTTAATTATTAAAACAATTGTTTTATGCGCCTACTTACAGAAAAAAATAATCAAAGAGCCAACAAATAGTTAACTGTTACATTTGAATACAATCTGAAACAATGAATCTTGAAGTCACATTAGTGGGACATGAAGAGATTCCAAATAAATTAATTACCTCTTTGTCATTTTGGTTGTAAAGTTTATACCCAATATAGAAGATAAATTAATATCGATTACTAATTAAGTGTTTCAACAGAAAGCATATTTCTGCTGACATTCCAATGTAACAACCGTATATTAATTTTAATAATTATTACTGAATCATATTTTTAGTACCTCATCATTATAACAGTTACTTGTTCTCAAATTAAACATTGTTTTTCAACCCTTTTACTGCATTAGGTCATCGAATCAAAGTTATCAGACAAACGTTATAGCTTAAAAATACAATTTATGACATTGTATATCATTTTTATTACTAGAACAGTTACTAAAGACTTCAGCATTCGTAATTCAATTTAATGGTCTTGAAAGAATTTCAAAAAAGAATAATGTGTGTCGGCGAAACCAATCAGTGCAGCAAATGAACCATTAACTAGAAAATTGCGACGAGAGCGCCTCGTCGGCTGGTGGTTGGTGCAAGTACTTTTCTATGACAATTTTCACCGATCGAGTGGTGCTTCACAATTTAATGTAAGGCTCGGAGCCTATTTACTTTCCATCTATTGGAATACTTATGTGTATTAAACAAACGTGTAGTGGTGCGACTAAACGTGTAACAGCCGCATTGCCACTATTTTTATTTAATATTTTTATTCTTTATACCTTTTTCTATATATGTTGTTAGGTTCAGAAATGTTGGAACTAGTCAGTTTTAAGAACAATATATCAGTTTAATAATTAACCGTCCTAAAAAATGCATCGAAATAAACGCTGATTACAAGGAAATGTCGGCGTCCGTGGCGCAGTTGGTTTCGTCGCTGGCTACGGTTACGGATGTCTCGGGTTCAATTCCCGGTGCGGACGGTTTTCATAGATTGATCATTCAATCGATTTATGGATTTCTGTTCGTAGTCTGAGTCCTCCCTTCCACCAATCCCATCCTCACGGGGCGTAACGAGAGCGATTAGCTAACCACTAGTCCTTTCATAGCCCTATCCTTCTATCCCTACTCTCTTCGAAAAAGAAAAGAGAGGTTGAGCAACTGAGTGACAAGCAGTTCTCGTAGAAAAAATTCTGTCAAGATACCTCCATTAGGAGACCATATGCTCCACATTGGGAGCGGACATGGAGAAAAAAAAAAAAAAAAAACAAGGAAAAATAGAAAGTTTCTTTACTTCAATACTATTATGACTTTATTACGACTATGCCAGAAACTTTTGAACCTTTAAATTAAAATAATGAATCCACTAATTAAAGCATTGCACAGAGAACGTGTCAGGTGAAGAGTTGCATAAAAGAATCACAACGCATAATGAGCCCACAAGTAAAATATATTTGTTCGGTAGCCTTTAGTTTTTAGGCTTTCACAGTTTGTATCCATAATAATACTATTTTGAAAAAAATATTTACGTTTGAAGGTAATCTTTGCTAACTTTTCATTTGTTTATTAGAATAACATCACTTTTTTACTAAATACCCTTGACAATGAAACATGCAGAAGTTTCAAAGCGTGATGCTATTATCAACAATCATACCTCGGTGTCTTCTCAAAATATGTGTTTACTTATTCTTTTCGTTTTAAAATAGCACCCAATACCTTAACTAAATTTAAAACTTAAAATACAGAAAGAAAGTTGTAATTACTGTTTTCTTCTTGTAATTCAACAAAATGAATGAAGTTGAACTAGCAAGAAAAAATAGACTTAAACTGTTTCTAAAATTTTTATGTGATAACGTATTTATGAAACTGTGTGGTGAAAAAGATAAAATAGTTCTCAGAACAGTTCACCTTCGGATAAGGTCTAAGGACTCCGTGGAAAAAATGTACAAACTGGTTTGCTTACGGCATACATCATTATAATAATATCATCTTACGTCAGTTGTTCATTATTTTCTACATTTATTTTTTTCAAAAATAAATCAGGAGACATGTTTTTTGGAATAATAAATCCTTTTGAATAAGGTTTTTTTTCTGTAACGGTGGTGCTCACGTATTAAGTCTCCAATGGCTGTAACGAAATCATATGCGAAAAGCTTTTTTATAACCTATGCATGAGCAGTCCCTTTTGTGTTTTGATGAAAACAAAAAAAGTTTTCGTCGACTGAATAACAACGAGCGGAAAAAATTTATGAAGCATTGTTGGAAAATCATCCGACGCCACACCGAGTTGATGTTAGTTTCCATACACTTTTTGAGAGATTTATGATTTTTTGTGCTAATTGGGTTGAGTACGGTAGTAAGAGTCGAGAGTAAGATGGTAGGCTTGTAAAATGTGAGTAAAGTATATTTTAAAATTGATGATTTGATCTGAAAATCCATACAAGATTATAAAGAGAAACCAAATAAAACAAACGGTAGCGAATCATAGCACCTGACAAGGACTCTGCAAAACCGTATACCGAGTTTCGAAAATAGATGCTTGCGACGGATACTTGGGGTGAGGTGGTTTGACTTCGTGGGGAACTCGGAGATGAGGGAACGTACTGGACAACGCCCTGTTACATCGGCGGTCATAAAGAGACATTGAAATATGCCTGAATCATGTTTGCCTCCACTTCCAACCGGTGAGATTCTGACTTCCCGGAAGAATATCGTTTACTATTCGCAAGATGTAGTCGGCGGAGCTGAGGAACTCTGACATGTCATGGGAGGAAGCAAAGTGACAGGGGACAGGGGTTCATGGAGGTGCCCCGTGGTGACCATATGCTTCACATAGGGAGCAAATATGGTTCCAGAAGAAGAAAAAATAAATGAAAATGCGCTAGGGTGATTATACAATTCTGAAGAAATAAAATTAAATGGTTTTGAGCATTTGAATACAGAAACAATTGAAATGACTTAAAGAGTTTTAAGTTAATTCACTAAATACTAAATACTTGAAAATAAACACAAAACAAACAATCATTCTCTAGTTATCAAATCAAATATTTACCGTTGAGAGGAATTAGTAGGATTTTTTGTCATTTCGGGAAAATTGTTAATCGTTTTCCGTCGCCTTAAAAATATGAAACGTCGAAATAAAAAAAAAAGTATTTCTTCACACTACTGCACTTTTATTTAAATGAAAATAGTAAGTAATCAACCCTGTCTAGAGTCAAAAGGTTGACAACTGTTTTTCAGAAATGCTTTTATTTGCTTTACGCCGTGACGGGGTTTCACTGTATACTCTTTTTGCAGTATACATACAGTTTTTTTTTCAAATCCTCCATCTTCTAGAAATTAGTGAATCCTTACAATGAATTGAATTACTGCGATGTTAGTGGGCGGTAAGAAAATTTTATTAAAAAAAGTATGCAAAAATGGGTGGTAAGTATAAAAAGGTCAACGACCACTGCTTAAGATACGTTAATATAAAAATATTGACTTTTCAGTATGTTGTATTCTTTTCATTATTTATTTAAAACGTTTGGTCTATCGGATTTGTTGTCTTTGTTAGTACTATCTGAAATAAATTATTTATGGTATAGGTATTCAATCAAACAACCAATTTAGAGTTGTTCAATACGCATCAAATACACAAAAACTTTCGTGTTTAAAATGTTTACTCATAAATCGTCTAGTCACTGTGCTAATGCTTAAAATAATCAATATTATTTTAAGCATTAGCACGGATTTTGAAACAGTGAAAGATATTGCATACAAAAATGGCATTCAAAAATATCACCTATATTTTTCCTTCAAGTCAATACAAGTTGGTTGTCACTACCCGTTTTATGTATTCAACGCAGTTTTACGTTTAACGATCGAGCAAAGAAACGTATCTACTGCACGTGTGCGCGACCGATCTTTCAACCGTACATTATTTTGCTTAAAAAAAGCAAATATGATTTATTCAAACATTTAATTTACGTTATATTAGGTATTTTATGTATCCGTATGCCGAGAATCCCAAGTGGCTATAGAGTTTTATCTAGTCCGCGTTGAACATGACGAGAAATCAAAAATATGATTTATCGAATGCCTCTGCGTTGGCCCTTTTCGAAATCAATTCAGCGTGACATGTTGGGCGCGTGTGAGGTCGGACTGCAACAGGCAGCTCTTAAAATGCTTCAAGTTTATTCATATTATATAACAAACAATTGTATCGTCTATTTTAATAACACAGATGGAGCGTTCAGTATAAATGACAATTAAGCTGACCATGGTTTCACTAGAAATAATTTTGATATTCAGCCTATTGTGCAAAAAGATAATAATTTACTTTACATATTTGTATTCCTCAATATATTGAAATATGTTATCAAAAGTATTACTAGTGCTTCCTTAATTTAAAGTAGAAACGTGACCTTTATATTGTACATAATAAATACTAAATACAGTATAGAAAATGAGTCATTAATCAATGGATAGCTTCTCTCCTGACATGTTTTTACACATTCTATATGGCGATACGAAAGTCTCTTAAAAATCACACACCCTACTGATGTCATTAATAATGCTAATGGAAATAGATATCAAAAATCTTTTTTATACTATTTTATTATCAATCATTAAGGATTACGGGGTAATTTTTTAGGTGTGCGAACTAACATGCATGTTAGATTAGTCTCATTATAAATAACGTATATATATCACATCGTATAATAGCAATTGTTCATAATTGTAGTCATGCTATTAATATTTTGGTTTCATGAAGTTATGGATGTAATAAAATATTGTTTTAGTAAAAAAGTCATTTAGTTACTGTTATATTTGTTGGTACATATGACGTTTTTGATGATTCATAAACTAATAAGAGCATTATGGACACCTTTTGACTCTTAAGTGATTGTACGGGCGTTAGTTACTACCTAAGCACACAATCTCTTACAACCTCTATTCTGAGTACAGTATATTATGATATGAGATGTATTATATAATATATTTATCAGTTTTTGTAACGATCTCGGATTTGACTCCAAAATCTAGATAATACGTCACATGGATCCCACATTTTTGTTGATGGCTTTCATTTGACGGGTATTGTATAGTTTTCAATATTTTGATGAAATATTTTTCTTTTGAATATGTTTACGTCTGAATATTTACTGTGTAAGTAATTAATAGTCGCGAATGAAGATTTTATAGTTTCTAAATTCTCGTAACAGTGATATTTCAGGTTGAAGTTGCTGTAATTAATACAGTTTTGATATGCAAAATCGATTTACAAACTAAACACATACTTTTTAATAAGTTAACTACCAAAATACATCTTGCATTATATCGCCGTTATATTATAGAAACAGACTGTAGTATCTCTAAAAATGCAGTGTTGAGTTAACTATACAAGTTTTTGTTCTTTCCAATCTTCTATCCAACAGTAATACTTTTGTAATTAAACTAAATTGAAATTTGGAGCCACTAGCAAAATTCAAATTAACATTTATAAAATTCTGCGTATGCAATGCATGTATGCTGCACATAAAAGTAAATAAAAAAGAAAAGAAATACTTGTGAGAAGGCTTCATAAGTGAGAATATAAAAGAAAAAATCATTGATGTATGGCAAAATTGAGTGAGGCGAAAATATTTGAATTCAATTATTTCAAAACTAAACAGTTCAGTGACACCATAAAAAATCTAAAACTGGCTCATCGTATAATTATAAATTCTTTCCTAAAGCAATACTAGCTTTAAAGTTTTACAGAATCATTTGGTTTTCAAAATGAATACAAGGGAATATTTTCAGTGGTTGTTTTTAAGTTGATTGTCATTTATTTAGAGGTTTTTATTGTTTAAAAATCGAAGAACGAATATTGTGATCGATTAAAGATTTGACTTGTTTTATTTAGGTATAGTAATTCAGTAGCAATAAATAAAATAGTGATATTGTGTTATGTGTACTTGACGTATTTTATTTCTAGTTGTTTGCAATGTAAGCTAACTCCTGATATATGGCTGATGGTATAAATAATTCTTCAAACCTGTCTTGGTTGAAATATGTTCCTTGTTATCCTATTACCCCAGAGCTGCAAAATATTATACACTCCCGCCTCCGTATTTCTATGAAAATTGAGACTAATACTAGAGATGAAAGTTTTACAATGAATTATTAAGGTATGAAAAGAAGCGTCTAGAACCCTAGCATTTATTTACCTAAAACCATAGTGAACATTTTTTTACGATTTCACGTTTAGAAGACATTTAAATGGTATACGTCAATTATTTATAAAAAAATATTCTTTCCATGGCCGTAAGTTGAATCCTTTTTAAAACTTATGACAAAGAAAAATGATTCAATCCACGAAATAACTTGAATAAATCTTACAATTAAAATTATTTACTATCTACTGAAAAAGGTATCATGGTTTATCGCAAAAAGCAATTTATAGTTGGATATAAGAAATTATTATAAAACTAATCATAGTGGCGAAAGAAGCCTTTTATTAATCCTGCAGATTAAGTTATAGACAGCATTTTTAAAGATTTTATCCGACTGAATAGCACCATCAGACTTATTCGTTCAATATAAAAGATTATCATCGTGTAGGCTTAAGATTCAGGCTCAGTGGCTAAATTGTAACCCTTTATGACCTTTGTTTTAGTCACTTTCATAAATTTATTTTCTAATTGATGTTTTGATTTGTATCAAACCGCATAGATTTCATCCTTCATCAGTCGTGTAAACCTGGTGAAGAGAGAGAGATAAGCCACCTACTAGTCGTTTCCTAGCTCCATACTTCTAACTTTACACTCTCTGAAGATAGCAGATTGAGCGGCTATATTATGACAATCAATTTTCAATCCAGTAATTTATTTTTTCTAGCCAAAATAATCATTTTTTCCATCAAAAAACCTTAACAAGTTATGTTACAGAAAATAAATTGACTAATTTGAAAAAAAGCACCTATTTATGCCATATTCATTTGTGTTTTAGCTGCTAGCTAGTAAATTGAGTAGTATGGTAATAAATCAACTTATTCAAACGGCATAGCTGCAAAAGCAATCAAGACTTAGCCTGGATTCCAGATTCTAAGTTTAATTACGTTTCAAATTCACCTAACATTAATTTAAAGTGACCTCGCTGCGGTGAAAATATGTTACAGTAACTATATATCACCAATTCAACACTGTGCTATGTTTACCTTTAGAGTTGAATTATACTCGAGGTTTATCAGCAGACGCTACAGAGTTAGTCTAATAAAGACTCGGTTTACTCTATCTAATAGAATATTAAATTTTAAATAATAGCAATCTCGATTCGTGCCACAGTTGCCAATTTTAAATGGGTTGTTTCAGCCTACTTAAAGAATCGGGATACTATAAATATATGTGGGTTGGGTGGAAATTATACTTAGAAATATCACCAAACTGACCGTCGTTTAGCGGAAATTTCAATGTTCGAAATAAATGTAATGTCTTGGATAAGAGAAAACCCATATCATAAAAATGGTTTTGGTCTATCCAACTATTTCATTCATTAATATTTAAAAGCTTAGTATTTATAAAAATTAAAACGCATTTTTTTGTATTATTTCCACAATTGAATCATATTCAAACCCGTTTTTAGTCATGGCGAGCATTTTCATTTAAATAACTCTGTTCTCATTTATTATTTGAAAATGCTTGCGATAAGCGTAGCCAATGCTGATCAATATGTACAATTGTGAAACTAGTATAAAAAAAATGTTTCATTTTTATTAAATACTAGTGAGTACCTGGCATGCGTTGCAATGCCACTCAAATAATGAAAGCGTCTGTGTTTTAATTTGTTTACTCAAGTGCTTTTGGACACACAATATTTTTTGTGTTTCTGTCTTGTGCGTACACGAATAAATCAAAAGGTTTTCCGAGATGTTACTATTTGTACGAATTTGATTCTTTATTTTAGATATATCTGGATTGTGAGATTGATTTTTATATAAAATAAGACCTACTGTAAGTTCAAAATTAAAGCGCGAGAGTCGGGTTCAGGCTGGGCCGTGCCTGATTGTACTTTGCCTATATCACTCGCGCAAGTGTTAGCAAAAACTTGATAAAGTTTTATCGGAATCGGATGAACGTAATGGCAGTGCATAAGATACGAACAAACCCACATTGATTTTTATATATTAGATAATGGTTTCCACCAAGAATTTTCAGTTACTATCTTAAAAGTGAAAAAAGCTTTATATTATATTTGTCATTGTTTATGTAATGTAAAGATTCAATTATTTTATTACTATAAAATGTCTTTTTAATCAGAGCGTATCCTAGTAAATCACCTACACATTGGGCACTGAACCATAATACAAAGAGGTTATGTAATCAAGGGAATCTTTTCCTTCCCACGCCTCTGTAACCCTGAAGTGAAATATGAAGCCTTTCTATGTTTCGTGGTCTTTAAAAGATGTCTTGGCTTGTCTTATAAGATCTTCATTAGTGATGGTATTGGTCCAGGAAAACTGTAGTCTCTTGCCCTGTCCAAGACGTCAAGGGTAAACGAGTGTGTTTTTGCACAATTAGGTACGTAAATTGCTAATGAACTCAAACCTTATGTAGGCGGTATTATTTGGAGTCTGTTTTTAGTTAACAAAAAGCGGTTTTATATTATTTTGTAAAAAAACTGAAATGATTATTTCACAATCGAATAGAGGTGGTTAAATTCAACGCAAGTCTCTAACAGTAACTTCAACTTGTAACCTCAAAATTACCTCAAAACCATTTTTTATGTTTTTATTCAGCCCCTTTTCTTGAGATTTAAATATTTTTAATATATTTTGTAATATTCAATCTCCTGCAATTTATTGAATGTGATTAAGTTTTCTGTTACACACTTTATTGTTTGAATGATTTTAATGTGACACTATTGGTATGTTCATTTATGATACATTATTTCAATACACTATAATATCGCGGAAATTGTGTTTTCAGTCACAATTTGGTCATATATCAACAATCTGATATTAAAATAATAAAAACAAGTCAGTAGATGACACTTAATAAATGCATTTCAAATACATTTCCTCAAATATTAAAACAATTTACATATGATAGGATAAAATATCAAAGTATTTAATCTACAAAATTTTATTAGGTAGCTATTTCGGCTTAACGCCATTGTCAAAAGTATACTTAAACTTATTTTAGCTTAGCTATATACACTATTTAGAAGAGATGGACAATAGTATGTCATCTCACGTATTCAAATAACACAAGATGTATTGAAAATTAAATTATTCAATTTGCTAATTGTGTTTTTCTAAAAGTAGCTTACGTGGTGCTATTAATTAATCGTTAGAATAAATGCATTGCAATAGCTATCAGCTACCTACTACTTAATAAAATTTTGTATAACTAAATACTTTGATATTTTATCGTATTATAATGGAGTTCTATCAATTAAATGCCAATTCAATCAATAAATGAATGGTTAGGGTGTGATGGAACTTTGATATCAAATTTAAATTTACACGTTTCAAAATGTTTGGTTGGTTATCTTTACGATCAGTTGATAATACAAATTATTAGATCGGGGAAAATAGTTTTTTTAAACATGGTTGCTTTATAAAACGTGTGACATTCTGGTGGAAAATTTCAAAACTAAGGCTAGCTTGTACTATAATTATTATCACATAACATAAAACATCATTTTATTTGATGCAGAATTTATAATGTAATAATTATGTAGACCCGTTGAATTATTGAAAATAGCACAAACTGCGCCACTGTTTTCATTAAAAAATATGACGTGGCTTGGACAAAGTTAGGTCAGTTTAATTAATTCATCAAATTTAGGCAACGGGCAGGCTCTCTGAGGCAATTAACCGGCCCACCGTTAATTCGCCTTAATTTTAAATGTTTTTTAATATGAAAATATGACATTGCCTATCAGGTAATGAATGGCTTTATTGTATCTTACCAAGATGCTTTAATTGAATATTGCTAATAGAAAAGTATGAACAGTTTCAAATTAATGAATTTATAGAAATATATTTGAATATTGTGATGTGGTTGGAGAAAATCTTTCTTCAGATTATAGCCGTCGAACTCTAATAACCTAAATTATATAAACCTGCGCAACACTTGATTTTTAAAGATGTTTACAATTATAATAAACCCGAAAATAGTTACCGTTTTTTTCCATCACCAACACAGCTGTCGATTCTTTGCTACTTATGCCTAGTAAATTTAAATAATCATTGAAAACTTCATTTTCATACATCTATTTTTGCCGAATGGTTTTTAAAATGTTGATTATTTTATGAAATGAGAAACCCATCATGAGCATTATCAAGAGTGAAACTGGTCCTAACTATTATAAACATGTGGAAGTAGTACAAAAAAAATTATGTTTTATTTTTAAAATATAATGTCTTTCCACCAAGAACTGACAGTTAACACCTTAAAAGCGAAATGAATAACAATTTAATCAATAAACAATTTTTTTAATTGATTGAATTGACATTTACTTTGTAGAATTCCATTATAATAGTATAAAATATCAAAGTATTTAGTAATACAAAATTTTATTAGGTAGTTGACAGCTATTTCGTAGTCTCTCCTTCGTGATAGTTTTTTCTATCTATCTCTATAACTGAGATAAAATAAGTTTAAGTATAGTTCTGTCGATGCCTAACTATCAACTACCTAATAAAATTATGTAGAACTAAATACTTTGATATTTATACTATTGTTAATTTCTTCTAAATAAAATTTGGTAGTGAAAAACGAGTAACCACATAATGGCTATGTTCTGTAATTGATAACGCTAGTGCAAATGCTACACACAAATGATTATAATGCTTACTCTTCTCCTTAGTTCATTTACTTAGGAGTTAAACTATCTTGAACCAGTAAGCTTCGTTTGAATAATGTGCCTTCTGTAAAGGGTGCTGTCAGAGAAGAAGGTTGTCCGGATTGCTACCCCAAATATAAATTGGTCTTACTACCTTTCCCCTAGTTTTCCCGAAGCGAAAACTTTCAATCCCGAGAGATTGATTTAAATAAATTACTGTTCTTAAACAATCTTTTTAATCTGATCAGCAGAGACTTTGTCTTCGTTAGCTGTAGTATATATATTTTAAATGAAAAGTTTAATTTTAAAGCAGCATTTCATTTATTATTCTATTTTTATAGCAAATCCGTGGATAGTCAATTATATAAAAAATAAGTAAATGTTTTCAATTTTAACCAAATACCTATTTAAAGTTCTAAGTATTCTTCATTGTATCTCATTTATGCCAAAATACAAATGGACGTTTATTGATAGTTACTAAGAATATCTTAATACTATTACTTCTGTCTCAAAATTGTGAGAAAAATTTAGTAATATTGCATTAATTTAGTCTGTACAGATAGAGAAATAACCTCAAAAGCAATTTGGTTATCACTTCGATTTTGCGCGAAATGAGACTGAAATTGATAGAATCCAATATCTTGTGGTTAATAATAATTTATTTTATTCACCGTGACTACAATTTAATACATGAATATTTAACAGAGTAGTAAAAGGCTTTATGATCTCTGTACAGAATTTTTACCCTACCACTTCTACTAAAACTACGTAGAGCCTGTGAAGCGGGCTCTTAATTTATCGCACTCATTACGAGAGTGAGTTGACTATATTTTGTAATATATTGTAATATATTACATCTTACAATATCAAGAAAACAAGGAAACAATATTAGAATTGATATTTGTTGTCATTCAAAAATTAGTGTAATAGTAGTATTTAATTATTATTAGTTTACGATATTGGTTTAAACGAAGCAATAAATATGTTCTCAATAAGCGATATAATATGGCAACTATTCTACTATTTCTGCTTCAAATTTATTATTTTTATCTAAAATTGAACGTTCACGGTTGACATTGTATCGCTTTTTCATCTTACATTGAATAGGGAGACGTAGGTTACCGAAGAAAACGACAAACTCCTATCTTGACTAGTGCAGCCAAGAGCAGTCGAGACAGCTGTTACACTTTTGGCAATTACCTCACAACTGTCTTACCAAAGGACGTTCGTTTTATTTATTTAATACGCTAAAAGCTTTTGAGCAACTTGCTACTTGTAGTGCTTAAAACCCTGCATGCATTTAAAAGACAAAGCAAGGTTACTGTTACAATGAAAACTTATGTTGAATTACTATCACCGATCTATATAAATACTAAAATACATGTTTCAACCTCTGTGACATTTAATGATTTTTATACTGTATGCATTACCTAGTATTTTAGGTCAATCACGATAATATAAACATATTTTTATTCCTGCATTTTAATACATGCATATGTATTGTACTGTTTTTTGCAATTAAACACAATAATAAACGATTGTCCTAATATAATTTAAACACACATTGAATGATAAAAAAATCAGTGTAACTGTAAAACTGTATGTGGTCTATGGTACAAAACGTTAACAGTTTCATCAGCTTAAAGTTGGATCTAAAAATGGAGTGAGGTGCGTGGATGGATCTATTTAATACTATTTTCATACTTGAATTTGCAGTCAACTATCATTTCAAATATCCAGGAGAACTAAAAGATAATTTTTCTTTGTTAAAATCTGAGTCAGGTCTCACCCATTATTTAAAATCAGTTAAATCTGAAATGGAGAGTAAATAGTTGGCTTAACTTTTTGGGACAGCCTTTATATTCGTAGTTATCATACCACTCCACTTCCACTCTACTCCAGGTTTTCCATTGCATTGTCTAAAAAGGGGGAAATTTATTCAAATACTGTAAAGAATCGTTGTAGATTATTCAATGTTACTTTTTGATGAAATTAACTGCATTCCACTAATGAATCGTTAATGTGATAAGCCAGTAACATCTTTGTTATTACCAAGTTTGATACTGATTGAATAAGAAAATTTATATAATTGTTTCGCTTTATTTTAGGGCGGTGGTGGCGGTCCGACCCCCCTGACGTTAGGGGTAGGTGCAACATTTGGTGAACCGGCGGGTGGCCTTCCCCGAACAGCCACAGTGGTCACCAAATCTGCCTGTGAGCTTCTTCGAGTCCAGCATCACGACTTCAGGCTTGTTTGGGAGGTAAGACTCAATCATCAATAAAGATTTTTACGATAACAATAATAAACATATAATAATATCATTTGTAATTGAACAAATCCTCATAAAATTTTTATAAACAAATATTTATCGGTATTAATTGGATTAGGTAATTAAATGACATGTAATTAGTTAAACTCTTTTACATTAAGGTACAAATAAATCAACAATACATTTAGCTCGACAAGTATTATCAAATATGTTTATTAGTTATTTCCTCGCCACACCATTGCTTGAACTTATTTTTAACAAATTTTATTTAACGGTACTAGAAAAAACCACTATTTTTTTTATATTAAAGAGACTCTACCTACTGATGATTGAATATTTTTTGTTTTGTGTAAATTTCCCATAACGTTTCACAAATAAAGTTTTCGCATTTCGAAACTAATCTTACAAAATTAAAGTAATGTTTATGAAGTCAAGTCTGTTAACCCAATTCTATGTCACACATAGATAATGAATACAATGAATACGATGGCTTGATTGTTAAATTGTAAAACTGACTTTATAAATAACCAGCTATGTAATATTTTTAACACCGTTCAAATTACTGTAATTATAAAACAACAAAAGCCGTAGATAGCTCTTAACAAATTTAATCTATAAACGAACAATAGAAGAGAAAATTATTTCGTTAAAATGATTTTGTTTGAATAATTCATGTAAGTAATTTTCGCCATCAAAAGAAAGGTGACGTCAACATTAACAAAATAAACCATTTGTGAGCCCGCCTACGTACTTAGGCATGACATTTGTTAAAATAATGTGACCCAAGCTCACAAATGCGTGTCGAAACGAAGAAAAAGGTTGGCTTTATTTTTTTAGAGAGGTTTTTTTCCATCCCTCACACAAAGCAACGAATTGAGTATTCAAATTTTGGCGGCAGTTTTGTACACCTGTGCTCAAGCTCTTCGTGAATTTATTTATCATACCGTATAAAATAATATATTGTTTTTGCTTTCGCAAAATATTCTGGCCAAAAAAAAATAATAAAAATACCTAAACTTTATAATTGTTTTAATAAAACTATCTGTCGTGTATAATAATTACAAACAAGGCTCAGGACTGACCCTATTTTTTAGAAATAAACAGTTTTATTGAAAAGTTATCGTGAAAAATATTTTTCTTACTGGATGAAAAATGCAATTTGTTTTATTAATTAGTATACGATATTGCATTCAAAAGCACATAAAATACAATCCTTTTATAGTTATTTCCATTACTAAACACTGTAAAAATATTTATAAAATATAATCAGTACCAGTTTTGTTCATCACAAGCATTTTGAACTGTTTTAGCTAAAAAGTAGTGCCTTTGCAACAAATATTGAAAGTTGTACATTGAAAGTTACTGTAAAAATAAATATGTACAGTAAAAATAATTAGTCTATATTATGATTCTCTTTGCATACGGACATGTTGAAAGCAATATAAGCTCTATATTCTAGAAGGCATTTAATTATTTCTCTTAGAAAACCATGTAAGTCTTATCTCTACGTATCAAAGCTTTAGGTATTACATTCAAATTATATTATTTTAAAAAGGAAAATCGCAAAAAACAAAAGGAAAAAACAATTTCCCTTAGTGACGAGGAAAATAATATCTACCTTGGAAACGAAATTAATGCTTCCTTAATTATTTAAAGTTATTAAAAAATGTTTTTGAAATATTGTATAGTACAATGTCTTTAAAGTTTATAAATAATTGAAAAGCTATTTTAATTCTGAACTCACTCGCTAATTTGTAGGTATTTCAATTTAAATAACTAAGTAAATATTGTTTGTTAAACAGTATTTCTTTTAAAGTATAAAAAGCTAAAATTAAAAATAATAATATCTATTTGACGATCAGAGCTTTAAATTATACCTTTATTTGTTTTTCTTGCCTACTTTTGTTTGAAATATTTTCCTACAATGCTATAAACGTAAAAATAAATGAAAAAAACACGATGACAAAGCGATTATTGAAAAATGCTCGCTGACAAATAACGATGACATTACGATCGACGCTAACCTGCGATGAAAAAATTAAATATTTATGGGGCTGTACCGCAGCAAAAAAGAATGATTAATTTTCAATCGTAAAATAGAATACGAATTCAGCCGTAAGATAAGTCGTAGAAACATTTTTTTATGTTTATAAAACGTTTCAACCATCTTAGAGAAGATGTCCGTACATTATTCCAGTGTTGTAATATCACATCACATCTGAACACGCATGAAATTAGCCATGTATGGTTATAAGCAATTCAATTTATTGTCTAATGTCCAACAATGATCAAAATGACAACAAATTTTACTAAATTAACAATTGATTTCAGATAGCCCTTAAACACCTGGCATTTATTGTTTCCTGCTTTCTAAGCATGGCCTCAGATGTCACTTCTGATATTAAACTGAAAAAAAAATATTGGACTGATTAATACCAGAAAATTTCCGCCACTAGCGTGTGGGCATCGAATACATATGACGTATACCTCTTGTCATGGGCGTCTAAAGGGCTAAAAATACTTTTTGGTAATAAGTAATAAAACGTAACGCTATAGAATATTATAGATTATATGAGTCACTGAGTCGATAAACACGCTCCTGGCAATTTTTCAATAAGTGCGTTTTTAATGTACCTATGTACTCTATTTTTAGATCTATCAATTTTTCAAGTTGCAAATCTAAAATTTCTTGTTTCGTCCCTTGTTCGAAATCAAAAAAATTCCCATACTTAAAAAGATCGTTTTTACACCATCTCGATCTTTGTTTTACACGTTCGACGCGCTCCGAGAAAACGACAGTGTAAAAGAATATTTTAGTTTTCATTATACACCGGAAGACACAAAATAACTTAAATTATACTTAAAACTATCATACTAACCATAAAAGTTTTTCGTGATTTACTCAAAACTCCAAATACCTGCGGGAGCGTGTTTAAGGACTCAGTGACTCACATGTAATATAGAATTTTCTTCAAGCTATCAAGAATCTCAATAGATTTTTTACGAGAACTTTTTGAGTCGCTCAACCTGTTTTGTAGAGGTAAGGACAAAAATGATGAGGTTATAAAAGGTTTAGTGTAAGAATTATCACTCTTGCTAAGCTCCTTTTTTGGATTGGATGTATTGGAGAGAATATAAACAAAAATATATACATGCCTTTGAACACAAATCTATAAAGCGATCGAGAAACCAATTTAAGAAGTTGACGACTCGGCTATAGGAATGCAATAAGATAATTAATTAACATGAAATCGATAGACATAAAAAAAATAATAAATGCTACAAACTAGCTAACCGCCCAAGTTCACACTGTTAACTAAACTGCGATTTAAAAACATTTACAATTTCAAACTAAAACTTTTTACAATATCTCTGCTTAAGGTTAGATTTAGATACTCATAGTAAATTGGGAATTGTAAAAAACGTCTACGAAAGGGCGCACTAAAGAATCTATTGCTGAAACTTGTTTTTAGTGTATTTGCATTTGAAATGGGAGAAAACCGTCTATCCAGCTGGTTCTTTCCAGTAATTTAATACAAATCTTTTACATGCAAATGGCAGTCTTCTTTGAAAATCTCAATACGTTTAAATGCATTCAAATACTTTACTCGTCTTGGTGAGTTGTTTTTTATCTTCTTAGATTTATTTAAAAGCTGCTTTGTCTATCTATTTTGAGTCTCTACTACGTCAGAATTTTCTCGGAATACAAATAGTTATTTTTATGAAAAACAATATCACCTGTAGTATTTGATTTTAAGCCGCTAAAAAAATAATATCGTTCATTGGTAATAAAACTTTGAAAGCACAATTAAAAAACGAAAAAAGTTAATTTTTGTATTTGTAAACTAATTTTTAATTCATGTATATCAAAAAATATGTTTAGTTCAAATTTTATTAGTTGAAACCTATATACCAATCGAAGTATATTGAGTTTAATTTTTAAATAACACACCTTATGAGATTAGCAGATGAAAGAATAAATTTCGACACAAATGTGACTTAAATCGTCTTAAAAACCCAAAATTGAAAAATTGTAAAAGTTGAATTTTAATCATTGAATAATAAGTTGCCTGTAATCTAAATTTCATTTCAAAATACTACAAAATAACCACCATACGATTTTTTCACTCTAAAAACACTTGCAATACGTTTTTCTCAAAACCCAATTTTTGCACAAGTGCTGTTTTGCTTTTGGGCCGACAATATTCTCTGCCAAAATAATTTGACGAAAAGAGTACCGTCTGTTTTAATAATATTTTAATAAATACTTTTCTTGTACACTGTTTTGTCTGAAATAGTTTTTCAGTAGATTTTCCAGTACATAAAATGGTGACAGTCAATTTTTGCAGTCAAAGTAACAATCGCAGTGTCAATTTTTAGGAAAGGTATATAATTTGTAATACTCATTATTATGTAATATAATTGACCACATATTCAAAGATTTGCAATTTATATTCTTAATCGTGAAATACTATTTAATTTTTCACGACAAACTATGTTGAAAAAGTGGTTCTTTTTGTGGCAACCTTAATAGTTTCACTGGTCGGTTTTTGGCATTTTGGTCACAACAGCTCTGAAGATAAAAATCAATGGACTCATGAAATTTTATATCTGTCAATGAGTTGTCTTTGTTCTCCATAGACTTCTCTGTTAAATTCCAATATCGAAAATAAAACAAAACAATGAGTCATTACATAATATAGTCATGAAATAAAAAAAAATGAATTGGACCTGTCAATAGGACTTGTTAATTAGCCTATTTATCAACCGTTACTAAAGAAATATTCATAGAGGAAAGTGAATATAATTCTTATGGTTCCGAAAGAAAAAACATAGCATTTTGAAGCTAAAAAATTGATGATGTATCGAAACTAAAGTCCAAAAACCTTCCATAGCAACTAGTAATTGAAATTTTTAAATCAAATTTAAGATAATCTTTAAATGTAAATTTTAGTAGTTATTTTTATATTATAATAATTCCGTATAGTACTCCGGGTATAAAGTATTTATTAAAATAAAGTCAAAAGATATTTTATTTTATAAAATGTAAATTTGACATATTAATTAAGCTGATCGATTAGTAAAAAGTCTATAATACAGGTAAAAGGGCTTCGAAAATTTTGAAAGTCAATCCTAAATGAACAAATTAACAAAAATTAGAATTTGTGTTTTCATTAAAATTATCAAACAATAATTTGATAACGTTTTCTAAATAAATTGATTATTCATCAAATAATTTATTATTAATTAATGAGTTAGAGGGCAACTTTTAAGTAAGTTTGTAACGATCATTCAGTTTTGAATGCACACACTCACTCAACATAATAATACAACCAATGTTTGTGGAATATTTTGATTAATTTGATGAAATATTATATCATGAGAATACAGGAAAAGTTTCCAAATTACAATATAATTTTAAACTTTCTTCGCGTCGGTGGGCGAGTGGTCTCGATTATAGCGACGTTACGAATATTTTTTCTTCATTGTTGTCATTCAGTAATATTCACTCATAAATCGATCTTGGAGAAATCGGATTTGACCTTTATGACTTAAGTCCAGCTGGTATTTTATTCTTATGCCAGTTTCTTACACAATTTTTATATATTCATGATAATTATTTCAAAATTATTGTAGAAATAAAATATAATATTGATATTTTTTGAAAAACTCATGAAGAATATTGTAAAAATATTGAATAGCAGAGAGATTTTTGGCATGTACACTCAATGTGGTGCATATGGCTTCCTAATGAAGACTTTTTCCACGAGAACTGCTTGTTACTCAGTTACTTAACCTTTCATTTTCGAAGAGAGTAGGGATAGAAGCATAAGGCTAGGACAGACCAAGTGGTTAGCTAGTCGCTCGTTTTGCCCTGTTTTGTGGATCAGAGGGGGGTGGTAATTTAAGGCATCAAAAATATCCATGTATTTGTACAGAAATCCATTAATCGATTGAAAAATCAAATTATGAAACTTACCGAAGCCGTGTCTTTTAAATTATGAGTCTGCGTCGTATGAAAGTGAATTATTGTAAATTCAATTAAAAATATTATATTAAATCAACTCATGCAGTTGCACTCAGAATAGCAAAAATGATATAGAAATGAAGCCTGATTTTTTCACATTTTTGTAAAATACAAAAAAAAGGACTTATAACCAACAAATCTCTTTTAAATTAATTTGGAAATGAAGCCTTCGATGCTGACAAGATATGTTTTTGTATGCGTAGAATCTACGAAATGGGATTCTGATAAATAATATTTTATAGTATGCGCCGTGTGGCTAGGTTGTTAGAAATAATGGAGCGCGAATAAGAAAGGCTAGACGTTTTATTTCATAACGGCAAGATCTTGTTATTTCAGAAACGTCCCAGAACGTAATCTGGCCCTCGCTCACCTTTTTGATAAAGGTCACAGAACGTTTTACGAGATCATCGTTAAATAAAATACAAACACCTTATACTAAGCATATTTTTTGAATCATCCAAACGGAATCACAGCCGCCATTCCTTCAAACACTACCGTACAGCCTCAATCTGAATATCATTCTTGAACAAGATTGTCAGTACGATTGATCGTGTATGGTTTGCTTAGTACTCATGAAAAAGCTCTTTAGAAAATACAAATCTTCAATTTCATTTATTTTTAATTAGAACATTAAACTTAATAAAATCAAGGTCGAAGATTCAATTATTTGAAGTTAAATTGCCTGGCATTTTTAATATCTACAATGGATACAGGTTCTGTACGTATATTCATTTACCGAATGTTCTCTAGCTGAATTTGGTCTTACTAATGATTCTGTCAACAAAAAATTTGAAAAACGAGTTAGAAAAAACCCTAACGAATACTGGATGTAAGTGTAAATGTTCCGTTGGAATACGTGGTTAGTTCCTACGAGAAATTATTTTTCAAGCAAGCTGGAAGAGTTTACTTGAACTGAACGTCATTTGTTTTTAAACGAATTTGATACAAATGAGCCTGTTAATATTGTATCTTGAATACCACCGACTGTTTTTTTTTCTTCAATATGAAACACTCGATTGAGCATCAGCATTTTCGAATTTGTATAGCCTTACATGGACAGATTGACCTATAACTCAATTAGGTAGAATTGTTTCGTTGTAATGATGTCGAAGACTATTATTAAGTGTAAAAATGCTAGCAAGCAGCCCGTCTTGCTATTGGTGACAGCCTATAACGATTCTATTTTTTAAAAAGCTCTGATGATACAAAAAAACTGAGCAAATCTATGAAAAAGAATAAATATATTGAAAGCGATTCTTCATATTGTCTCACACAATTTTAATAAAATATTCACGTTTTGGTATAAAGTTTAACAGCTGTGCCATATTTATTTAAAAAAGACTTTTAAAAAAATTTGCGTACTTCTTAAAAGTTTTGGTTTATTTTAAAATGTTAAAAAAAAACTATTTTTTTAATATGTCACCTTAGCTGTCTCAAAGATATGACCAAATTTAGTTATAGAATAATAACAAAATATGCTAAAGTAAAAGTAAGCCTTGTCACAGATGGTACATCTGTAATATTTTCATGCAAGTCAAATTCTTTGTCTCCGTTTCACAATTTCCCCATTCCATAGTCATGAATGTAACAATCACTTAATCATTCAACCACGTAATAATTTTATTTTACGCTGAGCGTTTATTCAGATTAAATCGAAATTCTGTATGATTTTCATCTGTTACTATGTGTGACGACTGAATAGACTATAGTTTCACGGATTTTCAGCACATTTTAATATATATATATAAATGTACAAAGTATTTTAAAACTGTTCAAGTGTGCTTCGTAAACAGACGCTAGTGGTGAATAAAGGAGTACGGTGGCTTGATTTCGTTAGAAAAATGGACTTAAAATAGCGTAGGTAATGTGTAAATGTAAATTTAAAAAAACGTACGGTGTAGAACCTGGATTGGGCAAAATGAAAATTTGTTTACGAGTTTGACAGATAATTTAGAGACACTACATATCATGTACATATCAATTGCCATAATTCAAATTGCAGTATCTACATTAAATTATGAATTATTATTTAGTTGAGAAAAAAGACTTTTACTTACAGATCACTCACACGTTTCATATTTATCAATGTTACCATTGCACTTACTACAGTTTTATGGTTAATATGGAATGATTCAATGGTAACATTTATTTTAAACCCACAGTCTAATAAATCATTGAATATTTAATATATATTAAGGTGTTCTCTTATATATTACTCGGAATTGGCCAGTTCTAAGAAGTTTTGGTATATTTTAAGATTTTTTTTATCATATAATCGGATTAAGTATGTATATTTTCAAAAACAGAATAAAATAAATGCTAATATCAATATGTATGCTTCAGAACTAAAAGGTAATATGTAAATATAATTTAAATTTCACAGGAAATTGAAACTTTGATACGATGAAGTGTTACTTTGAAATAAACACTTCATATATGTATTGGAATTTATTTTTTTGTTTGGCTACTAAAAAGCGTGGCAGATTATTTCAGACAACATTATAATATATGCCAATTTTAACATTTTACGTGAAATATTTTAATATGTAACTTTAAGTGTCCATATTATTTATAATTTATTTTCACATACTCTAATATTATTCTTGTCTAATTTCTACTTTCTGAAGTATTCCGTGAAAATTATTCTACCGTAGGTACAATTTAAAATTTGGCAGCACGAGGCAGACTAGTGGCAGGGGTATTTCTTTTACCACGTCTTCGCGGTCACATACGATAGATAGTGTTAAGTGTAGCGATTCCTCTCTTAAGAGGCCACAAAGCCAGACCTGGGCACTTAAAGTATTACTGATCCGAAAAATGGCTGCTTTGAAGATTGAGTAGCTACTATAAAAACACCAGGTATAGCTTCTCGACAAAGTGAGCTTGCCTTTTCAATCCCTACGTGAATAATTCAAATAACTCTAAACAACTCTTAGAGATGAGAACAAAAAATAAATAAATGATAGCTTTCTAAAAACTATTTTTAGAAAGCTAAGCAGAATTTTCTGTAGCTTCAATAACAAACATTGAGAGAGATTTTCTTATCTAATATGAAATCAAAGGATTTTTTATGATTTAGTATAAAATGAGAAAACGCTCGGTCATCACAGCTGAATTCATACTGCCAATGTTTCGGTGTCCATAGTGTCCATTCTAGAATTCACCAATGGCCGTGAAATCGAGTGGCAGGAAAGAACTACTGTGCTATCACTTGGCAAATTGATCATAACTAATAAATAGTGAAACGTATTCTCATATCTTTTCTTCTAATGAACAAAGGTGGATTATTATGTGAGTTTCTTTTGAAATGTTTTCTTTATAATTTATTCATTGATGGACTAATATTTTTATCTTTTAACGTCAAATACTTTTTTATGTTTACCAGATTATTTTTTTCTCTTGCGTAGCTAGTAAGTGTGGAATATATACAGATATGTCTTATAATTTGAACATTAATAATTTTTTTTACAATCATCAAGAATAAAGTTTTTTTACTACATTGCCATAGTTTGTTCAAAGATACGAATCTTTTGCTACAATATTACAGGTCATAAGTATATTATCATTAACACTTGTGCAGTTAAGTTTAATCAGCAGTTTTATAGTTATAAAATACGATATAACAACGAAAAACTACTCATGTATTAAATAAACACTTTTCATAACGTTTCATTTTTCCACTCTCTGTCTAAATAAAACGGTAATTTAATTTACTTTCAAAAATCCTTAAAAATGATTTCTAAAATATTCTATATAAATAGACCTCATATATTTCCGCAAAATGTTTTGTTGCTTTTCGCGTAACGGCACTTTATAAAATAAATTTTGTATCAATGAAAATTTCAAATTAATGAAAAAGATGAAAGATTTTTTTTTATATACGTTACCATTCATATAAAATAATGAGCCATACTTTTGTGCAGTATCATTCAAAAAATTGATTTTGTGAAATATTCTAGGTACAAAGTGAAATCACTTTGATGTCCTACTAAAAATGAATTTTCCGGATTTACCCAACAAAGTAAAGGATAATTAACTTAATCAGACATCTGCTTGGGTTAATTGGGAAAAGGGCAGAGCCTTAACTCATTAACATCATTTTTAATGGTGCCGATAACAATTGTTAATGATTTATTTTATTGCCATTTCCATACAATTTAATTTATTTTCAGAGATACTGATACCCAAAAGCATTAAATTAATTTCTTTTATTCGACTACGTTTTAATAGAAAATAGTAAAACCGTTTATCCTATTCCAAAATAAATTCAATCTTCTTTCATTAAGCCTGTAATAAATTAACAAAGTCTGCTTAGCTAAAAATGTGAATTGTTTTAAAATTCATTTCGCCTTTTTCAAATGCTCTGTGATTTATAGCTAAACCTAACCGCTGAGTTTTCATTCATTAACTATTCATTAAATAATAATTTTCGAAAGTACTATTAAACCTCAAAAGTAATTTTATTTTGGTCTTAAAATTGTACATATATTTTTTTCATAGCAAGTTAAAGAGAATATCTAATCTAAAACTTTTGTTCTAGTGACATAAATTTATGAGAGAAATTGTCAGGGATATTTACAAAATAGTGTAACTGATAAAATTCAGCTCGGTTGAATACTTTATTTCTAAAATCATATACTATCTGGTGATGTCCGTTATAAATATATTATTTTATGGTGATGAAAGTAGTTTTTAGAGCGTAATTACATCACATTTATTACTTACATACTCTGATAATTGATAATGTAGTTAATTAAATTAAATAATAATGTAATACAAAAAACTATCGTTTGGTATTTCGCGTATTATAATCAGAACATTGTTTGATTTTAATATTTTAGTTACCATTGTAATTTATTAAATACCTTTCATATTTACCAAAATATTACATTATTGTTATCAGAAAATACAATATGTTCACAAAGGATTACATTAAGCTTACCCATTACAAAAGGTGTTCATATAAATAACCTGTTTTTGTAATATTGAATGCCCTTTTGAAATAAAATTGATGTAATGTGATTTATCGATTGTGTTTTGTTTAGGTAAAACCTATTCAATTCGGTGTAATAAAAATGATTTGTTAATACGGATCGTCATAGCATGCACAACCATACCATTGAATGCTAACAATATACGTAGTAAATATAATATTTATAATATAGACATACTTTTTAAAATAATATGAAATGCGTTTTATTATAAGCTATCATGACACAAATGATTGATATTTTTTCTTCTATGTGTCTTCTTTGTTTTCTATATTTGAAAAGGGTGGTTAACACTTTTCGCATGATTTGCGCATGTATATCGCGGTAAAATAATATAATTTCCCTCCTATTAAGAAGGATTTAGCGAGATTTATAAACTAACTAGACCTTTCATAGCCCTATTCTTCTTAACATTATTCTCTCCGAAAAAAGAAGCAGCTCTCGTAAGAGTATTTTCTGTTGACATTCTCCTTTAGAAGTCCATTTGCTTTACATTAAGAGAAGACATAGTTGAAAAAATATATCCTTAGCTGACAAAATTAAAGAATATCATCTAAATGGTTTTGCTATGTCTTACTAAGAGGCTTATAAACTATGTTTCTTCTCTTTAATCCACATTTCAAAATTAACCTTTTATTACCTTTAGTAAGCTAGTTAAAACATCTTAAATCTGAAAGGTTCTGAAAGGTATCACAGAATAGTTCTCATGAAAATACACTTGCATCTCTCTTACTTATTTTCGTATACCAAAATATTAATTACAGTGGTTAATTATTTCTTGACACAATTTTAAATACAATTCTGGTAAAATGGACAAAGGCTGTACATAATCAATCTACGCCTACTCACGAAATAAATAGCACTAAATAAAGGAAAGAGCAGTACGCCTGGAAAACGCAAGGGCAAAATCGCTTAATAGAATGAGATATTCTGTTATCGACATTAATGGACACATACAATAAGGCCCTCTTTTATAAAGGGTGCTTTGAATTCGAACAAATTGAAAAATAAAATGGTTTATAAAATTGACTAACAAAAAAAGGGTAATCATTATTTCACCGTTCTGCCTCTGCGCAAATATATATTTTGCCTACGAAGTCTTCAATTTTTTGTGATTCTTGTGAAGTAAATAAAAATGTTTTTCTCAGAAGATTTTGTTCAACTTCCCGCATGCTATATAAAGAATATTTTACGAGCAAGTAAAGTTATGCTTTTTTGAATAATATCATTGTAAACATATATTTTTACAGCATCTGAAATATGTTTTATTACATTATACAAATATACATAAATACAGTAAAATATCTTTTACGCGAGATACTTAGTTTTCTTTTAATAAGCGCAAAACGGCAAAAAACCATGAAAATTCAATAAGGTTACAATAACTTAATCACATAAATTTAAACAAAATCTATAAAATATGTATCCAAAAAGTTAATTAATAAATTGTATTAAAAGTTGTCATTTTAGTAAAGCTATATATATGCATGTTAATTTCTTGTATACAAAAAACTTGATATTCGTATATTATGTATGTATACACACACGATGAGGAACTTCCGAATTTTGAATACTCACTACACGCACTCAGAAACTGAAATTTCCTTAAAATATTTATTTATATATTTCATGCACAGCCACATAAAAAAATAATCAACTGTATAAAGTTTGAATTGTATAATTTTTTCGCGTTTCTCAAGTTGTTGTCACTATGGATTAACTTTTGGTGTCTTCATATATTATATTCGAGAATCTGGATGAATTCGAAATTCACATAAGTATCACAGAAACATTCAAAATTTGAATACATGTTTTAATGTCGTCCTATCAAGTACCTCTATACGGTAGTATAAATTAAATGGATATATTTGAATACATTTAAATATGTACATTTACACAATTACATTATGTGTGAATGTCGACTACTGTGGCGTAGTGGCTGTAATTTGTGCTTCAACTTTGCGATCCTGGGTACACATCACCAATTGGTCATTTGCATATTGTCGTACTAGAGCAGGGGCTGTCAAACTCTTAGACCAAACGAGAGAGAAATACGAGCCAGACAATGATTTCTAAAACAATTGAGAGCTATAAATATACACATTTAGTAATCAGACATTATTTATTTAATAAGTGGATGAGCTTATTTAGATAAAACTGGAGCAACTGTTGACATAGTAAATGTATATAATTATGTAGAAAAGAAATTAAAAAAAGAGCGATTAATTTTTTTCTTGGATTCTCGCTGTACTTTTTACATGATTTTTGTTCTATTCTATTTTAATATAAAAAAATATTCGAGAGCGGCAGTTAGGCGACCCCTGGTCTAGAGCGTAATTCTCCACTCCACAAATTACAACTTTCAGACCAGAACAAAAAACTAGTTACTTTATAATGAGTTTTTCTACATAAAAAAGGACGTTATTTTTTTCACAGTTTTGTTTTGTAATTAAGAAATGAGAACCTTTTATATTTTTTTTCATTTTCATATAATTTAAATATATAAAAATGAATATTTGTTTTTTTGTTCGTCTTCTATGCGTTCCTTTACCATTCATCCGATTTCGATGAAACTTTGGTGAGTTGTTGTGTGTACATCCTGTGATTTCTGAAGACAAAAAATTAAATTTTAAAATATAAAGAATCAAATACCTTCAACTAGCGATGTCTCTTAATCAGACGAAAAAATAAAAAATAGAACAATACGGAAACAATAGCATATATTGTTTAAAAAGAATAAATTAATTACTATAATTAAAAAATCGGGCTTTTTTCGGACTGAGAAAAATAATTCTGGGCTTCGGGTCGGGTTCGCGTAACAAGTGTAATATTGAGACTCGGGCCAGGCCTGAAAATGACAGGCTCGGACCGGGTAATTTTATGAAATTTCTTCCCGTACATTTCTCTAATCTAAAAGCACTTCAATAAACAGAACTAAAACATAAACCCTTACTTTCTTTGAGTGGCATTGCAACGCATGCCAGGTACTAGTATATTATATTATTGAAGAATTAAAAAATCTGTATGTGGCAATTTTCATACTGGAATTTCTTTTCTGTCTGTTTAATTATGGAAAACTATTTATAAAGCTTCTAGAGTTTCTAGAAGTATTGAAGATTTATACGATTTTATGATAAAACTTAAGGTTTCTATGAACTGTTTTTGTGGAGCGATTTTCTATATTTACAACCAATTTTCATTTAGTTTTCATCCACTATTTTTAATAGAAAGAAATTTAAATATGGCCGTTGGATAAATTTTATGTTTATTTATTCAAACCACTCTCCTGATTTATCGAAAGTCAACAATAAATACTGCATTCGTATCAAAAAGCTTGATTTAGCGACGGCTTGGAGAGTATGCAGTACACTACTAAATAAAATTGATTTCACATAAAATCCAGAAGACTGTACCAATAGCGAATGGAAAATTTTCGGAAAACACTGCATGGCTGAAACGAAATAATATAAACCTTTACTAATACTTTGTTTTTATCTTAAATTTAATTTCTTAATAAGATATTATAATAGAGTATTAAAATGATCTTTTATTATGTAGCTCGACATACAACTGATGATCTTTAGTATATTTATATAAGATTTTCTACGTTTGATGCATGTTAAAGATTTATAATTGATAATTGCGTTCCTTAAATTCTTAGCGGAGATACTTATGAAAATTTACATCAGAGCAGGGGAAAGTATAGAACATTTCATAAATAAATTATACAATTTTATGGTTTAAAGTTTATATACTTACATAAGTTTTGTCACTCCCGGGTTTCGCCTTTCGGCCTCATCAGGTGGTCAAGTCTACCGAAGAGTTGGAGATCATTCGTGAGTTGTTTTGATATATCTGTCGCACTGGTACCAGCTATAATTCCAAATATTATAAATATATACGTAAAAACATTATTGTTGTTTAACACTACATCCCTAAGACGCCAATTTGGTGATCAAACAGCGAGCGACTGATAAATAAACACACGTGTAAAATAATTAGTCACAAAATTGAATTACGTTTTTTGTAACGCTGTGGAATATTTGAATTATCAACGGGTAGTGAAATGGTTGTTGGTAACGTTATTTGCTCCCTGATGACTGTCCATAAATGAAAAAATTATCTATACACACGCGACGATGTTTATGTAGAGGTGATTCACCGGAAAATTGGACAGCACGTGGAATTGTTTAATCACGGTTCCGTAATTTCCGTTACACCATAATTATAAAATCGATAACCTGAATATGTACAATAGTAACGTAATTGTAACACACCAACAAATGTGAGAGGTTTAGGTTTTAAATAATTTGTTGGTAATCGTAGAATATTCCGTTACTACCCGTACTGTTTGTAAAGTCATTGATTTGAAGCTCGTCAAGTTTTACTAACACTCGATGTGTTTGCCAACCAAAAAGAAAATTAAACGATCAGATACAAATTTACTTCTTCACTACAAAACAAAGCATGAACATCTTTCTGAATAACAAACTTCAGCTATAGGAAGAATTCGGTTTATTGCAAAATTGTTTCACTTATAAGGATTTGGCATTTAGTTTCTGATTATTTGCAAAAATATAACTGTTTCCGTTATTCATTTCTTTTGTTAGATAGTCTTCTTTCATATATTTATTTATACGTGTTTATGGAACCCACACCATGAGACCTGTTTGTATTGATTAAAAATCATCACTAACAGAGCTGCCGCTTGACATCGAAGTCTTTTCGAACTGTATTAAAATTACATTGCGAAAACAGTATACCTAGGCTATCATAAATCTGTGCCTTACTCATCATAGAAGGATGAGGCTTGAAAAAGACTGGTAGTTATCTAATCTCTCCTGTTACACCCCGTTTCTATTATCGAATAGGTAAGAAGGAATGATAATGTAAGTTAATTAACTCTAGAATAAAGTCGTTATCTTATTGGCGTATAAATTTCAAGCTTTGTTATTCCTTCGCTTAAAATTACATATAAATTAATCGCATTCACTTTAGAAGGATTTCTTTAAACTATCAACAATTCAATTGACTTTATTAGAGTAAAGTTTCGTAAAGAGAATGCATTCAAATGCTAAGTAAAAATAAAGTGAACGAAAGATGGCTTATTTATTTGGATCGACTTTTATACACGTTTGATTTATTTTATTCTATCACATAAAATTAAACGTGCTTTTAAAGCAAAGTAGATTCGCATAAAAAGCAGTGAACAAGTGATGGTTGTTTGAGACTTTGATTTAGTAAAAATGTTTTAAAATAACCTAGTAGCTAGAGTCAAAATTGATTAAGATATAAAATAGCTGATTAAAATTAATCAATACAGTTACTGATCATTTGAAAGTCCATTAGAAGTTCAAAGAATTATGTTAGGGTGCAACTCTCTATTAAATATGATAAAATTGCGTCTGAATATAGTTTTCGGAGGAAAGTTTCTCTGCTGCAAAATTGTGATAATTATCGCCAATTGAATGAATGCACATTAAAATAAATTTCAGTGTTTAAGTATCCCATACTAAATTTAACGATTTTTGGCAAGATAAAATGTTTCTGGTTATGATATCAGGATGTTTTGAGGATATAAAATGTTGTTCACAAATCGCTTTCTCGACCTTGATCAGGGAGGGACTAGTGTATTAATATTCATATATTTTTTATACAGATTCTTAAGTCAGGTGAAAAATGATCGTATGTAAATATTCATTGCTCATTGATTCCCAAACGAGATTTAGACGGAAGTCTTATAGAGTTACTAAACAGCCAATGCTGCGTGCTATTATTGATTTAATATCACCAAGTAGAACAAATTCTATTGACTATTGATTGTAAAAAGTCTCCTATCATTCCACTTAATATTCTGTTATTCATTCAAATAATTGAATCGACTTTAAAATATTTTTGCCGTACATTACAGTATACTTCTAAGAAATATTGTAAATTCTATTGTTTCATATTTTATTTCAATATTTTTTATAATAATAGAATTATTCAGCCGTCTCAGATAATACAATTTTACTTAGAGCTAAAAATTTATCTTGAAAATGGTTTTAAATTGAACTTATAAAATGAGAGTATGGAGAGAGTATTAATCTTTCCATCAATACATACCTTTTATTGAATTCTTAGAAAAAGTAAGTATATCAATCATCTCAAGTGGCCATTGAAAGAACGGAGAGTGATCCTTATCCATCGAATATAATATATTGAATTTTCAAATGGAATAATACGCAATTAATGTTAATCCATCAAAGTCTGACATATAAAGTGATGAAATTTCATTGACGATATAATATCCTTTTTTAAATCGATAGTTACTCTAGGATTTTCAGTAATAATTGATGACCATGATTTTTCTCTAAAAACGATTTAGTCTTCCAAGAAAATTTAGTATTATATGTACACCCCAACACAGCAGGAAAATTTAGAAAGCCTTAAATAGGGAATGGGTAAGTGCTGGAGCTTTTTTAAGGTGATATCTAATAATGATAACAAATATTAATCAAAACTTACACAAATAAAAAGTTGAATCAGTTTTTGTTGACTCACGTATTATTTTTATGATAGGCAGACTTGGAAGCATAAATCCAAAATGACAAAATGATCAGGAGAGCAAAAACAAAGTCAAACTCTGAAGTAAATTTTTCACCAATAATAATTATATTATAGTTATTATTTTTACTATTCTTATCATAAGTGTCTAGATATATACAAAATGTCATTAGAACAAGAATAAATGGACCATAAGACCATACAAATATTTATTTAATGAGCAAACTTATACTTTTGGGACCAGAATATAATAATAATTACATCACATTTATTTCAGGTATAAATTAGTCTAATAGACGCATACATTTATTATAATTTTTGTACAGCATCTGCGATCAATACTTTCAGTGCCACTGAAGCGTTCTTATATCTGAAATGTTTTT
This sequence comes from Himalopsyche phryganea, assembly GCA_022494535.1. Taxonomy (NCBI): domain Eukaryota; kingdom Metazoa; phylum Arthropoda; class Insecta; order Trichoptera; family Rhyacophilidae; genus Himalopsyche; species Himalopsyche phryganea. The sequence goes on along the minus strand of JAGVSL010000001.1, from coordinate 5,679,365 downwards.
CGTACTGATCGTAAAATTACCAACACTGGAGTTACAGTAATAAGTTCCCATCATAGATTTACATTTGAATTTCTCATGTTGTATATGGCGCATTGGCAGTCAGTGGCACCTTATTTTTTCTTTATTTTGAACGATATATCAAATATTAAAAAATTATAAATATACATATTCAAAGTTTTTATATCAGTATTGAATGTTTGAAAAGTTCTAGATGCATCACATTTAATCTTAATTTGTTTCTCAACGCGAGGAATCATGTGCTACACAATAAAGTTCAGTTTTAATTTTAATTTAATTTTAGTTAAATATGATTATACTTTATTGGTCACTTTGTCACCTTAGTAACATTTTTTTTTCATTCTTATTGGTGTACAGACTGAGTCAGAAAATATAAAAATCAACCATGAAAATTAAGCTTTGGGTATATTTAGATTAAACGTGAAGAAGGTATATTAAACTGATAATTATATCGAGTTTGTAATTCTATTGTTAAAACATCTTATACAATTATTCATAACAAACCCTTAATGACGAAGCCATATAACAATACTTTCTGATAATTGAATGAAAACATATAGCGATATTATATGAAAACTGATCCTTCTTGGCAACGTATTACTTTATGTATATGGGTATATATGCTCATTATAAAAATTATTAATTTCACATTCTTGTCTTCGGGTTTCAAAGCTGTAAATTATTATTACAGCATCAACAATAAAGGAAGGCTTAAAATTATCATAATTTAACGTTATTTAATACTTTTCTCTGTTGGAATATACAATTAAAATATAAATCATTAAGGAAAAGAAGACAAAATATGCAATAAAAAACGTTTTGAAATTAATTTTGCAGTGTTATAAATATATAATTTACAAGGTAGAAATCAATTATTAATTTTTAATACAATAAGTAATTTTTTTAGAAAACTTATCAATATTGCATAATATAAAAACGAACAAATCAATCAATGTGAGAATCAATAAGTAAAGCAATTATTTTTCACACTTTTTTAAGCTTTTATCTGTTTGAACTCTAGTGTGGCAGTTCGTTCACGTGATAAGAATTCGTTAGAACCGATCGCTGAGAAATGGGAAAATCTTTACATGGTCCATTGTATTGTAACCGAACACAAGTTTCGTATGTATTACTCAAGAAATACATCAAGTATCGATAAACTTTATTGGGATGCGAAAAGATTGTTCCTATGGTTTATTACAATAGTGTTTTTTTGTTTGTTATCGGGTAGATACAATCAAAGAAATTAATTTAAAATTTAAATAATACAATATTGTCTAAGCTGTTTTACTGGTTTCCAAATGGGCATGAATAAATTAAGCATTTCATGACAAAAGAGTAATTTTGTTAAGTGATAGTTACTGTTCTGTTGAGATCGAATCTTTAGTATTAATGGATGCTCTAAGTAACTTCTCTGGTGACCTTCTTCAATCTATTTATCTATATATATAAAAATGAATGTTTGTTTGTTTGTTTGTCCTCCACACGTTCCTTTACTATTCATGCGATTTCGATCAAACTTTGGTGAGTTGTTGTGCACATACCCGTGAAGGTTTCTGAAGAAAGAATTTGAAATCTGAAATCTAAAATCTAAGAAAAAGTATCAAATACGTACAACTAGCGACATCTCTGAACTAGATGGAAAAACGTTCTGAATTATTCGTGTACTCAAGAAGACTATGTTCTGGTCATGAGTCAACGATAAGGCAATAGTATTCATTGCTATATTGCTGAAATAGGTTATTTCACAAGTGCTATGAATATCGCTGGAAATATCGAAACAATAACATTTATTGTTTGAAATGTATAAATGAATTACTATATTATTAAAAAATGGGCTTTTTTCAGGCTGAGAAAAATAAATTTGGACTTCAGGTCGAGTTCGGGTAACAAGTGTGATATTGAGACTACGGCTCGCTCTGGCCGGACCGGGTAATTTTATGAAATTTCAGCCCTTACAGAAAATTAAAACACAAACCCTTTATTTCTTTGAGTGGCATTGCAACGCATGCCGGGTACTCACTAGTTATTTATAAAGTCTACTGTGATTAATAAGTTTCAGCAATCGCCATAAAATATGTGTTGGCCCAGTGTGATTTGTTTCTTTCCTACTGACGTTATCTGCTCCCGAAAAATAGCAAGCCTGACCTTTTTATTCTTACTCTTTCTGCAACTAGTCTTGAGGACGTTGTACGACTAACTAACAAGCATTTCTTATAGGCTGACATAGATTAAACAATAGCAAGTAACAAATAATTTTCTAAGTTTATTCACGAATAAATACTTTCAAGAAACTTATGAGTCCATTAAAGTTTCACTTCTAAACAACGTTACATTGATTTATAATTCGAGACTAAATCTAATATAAAGTTTAGTAAGGCAATCACGCGGAGACTAAGTATAAGAAACAAAGACCCTGAGGTTGGTTAGTAGGCAAGTGAAATCAAATTTACTTGAACCATTTACATATATTTTAAGGACACGGCTGATATGCCCGCAAACAATGTGACCAGATAGTATTTTCAAAATTAGATTACCAGCTGCAAAACTTTTCGACAAACTTACGAATAAATATTTTTAATATAAATCCTTATATAATCATGCCCCTAGGATTACATTAAATTTTTCTATTATTCAAATTACAAAATCGTCTATAGTTAATAAAAACCAAGATTTTTGAACAAAAAATAAATGAAAGCTTTAGGCTTAGCCACTTAAAAGATACAGATACGGTGCATGGATGGTGAAATTCAAGATACTTATCCAATGAAACAAGCTGTTGTGAATTGATCATAATGGTGAAGGTATAATGTGACAGAGCTCAAATCTTAATATTGGCTTACTGTTATTCTTTCTACACTTTTTTGTTTTGTCTTGACTTTTAAATGTCAAGAAGTGATATCAATAAAATCTTTTTTTCGTTCCAGAAAAACAAAGACCTGATGTCGGATCTACTGGCCAATTGCAAAATAAAGAATGGTAAGTGCATTTAAAATATCGTTTTTAGTTGTATTTTGGATTGACAAAATAAGCAGTAAACATTCGATGAATTTCTGTAATTTTATTTTATGTGTAATACCTAGATCATTCATAAAAAAAAAAATATTGTATTCACTAATAAGAAATCTGTATGTATAGAAATTTGAAGTTAATATAAATCAGCAACCAATTTCAATAACAAAAAAATATTCAGTTCAATAAAAATAATTAAATTCTGTAGCACTTTCAAGGCTTTGATTTGACTTAAGTTATCGTGTTTGCGAAGTATAACTTTTGATTAATTCGTTCAATTTTCATACGGATTGTATGCTTTAAATATCAAGTTACATCTTTCCAAGGTAGGCTCACTTTTATTTCTGGGATTTATTAAACCCTTCTAAAATAATTTGTATAAAAATTTAAGTAAGATAAAAAAGTTTTTAGGTAGGTAGTTGAGAAATCTTATTTTATTCACCGATAATTCTCACATTATCACATTTAATTATAAAGCCAATCTTTTTTTGTAATGTTATCTCCCGATAGTTTTTAATTCACTAATATATACATTTAAAATTAAATTGATTTTATAATCTGGATATCTATTTGACAGTATTCACACTTAAATTTGGATTATTGAGATTTTGTACACTTCCATGTATTTTGTCACTAACGACCCGGGTTTCGCCTTTCGGCATCTTCAGGCATTCGAGCACACGAATGGACTCGAACTGAGAGACAGTAAACAGTGTCTAACGCTTATATAGAAGATACAAATGCGACAAATATCAGTTACGAGGCAATACATTATACGTCTGAGAGCCACACCGATACCTGAGTTAAAATTTCGGAAATCGTCCTAATCCTTATTTTGTAAACACCATATTACCAGAGTGGCGAATTGCCGCTTTTCAACTTCTTTTAGAAATACCAGTGATTTTACAATTATAATAGTATTGTGGGTTTTGACGGGATGTAATTCGACGAATGGGTAAATATATACAATCATTCCAATGTTCTGATACCCTTATATCTAATGTACGTGTGGTTTTACCCACATAGAAATGTTGGCAGAGAGTTTTTGCAATAGAACGCCGGTCTAACACTATCAGCGAGTTGTTTTTTAATTTTAAAGCTTGTGCAACCTAAATAACTTATTCTATGCAAAAACACTCTAGGCAAATTACTTATTAACAATAAAGATAGAGTAAACTTTAAGAACAAATCTGGTATTTATAAATTACAATGCAATGATTGCCAACATTTCTATGTGGGTAAAACCACACGTACATTAGATATAAGGGTATCAGAACATTTAGCTGCCTTTAGACTAAAAAAAGAAACTTCGACATTCGCAAATCACTTGCTAATGGAGAACCATACGTTTAATGCGGATGATGGGGTTAAACTGTTGCATAAAAACATGGGGGATCATAAATTATTTTATCAGGAAATTTTAGAAATTAATAGAGGCCAGTTATACTCCTTACCAATCTTGAATGAGCAGCTGAACCTTCCTAATTCTCCGCTATTATATCCGATACGTTGAAACACCTAACAGATTTCACTAAATGTGGAATGATTGTATATATTTACCCATTCGTCGAATTACATCCCGTCAAAACCCACAATACTATTATAATTGTAAAATCACTGGTATTTCTAAAAGAAGTTGAAAAGCGGCAATTCGCCACTCTGGTAATATGGTGTTTACAAAATAAGGATTAGGACGATTTCCGAAATTTTAACTCAGGTATCGGTGTGGCTCTCAGACGTATAATGTATTGCCTCGTAACTGATATTTGTCGCATTTGTATCTTCTATATAAGCGTTAGACACTGTTTACTGTCTCTCAGTTCGAGTCCATTCGTGTGCTCGAATGCCTGAAGATGCCGAAAGGCGAAACCCGGGTCGTTAGTGACAAAATACATGGAAGTGTACAAAATCTCAATAATCCAAATTAAATATTGAAATTCCATCAAGCACCCTCAGTCGATGTCTTAAAGTATTCACACTATTTTTTAGAGAACTTTTTTGTTTAAATGACTGAGGCTAAATTTCAAACACTATACATTTTATATTGTAGCAGTTGATTTTAGAAAAAAAGGTTCAATATCAGTCTGAATTATCGACAGTTAAAAAACTTGCGATCACAAGAGGCACAGCATATAATTATCAATCCAATTATGTCGTCATCCTCCTAATAATTATATATAAATAGAAATTATATGACAACTATGATCAATCTATACGGAACAAGATTACTCAAAAGCGCGTTACATTAATTTGATCCCAAAATATATTAATATCGCACATTTTGACAATCAAATAATTGCTTCTTGTTTTGCAAGTTGTTAAAATGTGTATTTTTAGAGCTATAATTTTACATATTTTTGCTATTCAAAACTAAGATATATTATTTTACTATATATATACTATTTTTATTAAAGATCTGAAATTTTTCCAATTACGTTTCGTTTCACGTTAGTTTCAAGTGTAAGTAATGTTAAAATTGTCGGAAAATTCTGTTAGTTTTCGGAAAATACGTAGATATTTAATTTTGCTCACATTGAAATGAATTCAGAAACTTTTAGTATTTCTAAGCTTTGAGGCTTATTGCAAATAGCAACCATACCCATGAACAAAATAAATTTGCACATTTAATGTCATCATGCTATTTAAAATATATTTATGATGTGTAAATAATTCACAACTGAAAAAATTTTTGATGCTATTATTACGATTAATTTCAATAGCAGAATATCAACATTGCGACCTTATTCACGGTTGTATGTTGTATAGCTTACTTTTAAATATAACTTGTTCTTCTATGTCATACGTTCATTCACTTAATTTTAACTATGTGCTCACCTTCCCTTTCCAGAGGATTGTTCTTCTATACACATGTTTTTTTGAAATTTAATAAAGAAGTGCTACAACCATATTAGTTATCTTAACACATGTATATAAACTGAGTATTGCTCTGTATTTTGTAGCATCAACAATTGTCCCAAATGATATAACGAAATTTCGCATTCTGGCAAGATATTCTAATAAATATCTTTGAGGTTCAATAAACTCAAATATGCGAATTGGATAATATTGTTTGTGGATATTATAGGCGACCTTGACAATGATAAGCAGGTGGTGTGTATATTGACTTTTCTACAATCATACCAATCAAATTGGTATTCAGTTTGTTTCTCCGTAGATACATTAACAATAATAATGTACGACGTAAAATATCTGTTTTGTATGCGATAGTTAACCTCACATATGAAATAGTAATCTTTCTTGTAAAAATAGTGTATAAGATTCGTGGGTTTCATTTCAACAATTCAAATTCTAAGTACAATGCTGATTCAACAGCTTTTCCAGTTTTCCCGTTTCATCGTATCAATTTTCCGGGAAATCCTTTCGGGCAAACTGCCTTGTTATTTTTACTTTAATTTATTGCCTGTTTTATTTCTTGAAACATGTTTTTATAGTTACTATGTATATGTTTATAGAACTGATATAATTAACGACATGAAAACTTTAAATATTTGATAGTGAATCATAAAGTCTAGTAAACACAGCAAATAATTTTATTTGAATAACAGGACCAATTTCGTAAATCTTTTAACCGATACCTCTTTTCAAAGGATAAAAAAATCAATTCAGTTTAAATTCAGTGTAAATTTACTTGAAGTTGTCAAGCATATTTACATTAGAACTCATCTACAGACATTGTTTTAAGACATTTAAACAAACTTTAAGTGTCACCCAGAATGAAAAAAAATTGCTCCATCCCCCTGGATACCTTAAGCGTACCCATAACGGTGACTGTTTTCCCTCGTTGGATTTATATGCTTATTCTCTGTCTAAGGTGTTCACTTGAGTGGCACTCCGTCGACCAATTTCCACCACCATTCTCAATGCAGAGGGTACCCGGGGACTTAACGTCTCAAAACCCAATGGACAGAAAATGAAATTTAGCGACAGACGTCGTATTTTCTGGATTTGCTGGTTTCAGCAGTGAGAGTGAGAGCCCGATGGCTCAGCGGACTTATTCACGTGAGGTGCCGCGATTGTATCCACTACAGTGATATCTCAGACCATGCATCGTCCCTCTCTCCAGGGGATTATCGTAATGCCGTCGGCCCTCTTGCCATTCTTGCGACAAACTCCCAGAGGTTCCAGTCTCGATGGGACCCCCGATGAAACCAGAGAGCGGAAGATCAGGTCGTTAATGGCAGAGTGCCGACTGTGTCTACATTTTAATGTTAAATAGATCGAATCTTGGATTTGCGATCACTTTATCATATTTATATATTTTTTACAAAACACTCTTAATCTTCTACATTCAAAAATTATAGGATTTTAATCAATCTAGTGACTACTTTTCTATGAAATTTATTCATGTAGGCTAAAACAAATAGTCAAAAAGTTATTTAAAAAAAATGTAATTATACGATAGTTCACGTTTACACATTCAATCTATACTATAATTACGGTAAGTATAGGGCATATAGACTCGTTAAAAGAACTGGTTGAAAGTTAGTCACTCAGTCTACCTTTTTAGGGAGTATAAGAACATAAATATGAGGTTAGGACAAGATTAATTGTCAGCAAATACCTCTATCTATACCTGACTTTTTATGATGGTATCGGGTTAAAAGAAATGTGAACATCACTGACTCGCCATGTGTTTAGATACTTTATAGGAATTTAAGCCCTTGATCGTGAAACGGATTAGAGCGGAACACCAAGGCTGTTTCCAAACATCTTCAGGGACGGGCTTTTGCTTTGTGATTATTTTACAAATAATATATAAAATATTTCTGAGATATTTCTTTGTACTTTTTATAAAAGTCTTCTTTTACGTTGAAATTCATTCATGTTTACAAAAATAAATGAAAAAGGATAAAGACCTAACCATTCGTGAAAGGATTGGATACACCCTTTTGATGTATTTAAGAAGAAATATCATGAATTTTATTTGGGCTGCATCATATTTTAAGAATAAATATTATTAATTGTGAACATAGCTGGCAAGCGCTTCGTAAAATTAAATAATCATGCCCCTCCCCCAAAGTTTTTTAATATCAATTTTATTATCGCTAAGGCAATGGTGTTAAAATATAATTTAGTTCCACAGAACTGTGGATTGTGTTGTAATATTCGAGGGACTAAATTCTTAGCTATTTTTACTACACTACAATGAAGTTCTTACAAATAAATTCTAATAGAATCAATAATATTCAAATATTATTACTAAAAATTTGTTAATGCACTGTAAAAATAGTACTAACTGTAAATAAGTGATATTAAATATATGACTTTGTTGACTGTTTTAACCTACATATGTATCAAATATGACAGTAACATAGAAAAATCTAGATGACAGCTTGATGAAGTATATTTACAGTACAAAATGAATATATTGGAAATTGAAAAATAAAAATAACAAATTGTACGTCAATAACGAAATGTCGAAAGATAAAATACGCGAGTTTGTTGATCATTCGTACTGACGGCTCATTAAAGGTTTATTGTTTTAAGAGTAATAGTTTACTTTGGCTAATATCCACGTACGTATAAAGCCCGTGATCTGGTGCGTTTACGAAATATCATGCGGTTTATTATAACATTTAGTTATTTGGTTTTGGTGTAAATTTTATATATAAGTATGTAGTCCTTCCATTAAAGATTTTTTGTAAAGCAACTTCAATATATGGGAAAAAGGAAAGCTCTAAAGTTATGCAACACTACAATTTTTTTAAATACTGATTTGGATTGAAGGTACACGAAAGACTTCCAGATGATTTTCCAAAACGATTATTTTTAAAATAGATTTTATTAAGTTATGACTCCAGTTAATTCCATTGTATTCCTCCAATCAAAGATTTCCTATTAATTGCGAAAACAGTTGATAATGGATTTGTAACAATTCATTCATTTTTAAACAATACGAAAGTAATGAATTGTCATTTTATGCCGCCAAGTATTTTAAGTAAAATCCATACATTAAATTGGATTTATCATAAATTATAAAACTTATCATTTTTTTAACTAAACCTGAATCCGCTAATAGAGATAAATTTCTAGGCGTTGTGACGAATAACATGTACTGTTGGAAAATAAATATTATTTAAGTTTACTAAATAAATTCAATTGTTGAATTTTCCCACTGTTTGGTGATAGTTTTATAATATGAAAAACGGTCACTCCAATAAAACAACAACTGATTCAAGAGTTGAAATGAAAAAAAAAAGCTGCAACTTCAGATGGAAATGAAAATTGCTTTCAGTTGCAAATAAATGAAACAATGAAATTTTGTGAAAATGCCAACGATTAAATTTATCACAACGAAAGCAAAAAGGAAAATAAAATTTCGCATATTAAGAGAAAAATCATTTTTAAAATAGTGTCGAGTTTTTAAAATACTTAACGACAGCTGGTGGACTTTAATTAAAATTGCTTTGTAGTATTATGAACAATCAATTATTTGAAAAAAAGCGTCTGGAAAAAATTCTAAAATCAATAAATTAAAGCCAGACTTCTGTGGAAATATAATTTATTATCATTGTCAAGAGTTTTGGTATGAGTTGATATGACATAAATTTTGTCAATGAAGCCATTGTCATTTTTTGATTTATCGCTAAAGGTGTTCTGCCGTTTTTGAATACAGTTATCGCAACAAATTTGGTCATTCAAGGATTTAAATTATTTGGATTTTGTGATAACTAAAAAAGTACTGCCCTTTCTGTTACATCTCCCTTTTAAAATCCTAGCAAGAAATTAACAAATAATGGCTCAGATTCAAGATTTCACTAGTAATTTGATTCAGATTCAGTTGAATAAAACCATTATTAACCACCAATTAGGTAACTTATAATTCAGTTTGAAAGAAGTAATATGGATCACTGTTGATAAGAAAAAAAATCAAAGAGTTTATCAATCTCCGTGGTCGTTTAAACGCAACAAAAAATCATAATAAATATTTATCGACTTGAAATAGCTAAAATAACATTTTTGACAAAAACAAGTATTATGAACCATAAAATAGAAAACAGCTAAAGTATTTGAGGCGATATCTGCACATATCATAATTTGAGATTATATAAATTTGCTTCACACGATAGAATTGTTATTTTTTTACATATTTACCGAATAGTTTGTTTGTATTATTAATTTTGTAGGAAAGGGGATAAGAAAAAAGTAATTAATTCAGTAGTCCACATTAGGCTTCCCTTTCAGAATTTCTATTTTACTGTTTGCTTAATCGGTATCTTTATCATATTATAAACAATGTTCTAGTAAAACAAAATGAATTGTGATTTTTCCTACAGAATAAATTGACAAAGATTAGTTTTCAGTTGCATGGAGTTAGTTTGTAGAATTGGTTTTTAAATACAATTATCTTTATTTAATCATATCGGACATTTCTTAAAATACATTTACCCATTTACACAGACTTAATCTGTACTGTACAATGTTAAATCGCAAAAAAAACCTCTTTTTTGCATTTGAAGAGATAGGTGAAAAATTTGGATTAAAACTAATAATAATTGAAATTATTGTATTTTAGAAATAAGTTTAATTGAAGGTCCGTTTGCTACAGCATCTAAAACGTCTCGGTTGTTTTATTTTTTTAAACATTCACTGCGTAAGGTTTATACAACGATGTTTTGTTATTTTAGAATAAACGATACAATTATTATTTTATTTTACACTAACGGCATACTTCTAAGTTTTCATAAGTTTTAACTATGTCGTTTTTTTTATTTTTCACTTCAGTCCAACATTCTACATTAAAGAATAATCAAGATAGCAATTGTGAAATCGTTCTATGGAAGAGAATTAATAAAGCTGGATTTTACATTTGTATGTACATTTTTTTGTCACACATTAAATTAAGAGTTTCTGTTTTATTTTTATAATAACACAAACATAATATATAAACAGTTGGTTTATTATTATGTTGTATTTTAAGTAAAGATTGGCGAAAAATCAATTAACTGTACTATCTTTTAAAACAGCATAGAAACATCAACTTACGCCTCGTTTTCCAAAATGCGTTGTTTATCAAGAGCTCAAAACATCACGGAGACCAAAATCGTATAAAAAATGACAAATCAATATATGGAAATGTCCGGTTGAAGGTAAAATTGAACAACATAATATATAATATATAGAGTATGAGAGTATTTTTCACTAAGCCTCTGTGTTCAGCGTTTTTATCATGTACATTTTCTACATAAATTATTATGTACGTATTTTTATAACATACAACATAAATTTTACTGTAATGAAGTTTAATATATTCATTTTTATTTTTTTCACGTTACTATCTTTTGATACAGAACTGTGAAACATCAAATGTTTATCAATTTAAGTATTCCTTGGCTTACGTGATTTTCGACTTGTACGATTTAACCGCGCTAATAAAGGAATTAGTGTATAAAAAAACCATAATCAAATGAGAAGCTTCAAAAATCTTGTAAGCTTGACTTTATTAATAACATGAAATTTGCCAATTCAAATTTTCTCATTAATTAATGGCAATGCCATAGAAACTTTAGCATTTATATGACTCTTAATTATTAAATACAGAGAAGAATACAAACACGGATGTAGACATTAGTAAGGCAACCTATGAATTAACATTAAATACATGGTTTTTGATGGTACAAGCTTTACTGACGTTACACCAGTTTAATGAACGAAAATTTATACTATTTTATATTATACCCATACTATAATCATTAAATTTAACTGAACAATCAAATTTTACGAGTAATATAATAAGAACCTTAACTTTGAAAGACTATCCATGTCCGGAGCCGGCCTTAAAATGAATTATGGACTATGTGTTATATACATTACATTTAACATTTACGTATAATATAATACAGTCATACCTTTTTCGTGTTCTATTCTTATTCATTGATATGTGATATCTGTGTCATTGTTTTAATCTGTAATGTTATGCTTCTGGATATATTACCCTTTATATATTATCTATTTGATTGTTAATGGCTTAATGTGATAAATTAGGATAATAAATTAAAGGATCCAATCTCACCTGGATTGTAGGTTTACCGGTTTGTATTGTTTTATACGCTGTGGTGTGTTTGAACAGAATATGGTTCACACATTGTTATACACGACAATTCTAAGACGAATTTGGATTGTAAATTGACTACCCTGTCATTACGTCACACTTTAACGATTTAATTAAAGAGATATGAGTGACGAATACATTTATAAATAAAAACATACTCTTGCAACTAGATATTATAGTCTCAGATTGGGCAGAAAATGTTACGTATTTTTAGCAATTAATATTACCAAAATTTTGCTGTTTTCAAGCTAGTCATAGTCTGATTCTACCTGAAATTATATGAATCTGAAACTATATTCACATTTATTCATTGTTATTAATTTCGTATTATTTTAGATTAAAAAAAACATACTAATTAATTGTATTTGATTGGTAGTATTGGCATATAAATAATTATCTTCATTGATTTACTCAAAACTAGTATATCTTTACGTAGCTTGTTTTTCCATATGTAATCCATCAACTTTTATTTACTGAAGTGTAAATTTTGATTCAATAACCTTTTAGAAACACAGGTGTCTTAATTAATCTTTCTTTTCATATGAAGCATGGCCAAGGTCTATTTTTTTCAAATTGTCATCGATTATATACGATTCGTAATGATACACATAAATATTTATGAATCCACATAATGTCATGTTAACGCATCTTCGTTAAAATAATAATTACAAGCACTTTTCATGGAAATGTTAATTGTGTCAATGGTTATCGTTTTGTTGTTCATTTATAAAAAAAATTGTAATTTTTTAGATACTATTACAATAGAAAATGTGTAGATATTTGATTATTACAATAAAGAGACACTAACAAAACCAATCGATTCAAGGATTTCAAAAAGAAGTGTGTGAGACAGTTTGCTTCGTCAATAGACATAAAAAAGTTATAAAGTGGTTACAATTTTAAAACAGACAAATATTAGCATTGTTTATGCGATTTTCTTTGCTGTAAAATTAATAGATTTCTATTTATTTGTTTATGTAAGTCATTATTTATGTTACTCTTTTCATTTTATAATGTCTTGCACACAAATTGTAACAAATAAAAACATATAATGTTCTTTGTGAATTCAAACAGTGCATAAAGAAAATATTTCTCAGTCAAATCTAAATATAGCCATTCTAAATATATAAAATCACGATTCATATAAAATGTTTTTCAAGCTTACTTCAGCTTTTTTAAATCAAATCACCATACCTACATAACTCTATTAATATCTTGACCTATGTGACTTATCTCGGGTATACCAAAAGAGACAAGTTTTTAATAATTTCGTATTTTATTCGTCTCGCTTGCTAGTTCAATTTGGTCCAGACTATAAAAAAGATAATTTTCAATCAAATTTTATTTTTATGTCTCATTTATTCATTCTATCAAGGGAATTATATAGAATTGGAATAATATAATCTTCAAACGGAGACAAATTTAATGTACTTTAGATTTTCTATAGATTATTCTTATTTTTCTGCTCAGTGTTTTAAAAGAGATTTTCGATTTAATTACAGAATTTATTTTCCCTTCCATCCATTCAATCCGAAAAAGCGATAGCGATGAGCTAACCACTAGTGCCAATTTAGTTGTTTATTTTCTTGGTTGTAATGTTTTAAGTGTATTAAATAATAGTAGACACTTGTTTTATACGTTTTGTTGGATACGCATACAATGCCCTACATGTTTTTTTTTATAATTGTATGCAGCAAGTAACAATCACTTGCTTTTTTGTTAGATACGAAACAAAGTACAACTTTTCTAATCTAGTGGTTTTGAGTATTTTTTTGTAAACATGTCCATTCCCAATGTGTAGCATGTGGGCCAGTATTGAAGTTGCAAAGAAAATTTTAAACATTAGTGCGTAATAATGTTTATAAACAAATATGTTAGATTGAAATAGTTTAATTTGCATGTCTATGTATTAGTGAAATTATTAATGTATACAACGAAAAAATTTCACTTGAAAATTTTTGATCCAACGCTCAACAGAAAAGATAGTGATTAGACTCTTACCTCTTTAGATGAAGTTACGTAATGTTTAGTCAATTTCAAATCTTTTTCTTTAGAGTTATTATACAATTTATTCTTGTCTTGTTGAAAAACAGAATTGCTAATATGTATTAATTATTATCAGTAATTGTGTTTCTTAGCAAAGTAAGTTGTAGTTGAATTTATAATTGTTAATGTAAACTTTGCATTTGTCAGGCTAATTCTGTCAGTATGTCATTAGTATGTTATTCCAATTATATTGTCGAAATTATTCATCACGTTGGTTTCACGATTCATCCTTTATCGGATCCCAAATCCTTGTGCTAATTTGTGGTTAGTTTGCGAGTACCGGACGAACGGAAAGGACAAATTTATGTTTGCGTACACCTTCCCGTTTTGAGGGAACGGTTGACATTTCCAATTATCGAACTAAGTAACGTTCAATACAAAATTATTCAAGCGATGCTCATTTAAAGGCGTATTTATTTTATTGTATATTATCAAAGATGACTTCAAAGAAATTATTAGTGTAGAAAAATAATTGGAGGATATTATAATATTGCGTCACCGGAGCACTTTGGGGATTATTTATTTCTTTTGAAACATTTGTTGCAATCATTGCTAAATTTGAAAAATAAAATTAGTTTTGACCAATAGTTTGATTTTCTTATATCTGCTGGCGACATATTCAATCAATGGTTCTTTTTACACCTTCTATAAGCTGTTTAAAATAGGCTTAAAAATATAATATCTTGGCATTATTCGTAAATTCATACCAAATACTAGACAGTTTTCGTTCAACATCTACTTTCAAAATTCTCCATCAGGAGTATATATACTAAAATTTGGGAGCGGGCATGGTTAAAAAGATATATTGAAGTAAATTTTACACGTCAATCCAGCCTCATGTTATATTTGTAACCTGTAATTCTAAATAATGATGTACGTACGAGTTGTATTAAGGAATGGATATTTCTTCTTTGAGACTCAAAGTAAGTGGAAATAAATATACAGATATATATTATGTATATATGAACAATGATATTTTCCAGAAAAGCTTTTTTTATAAATCAAAAGAAACTTTTATATTTTTACTAAATCAAATGTCGTTTACATCGTCGTTATTACAATTAGAAATAATTGTTTATTTTTGTAAATTTTTCGTGTGCTATTTTTATCGGGTGTTTAAAAAATTTCACCATGAAAAACGAAAAGCACATCTTAAAATACACAGTCACTTTTGACACAGAACGTGTGAGCTTTTGAATACGGATTATATGACTCGCTAGGATGGCATAAAGCTCGCGGAAAACACATCTCTTTTCTCAGACGAAATCGAAACACGTGCCTGTCAATGCGTTTGGCTTTTATTTCCCAATTTACCTCGAAATTGTTTTTTTTTCTTTCTACTCACCGAACAGCTTCTCTTCCACCTAGTTGATAACTTTTCAAAACTAAGAAGGAAAACAAAAGCGAAAAGTTTCAGAGCTTTTATAAGCTAATTTTCTTTATTGTTATTGATACTTACATTGTCAAATATCAACTTTGTTTTCTCGCTATTGTGTTATGGAAAAGCTTTACACTTTACACTTTATTTTTTATTCCATAACAATTTTAAGTTACATAAATCCTCTGGAAACGCCGTAGGATAAAGTTTATTAACTGCATTCCTTATGATAATACCGGTACAGTTATTTGCTTCAACAATATTTTTTAGTTTTATGCGAAAATGTTTTTATGTTTGAAAATTTTTCATTTTTATCATACACACAAAATAAGAGATTATTTAGAAATATACAACCTATATAACTGTTTATAAATGAAAAAAATAATTAATTCGATATTTTTAAGTATAACTGGTGAGTTTATAACTATATATATTTAACCCTAGGCGATTTTAAGTCAAACTTTAACTCTAGCCTTTTTCAATTGATTCATGGATTTGTGTTGGGTGTCAAGGACGTCTGATCCTGAAAACAAGGCCTAGCGAGCGTGTTTAGATAACCACTAGGCATGTCTTAGCCGTCTATTCTTCTTCTGCCAAAAAGAGAGGTTGAGATACTGAGTGACAAACAGTTCTCATTGAAGAACTTCTGTTGAGACAAGCTTCATTAAGTGTCCATATATTCCACATTAAGAACGGACATAGTTACATTATTTACATCATAAAACGAATGCAACCTTTTCCAAAACTTTATAAATCAAAGCTGGGTTTTGAGAGTAAAGTGCAATATTCTTTACTTGTACGACGAAATGTATCCCGAGAATTTTACCTTCATTTCCATATAAAGTGCAAACTTTTCGATTCCGAATATATTGAGATACTAACTTACTGTCCACGAAGTCCCATGTCTAAACTTTCATATGAGCGCATGGTTCACAGATATATTCTGAAAAATATCCCGATTCAATTCACCCTCCTTTTGAGAAATAAATATTTCTTATGAATCGTAGAGAAAATAAATATATTCCAGTGAATTGATTGTTTATGCTTTGTCGACAGGTGTCGGAGCAGGGGGCAGGGCTGGATCTCCGCAGAGGGGATCACCCCCACGACGGCCTCCCAGTCCTGAGCGACCCAACCCGGCGGATCCCATCACAGAGGTAAAACCATGGATTTGTAAAACAATGGATTTCACGACAATAATGTCGTTTTCATCCCAAATTGACTGAAATTGAATCGACGGAATCTGGCAATAATAGTTTTCGTGGATAATAAAAGACATAACGCTTTATACGTAACCCCTAAATATTAGACTACGGAAAATATTATCAACAGTTATTTATTACTTATTTAGAATATAACATTAAAATGCAATTAAGGTTCAGCTTTCAATTATTAAAAACATTGTTTTATTTATTTTAAAAGTCCATATACCATATTTCTTTTATTGGGAATTAAATGAATATAAATTAACATAGAAAACAAAATTTTTGCTAGAATGATAGCAAAACAATTCTGAACTTTAAATAATTATTACTATACAACTATCTACATAGATATTTTAAATATGAAATCATAAATCTAAATATTATTAAAATTTCCAAGCTTTAGAATCTTTAGAATGTATAATGCCACTGAACAAATATTAAGGATATTTTCTGAGTAATTCAAAAGAACATAAATCGTTTGAAACAGTTCAAGGAAATCTTAGCTGTTCGTAGGATGAGATTATGTGTCACGTGGAACGTCTAATGACTCCATTTCGTCTGAAGTGGCCAAATTCCTTCAACGGAAACACTACACCGGATTTGAACGGATTTATTGAGAAAAGCTCTATATATATATATATATATTGTTGTTGTAGTAGTAAGCCTATACAACAGGCTGGGAATATCAGTACTAGTGGGCAAGATTTTTTGAAAATCTAAATATAACTTTAAATGAAACTCGTGGACGTTTATATTTATTTCAATTATAATGTTTTTAATTAACATTTCTTTGATATTTGTGCATCCCCACCATATTAATTCACAATCTGCTATATTAACACATAACTGCTCATCTTAGTATTAAAGGTTGAGAAATTGTCTCAACAAAGTATTATTGCTAAACCGTAAAAATAGCTTGTCTTTAAATACATTTAAAATATATTATTTTCGCAGTCACCCAGCCCTGCGATGTCACGCATTGGCTGGGCACTTCGTACAATGGTGGTCAGTGAGCAAGGTGCGTGTCTCCGTGATCGTAAGGTATCAGGTAGACTTGTGAGAAAGTGCGCCCCGGGCACCGAACTGGTCGACTGGTTGATGGGAGTATCGCCGAGTGTGCACGGTCGCCAACAGGCAGCAGGAATGTGGCAAGCGTTGCTGGAAGAAGGAGTGATTTCTCACGGTAACTATAATATTATTTAATATTAATTATTATATCTTTATTTAGAGAAGTTTTCAGTTCATCAAATCCTGAAGGTAAATTGAAAAACTGATGATTGCAAGTGAATCATCAAACATGTGTTTTTATTCATAATATTTATTTTCATATTCTTCGGCGTATCTTGTAAAATACGTAATAGCACTAAATCAATTCTAAATGTCATTATGTAAAATTCTGTCAAATGCTTTAGGTAACATCAATTTCCTTGACTTCATTTGCATGTTTAAATTTTTGCATTTTTCTCAAACGTAGAAAGACTTCAGCTGGCAAAATCTTCAATAAGGCAGTAGGTATAATGCATGTGAGAAAGGGATATAAAGTGTGAATAATTCTCAGGCCCTACCTATTTTCATGAGTCACAAAATGTCTTTATGGGTCACATAAAATACTAAAATTAACTTTCAACTTAAAAAGATAAATCGTAAAAATCACAACATTTATTATTATGTAATGTAATACGATTCGAACAGTTGAAAATAACAATATATATTATGATACATTTGACAATTTTACGTATTTAGATTCTCACAATTAGTAGGATTTTGGATTGATTTTGCGATTGATATGTAAATCAACGATTTATTTTTAATCTATATTATCTTTCTTACGGGTTGTCTTACGTGGAGGAAGTCTTCACGAACGTGTTGTGACGCGGTGTAGCTCGAAAATATTAATCGTTCTCCACCAATGGGAGTGTCCTCCAGACCAACCGTTATAGCAAGATTTCAGTACGTACGGAGATGACGATGAAATACGGTGCGCCGCCTCAATAAAGCGGTCAGTAGATTTGATATTTTCGCGCAAAGCGAGTGCGGCGGTGTGTTTATCAGTAAAGAACATGTATTTTGCATTGTAAATTTTGGAACGGAGCGGAAACAGATGGTGGGCATGTAGGACAGCGTTGCCACTTCGTCTCTCTTCGTTATATATCTCTTGAAACTGCACTGCCATCGACGCGCACTGAATTCGTCCACGTAAGACACGGGGTTACGGAAAAATAAATATACCGCATTCAAGATGCAGCCGCTAATAAACAAAACCAACTCATAAAAATTAGTCGCTAAAACATCATAAATTAAAAGAACTGTTTTATGCTATCGATAATGGGGCATTAACACTTTGAATCGATTTATCGCACTTGCTCAAAATGGAAATGAATTATCCATCAGAATATGTATGATGTCATTTAAATATTATTTACATTTCAATATTATCATCGATAGATTTGTTTACCTGCGCATTTAAATAAACAAAGCTTGCTAATACTGACGTTGTATTTATTATCAGAAATATGATTTTGCATTTACAATTTACTTATTCATATTTTGTTTTAGAAAAAATTATCATTAATGAATTATATTTTTAATTTATTTTGTCATGTGACTTGTTTAAATACATATAACAGAAAAAATATTTTTATGAAGCATTCTGTTGAAACGATATTATTTGATGCTATGTTTTACTATACGTTCAGACTGTTCTAGTTTATATTAAAGTAATATCAGTGTATTTTAAATTCTATTCTCAATCGTTCTCATTTTTCCTTATACGCTTTGTTATCAAATAAAATATTGGTTGATTTTATTTTAGTGTCCAAAGAGCAGCCGTTCAAAGACAAGTGTTTCTTATACCGTTTCCGAGTGGACGAAGAGACGCCTCCTCCACCGACGCCTTCGAGTGAAGAGATAGCGGCGGCTGAAGGTCAGCTTCGAGAGTCACTCGGCGCACTTCTTCAGCGAGGACCTGACGCCATGCTCAAGAATGATACTCAGAAAGCCGTACGTTATAACCATAATTCTCTTTTGTG
The DNA here is from genome assembly GCA_022494535.1 of Himalopsyche phryganea. Classification (NCBI taxonomy): domain Eukaryota; kingdom Metazoa; phylum Arthropoda; class Insecta; order Trichoptera; family Rhyacophilidae; genus Himalopsyche; species Himalopsyche phryganea. The sequence continues at coordinate 5,659,604 of JAGVSL010000001.1, read as the reverse complement.
ACACATAATCTAACCATTATTATTTGCGTACGGTAAGAGCAAGTTTTATTTGAGACATTTAAGATTAAAGGCGGAAAAAAATTCTGTCCAACAAGTCTTAAAAATAGCAGATTATTTCAATGTTAAGAAAATTGTGAATGTTAAAAACTAATAAATATCGATTTTCGCTATTCACTAAAACAGTAATGTGGTACAATACATTTTTCATTTTATTTATAATGATTTAACAATAATTGTATATTTTCTACATTTATTTTCTAAAAAAACAGTTTTTTTTTAATATTCATATTAGTCATCTGCGACCGAAACCGGACATCTAAGCAAATATGTTGTTTATTTTCACTTATTTTATCGTATGTAAAATCATTGTATGCCACAATGTTCTCGATTCAATATATATTAAAACAATGTCATGGTTATTCAATTAAATAATTGAATGTTTCTGACGTTACTTTTATATTTCAAGCAGATTATTTTCATGCACAACAACTGAAGCTATGTCATGTTAATTCGGCAATTCGGAATGTTCGGAAAATAATTAATTCCGCAGGCTAAATTTTGGATTGCGTACAAAAGGTAATTTGTGTTGCACTCGAACGAATATTTCAAACGTGTTATCTATTTAATTGATAAAAAATATAAAACTATTACAGAAAAGTGTGATGTTAACATATTATTTTATGTCGCAAAAGATAGTAATGAGAAACGAAACCAATCATTACTATGCAACATACTTACAATATTTTTTGTTAATTAGATTGTCAATAACAGCCGTGTAAAAATCCTAATTCTCCTGTTATACAAAAATTTCCTGACTATATATTTTATTGTATCATTCTTTATTCATTTAAGACTTAAGTAGTCAATTTGCAGAAAAAGCTAAAACCATTAAGGTTAATGCCATCTTGACACAAATTCTTATTGGTTTTTTTAAGCTGTTTCTAAATTACTTCAACACTTATACCCATTCTGTGACATTCAAATAAAAATAAATGCTAACTGCCGCAATTGTAGTAATGTTATGCGATTTTTATTAAATAAAATTCATCCATAAAATCTTAACGCGTTTTATGGATGAAACAATTTTATATTCTTTGTTCAAAAACAATTCAAATAAAAGACATCCGGGATTTTTTTCCATTGGGAATCGATTTTTTTATTCGTAAAAGCATGCTTCTTTTTCAAACTGTATCAGTATTTTGAAATTTGAAAATAATGAAATAAATTTTCAAATAATTTAAGATATCGACTGAGGGTGTATTGAGATTTTGTAAATATTTTGTCACTAACAACCCGGGTTTCGCCTTTCGGCACCTTCAGGCATTCGAGCAAACCCGGGTCGTTAGTGACAAAATACATGGAAATGTACAAAATCTCAATAATCGAAATTTAAATTTTCAAATATTAAAAATTTTTGTTGAGTAAAATAGTACGGTAAAAATTTTAATGACAATATTTTTGAATAATCAAATTAATGTTAATCATGAAAACGATGAAAAATATTTATGATAAATTATGATACAATGTAATACTTTTTATATGTTTTTTTTTTAATCTTCGTTTTACGTTTAATTTTTTGGCCGATCTTACGTCAATATTTTTATAAATGTTTGTATAACGGGTTTAAATTGAAACCAAAGATAACTACTAATGAACATCAATCCACGAATAAAATTTTTTACAAAACCGACTAAGCATACTTTTTATTTTAGAATATGAATTTTGAATAATTGCGATAGACCAAAAATGGCTTCGCGATAGATATGATGAACGGCTACATTTATAGATCGATGATATTTTGTTACATAATTATTACTAACAATAAAATGCTTATTTAAGAAAGAGATTTCTTCTGGTCATAAATCTTTCCAACAAATTCAAAGTCATCTGGCATCAACTTTAAATAAAATATCATAAAATAATAGTGAAAACTACAGTAAGCTGTTTTTTTACAAATACTTTAAATTAATATACATATACCAGACTCAATAATAAGATGATTTTTTGACAATATAAACAAAATAATTTAAAAAAAATCATCGTACTGATGTAATCAATATTTTTTTGTGATAAATAACTACGGTAAAAAAAAATTAAGCAACATTTACTAACCTAGTGGCAATTTAAGAAATTCACTAATGTAACTCTTGATAAAATATTGGAGCTAAAATCTTTATTTTAAAAGGAATAAATTAACTTCATAACTTTAATAGAAGCGACATAATCTTTATAATATTCATTTTACGTAAAAAATATTTATTTTACTAACCAAAGAGCTGTTGATTTTGAAAATATGAGAAATAATCTTCCATTAGATAATTATATATCTAAATATAAATTGACTTATCATACGTGATCGAATACTTTTGTATCAATATAAAGGCTTTCTTCAGAATTTAATTTGAAAAATAATTTCCAGCGTCATGTTCTAATAGATGGGTAGAAGTATTGTGTACCATTTTGAAACACTGTTTGAGAATATATATATATGTGTGTGTGGAATAACTAATTGTGTTTCATAATGATTTTCTCAAAGGAGCCACGAGCGCACGCCTGACGAACTGGAAGCAGTGTACGAGGAGTTGCTCCGGGTTCCAGCCCTCTCTCACCTTTCCACTTCTGTGAAGCGAGAATTGTGTGCTGCTATAGTCTTCGAAGCGCATCCTCAACCGAGCACTGTCTGTGAGTATAGTCCTCATTAGTTTCGCTCCAAAGTTTTACAATAAGTAAGAATTGCGTTGTATAATATATACGAGCACAATAACACTATGTATCTATGAATCGCTGTATTTTTTGCACTGAAAAGATGCGAAGTAAATGCATGAGATGATTTCTAAATTAATTTTTATTTCGGATTATATATCAACTTTCAAAGATAATACAATAATTTTTGGTGAAATTTAAGCTTTATATGTAGTTTAATTTTTGCGTTAAAGAGAACAATAAATTGACTTTTGGCTATAAAAATTCTACATTATAACCGTTGCACTTTTAAAACATTCAACAGTTAAAAATAATATATTTTTTTGATTTATCCCTCTAAATTTCAGTTGAACACATTGGCTATTGGTAATTTATTTACTGGTACGTCGTTAATATATCGGACTGATTTGAGAGTGGGGGTTATTCGTTAATGCCGTTATTTCATAATATAAAGAATGCAGTTAAAGTCAGTTCTCTTCCGGTTTCAATTATTCTGGCTTCTATTTTTTATGTAACGTTCAATTAATTCTCTTTCGTGTGTCCATATTTAAAAGGTAGGAATAAATGTTCACGTTTGGATATGGCTAAGTGAAATATAATCCTACGTTACGCATTAAACCTTCTGTAAATGTGTGATACTGTAACCACGTGCTAATCATCCGCAGAATATGCGGTGACTCTTGGATTTTGTCATGCATAACATTAACGGAATGCTTTAAACAATATTCTCATTCGATCGGAAATGTTGACAATGAGTGCCAAAGTTCGTTATATCCAGGTTTTACTGTACTGCTATATTAGGAATTCTAGATGTAGATATGTGATGCATTAATAAATTTAGAAGCAGTCTGCACTTTGCCAGAACGGAGAAGTTCAAATCACATACTGCACTACTAAGTATCTCAGTGTCAGTTTCACAATGGCAAAGATTTGAAACTAATTTCATAAGGATACAAGGATAGTTTTCAAGCTAGTTTTGTGGTATAGCAAAAGTATAAGATATTAATACAACAATATTACTTACAAACGTTAGAATGAATTGCATCATTGTGTGTCAGTATATTTAATATTAAATTTAAATATTGTCTATAGATTAAAAGTTCATTTAAATACTTTTCCTTAGTTCATTGTGGGGAATATTTTCATGTCACAAGGCGACATTCATTTATTTGTTATCTAATAAAGCTACATTCAATAAAATTCAATTAGAAATACTTAAAGATGTATCTACAGTGTTTTGTAAATTAATGAGAACAATGATATTTTAATTCTTAACTACTGCACTTGAGGATCTAGAAGATTGCAAGTTCACCAACCCTGTCCTCGACGATGGTTTAATAGTAGTTTTTGCAAAAGTCGTGTATTATAATTTATAAAAATTATTTGGAAGTAAAAATTTTGCCATAATTCTTTATTTTCAAAACGTTATAATTGAACCTTGTAAATAAGAGTTTTCGCCGCGTCTTATTAAAAAACATTGCTTTTATGATACTACATTTAAAACACGAGCTTACATAAAAAATGACGTTAAAATACCCCTTCATCATTTCGCGGACGGGAAAACAAATATTAAATTCGGGCGAACCGAGTTAAATTATGTTAGTTTTGCATTTATTATGAATCGTATGCCCACCGTTTTCCAAGCGCTTTTATCACAAAGGAAATAATTTCACGCGGTTTTATTTCACAGTAAATACTCCCCATTAAATTTATAAAAAGCTTTACTCTACCTCGGATGCATTTACCAAGGTATTATATATATATATATATATATATATATATATATATATATGTTTATATAAAAAAGCTTATTTAGTGAGTAAACATGACATTTATGACCTTCTAATATTATTCAACTTGATGTACGGGTCTATAAATTGTAATTATTTTATATATTAAATTTTGCCATACCCATAACGATTAAAATGTACTGTTTGACATACGGGTGTCATTTGAATGTAAGTTACTCATTTAATTTTAATCGCACGTTGATTTTTTATTGTTTGCACGCCTATCGTGAGAATACACTAATCTCACGAATCTCATAGTAAAAAACATTTTTGAGAAGTATTTATTTCATGCTATTCATGCTATAAAAATCTAAATTATCAATGAGTCTGGTCAAATTGAAGAAAAATATATTTTTTGCGTTTGCTATAATCAACTGAAATTTTACGTATACTGAGAAATCATATGAAACGGTTCACTTCACAAAATGAAAATTTTGAATTTATTATAAATATATGTAAAATAGAGACTTTCATAGTAAATTTTAATCTTGTCTAGTGTCATGATAACAGAAAAATAGTAAAATATTTAATTCCACAAGATTATTTTTTATGTTACAATGGAGCCTTTACCAAGTAAATGCAAATTCAATCAAGTCAAAAATAATACTGAAAAATCACTCTACTCAATCTTTTCTCACACTCATCCACGATGTGTAATATAGTAGTATTAATTATAACGTAATTAAGTAATATAAAACTTTAATATCAATTAATATAGTATTGATTACTCTGTGAAATAAAAAGCAAAATAAGTAGGGTAGTTGTAATTTAATGAGAAATACTATGTCCACTTCTAACTAACTAACATTCTATTAAAAATCGTTTATAATTTACATCAAAATAGTTAATTAAAACATCCTAATCGATTGTTGTCTTGTCACTATAAAACTCAATAAAAGATTTTAATAAAGCACACATAAAGAGACGCAACATATTTCATTCAGATTCTTATTAAATTTATTTATCTAATAAGAAGTCAAGTGAATTATTTATCAGGTTCTTTTATTTCAAGGCTTTTTAATCATATTGGAAAACCTTTGAAGCAATCATTAAAACCTTGATTGAATTTTTTAAGTTTATCAAAGGCATATTTCAGTGGGAGTTATCTGTGATGTCGATAAAAATAGATTTATGTCAGTCTTAAAGCAAGTGATTTACTTATTTGTTTTGCTTTATAAACTTCTTTTGATTAATAAATTGACAAAACCATGTTGTCCAATTAGTTCACAGCACTAAATAAATTTTTGCAAAACTAGCCACTAAGGGATTCGATGGTTACTATGTGGAAACTCCTTTTCAACATAAACTTATAGTTACTTTAACCCGACGAACGACTTTATCTTGTATTTCTGACCAACTTATGAGGAAACACTTCTGGATATATGCTTTAAAAAATAGTTTAAACCTTTAGGTAGAGAAATTAGGTAACAGATCATGAAACTGTCAGGTAAGACAGAAGGAAATATATTTTTGAAAAGAGCTCTCGATATTCAGTCTTTCGAATTTCAGCTTCAAACTGCTAATACGCAGCATTAATCGTCAGCCCTATGTATTACATATACTTGCGGCTACCCGCTTGTTTATCTGCGTGTTGGTGGTGTATATGAAGATTGGCCGCAGCCATTTTGCTTGCAAAGTCGTAGATTAAATATTTGTCAGCTTTTTTATTTTATTCGATTTATTGTAGCGAGAATGCGACGAGTTTAGTTTATATAGTTTATATAATAAAAGGTTCAAGTCCACCAATGACACTGTCATTCATTGATTTTTTTTTCTTTTTGATAGTGTTTCATCAAGGAGACGAGGGCCGATCATGGTACATAATTGTCCGAGGATCTGTAGACGTTGTCATTCATGGCAAGGGAACTGTTACTACTCTACACGAAGGGGATGATTTCGGAAAGCTCGCTCTTATCAACGATGCACCAAGGTAACTAACTATTTGTATTAATTTTTTACATGTCTTTCGTATCGTTTTTTTATATAATGTTGGGTAGATTAGACATATTCTATTGAATTGCATTCAATAGAAAATATGGAACTTATTTAAAATAAAATATTTATGCAGACGCCGAAAATCCAAAATGTTTCAAAATGACACTTAGGCAACGGTGCGTACAATCTGTGCGATGAATAAAAGTATGATATTATGATATTGATTAAGAAGTATTTACTATATAAAAAAATACCAAGTGGCTCGCTATCAAATGTTTACTAAATTAAATTTTAAACTATTTCAAAGAACATAGATCATAGAAGAAGTTTCAAAGTCTTATTTAAACAATATTATGAGTTTCGCTTAAAAAAAATCGAAGGCATTTTAAGCTGATTTGTTGTAATATGTAATTCACATATTTTTTCAAAAGAAGTGTGATAGTATAAATATATATGATACAAATAAGTATCGTGTTAGATTAAATTAAACGATTGTAAAAAAGAATATATTTATTAAAGAAATTGAAAAAATTAATAATTGCGTGGGCCATCTCTCATTGAACACAGAAACATTTCTCTGTTATATTAATATTTTTAAAATACAATGCCTTTCCACAAACAATTAGCAGTTAAAAACTTAAAGTCATATTTTTAACATCGATGTTTGGATAATTATTAATTCAGTAATAAGAGGATAATTTTACTGTTCAAAGTAAAGGATAATAAATTTAGAAATAACGAATAAAATAATCACTCTGAACTTCTTCGTTAGCAGACGTTTTTTCAAATTCCTTAAATGTAGATATAATCTCAGATATTTTGATGGATCCGAAATATACTATTTAGTAATTAAAATATCAGAATTTTTTCATCGCTCGACTGTGTTTACCAGTTTTATCGTAAACGACCCGAAGCCGGCCGAATTTGTCTTTATCGGTTTTCATTTATTTTCTAATAACTAAAAGCTCTGTGTAAAAGTTTCTCGGCGCAATAAACCCTACCAATACAATAAAACAATACAAAAAAAATCGCATCTTTTCCAGAAGGATGATCATTATTGACACGTGTTGCTAGGGAGTTTTTTTATACCGTAGATATTTCATTATACTAAAGCAAGTAAGTACATATACACAGTTTATATTTCGTTTTAAAAAAACTCATCAGAATTTGAACAGTTGTGTAAAGAAACCGACTTAGTTTAAGCAAAAGTATAACAGATGAAAATATTGTATTTACTTAATTTTGTAAATCATGTAGATTCTTTTCTTGTTCAAATTAGAATACAATTGTAGACCTAAAGGATTTCACATTCTTCCTACATCAGTAGTATAATATTTATGGAATAAAATTTCATTTTTTTCAGGAGAAGGTAAAAACATAACATCAAAGACCGTTACTCTTTCCATACAAAACGTCCTGGACTAATTTATGTTTTTAGAAAAGTGGCATATTTTTAACAGCTTATTTGAGGGACTTCATTTTTTTTAATATATCTTTGCACAGTTGTATGGAATCATAGACAGGAAATTGAGAAAGGAAATAAAATTTAAATTTAAAATAGCGGATAATTGTTGTTTGTAGGTCTTTAATTTTCATGGTAATTTAGAGGTCAAATTTATGTCTCTATTTTTCGTGTTTTCTCTGTAAATGTGAATATAGCATCGTCATATTATGATTTAACATACTTATAACAGTGCAAAATTTCATCTAAAACCCATAAAAGATACCTGTCGAATTCTAAAAATATATAAACATCAACAAATTGTGTAATTTAAATGTGTCTTATTCAATTGGAATGAGTGACGGATTGAAATCTATTCATTTCTTTATTTATTTACTTATCAATTTTTTAATACCAAACAGTTCCCCATTTCAAATCAGTTTATTATTTTGTAATAGATATCACTAAGCTTGTAGCGTTATGTTTAAATTAAATGAAATAGTTCGCAATATAAAAAAATCCAAAAGTCCATGAATTCTAGTGTATGGTGGGATTTTTTAATAGTTTAAAGCCGTTTTTACGACTAACGTACACGAGGGAAATTCGGAGAAAAAAAGAATTGCCGGTAAAATGCCATTACTTATCATAAATAAACATGCATGCCATATGAGAAATAATTTTGCTGTTTTGACCAATATTAAATTATTGTTTAAAATGAATACTCCTAAGCTTTGGACGCAGATAAATAATGAAATTAGAATATTTTGTTTAAATTATTTCGTTCTGAAGATCAACAAACAACTTGATTTTTGAAGTATGTTTTGAGTTATTAAAAAAGCATATATTTTTTTGCTACTAAGTCGACTTTTGGCTGTCAAGTCTGAAAAAATTCAACCAAATTTATGTGTATGTATACAATTCCAAACGGCAAAGAGAAGAGATATTTTACCAACGAATATTAAATGAATGGTTTTTTTCTAGCTTTATCGACTTTTCAATATATTTTTTATTGAAATAAAACATTTCGTTTCAGCTTTTTCGTGTTCAATGGAAGAATAACAAGTCAAAATATCAATTTCTGTCATATCAGTGAAATATAAACTAGCTATTTTCTTAGAGCAAAGGAACCCTTCGTGGTGTATAACGACAGCTATAATATTTAAAACTTTTTATGCACGTCATTTTTATGAACTTTCATATTCTATGAGCGACGGTTAGGTTTTAGATTGACATTGGAAAAGTAAGAAAAAGAGCAACAAATTCGTTCAGAGATATGGTGCTTGGGGTATATATTATCTTCAGTATTTTATTCCAATTTATCGAAAGCCACGCGCACTCGTAGTTCAACGATTTTTTCAGTTTTGAATCAGTCGACAAGAAATACTAAATCGAATCGTGTAAATATTTGTAATTTGAATAGAGTAAAATCAAAAAACCCAGATACATAGAATTTTAAGTTCAAACTACTTGGGTCATTAAAAAATCAACTTGGGTCAAAAGTGCCCATGCATATTATTACAATTTTACATTACTGCTTTGTATTTATATCTAATTTTCGTTACACTTACCAGAATATTATTATCTTTGAGATTTTTTCTTCTCAAATCATATCTGCTCCAGAAGTGTAGTATATGAACACCAAGTGGAGTGTCCAAGATTTTCTGTCACTAAGCAGTCACTCTTTTTCCTTCTTGTCGTTTAATTCATCTAAAAACATCATATTGATGGAGTGACTTGCAGTGTCAAAACTGTCCTGATGTATCCACATTATTTTTTCTCTATCTATATTTACTTGTCTATACTACCTATATTTACTGAAACTGTCCAGCCAGAGAAGTGGGCGCTCAGTTTCCTAACATTTTGTTTTCTATGGTGGGTACAGACTGACTATTTCATTAATTTTAGCTAAGCGAAAGGATTCAAATGGGGGACACAATTGAGGAAAATCCCTTACAAATATTGATTGTGGTTGTTCAGTTAAAATATTTTGGATTCTTATCAGGAATTGTGGGTGATATAATGATATTAATCTTATGTTTATTTTAACTTGTCTAGTCTCTAGCTGACAAGCTCTAGAGTAACTCAAAGAATTATTACTCTTAAAGTCAAACTATATTTCTCCAATGGTATTTGAAACAATAAAATATTTTTTAAGCTCAGTATATCGCTTATCTCATTATTTGTCAGCCGCTATGATTCGCTACCGCAAAACAATTCCAGCTCAATTATATCGGGCATTGAGCTAAATGTGAGTCCAGCTTATTAAGAAAAATATAAATAGCGTGTTCCTTTTGCGTACTGCCGTCCTTCGAGATTAAGTACACTGAAAAGAAATAATTTATTTTCAAAAACAAATTGCAATCGCAACAGTCAGTCAGTCTCAGCGAACTTTTCAATAAACGTTTTCTTAGTTGATGGATATTCATGAAAGATCCGATACGAATTCCAGTTTGCTTTGTTGTGGGGTAGATTTATTTCTTGGGAACTTTTTGGGCTTAAAATCTGAAGCATTTGAAGATTATTTGATTGGATCCAATTTCACCTAAAATTTTGTCTTCCCGGAATGTTTTATTTTTGCGAAAGCTTAACAAGATTATACATTTTCACGAATTCACTTCTGAAAGTGGAAGCATACTTCAATTCAGGATTGTAAGAAATAGACAGAATCTTTTTATAATTTTATATAAAAAGTTTTTTTTTCATAAGAAATTCGTTGGTAAATATTCACTTCACAACAAAGGTATTTTGAAAAATGTATATTTTTTAAGAGATATATCGTGTTAAAATGTGTCGCTTTATTTTTCATTCTTCCTTCACTCCACGAGTATCATTTAAGTGTTTTTTTATTCCATAGGCGTATTTCAACGAAAAATTGAAACTTTTGCCTCGTAAAGTAAAAAATTAAATTAAAGCACAACAGATCATTTACATTTGAGAAATATTTTTTCAATATGTTGTCATGCATGCGTTGTGTTCAGATTTATAAAATTCAGTGTTCGAATAAAAGCTGTATTTTTTGCACGTTAAAATTTTAATTTAATCTATAATGAATAGAGGGATCCAAGGATTGTATTCAACGAATAAATACAAGAAATGGTTCTCAGAGTAATAAATTGTATTACATATTTACGTTGCGATGTTTGAGATATTTTACTGCCGTAAGATAAGCTCAATTATTCATAACATACGGGAAATATATTTTTTTAAGCATTTTTGTGGAAATCCCAAAACCTTTTAGATACAGTCTGTTTCCATTCTTAACTACCATTTATTATTGAGTATAGGACGTTTGATTTATAAACATTGCTTTTAGACCCTTTAATCCAACCCTAACTGAAAACACCAACTTAAGAGTCTGGCTTAAAATACGATTTATTTTGGCTTAAAGTGTATTGAAAGTTTCAATAGAAAGGACTATAAATTGAAAATTTTATGACAAAAAAATTATTCCTGGGAATCTAATGCGTTTTACCGTCTCAAATTCCGGGACTACAAGCAAGTACAAGTAAGCCGGGAATGACAGAAAATTCTCAATTCATGTGAATTCCCATATTAAATAAATAAAAAATAAAAGTTTGTTTTATTCCATAAAAAAATCTCAGCAAAGTTTTAGAATCTTTTGTAAAAATCATATTAAAAATACTTATTTTATAATTTATTTCTACCGTGAATGTGAAACCCCGTCACAAAAATCTACTCATTCTTTTAAAATTAATTTATACTTGACATTTTTTTAAATTTACAGAAAGACATTCTAATATGTGGGAGATGAAAACTAATTAAAACTTTGCATTGCGTCGATTAAATACATGATTCTCGTTAAAATTGTTTACTTTTTATGCGCAATTAAATGAAAAAATATACTATTTATCGTATGGGAAATTTCACATTGGTATTTATCATAGTATTTGTAATAAAGACACAATGAAAAAATTGTTACCGATATCAAGATACCAAAATTTGTCGAAATGCCTTATATATAAATATAATATTTATGTAAATGGATTTGAACAGTTTTTGTTTTGTCGCAGTATTGCTATTTTTCACGATTGTTTTATAATAAAGCGTTAACCATGTGCATATATGATTATCGTAATTTATATTAATATGAGGATATTTGACATAAGTTTTTAATGCAATAATGTAGATGTGGAAAACAATTCGATTACTAAGTTTTTATTCCCGGACAATATCTATATCTATGGATATTTGAGTACTTCGTTTTAAATTAAAAGAGTTGGGCGTTGTCTACTAAAAAAAGTTTAGTCGCATAGTATTAAACAGAATATATTTTTCTAATCAAAAAAGTTTAGTTTTATATTTCACCAGAATTAATTTTTCGATATTCCAGCATTCTTGTTGGTTGAAATTATTTAGCACAACTTATAAATTCTCAAGAAACATAATCTTTTAAAGATCTTTTGGTTATAAAATGGTTTACTATTTTTATTATGAATGCTTAAATTCAAAGAATTACAGGCTTAAAAAGTTTAAACTTCATGCAAATTCAGGCATAATATATACGTTGATACTAAATGTACCCTAAGGTCCCTATATGTACTTTCTTTTTGTCGTCATATCTATTATACAAGATAGAAATGATCGTACAGAAGATTTCCTTAAAGATTATAACTGTGTTTCTGCTATTTCATTAAATGGAAGTGTGTCTCTTGAATAGAATCTGGAATTAAAAGATTAGTGCAGACGCCTAAACAATTCTTCTAAGAAAATTAATTTCTTACTGAATTCGACAATCTCCTGGCTTCTTCATTTCTATTTACGTTTAATACATATTATGTTGGATACTTAGATATCTTTTAACATATCTCCGCACGTTGATGATTATGTTTTTTGAGAATAATTCTCGAGAAATAATTATTATGGTAGATAATTATTATAATAAATAATTTAACTTATACTTTTGGCTAATAAGCGTGCAAGCATGATTTTTGTGCAGCTAAATATATTAAGTAATCCGTCAGTAGTGCTCACACTTTTCATCTTCCGTATCACTCGAATGACTTTTTTATAAATTACTTAGGTGTGCGCTAAAACAAAATTTGAATCACAATGTCATTTAATGGATTTCCCTTTTATCAATTATTACTAATCTTTTAATTTAAAATACTGCTCATGAACGTGTTTTGTTTTTCTGATGTTGCATAAAAGATCCACTATGTATTGATTGATTTTTATTATCAAATGAAACGAGCCTAATGTATAAAAATTAGGAGTGAGTTTCAATGAACAATTTATGAAGATGAAATTATTGGGGGGACGAAATCGAAATATAATGTCATAAATTGTTGTTAAGGGTGTTGTAGAAACTGTAACGATCCAAATGTAAATTTCATAGTTAATTGGTAATTTAAGAATTGAAAATAAAATAAAAAAGATTTTATGAGGGTATGGCGTATGGTATAAAAATATCACTTTTAAGGTTGTGTGAGCGAAACCGGTCCTGATCATTATAAATATGTGGAAGTAGTACAAATGAATTGTGTTTTATTTTTTTAAAGTATAAAAATATATTCCACTGTAAGGAGAGATAAAAAAGAACCTTAAATCCTGTGTCTCTGATTCATATTTTTTTTTAATTTCTAACGAATAAATATTTTTTGCGATATTTCAATACTACAGTTACACAAAAAGATATAATTCCAAAATAAATATAAATGAAGTTATCAAAGTATATTAAAATTTTTGAATGATTTTAACCATGAAGTGTTCCAAATCAAATAATTTAATGCTCCACACATTTCGCTATAGTAAAAAGCAGGTGTCAAAAATCGACTTTTTTTTTTCATCTTCGATCGTGTTTATTTTCAGAGCTGCAACAATAGTGCTCAGAGAAAGCAATTGTCACTTTTTACGAGTGGATAAAGACGACTTCAATAGAGTGTTACGAGGTGTCGAAGCCAACACTGTGCGCCTCAAGGAGCATGGGGAGGATGTCCTGGTTCTGGAAAAGATCAGTTCGGCCATCAAACAGACATTTTCGCATTTCAAGTACGTATTTTTTAATTTGTTTATTAAAAGCGAAGAGGCTATTCACAGAAACATTTAATGTTTATCGATTCCTATTAGAAATGATATACTTCAATAAAATATGTTAGTTTGCATGAAGTCACTTCAACTTTGAGAATATATTTGAATGTATAACTACACACCTTTTAATAAATACAATAGATTTGCATTGCCTAAATAAATACCTTCAAAAAAAATAAATGCATGAATATGGAAAATGAATAATGCCTATTTATATTTCTTTTGTGATTTCTTACTCTTACAAATACATGCACATAGGTTCCTTTAATAACTTTACAACATTAATTTAACAAAGATAATAATATTCTATTTAACAAATTCATAAATATATATTGAAATATTCTCATTTCACTTGCCACTTCTTAATGTTATAATTAATAGTAACATTGTGGCTTTATATGTTTAATATTACGACAGGACATTAAATTAAAAATATATTGGGATTTAATACATTCGTATTTAGCATCATTTCAAAATCGCTAAAGACTGATCTACCATATCTTTTACCAAAGATGTACAAAAATATTCATATTGGAAGAGGAATCATAATATCCAATAAAAATGCATATTTGGAAAAAAAAATGAGTTTACCTGTAAAATTTAGTGGTGAGGATTCCGCTCAGTGATCAGAACGTTCCAGGCTCATGTCCATGTTAGATCAATGTCAATTGTCGATTTTTTAAATTTAACATTTGCGATGTTTGTGATGTATTGCTTTTCTAGTTAATCTCGAGTGACTGTCGAGATTGGTGTCCGGCTGTAATGCCAAATATTTTTTCAGTAATATTAAATTAAGGGTGGCGGTTTGTGACTATTTCTGTTTCTTACCGCAGTCCATTTTTTAAAATAATGATAACGTAGAAAAATATAATGGGGGTTTCGGATATTCAATGTAGCAAAGATCATGCAAATAAATTTTCATGAATTATTTGAATGAAAATATTTAAAATTGAAGTGAAGTTAAGACACACTCACCCGACTTACTTAATATTTTTTTGTTATCATAGATACACAGTTATGGCAGGGACGCCAGAAAAAATGATGGAACATCTTTTAGAGACAAGAATGGATGGCTGCGGTAGCCACGAGGACAGAGCTGCTTCTACAGACCCCTTCTTGGACGACTTTCTTCTCACTCATATAGTCTTCATGCCAACCAGTCGACTAATTGTAGAGCTGTCTAAATAATATCCTTTAACTAACTATTCATTACACTAAAACCCATAATTCTTTCATGCATTATTAGTATGAATATTTGTTTACGCAGAAATGGCAATACTGAACATACAGGTATCAGCTTAAAATACTAAAATATTTACAAATTTAGTCTTTAAAAGAAAATTAAAAAAAAAACAAATTATGACGAATCATTATGAATTTTTTCACCATGTCCGCTTCCAACGTGGAGCATTTGGTATCCTAATAGTGGTATCTCAACAGAATTTTTCTATGAGAACTACTTATTACTCAGTTGCTCAACCTCTCTTTGTTTTTCGAAAAGAGTAGGGATAAAAAGATAGGGCTAGGACAGGACTAGTGGTTAGCTATCGCTCTCGCTAGGCCACCTGACGATCGTATGGAAGGGTGGGGAGGGAGTTTTAGACATCACGAGACTACGAAAAGATATCCATACATCGAGCGAAAGATCAATTCATGAAACTGTCCGCATCAGGAATCGAACCCGAGACATCCATAGCCGTAGCCAACGACGCTACCAACTGCTCCACGGACGCCAACAAATATGAATTATTAAGTAGAAAAATATAAATCGCAAATATTTTTTATTTATTTATAAAGATTAGAGTAGATTAAAACAATCATTTTAAACCAAATATTGGTTGTTCAAATATATCTTAATCTTTTAGAATCTAACTGACACGAATATGTACAGTGAATATCAGTTATCACAACATATAAAATAACCTGCACAAATTTGGCTAGTCGATATGTTTTTATAACCATTTTTCATTGTATTATGAAGCGAAGCGAGCCTATCTTACTTTTCTTTGCTTCGATTAATAAAATAAAAATAACATTTACATATGTTTAGGGTTTCAATAACTGGTTTTTAACTGATTCAATACCAAATTAACTTCTGCATATTTTTCCTAGATCACAGAATCAAAACATATACTAAACTGAAAATCACAATATTTGATCTGTCACAATTGAACTATTATAAATTTTGTTTTCAGAAGAAAAAATACGTTTTCAAAAAGAGAACAAATATATACGTATTTATAATATTATCACTGTTCTAAATTCAGAACCAAAAGTTTACATACAAATTTGATTCCTAATAATATTCATTGGAAGATCATTCCAATGTAATGTTTTAATTTGTTATTCAATACTCCACTATGACAAATGCTGTGACAATAAAGTTGTATAAAATATTCAAAATATCAAAAAATATATTCTTAACATTAGAATCACTTATCGAATAGATTCTTCAAGCCAGGACAAAGATTTTGTTCTTGCCTGCAAGCGAAGAGTTGTACAATTTGTCTATAGATGGATCAGCACGAACCGACAAGCTGTTTCTGATGATCAGTCGGCCACTGAGTTTCTTGAGGTATGATTACACCATAATTAATATTATAATTATCAACACCTCTCGTTTGTAATAATCTTTTAATACGAGAATATGAATATATTGCAAATTCATATAAAAAAAGAGGAAAAAAAATATTGCATACTTGGATCAATCAAGAATGAAAACATTCAATATGGGAAAGTACAATATTATCAATTATATTTCTGTGTGAGAAAATGGAAAGCGCGTTAAGTCTTAAAAATTGAAAAATGAGTTGAATATGCCAAAATAACTGCAATGCATGTATGGATAAAAGAGAAAAAGAATTTCGTCAAAGCTTGTTCGGCCCTAATTAAAAGTACTGATTTCGGACATCATGCCCTTTTTCTTCCGCACACAGGTTTAATTCTTGAATATTCATTGCATTTCAAATTGTTAGGAGCTGGCCAGCGATGTGGAAGCAGATTGTATACAATGGAGCTGCCTGGAAGAGGAGGCTAGCCTGATGCACCATGTGATGTCACAACTGAGGCGGCGACAGGAGGAGAAAAGTCTTCATTCAGGTCAAAAGTGGAAGTTGCCTCCTTGTGGACAGCCCATTAGCTTGTTTGCCGGAACCAAATCGGAAACAAGGAATGTTATACATCCAGATGATGAAAGTGAGTATCATAAAAATAATATTAAAGTCAGCTGGCTTCGGGGATCGAATATTTTCATTAGTTGAAAAAATATTAATGGAGCTTTGTCTGTTATCACAACTATTATTGACAGTCTCTGCAGCACAACTTGGGAAAGAGTTTTAAGTTAGGCTGGATGAAATTATAAATATTGTCTTACAAATTTAGCATTTGTTCTCAATGACCTCATGGAGTTTGAAATGTTCACAATTTTTTTAGCGTAAGATATTTGGAATCGCCATTTCAATCTATTTAGTAATGAATTTGGATTATTGAGATTTTGTACACTTCCATGTATTTTGTCACTAACGACTCGGGTTTCGCCTTTCGGCATCTTCAGGCATTCGAGCACACGAATGGACTCGAACTGAATCGAGTCCATTCGTGTGCTCGAATGAAGATGCCGAAAGGCGAAACCCGGGTCGTTAGTGACAAAATACATGGAAGTGTACAAAATCTCAATAATCCAAATTTAATATTGAAATTCCATCAAGCACCCTCAGTCGATGTCTTAAATTATTTAATAATGCTTTATTATCTTTCATACAAAAATAGTTACTTAGCATAGGGCAGATGTGATATTATTTACTAAAAATAGTAACTAATGATAACATGATTTACAGTTTACAATATACTACAGTGATGCCTTGTGTATAATATATGTTTTGTTCTGATATTCATTACTCAGTAGATTTTTTTTCTTTACTTTATATAAAACTAGTGAGTACCCGGCATGTTTTGCAATGCCACTCAAAGAAAGAAAGGGTGTGTGCTTTAATTCTGTTTATTGAAGTGCTTTTAGATGCAGAATATTTTTTTTTTTTTTAGATTTTAGATTAAAAAAAAATTTTCTTAAGAAACCTTCACGGGTGTTTTCACAACAACTCACCAAAGTTTCATTGAAATCGGATAAATGGTAAAGGAACACATAGAAAACAAACAAACATTTATTTATAAAATTGACTCTCCATTTAAGAAGTACATTATCTACTTTCAAAACAAACAATTTCAATCGATTGCTTTTTATTACAGTCATATTCAGAGTATATTGTGCTGACCACACATATTGCACCCTCAAGTTTCCTGTCAATACCAATGCAGAGACTATAAAAGTAAGCGCAGCTGATAAACTAAAGATGAGGCCAACTGATGAATTAGTTCTCGTTGAAGTCAAATCAACAGGAGAAAGACTGCCAATAAACGATAAAGACATAAGCATTCCAACAAGTCTCAGTTTGAATGGAAGAATCTTCGTTGCACCAAAAGACCATTTGGATGCTTTGGTAAGTGGTATTTATATTATTCTTATTTTGATAAAGTTAATATGGCATAGTATTTAGCGCTACAGGAATTAAAGGATTTAGTTAATAACACCAAATCAATCAATAAATTCTTTTATTTTATTGGATTTATTTCTCTATTATGATAAGTTCGTTTTTGACTGATATATGAAGTTTTGTTCTTTTTCATCATAACGCAGGTGCAAAGCGTGCCTTAAATAGTCATTCGGAGATTTGAAAAGGTTTATATAATAGGAAATTATCCATTGTTTTCTATGTTTACAGACTTGCTTAGCAGAACAGGAAGTTGCTACACAAGGCTTAGAATTGGACATGGAGACCTACAGTACGAAAGATTTGGCATATTTTATGACACTCTTTGATTGGGACCTATTTTGGTGTGTTCATGAGCATGAATTAATTTACCACACATTTGGGAGACATCACTTCGATCAGATTACTGCCAATCTAGATGTATTCCTGCGGCGGTTTAACGAGATCCAATATTGGGTTGTCACAGAAATTCTCATGGCAAGCTCTTTGAGCAAAAGAGTGACAATCCTTAGGAAAATGATAAAACTTGCTGCATAGTAAGTAGTAATGCAACTAAATTTAGAATAATTCTTGCCTTTATTCATTCTCTACTATTTTTTTCTTTATCCCTCTTAGACTCCAACTCTTTTCTTATACAGTAAACTCCCACTTAGGTAGAAGAAGCATACCTGTGACATTTAAAAATTGCAAAATAAATACTAGTTTTTAACTTTTAGCACTTTTCGGCTATAATAATAGCATTCATTCTGAATATCTATGTAGTTTTAAAGAATATTTTTATAACAATTCTGCAAGAAAAAAACCATTTATAACAAGTAAATAGTCATATTTATAATGAATGTCACAGAGTATGCTTCGATCTCAAATGCACCCGCTGCCAAAATTGGGTTGGGAACCTCTACTTCACTGTATCTTATTTATTAATAAAGTAAACTTAACATGAAATTACTATCAATGGGTTGTGTAATTTGGCCATACAAACGTCTGATAAACAAATTATGTGCAATTTATACATACTCATAAACATTTAATTGCTTCTATCATTGCATTGACACAAACTTGTATCAATTAATTCAAGTTTCTACAGGAGTCACTGAGTCACTATAAACTTTCTGCATATGTTTGATTTATTTCATTTCATAATGTAGATTGATTTAGATTACTTACAGGCAAACTTTACCACTCAGGGTTGGTAGTAATTTGTAATAATATAATGAATATTAATTTTGCAAATTGAAATTTTCTATTTTAGCTGTAAGGAGTACCAGAATCTAAATGCATTCTTTGCCATTGTGATGGGACTGAGCAATATGGCAGTTAGTCGTCTCTCACAAACGTGGGAGAAGTTGCCGTCAAAGTTTTGTAAAATTTATACAGAATTTGAGGCACTCATAGATCCGAGTAGAAATCATCGAGCTTATCGGTAAGACCAGTTTATGAATAACATTTTGCATGCAAGGAATAAAAGCTGAAACAAAGAAGAAAAATAAACATAGAGCTCTAAATATCTAAAGGCATTGTCTTCTTAATTCTTTAACTGATATTTTCGTATCACTTTTGTTCTGAAGTATTCTTTTTAAATAAAACACATTTTTTTTGTACTTTTTCCACATGTTTACAATGATCAGGACTAGTTTTGTTCATCGCGAGCATTATCAATTGATGAAGTACAAAACAAATTGTGTTTATTTTTAAAATATAATACCTTTCCACCAAGAATTGACAGTTAACACACCTTAAAGTGAATAACCTAATTTGATAGAAAATAATTCACAAATTAATCTGTCAATTAAAATTTATTGATAATGCTTATGTTAAATATATTGTTAAGCACGAATTCTCAGCATTTCAAAAATCAGTAAACTGTAAACATAAGAGGCTGTGTACACACCATTGTTGTAAAAACTTTATTAAGTTTAATTTACACATTTTAATTTAAATTACACATTTTAAAGCAATTAAAACCCTTTGTCTTGTTAATCCTTGTTAGTTCGAAAATTATTTATCTGTGTTCTTAAATGTTATTTTCTGTTTACAGAATGAGTGTTGGTAAATTGCAACCGCCAGTGGTACCATTCATGCCACTTCTACTAAAAGATATGACATTTACCCATGAAGGCAATAAGAACTCAACAAATGGTTTAGTAAACTTTGAAAAAATGCATATGTTGGCACAAACCATGAGAACTATTCGATACTGTCGAAGTAGGCATCTAGGTAAGTCAAAATCACTCTCATATTGAAACAGTCCCAGAAATACTTATAAATTGTACTAAGCGATCAATTTGTAATGCATTTGATAGATCTCGAACAGATACATACATATCGGGCAAAGCGAAATGAGAAGAGATTTACCCTGATAAAATTGCCGTAATATCGATTACGTTCGATATTTAAAATATCATCAATCATGCTGCAGGCAAGTATGTACAATACGGCAATGTTGCGGCATTAGTACTTTGTTTCGATGTTGTATATACGACTACACATGGTCGGCAGCAAATTGTCGTAAAAAGTTGGTCGTTTACAAGCAGCTTAAGAAAGTGTGCGAAAATGCAATTTTTGAATTACAAATAAAGTAATTTTTTTACACAATGTGTAATTTGCATAAATACATGCTTCACTAGACAGTATCCAGAAAATTTTACCCTCTATGACAGGGTTTCTCAGCCTAATTGCGGTTTCGGGTACATTCAATGTTTAAAAAAAAAGACGAGCAAATGCTGGATTTCTCTAAAAAACAAGTATTTATTAAATTATTTTTAATCGGGGCATTATACATTTATATGCATAGACATTTACAAATAAATATTTTTTTAATTAAATTGTGTGTATTTGTTATTTAATTGTTTGTGGCACATGGTTGAAAAACTCTACTTTAGGGTATTGATGTACAATATTAGGAATTATTAGGTCGGCGTCCGTGGCGCAGTTGGTTTCGTCGCCTGCTACGGTTACGGGTTCAATTCCCGGTGCGGACGGTTTTCATAGATTGATATTTCAATCGATTTATGGATTTCTGTTCGTAGTCTGAGTTCTCCCTCCCACCAATCCCATCCTCACGGGGCGCAACGAGAGCAATTAGCTAACCACTAGTCCTGTCATAGCCCTATCCTTCTATCCCTACTCTCTTCGTAAAAAAAAAAGAAGAGAAGAGTGGTTGAGCAACTGAGCGACAAGCAGTTCTCGTAGAAAAAATTCTGTCAAGATACCTCCATTAGGAGACCATATGCTCCACATTGGGAGCGGACATGGAAAAAAAATATATTAGGAATTAAGACCAGATTGTTAATAGCACTATATGCGTATGCAATAGGCTAACACTGAACGGGTGGGCTCAAAGTTGTGGGGGGGGGGGCTCTGATGAAATAAAAGTTTTTATCTTGGTGATAATTCATTTTTTGCAAAACATGAATTTTTTTTTATATATAATACTAGAATTTGTGTAAGCAGAGGAAGCATATATTATTTCAAAGTTTGGACCCACTGACAGAGGCATTCCCAAATTCCAATTACATCACTGGCAGTAAGAAGTATACTGTGTACTAATTGTCATTTTACTAAACAGTTTTTCAACAAAATTTTTTGTTAAAATTGTAGAAAAGATTTTTTACTTTCAATTGGATGGATTTATTAAGTAAATAAAAATAATTGTCAATCTCGATTCGAAGAGAACTTATAAGTGTACATTCTTCAGTTCTAGAACCACCGTCTCAGAAGAATGATGAAGAAGTCAAAGCATACATTGGATGCTTACGAGCCATTGACAATCAAAGGGTACTGACAAATTTATCACAGAAACTCGAGCCGCGGAGATCTTAAATACATTGTATTACGTACAATTTTAGCTGTAAGGTGGACCAAGATCCGAAAGTTTTTCAGAATCTTATGTAAATTGACTGCAATTCGCTTTACAAAATATGGAAGATGTAATGAGTGGATAGTTATGTAATTGAGCATAAATTTAACGGATATGTATAAAAAGGTTTTAAAACTCCAATATATCATAATTATTACAATATATAATAAATAGTTACCTTCTTTCCTCGTAAGTATTTATCTTCCTATCTACAAAACATATTTAAGAAAATGGATGCTTCAAATAACTCTTGAAACGTATTTTTATTGTGTCCAAGCATGCACCAACCTTTCACACGATGCCTTTTACATACAGACAATCCTACAATGACTTTTTCTTTTCCCACAAATAAATATTATTGCAAACATTTAGAATAACTTCATTTAATAAAGTTTGGGGTATTTAACGTATTGTTGGTGTTATGGAGAAAGATACAAAGAAAAGTGATATTATATATTAATTTTATAGTGGCAAAATGAAGATATTTTGCATGAACGTCATCATTAAAAGGTAAATTAAAATTTGGAAAAACTCCACAAAACAATTGTGTTGAGTTAGTTATATTCTTGAATGTCTAATGAGACACATTGCTTTTTTATCTAATTGTAATGGAATTTCACCAAACAGTCATTGATGATATAATTTTGCATTTCTTTTGATTTCTCCATACACTAACAAAATATTACATTTACCATGTACCTACTACTTTAATATCATATGAATATATTAGTACCTTGTACCACAGGGTTTATTTGTACAACGTCCATTTAATATTATATAATTTAAAAATATAAACATAAATGATTTTTCTATTTACCAGTAATATTTGTAATTGGTCTCAAATTGCATGCTATATGTTATTTTATTCTGACGAAATCATTTATGCATAAAATATACTATGATATCAATTAATAATAATTTTTATATTTCAATATTGCCACGTTTTTCTATGCATAATCCGTAACTGTTTCAACGGAATCAATCCATGCAATAAACTTTTATTCAAGAAAACTCAAAAGAAAAAAAACAGTTTAATATTTTTCTTTTAAAAAATGATAAAAAGTCGACTTAACACGCTCAGTAAAACTGTATATTTGAATAGACTGTGTAGCGAGTAGATACATCCTTAAAATAATATTTATTAGATATAATATAGTGATAGGAATAATTATTTTGATAAAATTATGTTTTTTTTAAATAATATTCATCTAATTCTCCTTTACAAGTAATTGACTCCATTTATTCATCCAAATTTCTTACTCTCAATCAATTCATAATAAAAGATAATAAAATAATCAGATAATAATAAAAAAAAACTTTTTCAACTGTAAGTGTAATGTGCAATAATTGTTTTTAATTTAGATTATTCATTAAGGATATGAATATTTTGTAAATAAACACTATATTAGAATAGGTTTAAAATAATTTATTCATCAAAATTATTTATTTTCTTGTTCACTGTTTTTTGTCCATAATATCAATGGTTAAATGTGACAAGACATAAATATTAAAATAATTGCTGTGCTTTTTTTGATAAATATATTAAAAAATATCTTCCCAGTCATTTATAGTATGTTCACTCAAATATAATAGTTATATTTGTCAATGATATTTGTTACGGTCCACTCAGGTCCATCTCCGACTTTACATCTATCCTCAAGATATCTGTTTCTGGGCTCTCTCAACAGTCATTCACACCCAGATTTTGGCCAGAATGTCGATTACTGCTAGAGTTACTTCATGTGCTTTTGGGAGAGCTCTAAATTCTTCAAATTCATTGTAGTCAGTGATATGCATATTATTGAAATATTTTAAATTTGACACTATATCCATTTCATGATGTTCTGACATAGCATTTGTCATAACTTATGTGCTGTTTAAACAAGCTTAGGGCTAGGACAGGACTAGTGGTTAGCTAGTTGCTCTCGCAACGTCCCGTTTTTTAGAATCGGATGGATGGGAAGGAATTCACAAACATGTATGCATTTGAACAGAAATTCATAAACATATTGAAAAGTAAATTTATGAAACTGTCCGTACTTGGATTCCAGTCTGTGAGATTCGTAACCGAAGCCAACATCGTTGACCACTGCACTAGGGACCCGTCAAATTCTCTATGCATTCTCTATATGGTGCCTTGATAATTTTTAATTATGCCTATTAACATTTTAACATAATCATCTTAATGAACTCTTCAAACATTCTGGTTTCTAAAGTAATGTATACACTACGAATACAAACTGAAAAATATCAATCCTTTCCTGGCTCACCAAATATTATAAGGTCAGATGTTGAGTCGTTCACACGGAGGACGAATTCAATATTGACAAAATACACAATTGAAAACTTTATATGATTTTTTCATGCTGGCAGCATTGTAAACTTTAAAAAACCACCAAACTGTAGATTGTTGAATGAAGAATATTAAATCGGTTGTAAATCTCGTTCTGAGGCTGGTCACAGAAAGGATTGAGAGTTTTCAAACACAGCACAAATTTACCAAAATATCAATCATTTATGTACAATTTTTTCAATCGATATAGACATCATTACTAAATTATTCGTACTTAGTAAACACGTGATTTTCAATACAATTTCTAACACATTATAGTGTACCTATATTATATAATATAATAGAAATGTACTTAATATCAAAGGTAGACAAATCTCCATTATATTGTCATCTCATTTAAGGTTTTCATTAATATATTATATAATTGATGTAATAATTATAATAATATGTAATATTTCTCGGTAGCAGTATTTTTTCATTAAATAATATTGCAATGGCTCATTTTCTTCTATAAGAAATCGTAAAAACATAATTACTCGAATATAATGTATTTATGTATCTATTTTTAAAATCTGAAGAATGTCATTTATGTTAATAGATGTGATGAATTCTGATTTTGTGAGGTCTCTTCAAACACTTGCAGTTAAGTGTGGATGCAGTATAATGATTATAATATTTAAATGTAGATATTTTTCAATATCAACAACGAAAATATGGATAACAATAAATTCCTGAGCTTAGCAAAATTTTTAACGCATTTGTCGTTTGATTTTAATCAAATGTAACTGTTAATATCATAAATAGTATGGTTTTATAAACATTTTCTTCTAAAACGTTTTCATATTCTTATTGAGGCGTGTTTCCATTAAATGAAGATAAATGTAAAGCAAGGCCATGAGAAAGGGATTTACAGCTGTCGGGCTAGAGAATGGGATGCCGTATTTTTCTCAGTACATTCACAATATTTCAAATTATCAAGTTAGTTGACTTGTTACTTTTAAGGAGTTAACTGTCAATTCTTGGTGGAAAGACATTATATTTTAAAAAATAAAACACAATTTGTTTGTACTACTTCCACATATTTTGTGGATTAAAATATGTGGAAGTAGTACAAACAAATTGTGTTTTATTTTTTAAAATAGTTGACTTGTACCATGTAAAAAAGTGAAATTAAAAACAGTTTACAGTACAACTATGATGCAATCAATATAAATTAAACAACACTGTTTGTCCTCAATTCTCTATTCATTTTCAAAAACTATTAATTTTAAGCAATGTGAATATTAAAAAAATACATTATTTAGCTACCTATAAATGTTATATAAGATAGTATTGTTTTTAGGACTTCAATATGGTGATAATATGTAATTTTATCTATTTAAAATATCGTCAGTGAACAGATTTGGTGATGATTATAGAAATATTTTATTGTATAAGACAATCATTCAATGAAAATGTATGATTTAATAGCTTGTGTACCCAATTATTGTCTGACAAACCTCTTCTATCTTTACAGATACTCTCATGGTTAACCTACATATATCTATAATCTAAAAAATATTTGGCTCATCATATCTTATTATCCATTAATTTATTTCAAAATGTTTGAAAACTGAAGTAAAGAGCAAGTAAACTTCTATAATCATTTCATTCATATAGACGGAAAAATGACAGCCCAAATTATATGTTTAGATAATTGGAAAATGACTATTGAACAATACTTAAAGTATTGCACCACACATCACAATAGAATCATTAATACTGAGTTGAGCATTTAGTATATTATATTGACATTTAGTTGCACTTGTCCGTACATTGATATCATTAAGTAAATTTAGCAACGTTTTTGTTTGAATAGTCTCCATAAAACCATGTTTGTTTACATATCTTATTCAATACACTTGGATAGTCAGGCAAATGAAGCAATGAAATACTGCTGAGACAGTTAAAAACTTTTGGTATGATTCATTTATCACATCATATATGTTGGAGATTGAAAATTGAGACATATCAGGTGTCAATATAGGACACAGGTTTAAATTATAAATGCATACCGATATATCTTACAGCAGGTTGTAAGAAATTGGTATGGGAATTTTAAAATCTTTGTAAGATAGACAGCTGTGAAAAAGTTCAGTGAGATATTAATATTGTATTTAAAAACGTATTTTGTTAGTTCGGAAGTTATATTTTTGTAGATTATTTTTATTATAAATATTATAGATTATTATTTTATGAATGTACATAAATAAGAAATTTTATTTAAATAACCAGTATTTTCCACTTATTAGTAGATATTAGATATATTTAGCTGTAACATTCATTGTAACACTTTTATTGGGTGCCTGATTTATTTCATTGTCAAATTTTACTCTCATTCCAGAATCAATTGTAATAAATTTCTTGTCGAATATTATAATAAACTCATATTTTGAAACGATGAAATGTGAATTATTTTTTTTTCTTCATGGAATCATGTAGATCTTGAATCTACAACTGCACTGGGATCTCAATTCATAGTTTCTTAAGGGTGCCAAAAAAAAAGACCATTGATACAGAAAAATCTCCATGCCAGCGATACAAATAACAACAAGTGCAGGAAAAGGGTGAATACGAGAATAATAGATTGAGGTTTCACAGTATGTCCAAGACCAAACTCAGATAAAACCTAGTCAACATCAACCAGGTATTGTATTTTGTGGGTAGACATAAAATCATAGACGTTCAAAGAATCAGAACAAGTAAACACAGGTATTAAAATTACAGTTCAGGAGTAAAGAGAAAGTAGGAAAGTTGTATTCACACTTGTGACTTGTAATGTACGATGTAGAACAGCTTTGGCAGCTACCTTTTCGTCTCCTCTCTGTATGAGCCTTTAATTTTAGTTTCAAAAATCGGCGTATAATAGTGAAAATTAAATAAAATAAACAATAAGATATAAAAGTATTTTATTAACAATTTTTTTGATGTTACTAAAATTAAGAAACAGCCATTAAAATGTAACACAATTACACTATTACTTATTTTTCTTAACATACTCTTATGATTATATGGTTAACATTCATTGTAATAATAACGATACAATATTCACACAAGAGAACACAGCACAGTGACATGAAAGCTTAAAACAATTATTTTATAGTTACACCATAGTTGCAGCTATTCATTGAACAGTGTGCCATCTATGTTTTGTATTATAAAATAATAATTATTCAATCGCAGTAAAAAAAATCTCAAAAACATTATAACGAAGAATATTTTTATTGTATTCATAATCTAAATACGATGAACTGTACAGTAGAAAAAAAGAAAATAAATATAAGAGAATTTATTGTTTAAAAACTCATTTAAACACTATCAGCATTTATTAGTCCTTATATCACTAATTATTATATTATTTATATATTTAACAATTTTCATTACGATATCCTTGTATATTTTACACATAAATTAGTATTTCGTGAGATGTTTTTTTATACATATATCGTTGACGTGTGTAAAATACCGATGAATCAAAACACGTTTGAAACTATCACTATATTATCGTAAGCTATGGTTTTTATCAAACAAAAGCAATTTTCATAAAAATATCACAAAAAAGCTTCCATCAATACTTCAATTTTCACTTTGAAATACGTTTTTCCAATATTTCGTTAACTTTTTCACCTTCACAAAGAAATTCAGAACGACTAGTTTTTGGCTTTTAAAATCTCATTGATTAAAATGTGTTGAATTATGAAATGGCACCGATCATTTTTAAAATCCATTCAACATTTGATGTTATTTTGTCATACATTCGTGGTCTTCCCATACCTGCTTTTGAGCATGCTATTCTCCAATTACTGATGCCAATTAGAGACCATCGTCCTTCAACTGGATCCAAACATGCGATAGGACTTCCTGCAAATTCTTCTTCCTGTAAACATATTGATAAAATTTACTAGAATAGTAGGGAATGGTTTCAAAATTGGTTGACTTAAAGATATATTGAAAGAAAGCTACATTATTCCATTCATTTCATTATTAATTCTACGTTATTAATATATAATTTGAATGTATTGTTGGGAGTGGACATGTGTAGGCAGTAATTGAAACTAGAAAATTCATAACCGTATTTTTAACGCATCAAGATTTGAATACTTACATTACAATCTTCTTGTTGGTGTAATGCTTCAGTGCAAAAACTATTGACAGTTGCTATACTGACGTTCTCACATTGCTCCATACCAATCATTCGCAAATGAACTCTTTGGAGCTGATCTCTGTTCCTCGCCCAGCCTAATGTGTTACAATATGATACGTTTGAATCAGACTTCACTTGAGGTAAGCAAATGGGCCTGACGAAATCTGTCATAAGTACTGGTTCTTCCATCTTTATAAGAACGAGTGTGCTTCCTTCTACTGGTGACTTAATCATGCCCACAATGCGACGCTCTTGAAGCCACGGAGAGGTACTAGATACACGTATTGAGCCCAATTTGGCAATCCATTCAGCTTTTGGCTGACCCTGTAATGATTTTTTTGCATTCTATAAAATTGGTATTATCTTTCCTATCGCACAATACAATGGTATAATATTTGAATGTTGCTTAAAAAACAATCAATACTAGTTAAATTTGAAAGACAAGATATGTTATATATGGCTCTTTACATGTGGATAGTTAGTATACAGTTTTGATTAAATTTTCCATGAATAAACATTTTTTTCAATTACCTGGAAGCATGATGCTGTTGTAATCAGCCATTCTGGAGAAATGAGTGTTGCATCACAGACATGTGCATCTTCTTTAACTAACATTGCATGCCATGGCCAATCCCCATATGCTGACACTTTGCCCAATCCATCAATACCTGTAACGTCCCTTGCTGATTGTTTCCCACAATCTGTAAAGATATTGAAAATAGCAATCATTATACCATTAATAAATCGAGTTTTTGTATTTTTTGACAAGTAGTAATATTGTACCAAGCAATAACTATTTCAACCAGTCAGGATCAGATGTACACAGCACGCAGATTGATTTTTTATTTTGCCAATGTATAAATATTTTTTATTTTCGATTTTTAATGGTATTATAATGTAAAGGATATGTATATTCATTTTTGACAGTAAATTGGATTTGGAAAATTAATTAATTAACATGAAGCATTCAAAATGTTCTCACCAAAATTCGAGCATCCAACATACATCACTTTTTTTTCGGGGCAGGAAGCCTTCAGAAAACTTATTTCAGGCGCAAGAGGATCCTCAACTTCGACATAATGCATATTTTTTTCTTCGTCCATTTTCACCTTCACAAAGTCAACTTTTCTACAGTCAAAATAAAATATCATTTTTGGAAACATTTCAGTTAAAAAAATATAAGTTGGTAATATGATACAAACTTTGGAATATAACGGATGGATTATTGGCTTCAATGATGTTACTGCCAAAACTATGTGGACCATTAAAGTTTTCTCGTTGGCCACAAGTTGGCGATTGCTGATTTAAATGACTATAATTGATTTTACAGTCTTTGAAAGAAACATAGATGAAAGTAAAAACTTTCCTAGATTCACACAATGGTACTGTATTATATTTATATTTTATCTGCAAATAAACACTGCCCCACTGTTGACCCATAAAATATATTTTTCATGTTTATGATATTTTTGTAACTGTTTTAATATGCATATATATGCATGCATATGCAGATACTCTGTAAACACATTGTTTGGTAAAGACGAGTAACCAAGGATTTTATATCTATTCTATTATTACAAGTAACGACAAAGCCTTAAAATATCTCCCACTTGTTTTTATGTACTTTGATGGATTCTATAATAACAAAGGGGACAATTTTTAATGACGATTGTTACATTATTTCACATTCTCATCATTTTAACAGTGTTAAAGGTAGATAACTTAGCTAGCAATATGATAATAGTTATTATTTAAATACACAGATGTCAATACTTACTTAAAGGAGAGTGCGTTGCATAATGACGAAGCTACAGTGTTTATCGCTGTACTCGATTCATTTTGATCGTGAATACAAAGTTTTCCGAGATTCCCTTCCTCATTGAAAATCACATAACCTTCAGAGTAGTATTGGGATTGATGTGGTGAAATTGTGGGATACTCCAAAAGGTGTGATACATTTGGTGCTATTACCACTGTAGGGAAAATAATAAATGTTTTTGTAAGACTAATATGTCGACATAAAGATGGCAATTTACTATGAAATTTTTTGCTGATAATTGTCTTTCTTGTCTCTTGACTTACAAATAACTCAGTTATGTTTTTGTATTGGGTATATTATTTGAGAAGAAAGCGACAAAGTACACATTTTGTATGTAATTCCACTAATTTGAATGCTTCTGTTATGGTTGTTTGACTACACTTAATTTGTAAACAGTCATAACTGTTCAGAAAAGCCATTGGCATGTGAGGTCATGGCCAAAGGTTATAATGCATTGACAGCAATATATTTTCATACGTGATCTAGTATAGCTGTAGTATTTCAATGATAGATTATTTTTTAAATTTCTCTTACAGCAGGATTTCTCATCACTCCCATTGGGGCAGTCCCTCATTCCATCACATCTCTTATTCGGTGCCAAGCAACTCCTTCCTAGGCCACAATGGAGATGTCCTGGTGCGCAGTAAGTGCAAGTCTTTTCATCTTCCAAGGCCTCACAGTCTGGGACACCGTCACAAATCCTCGGGGATAAGGCATTTGCTTGCATAGTTTGTACGCAATCTGAAAAGGGATGATTTTTGTTGTAGGAGGTAGGGTTTTCTTTACAATCGGCTGTTTTACATGAGTCAATTAATAAAACGTTAGCAACCGCAGTACTTGGGTAACGTGCTTATGGACATTTTCAATATTTTTTTTTCGATTATTTAATGAATTTGTATTATCCCTATCTGACTTCTTCAACCCTTTTTACTCTTCATTCGTCACTCAATGAAAATATAAGTCGAAAAATTTCCTCAAACCCAGTAGTTTTTTAATATTTATCGTTGGATTTGTATAGTCAGATGAGCATTGTGAGTAAACACCGACAGTAATAGTTATACAAACCTCGTTTTGGTCTGCAAGAAGATGGACCACTATACTCCGGAAATCTGCTGCAGTCCAAAAGTTTCTTAAATCTAGCTGGCAATCGGCTTCCGCAGCCTGCCCAAAACTCTCGGCAGTAGCTTCTGCACGGCATAAAAATCCTGTCTTCTTCGTCTTTCTGCAAGCACGAAGGCTGCAGAAGTTGGCAGACAAAGTCATACGCGAGTCTGTAACACTCAGCATCGATCAGCTCTCTGAACGCAATCATATCATCTTCGACTTCCTTGAGAGATGTATGGCCAATCACATTTGGATAGGACGTAAGGTTGTACGGTAGGTTTTGGCACATTTTCAATTGTATTTGAGAACATCTTCTTGGCGGAGGAGCGGGTGTTGTTGATATAGCTGCGATTGCTATGTTGGTTGGTGAAGTCACTGGTAGTGTAAGGATTGCTTCACTCTCCTGAAATCAATGTATAACAATTAGAAAACCATTAGGTATTCAAATTAATATTATTTTTTCAGAAAACTTTGTAACAAAAACATTAGGATGTATTTGATCGTAAATAAAACCAAATGAATGTCTTAAAGCTTAATGACAATTTAGTTATAAATTAAAATCTTTTATAGTCCATCTAATATTATAAATAGAAAACATTAGTTTTTAGTAAATCTAGGTTGAATATTTTTTGTTTTGTAAGCTTTCCCTACAAATCAAGATTTTATAACGGACACCTTCATTATTTTATAAAGTAGGTAGGAAATCATAAAACAAATTGTTAAATTTGAGCGTTGACTGAAA
Organism: Himalopsyche phryganea; assembly: GCA_022494535.1. Classification (NCBI taxonomy): domain Eukaryota; kingdom Metazoa; phylum Arthropoda; class Insecta; order Trichoptera; family Rhyacophilidae; genus Himalopsyche; species Himalopsyche phryganea. Next base: position 5,627,140 of record JAGVSL010000001.1, on the reverse strand, counting down.
AATAAACATTAATTCGAAAGTGATAATTATTTTTAAGATAAATTGTAAAAACATGTTCTTAATGCGTTTCGGAAAATATAAAGTATATTTTATAAAATACAGCAAAATCATCGAAACAGATATTCGAACGACCAATAATATAATACATGCAATGACGGCTTGTACATTTATTTTATGTAGCAATTTTTTCACGCAGATTTTATTTTACAATTGTATTTTTCCAAAACAAATATGTATTTATTATTTCATTAAATTATGTTATTATCATAAGTTATCAATGCCACCGATTTTACTCATAGTCATATATATGCTATACCAATTATTGGTATAAGCCAGTGGTCGGCAAAGTGCGGCTCTTTGGTCCCTTAAGTGCGGCTCTGGCACAAATATCCATGAGCAGGTGCAATGGCATTAACATTGGTAACATTGAAATAAAATTGGTGGATTGAAAAAAAACAAGAAAATATAGAGCTCTAAATTTGAACGCCTTTGTGTTGATTTGGAAATACTGAAGAAGAAGAACTGTGGACTTAGTTCACAACACAAGTGGTCTGCTTTGAAAGACCTGGAGAAGGAAGATATAATCATGTTCAACATCTTGAATAGTATTCCTGACTCTCATGATCAGCTGAAAAACTCGCATTTGCTGTTCTTTCCGTTTTCGATTCTACATATTTATACGAACAATCTTTTTCAAGCATTTTATCAAGAGTAAACTAAGAAGTCGTCTTATTGATTAGAACCTGGAATCGTGCCTAAAATTAAAAACAACAACATACAAACCTGACATACTCAAACATTCCAAGGAGATGTAAGGACATTGTTCGCATTAAGTGTTTGTCAGTCATTGTCATGATTTAAATTTATGGATACCTTACTTTCATATTATTTTCTATCAGTAAATAAAATCTTTATTAAGTATGAAATCAAGCTTTATTCAGTGTACCCTTAATTTAATGATGGTCTAAATTATAATAAAAGTTTAAAGATAAACACATTTGGATCTCAACTTTTTTTAATCGATGTAATGTACATATTTGGCTCTTTGGCGAATAAGTTTGCCGACCACTGGTATAAGCAAAAGAGAATTGTGACCGTCATTCCTAATACTCTTGCTATACAAATACCATCAATTTTTGGGAATACCAAAAACTTGTCGCCAATTAACATGTATGAGTTAAAATGTGTGCTGTTTCTTATATTATATTAAATTTGTAATTCTATCCATAGACTATGTAGCTTGATTCGATTTTCAAAAAGAAAAAACAAAATAAGTAAAAATATCTGCCATTACGTTGACAATCTATCTCTAGGTTGATAACAGGAAAATAAATCAAAACCAATAAAATAATGTAGCATTCAGAGATCTAATATTTAACGAAAAACATCTCAATACACTATTCATGTCAGGGTTACCTATTTCAAAATTAAGGCGCATATTCGATTGCTCAATTTAGATTTCATCGCATTGTAATAATAAAAAGTTCATCATCCTTGTGATGAATCACGTAAGTAATTGAATTATCATAATTTTAGTTACACGTGTTCATGTCCCATGTGATAAAAAAAAGCATTATGTAAACTTATCAAATATATCAAAATGGGTACTGGTGAGTAATAAATTTCAAATTTTTGTGACTCGGAAGATATTATATTTCCACTTTCGGTGAATTAAAACGGAAACACTCGAAAAGAGGGTATTTTTACTGTTTGCATTAACGCGTATTCCAAGTTTTTGTGTTCTGGTGTATATTATTATAATCACGAAAGTCGTACAAAGACCGTCGCGTAACCATTTCGACGTGACGCCAGCGGGAAAGAGACCAGTGAGGAAACCGTGAATATAATGACAGGAAGGATGCTGAAAGGCCTTTAAATTCTACAAATTGGAAGAAGACTTGTGAAGACCGTGCTGAACAGAGGAAACCGGTGTTGGTGGTCAGGGAGCGACTTTGGCTGTAGCCTTATTGAAGAAAACATTTCAAACCTTTCTCAAAGTGAGAGTTTAATTTCAGGATTACTGCGTGATGTTAAATAATTTTATGAAAATTATTTCCACGTTTTAACCGTTGTTTTATTATTATTAATGACTCTGAATAGAATCATAAATAACTCTAAAGGTGGGCATCAAATGTAAATGTTATAAAAAATACTTTTTTTACATTCATTAGCGGATGGAACACAAATTGAAAATCATCGATAGAGCAAATAAACTCACAATGACCGCCAATCAAAACTCAACAAACACAATGATGAAGAAAAGACTTGCATCAAACAGATCATTGAGACGTAATGAACAAAACTTGTCAATCGTATTATAATACATATTTTAATATTTTTGTAACTATAATAAATCAGAAAATCTGATCACCTTGCTTTTCAGTAGCAACACCATGTCGCTTCATAACTTAAAAAAACTGACGATAATGACACATTGATTTCGCTGCACAGTAGCGTTATTAGGACGTGCATACATTCTAATACGCCGGAGGGGAGTTTGAAATTCTAAGGAAAAGCTTTTATTAGGAAAGACACTGTTTTTTTTTATTTAATATATTCATCAAATTTTGCAGACTATCAGCATATTTACAGCGATAAATATTAATACGTAATTTACCGCGCTTACCTCTTTGTTATATTTAATTCATTATAAATATAAATGTTAGATAAACAATGATTACAAAAAATTTACCTGAATATCCAAACTATCAGGGTCTATTGTGAGGTTCATAAAGTATCTTGATTCGTTGTGCAGTCTTATCTCTCGTAGAAGAACTGTCTCGACGTCTTGTACATCGACGTCATAATAAGTTGGATCGAAGTGGACATTGAAGTGTACCATTGTGTCGTCGTTTTCCAATCTGAAATCAATTTATTTCAAAACATCAGTTAGTCAAATATAGTTATTATCTTTTGTAAACGTGACAAAAGGTCACGCGAATCGTGTCGAAGTTAATTTTACTATTATATTATTTTGGTATGTAAGTTGAAGAAAATGAAAGTTTAAACGAGCCGGACAGTAAAGAATGTACAAATTCATCATGATTGTAGAAATAGTGGAGTATGCCTTAAAGGGGCTAGACATCTACAAAAGATTGAGGCTCGCTATAGTTTTACAATTGAGCAATTGAAATGTGTAAATAAAGAACAATAACAACGAATTTTCAATTCTCTTGGATCAACTCTCTTGGATAAAAACCATCACTAACACCAATGTCCAAGGTATCCAATGTTAAATTGAAAAATTTCAAATTTTATATTGAACGTGACGGGACTTGAACCTGGAACCATTTGTTCGCTAGAGTAATAACGGAATTCCAGCTATTTTTTTTTTCATAGATTAGTTCTGTCTTCTGTCTTTCATTTTATATTACAAGACTAAAATTGGAATGTTTCGGAGACATGTAAGTGTTAAACTCAAGTCTGTTCAAGACTACCATTAGATTTTTTCGACCATGTCCGCTTCTCTATTGCAGGGTTTCCCAAACTATGTTCCGCGGAACACTGGGAATAGATGTTCCGCAAAAAACTTGGAATAGTCTTATATGCTGTTGCAGCTGCAACAAATTCAACCATGTTTCACTTCATATTGATATTATATAACCAACAAATAAACAAGGTGTTCCGTTAAAATTTTTCGGTTTGCAAAGTGTTCCAACGCAAGATAAGTTTGGGAAAACCTGCTCTATAGAATATATAGATTTATAATGCTGCATTTCGAATGATTTATTTCTACGAAAACTGGCTGCTATTCAGTTGCACTCAACCTCTCTTCTTGGAGAGAGTACGAATAAAAGGATGGAGCTAGGACAGGACAATTAATAAGGTAATATCATTTTCCAGTATTATTAACACAAAATATTTGGTTCTTTGGTCATTTCAGTATATTCAAGTGATAAATAAAAATGAAGCACCGCCATTTTTTCCACGTTATTGTTTTAACATTATTGGTTATAATATCAATACACATATTTCGTTCATTGAATGTTAAGACGGGAGGGATCTAAGAGATCTAGCCCTTGGTTTGCTTTTATATATGGTCCTGACTATGATATGGAGTCAGAAAAAAACTGTATTCTATAATTTTATACACTCTGATCTCTCTATAAATCTTATTCGATATAAAACATTATTTAACGTCAATATAGGAATATGATATTACACAACACCACACAGCGATATTTTTTTAGTGGATACAGACTAACTCAAATAGGATATGGATTCGCATTGGTCATAGCTATCTGATTTTATCACCACAGATTAATCTTTAGGTGTCATGCTGGCGGATGTAGTTAATTAACAAATCTAAATTTGAAATATTCGGTTGATGAAATAATTAAATTAAAAAAAAAAATTGAACATTGGCGCGAGATTTCCGCCATAAAATCTACCGGGTTCTGGTCTGAATTATTGACTTTCATAATATATTTTAATTGAGTGACTAGTGATTTCAGTCTTTCCGGCAGAATAAAAAACGATTAACTAACAAATATGTTTAATTCCGGGATGGGTTTCACTGGTTTATAAACTTGACAAATATGGAAAATACATTTAAAATCCAAATTCTTATGTAGCAAAAAAGTAGTAAAATATATACTACACAAAATTGCCTAAAATTACCCACTTTGTCATTAGGTTGGGTATTCTTTCAACATGACGCACCCGGACATCGTACTCTTTGGTATCCTGCATGTTGTGAAGTCAAATAATTCTTTCAGTCTATGCTCCGTTTTCCTTCTGCGATTAGTAAGCTTCTAAACTTTGATTTTTAGCCTTTTGTAACGCAACCTGACACAACTAACATTTATTTTAATGATTTAATGAAATCGAAAATTTTTTTCAAAAATACTGTTAAAAAACTATTATTTTATAGTATACAAGTTGGCAATATCATTATTATAATAGAAGAGATGTTAGACATATTTTTTATAGCTTCTTAATTATGGATGGACATAATAATACACTTCTAATGCTCGGTAGATGTTACATAATACAAAATACACTCATTAATTTCATAAAGAAAAAACAGTAACTAGGTTACGATGGAACCATTTCATGAGAATTGTAATCCAAAATTTTGGTGTATCTAGGAAGTGTTTCTAATATTAATGATGAATATCGTCATTATAATTGATATGTTTTTAATTCAATGGATATATCCGCTGAAAATAGATGGCTGCAAAAAATGATTACGAAAGTGAAATCACGGTTACTTTCTACGTGAGTGTAGAGAAATCTCATCAAATCCATTATTAAACTTGTTTTTTAATTTGCGTAACGTTTAAACTCATTTTTATTTTTCATCTCACTGCATGTTGATCAAATTAATATAATTGCACGAATGGATGCGCATCATATGGCAACTATTAAAAGATCATTGAACAAAGGCTGTTGGTATTTAATTTGAGTATAAATTACACATCACAACTATTTCAATTTACAGCTATGTTTTTAAAATGAATTAAGTCACTGATTTCAACAGTTTACAAGTAAATAGGAAGGTTGAAAGGTTCGGACAACTAGCGTTAAATAATGGTTAATTTTCGGGTAATTATACGCAATATTGTTTCATTTTTGAAGATATTTATGGTTACACATGTTTACTAGCCTGACATCAATACTGCTGAGCTAGAAGACATATTTATAAATTTTAATCAGGGGAGTGGAATCGTCAAAAAAAACGAGACTCCGACACCAACTCCGACATTGACCAACAACCCGACTCCGACTCAGATTACGACTAAACAAATTTTAATTCTGTCAGGTATTTTTCGTACCTTTCCTATTTATGTGTTACACCAACCAACCAATTCGGCAAATAGCCTAATTTTTCATATATTATATATGTATATTGCAGGACAAGAAGATGTTACAGGCACAAATAAAAATGAAACAAATATATTAATACACGCAGAAATGAAAAAATGTACTTTATAGAAAAAGTAATCGCTAAAGTAAAAAAGTCGCTCGTTTTTTACAACTCCGACTCCGGCCAAAATAGCGCGACTCCGATTTCGGAGCCCTGATTATAATTGCTCAGAATATACCGTTGGCCCTCAGCTGTCCTTTTCGCACGACGTCAAAATAACAATACATAAAAAAAAGAAATTGAAAGTTTAGATGTTATTAATTATTTACATGACAGAACGTTATTTGCCATAACATTGTCATAGAATGAATTTTTATTTTCACGTAGTTCACTTCTATAGAAGGTAAATTATCAATAAACACTTAATCGCAGATCGTTCCGTTCTTGACATTATCAAATTTGAATTGAAATACATTTAGAATCCTATAGTAAAAAAGAGCGTATAGATCACAGCTTCCAAAAGTGGGCGATACCACCTACTGGGGGGACTGGAACGTTCGAAGGGAATGGTAGTAGTTTTAGGGGCGGTGGAAGCATAAAATAAGATAAAAAAGCTTTCAAAAGTCTGTTTCATATGTTGTGTAAAATACAGTTTAATTACAGACTATTTTTTTGTTTTGCAAATTTGCTTAATATATGTACTTTCGGGTGTGTTATTTCTATGTTTATATTGAGCAATAAAAACACAATTTGGCACGGCACCTTTATTTTGGCTTACTCACAGAAGGGTACATAATTCGAGGGGCGAGAGAGTATTCTACTGTCTGAAAAGGAGGTGATAGGCAAAAGAATGCAAAACTCTGATAAAGATTATTATTTGAGTACATATTCAAACTGCTTCATTTTTACGGGGACTAGTTGTGAGTCAGTTGTTTCACTTTATCTTTTCTCATATATGTTAAGATAGACGAGTGCGGTTAAAATAATTGTAAAGAGTCAAGTCGTTGGAGTAATATTGATTTTAGATAAATATTTTATAACGCTCTTACTTAAGTAATATTCGTTAAGTTCTTTTTAATTATGAAGTTTTACCACCATGGATAACGGAGCAAATGACAAACTAAAAGAATTTTCTTCTTCATCAGAATTGGAAGGTAAAATGGAAGTCTGTGTATGATGTCATCTCATGTCACGAATTATTGTTTTAATTAATTGAAAAAATGTAAGTTTCAAGCAAATTGGCATCAAGCATGACAACCATAATTATTTTATTTATCAACGTTTTTTTCCTCTTTCCAGGTATGACAAGTGGATATTCACTCAATAATCATACATTTTTTACAATAAACACCAAATGATTCTATAATTATTTTAATCGTGACATAACTAATGTTGTTCCTATTAGATAATTTTCTATATTTATAACATTATGAGCTAGTACTTAAATGCGTCAAGAGCGACACAAAAAACTAGTTAAACTAGCTTGCTCTGGTCATTAGTATTTTAAGTGTGAAATCGGTCAAAATAAATAATAATGTATTTTACCAAATTCAAAATACTAAAAAATACGGAACAGTATTGCCTACGCGGAAGTGCAATTATTTAGCAACAATTTTCTTGTCAGATCAAAAAGCCAGTATTTTTTTCTATCCACTAAATTTAACGTTGCCTTAAATTATTGCTGGCTATAATAACAGCAGTCGGTTAGTTTTTTATTACTATTTTTCTGTATTTAACATAGCTACGCTTTCAATAATTCATATTGATTTTGGTATATACAGTGAAAATCGTTTAACGTGAAACTATGGGACCGAATTATTTGCTCATGTATGTAGCACTCCATTATATGAAAAAAAGTTATGTATAATGATTTAATATTAAAGTCTATCATATAAAAAATCTATTATATTGATCCATATACAATGTGGCATGCAGAGACACCTTACAAAGGCCATATTTACCATTTACCGCAGCTCATGTGAGTTTCTTTTAGTTACTTGATATCATCTTTCTATTAATAATCATTAACAAGAAAATAAATAGCTTGAAAGGACTTCACGGCGGTGGGTCGATAGATTGCAGATGGGTGTCGAGATGATGTTTGCGACAGAAAGCTATGGCGATCCGTTACCGGTCAGTCCGGACTGACATCAAAGCAACACAAAGAACTTAGAAGACATGTGTAGTTATTTTTCTTTGTAATGTTTGTGATGGTCATCAATACGTACATACTTACTTCAAACACAAATTATAAGTGTTTAAAATAGTCTATTTAATTGATATTAAATTATCATAAAAAAACTTGTGGAAGAGCTAAGGGATAGACAACAAAATTGTATTTTCGACATAATTAACAAAATATTTTTCTAGATACTTCAATCGAAAAAGTATAGTTTGATTCACTTTGTAGAGGTTTTGAGAAATCAAACTTTAAAAAATGTGGAACTGAGAAGCCTGGAGCTGTCAGTATCAGTCCAACTCTACCTTATATTAATGTTAAGTATAAAAAAAAACAGTTTATTTCAGGGATACTTATCTCTTATACCTATTTCAAAAGTAGTTTGCGATTTTTCAAATACTACCACAGATTTGTAAACCACTTCACTCGAATACAATTATTATTTTGAGTACAGGAGTGAACTTTTCATCTCAATCAGATAGTTATCAACAAGTGAAAGCAACTTGCATTGTCTGCCAACAAAGACCTTCCCCGACGTAAACAATATTTACGTAATACACGAAAAAGCATTTATTCGCTCTAATGGAATTTGCTCAATGGCATTTTAGACGTTGTTACTAAGAAGTACAGGGATTTATTTCTCGCAAATCCCTTTGCGATAGGAACACCAAACACGCTCACAATCTAGAAGAATCCATTCGTATTCAATATGTTATACCTTATTGTTTTTTTAATCCAATTTAATATTATTTATGTTACAGGGAATACGTATACTGAACCTTGTGTATGAAATAAAAAATAACGCTTGACATTTACAAGGAATATCTGAAGATAATTGTTTCGTCTATATTTTGTTAAATAAAGTAAGGTATTTTTGTTGAATAGAAGTACCCAATTTGTTATAAAAAGAATTCTCCTCTTCACACTCCACTATATTCAGCAGTCGGTTATAATAGTTTCATTTATATCTAATTATGAAAATAGTTCCTTTTGCAGCTGGCTGCCGTCTTACTTATAAAAGCAGAATAGCGATTTGAATAGTATTCTATATTTTGGCGATCAATAATTTAATAAGAATTTGCATTCAATACCGTGTTTGTCTTATCAATTTTATAAAAATAACGTGTGAATGGCTAGGATTCAATCCTTGCAAAAAAATATCCATTGTTGGAACAACTCTACGCTCTAGTTGATGAGTGTACATGACCGAAAATTTATAACCATAATGTTTAATCAGAGTGAGCACGTGCATGAATGGTTTAATAGTCACTGTACAGAGTTCGTGCCGAAGGAACAAGTGCATTTCGCAGTGAGACGTGCATTTTTGTAAACCGCAGCAGTTGCTAGTTGCAAAGGAGAGAAAGGCGACAGACACACTTCGAGCACTAAAGCTTTCAAAAGACTATATTAAATTATTTGCAAAACATTATTATTTACGTTGCGATACAGCGTGTTTTAACCCTTTATCTGCTGGGTCACAAAACGTACTTTCCCACACCCAATATTTCAAGAATCAATTCAGCAATGGCAATGTAAAACATGCGTATGAATATAGCGGTAACAGGACAATTCGGGTAATATCTTTAATACAAAAAATAGTCTCACACAAGGAGTTTTCTTACTTTGACGCTGCTTATTGTGTTAGTATAGTGTATTGACACACGTGAAGCGGTATCACGAGTGATTAGAAGGCATCAGGTTACAAGATTAAGTAGACATATAATAAAAACGTCTGGCCCGGAGTGTAGTGGTCAACGCCGTTGGCTTCGATAACGGATCTCACGGATTCAAATCCCAGTACGGACAGTTTTAAAAATTGATTTTTCAATCGATTCATGGATTTCTGTTCGAAGGCATGGATGTTTGTGAAAAATTCGCTACCCTCCATCCGATCCTAAGAACGACTAGCTAATCAGTCCTGTCTTAGCCTTATTCCTCTATCCCTACTGTCTTAGAAAACATAATTCTCGTAGAAAAACTTCTTTTGAGATACCTCCTTTAGGAGACCATAATACGGTCCACACAAGGAGCAAACATAGCTTAAAATTTTAAAAAAAAATCAAAATATTAAACTATTTACAGTGTGTATTTTAAATTACTTTAAATCAATCAATTTTATTTCAATTAACGTTTATTACATTCCGGTCATAACTTCTTCGTTGAAAAAGTAATAAAAAGCATTAATATCGTTGCTGTTCTGGAAGAAAACAATAAATCGAAAAATGACATATTCAGTTAGTTATACAAAAATGTTCGTTATTTCAAATTCTACCGTATGATGTGACACACTTATTTTTATAAACTATACTTTTACTTAAAAACAGTTTTGTACAGACATACAAAATGAAAAATGTACGGCATTTGAAGCATTTGACAAACTTCAAAGACCTATTACTTAAAACTAGTATTTTCTTCCAGAACAACGACAATATATAACAATAAAACAATAATTAATGGTGAATAAATATTACGTGGAAGAATGTAATTGCATTATTTATTCTATAATCACATTTTATCACTAGTCTACGCCAGATAAAATGAAACAAGTTTTTCGGTGCGATATTGCTAAGCGGTCACGATTATTTTATTTGACTAAACTAAGTTTTATGTTTTAAAAAATCTACCAGTATTTCTGGTTTGCAGTTCTTTGTGTCAAACAATACACAAAAAAATTCAAACTAGAAATCACAGTCACGTCGAAGTTATGATTTCCTTTTCCCAATACGATATTGCATATGTTTGAATTATCTAATCAATCAATCGAAATGGTCCATTACTTTCTAAAATACAAAATACACAGTTAAAAATCATTAGCACGCAACATTTTTTAAATTATAAACCACAATACAATATTGGTTTGTTATTGACGTACAATACTAAGCTAATTAATTTCTACATCGATTTATTTCCTCATTGAAAATTCTAAAAAATGCTGCGAACATAATATTTTAAGATATAGCTTCATACGTAATCGTCGACATTGGATAGTGGTGACAGTACAATTACTCGATTTTTATGATGTACATGATGTCAACGAGAGCCACATTCTGGATTATCATATATATAAAGAGCCACACCATAGTCACGTTATCATGACACATCGTTACTGTACTTTGAAAAGGTTCTAACTGACATTTTGGCTTAAAATGAGCTTTTAATTGGAAAATGTTGTACTAGCCACATTCTACCAAATACGTTGATTTCAGAGTCGTATATTGTTCATTGAGGGAGTTAGCAGTATTTCGAAGTTTTACCGATAGATTTTTTCATAAATTTGTTTTATACGGTTCTATGAATCGATGTAACTAATAATTATCATCTCACATCACAGTATTTTTGAAAAGGTTTTAACGTTATGTCGAACATTCTTCACTCGATGGTTGGTGTGTTTTACCCTTTACTTATAGTGTTCTATCGATGTGGTCTTTGACGAAAGTTAGCTGACTTCGTCCAAAAATTCAAAGTATGGATGTATTATTATTCTGTTGTATTATAGTATTATTGTTAGTTTATATGGTTCGGCAAGTCATGATAATATATAATATTAATAACATTTTGTTTGATATAATTGAAATATCTGGTAAAAGCTTTTCAAACAAACTGTTGTTGCTAGTTCTAATGAAAGCTTTAGATATTAATTATTTTATTACATAAAGGCTTTAGTTAAAATAAATTATTTAAAAAAACATGTAAAATATTTATGTGAATATATGTTAACTCACTAATTAAAAATACATTTTTTCCTTCAAAATACAAAATATGATCAGTCAAAACTTATAAAACACTCGTATCTCAAAACATGGTCAAATGCAGTTAAAACCTTTTCAAAGTAAGGTAACGACTTACAACATTTAAAAATACAAGTATAATGGGAAAAGAAAATACCTTAATTTTTATCGAGAGATATTTTGAGCCGCGCTTAACCTAACGATGAGCCGCATTTGCCCATGTCTGATATATGGCATATACCTGATCAGTTCAAAATAAGTGACAAAAAGACGCAAAAAACCACTATTTTTATTTTATTCAATTAATTCAATATTAGTTATTTTGAGGAACAAATTTGATACTAGTTAATTACCTCTTTCATTACACACCTATGCAACTGGGATTTGAAGTAGGGTTCCAAGTATTAAAAAGAAAATTCCACTCCCAAACTGGAGTTAAATTAGTAGCCCATACTCTTAATGAATAATCACAACATAAGGTGTTTTACGAAGTGGTCGTTATTCAGTTGCACACATCTCTTTTTCGAAGACGGTAAGGATAGAACTAGGAATTTATAGTAGTTACCTAATCGCTATCGGATAGTTGGTAATGAAATTTAAGCATCACAGACATTTGTTTTAAAGATAAATTTAATGAAATTGTCTGCATTAGGACTCGACCCGTGAACATGAACACAGCAACTGAATAATAGAAATGCCCGAGAGCGTTGACTACTCAGCGTCATGACCGGCAATTTTAACGCACTACTTATTGTTGTGGATTCAAAGTATGTATATAGATTACTCATAAGACATCCATTGAGCATCGTAACAGATGTTTTTCAGCGAGATCTGGTATAAATCAGTCAACCTCTCTCTTTGAAGGACTAGCTATTTACTAAGCCAATTTTATAAACTCCATTCGGGGCGTTGGTGGAAAGGATTAAATACACAATAGTTGTCCAAACATTTAGAGTTCTGATACAAATATATATTGATTTAATTATCATTTAATGAATGTTTTCAATCAAGTATTCAAACTTTTGCGGCACAACCGAATGTAACGAAACCCCAATAACTTTGACCAATCGGCTAACCGATAATAGAACATGGCAAACTGCTAATCATTACAGCCAGCTTAGTTTTAAGCATATGTTTGAATATGAATCAGAATACATAGAAAGGTAAATGTACTGGTAGTTGACCATGTACCAGTAGTTGACCTTTTTCAATAAAAGTGTTCAAAATACGAAACGTATACGCGGGGTTGCTCTGAATTGCAATGTTCAGACAAGTGAAACCATCTTTTATCGGATTGAGGAACTAACACATCACCATACATGTCATTGGGGTGTCATAGAGGCCATTTGAAAACAACACCTTATGCATTAAGTATTTTATTCTGAATTTCTTCTTGAAGAGAATTGTTAAAGATATCAGTGAATGTAAGTATATGCTACTTGATTCAACCAAGAGTGGTCTTACAGATAGCTCTCATAAAAGTTTGTCATGAAACCATCTGATTAGGCATGGTCAACTACTGAAAACTAAGCGGTCAACTACTGGAACTATAATTTTTTTAGATGATCAACCTCTGACACAAAAACATGGTTGTTAAAAATTTAACAAAATTTGTAACAGACACTTTTCTACGTAGTGTCTTATCTGATTAACTAAAACATTTGATTCTTTATGAATACACATGCTTTGTCATCATTCGGCCTAATGCTTAACGTTAATCGTTAGTTTTGTTGATTTTTTCTCTTAAACGGTCAACCACTGGTAAGTTTATCTAACTGTCAAGTTGTTAATCATAAATATGTTATAAAAGTACCAATTAAATTTAGACGAGTTTCAGAAGACATCATGTAATCATATTAATTTGTTTTGTTATAAATTTATTGTCAGGGAAATTTCGTCACCTATCTAATGCGAGAATTTCGCTGATCAGGAAACCGGTTCTCAGCTCACTCCTCTTGAAGACGATGTCCAGTCGATCCTTGTAGTCTCCTGCATCGTCGTTTGTTGATGCTGACGTTGACTTTGCGCGCATCATTCCTCGAAATATTCTTTCTGACAGTGGTTCACTTGCGAGGTATATGGCTGGAAAAAAATAAAATGTTTCATGAGAAATAAGAAAAATCTATTTGAACCATTTATTATTACAATTTTTAGATACAAATTTATGTAACGCTTCAATTTTGTCAGTTAAATTAAAGAACAATTATTATCTCTTAAAATTTCGATTTCATTAAAGCCCAACAAGAGTCAATGTGATTGTTATTTTGAGCATCACGATCAGTATTCTCAAGGATTTTGTATTGACTATTTTCCATGAAAAAACCTTGCTCATGGAATCTTTATCAAGTATTCAATCATATCAATATATATTTAGAAGAACTGACTGTGGAAAGTAGGGAAAATTATTTTTTAATTATATTCGTTCGTCGTGTGGAGTAAACGTATTTCTTGAAGAGCATTTTGATGGGAGGTATATTATAATAACCGTTTGTAGCCTCGTGCATCATTGTGAGTTAGGACGTCGTTTTATACTTCAGTTAAGTTAGATTAGGAAACTACAGTGTGTCAGTTGATTACTTTTTCAACAAATAATACTCCTACAATAGATTCTTAATAATGAGTGAATTCAATGAATCGATTGTCCTATATAAATGATAAATACCTCATTGCTTTCCTATATAAAAGTGGTAAAACATTACGTATATATGTATTTATTTATTATATAAATATGTTAATATAATAAAATTTTACAAAAATTTACAGCGATGCATAAAAATGCGCGTGAAAGTAAAAATAAACATTTGTAGTAAAAAATAATCATTATTTGTCACGTAAAATTAGTTCACATTAGTGGTTAGATTTTACATCAAACTGCTGCATTGCTGGGAACACAGCGTAATTTATAAATGAAATCATTATTTTCTATCTTGCGCAACCTTTTTGTTTATAGTATTACCTAACTATAATTACAGTAGAAGTTGGAACAAAATATAATAGCACCCATTACTTCATAAAGTTCAAAATTTAATAAAAAGCGCATTAGATTGCAAACGATTAGAATCTGTACGGAACATTACAAAGAGTATCATTAAACATTGTCTACGTATTAAAAAAATACTCACGCCTTCGTTAATAAAATAATATCAATTATCATCAATCAGTTAATGTTTGTATATTTTACAAGCTTTTCAATGTCATCAATCGACTATGTCTTGTCATTTCGCATTCCTTAGCATATGCGTTGCCACCTACCTTCCTTGAACCCTATTATTTCTTAAATTTATCATTCCATTTTCACAGAAAACAAAATTCTCAGTGCCTCTAATCTACTTTGTATACGCAGACAAATAGAAAGATGCTATGATAAATTTGAATATTTTAAAATACGTAGAAAGATATTGTCAATAGGATACCACGAAGCTTGAAATTATTACATAAAGTTGGCTATTAAAATCAGCCATAGTAACATTTTAATTGCAAATTTTTAGAAGAAAAAAAATCTAGACGAATACATTTTAAAATATGTTCCAATAAATATGGGTATTTATAGAACTCGATCAAGCGTTAATCGAATTCTTTTCTAACCTTTCGGTTGCAACGTGGTGTTGAAAAAATAGATTAAAAATAATAATGGCCGTCTTTACGACCATATCCTATTGTTTCGATAGTTGAGAATTGCGTCGGTGCTCAGGAGTGGTTCAATATAACATTATGCAGTAATTTATGGTATCATGCAAGAGCCATTTGGTGAAATAACAGACCGGCCGAAAGGTTAAGCTCACCTCTCCTAATAATGTAAGCAAGTAACACCGCACCTGTGCATAAGTGCCTACGTCTATCTAATCTCACGACATGATATATTACTATGGAGACCATACATCCATTGTTTTAATGATCTGTCGATAAGATCGATTTATTTTTTAAAACTGGCATTTTATCCTTAGTTTTGTGAATTGAAATAGCACGAAGTTATTAAAATTGTCATTTCATTAGTGCTCGCTAGCGGTGCGGCGCCGGTGTCTTTGATTCGCATGTTCAGTGAGTAAATACTTGATTGTGTCTTTAAAATGTTTCACAGATAATCTTGTTACATTCTCAAGTCATTGAGTTTTCCGCATATATTCTTGGATGTAATGCCCACACCGAATAAATATTTTCATTATAGAGCATTATGTTGACCAGTTAAAACCACAATTAAAATTGAAACGAGGGAAACAACTTCGACTTGAATTGTTGTCATGAATTATTAAAATTAAATTAAAAATATGTATATTAATTTGTGAAAAACACAATTTTTTGAATGTACCGACTTATAAATTACGAGTATAATGATTGTTTAAAAATCAGTTTATTAATATTTGCCATACCGGTAGATATGTAATATAAAATATCGGTATCTATGTATTTACCTGATATTACAATCGTTTGTTATTTATATCCTTCAAAAAATATGGTCACCGTATATATTACAAATATACAATTTGAAGATTTCGACTAAAAATGTGAGCTCATAATGTACAGTTATATGAATACACTCACATTACTCTAAATATTCGGTTAAATACGTTATATTTTTCTATATTTCTTTCATCATTTTTTTAATAATATGTGTTGAAATACGACCAAAAATAATCTCAACTTTCCTAAAATTATCACCTTTAAACATAAGTACTGATAATTCTTGGGAGAATGAAATTATATTTATAAAAATAAAAAAAACATTTTTAGTACTAACTCCACAATTTATTTTATATTGCGTAAAAACAGCGTTGTCCTAAAAACATTAATCAAAGATAATAGCAGTTGGTTGTTGTGGAGATATCCTTTATCTAAAATATTTATCTTTGATGAATGAAGATGGTTTGAGTTATTTTATTGAGAACACGGTTTATTGATGAAAAAATCATTTACTGGATTAATGCTTTGACAAAAAAAAATCCAAATAAAGACTAACGCTGTTTTTCCGCATATGGGCTCAATTGGTGTCTGTTGACGAATGAGAATTTAGTTGAAAATTGTTACTCGATAAGCAATATATTATTCTTTAATTTTTTTAAGTGATTCTGTAGCTTTAATTATTCCAGTGGTGCATTCGTATCATACAATTCAATGGGGCCTAAATCTTTATTTTTAAGACGATAAAATTGAACATTTATTAATAGAACAAATAATTTTCAGCATTATTATGAAATACATATTAAACAAAAGAAACGTGTTAATCCTTGTGAAATTATAGTGTAAAAAGTACATTGGAATTCGTATTAAACTACGAATTATTAATGAAAGTATAAATATTAGTTATTATACTAACTTACTGTATAAAACATTTGAATGATTGAATGACAAAGTGGAGGAAAAACAGGTAAAATAAATACTATAATAATGGGCACCATATATTATAGTTACGATTATCGTGCACGATCTCGTCTTCCTTTACTAGTGACTTGTGAACGTTAGAATATTGTCCGAATAAAAGAAATATTACAAATGCAGTCACGCCTTCAATTTAAAGTCTATGGAAATACTAGAAAGTGCACACGTCTCTACTCGTATAGCAGTACATACATGTCTCTATATTCAAATTATTTTCGGTCTAATAAAATTTAAAAAAACACCGTGTTTTCTTGAATGTAATCTCGCCGCTTTAAAATATAATATGTTATATCATTTACAGATTTTTAAAATAAAATTGAAATGCTTTCATTCATAAGATGTTGATAATAATATAAATATATCACAAACTTGAAAACTTTTGTTTCAAATAGTATTAATGCTATTTAGCGATTGCACAATGCCTTGGAAACCATTGATTTATTAAAGTATTACAGCTCTTAGCAATAATAATAAACGGTAGCTTGAAAAATGCTGTTTTAATGAGGTCTTATTTTTTAATTAAAATTTGAACAAAACGATTAACGGTTTATATATTAGTGCTATTATTATAAGATACTTTACTATTGTACTTCTGTCTGTGATTTAATAAATAATACAGATATCACGAAAACTGATTAATCAAAATAAAAGTTTAATAAATATTAGAACATATTAATTTATACATACAAGAAGGTGATAATTCAATAACTAAAACTTCTATCGTTAAGATAAGAATCACTGCTTTAAACCAGCGGTCGCCAACCTTTCGGACGTCGCGGATCGCTAAATTCAAAATTTTAGATACCTTGGACCACTAATATGATTGTTTTCAAACGATAGAGACTAATAAGGAATTAGGAACTAAAATGTAAATTTTAAAATGAAATTGTAATACGTATATCGAAATTGTTTCGGAGAGAGTAAATACTGTTTTTATCGAAAACATTATATAGTGAGTTACGCTATGAATCTTGAAAAGCACTCCGGTAAATTCTCATTTTTCAGATATGGGATTATACGTAGGGATTGTCGGTATAACAGCGGCAGGGTCAGAATTTTGAAGCCTAAAACAAATGTAAAATGATGTTTCCCTTCCAAAACGGGGTCAATTTATTTTTCTAATTTAAATTATTTTGCCAAGACCTGCTCTGTCGTATTTAAAATGAGATCCAATCATTAACTTATTTTCGTATTTTTTGAGGTTTACATCAGTTAGCCAAAACACCATCGATATTACATCATAACAAATAAATGAGTCTGCTATTTATAGCTACATGTTTGAAATCAGTTTCTGGATTCTTGGCTCCAATGCTGTTGCTGCAAAAACTCTATGGACCACTAAAATTGTCTCACGAACCATCGGTTGGCGAGCGCTACTCTAGACAGCATTGTATCGTCTGAACTTTCATCTTTTGTGAAAGAGCAAACCGTTCACCGTATGACTCGATCGTATTCGAGATAATGGGAAACGTTTTTACTTCTACGGTTGCACTTTACTGCATATGTAAAAAACTTTCACAAACTTCAACCGCAGTGCAAATTATGATAAATACAAACTGAGCCTCACAATAGAATTTTACATATCATTTGAATAGTAAAATACATATATACTTATTTTTCAACGTTCACTTTCTTTCTATGCAAAAGTTTTTTGCCATAGTTATGTGAGCATGGCTAATAAGGCAGTGACCATATGCGCGGCCCTCTCTAATAAATTAAAATCGGAAATAAAAAATGTATGTTTGCCCACTCACTGTAGTTTCAAATTCAATAACCTGTGTCTAGATTGATTTTATTAATAATAATTGATAATTCCCAGATGTAAAAAATGAACATCGTGATTGGACAAATAGTAATTAATTATTGTAAAATACCTGTACCAAATGTTTTTCTTCTTCCATTCAATTTCGGTCTCTGTGGTCTAGTGGTGGGAGCTTGCCTTAGCGATCAGTTGGGTCCTGGTTCAAGTTCCAGCAATATGAATATTAAATTTAGATTTTTTATAAATGTAAATTTATGATCTTGGACATGATTGACTTATAAAAACCAGGGACCAGAACCGGAACCGAACTGAAAACCGGAAAAAGCCGTTATTTTTGTCGGAACGAAATCCGAAACCGAACCGATATTTATTTCGATTTTTCGGAGAAAAAATTTCGCTGTTAAAAGCCAGATTTAATTAGTAAGTTGTATTCAAAAATTTTAATTATATTAATAAAATTTATTTTTCTCAGATGATAATGCTCGCGATGAGTGAAACCGGTCCTGATCATTATAAACATGTTGAAGTAGTAGAAAAAACAATTCTTTTATTTTAAAAATATAATTCCTTTCCGCCAAAAACCTTAAAAGTAATTTAAATATAAGCTGAACCGATATATTTTTTTTTACCGAGCCTTTTCTAAATATTTGGCGCATTGACCATCTGTAATGCCAGATATGTTTTTAAAATTTTTAAATTCAATCTAAAAAAATGTATGTCATAACATTTGATAAAACTTCATTGTATTTGTGATTAATTCACAGTTAACTTGTGTACTTTTATGTCCCTATTAAGTATTTTAAAAATCCCATAATACCTCATTTGAATGTCATAACGAATTTTAGTAATCCCAACAAAGATTTTTTTATTTATAATCTGTTGAAAAAAATTTCATTTGTTTTTTGGCTAACCAATTTTAAAAAATATAGACAATTTTTATCATAAAAAATAAAAGTATATATAAAACACTTACACACAGTACGTAAAACAAAAAAAAAGCATTTATTGCACATGACGTTTTTTCCCGTGATCGAAATTGAAAGGAAATAAAAAAGTCACTCGTGGCTAGTTTTATTATTTACGTGGCAAATATGTCACGTAACAGTCAAATGATTATTTCTATCAATTTATAGAATATAGGAAATTTTTTTATTTTATGTTGTAGAAAACGATTAGTATTTGCAACAAAAATGTCTAATAATAATAATATTTCACGTAAAACGATTGCGTTTTCCAAAAATCTTTTTTTAATGATCATAAAAATAAAAGCGAAAGTATGAAGTATCCATCAAGGTCATTTCAAAGTTTACGTTGAGCTATAAATTTTTTCCAGAGCTGTATTTGAGTTGAAGTTTATTTGAAAATTTTTGCGATAAATAATAAAAGAAAAAGCAATAATAATTATAACTTTGGAACTAGTTTGAAAACTTTTACAAGAGCATTCAGTTTTCGTAGCGTAATGATTTACATTCAAAAATAAAATAACTCCTACAGTTTTCGCCTAGTATTTAAAATGTATACAGCAATAAAAGAATATGAGATATATTTTTAACTGCAGTAAGCACATTTAAATGGTGTTCTGGCTTGAATTCTTTTGTCAATAAACTACGGTAAACGATAACACCTGAATGGAATTAAAACAAATTGGTAACATTTATTTTATCGCAGACTACCTATTAATAATCAGTTGAGGAATTAAAGCTGTACATTTGTACTGACTTCCGTAAGTAATTGAATTATATCGATTTCACAACTAGGTTAAGTGCTTCTCGTGTTGGATAAAGAACAGTGTCGATGATTGTCGCGCAAAAAACATGAATGGTTATTTTCAGATTCAGATTTATTAAAATTCCGAGACTTTATAAAAAAACGAAAAACAAAAATTCCACGGTTTTATTACGTCGTTGGATTTTTTGATATACTGATGACCTAGTAATGAAAAATATTTACTGAAGAGGGCTTCCAATCGCGGGATTCCAGTCAATTAGTCAATTCTATAATCCCGGGATTGTCTAAATTTAATATCAATACCAGGATTTCGGTATTCATTACAAATGCTAAAAAATAATTCATATATGAAATTAAATACTGCATAATTAACTAAAACATGAACGTTATACATACAAACCTTTTTATAATACTTACATAATTAATCCATAATAATGATGCCCATATTTCTCAGATCTCAACAAAAGCCGTGATGGTGGCTCTACGTTAAGTGCCTTATGGCATAGCAGTTGGTTATTAGGTGCGCTTTAATATATTTAACACAGCCGTTCTTCAAAGTATACATATAAAGCACAAGTGGACATAAGACTTTAACTACAGATTTGAAATGTAGTGAATAATTGATTTTGATAGATGGTCTAAAAAAGTTTTTTGTAGATACAAATTTATTTAAACTTTTCCAGTTTTTACTTATGAAATGTTAGTTCGGAAGAAGAATGCTCTAGAACTGAATTATGAAAGTTTATCGAAAACAGTTTTTTTTCTGTCAAACTTAGTTTTCATCATGAAATGAATATTAATTTTCTATAATATAGCTGCTACTTTTTGATTATATGCTGTCAGCTATTTGGGAAAAATCCCAAGGAACGGAAACGAAATGAAGAAACTGATAGTAATTTATTTCGGTCAATCGGGACAACATTCTATTTAATTGGGAAAAAAACTTTAAATAAAAATATTTTATTTTGAAGATGGATAAAAATTTAACGTGATACGATAAAAATTCGGAGTGTGTACATGCAATTGTTGAAGTCACTAAATCAAATCATCCCCACGTGAGTAACCAGGAGACAAAAAACATAATGCTGAGCTACAACTTATAAGGTACATATACGAATTTTCACTAGATCATCATCATCTATAACACTCCTTCATTAAAAATCATCCCGAAATGTATTTTATAAACCGTTCACGGACGTGAGATTGTATTTACGATGTGAATACTTATCAGTACAAGTCCAAAAAGACAACATACCCATAAGTTAAAACTGCGAAAAAAGAGATGTGCATACAATTAAGTGGTCAAATATAAAGTCATAAAAAATAAAATCAAGAAAACTGTCGTGTTGCTGATAATTCACTGATCGTAATATTTTCAGTCATAAGTTAGATTAAAAGACACATTTTTTTAAATTTTGTATCACTCTCTTGTGATTGTACTCTTGTGTCCGAACCAAATATGGAAGTATACCAACATGTCTTCCCAGCATGGATATATTTATGAATGGCTCTCAAGATTTTATTCTAATTACGTATTTATAGAATTATTGTCACAGCATGTACTTCCCTGCAAAAGACGTGTTTCAAATCAGATGATGCACGAGATACACACAGGGCAAATTACCAGCTAATAAAAAATGTAATTTCATATATTGACCAGGTCAGAAGACCACAGAGCCGGTAATTGATATTCTAATTTTTTTATTTGACTAGCTTAAGTGTGCCAGTTTAGTACTGAGACGAGCCGTTAGAGCGCGCCGTCATGCGTCATGCATCTTGCGTCTCGAGGCGGGAAAATTAAGTCGGCCGTCTCCAGGGCTGTCAGATTACATCGGATCTCATTTCCTTTACAGCTCTTAAATTACGAATTTAATCAAAATATGCTGTTGGCGACGAATATCTTGATTATGGAGGAAACTAACTACATCCGCAGGTTGGCAAATTGGCAAGCCTTTTATGGCGTAGAACGCTTTTCAATTGAAAGTTCTATTCACGGCTGAATCAAATAACATCTTGATGATTTCTCTTAATTATATGATTTTTGGATTCAAACATTAGTCCATAGGTATCTGTGATAGTTTGTTATGTATATCTTGAATGTCATGTTATGGCTATTTACACAGAACACATTTTACTAGAATACATTTTCTTCTACAGTATTTATTTGTGGCATGTGAAAATAAAACCGAAAATCTATTAGCCATTTCTTTCATATCACTCACTAGATTTAGTAAATAATAACAACAACACCTCTCCTTCATTTTTTGGGTTTCATATTTTTGCTGTATACGTAATAGAAAAATTTAAATACACTTTGATTTTGGAATCTTCTATTTTACACACAAACGATAGTTTCTATTCTACACGAAGATTGTAAGATTATAACACTTGGCGTTTTGATAAATCACACGTACGCGTAAATTAATAAATATCTATAGCGAGTGCCTAATACTTACTCTGTGATTCGTATACAAATAGATGCAGTAGATTTCAATACATTTTCTGTGGAAATATAAGGTTTTTGATTGTTTTTATAATCTCAATAAAAAAATTTAGGCTCAATATGCCAACATTTTATAAAATAATATAGCTATACTACACTGAAGAGGTCAGTGAAAAAATGAACTGAAATTTACAAATGCGTAATCTTTATCATTCAAAAAGTATGTCATTGAAACGAGTGAATTTAGATAAAACAAGTGAGTGCTATCGATTCCAACCCTAATAATAAACAATTTAACAACCCTAAAACAATTTTACTTCGTATATTAAACAAAATGAAAATATCTATGATATAATAAAATACTATATATTTGTCGGGGCTTTAGTCGAGTAGTCAACGTCGTTGGCGTCGTCTACGGCTACGGTGTTCAGGGCTCGACTAACATGGATGTCTGTGATGTTTAAATTACCCTCCCACTTATCAAATCCTAACAATAAGACGTAACCGGATTGATTGGCTAACCACTAGTTCTATTCTACGCCAATTCTTGTATAATTACTAATTTCGAAAAAAAGTTTAACAAGGAATACTCGAAGAAAAAAACTTGTATTAAGATAAGCTCTATTAGAAGTACATATGCTTCACATTGAGGGCGGACATATATATATGTCATAATTCTTAATTGTATCAATTGTTTAAATATCGTTTTTTAACGGAATTCTTTTACGTTAACTAAATATGTTAACTAGTAAGATGAAGCCCCTGACCATCACCGCAGTGCCGTTATCTAAAGAGTGCACTTAGCACTGATTAAAATAATACCTTGTTCATTGACCGATTGAGATGTAATATTGTGCGTTTATCCAGCGTAATAATGGTTTGTGTAAAGGCTCTCATATTTGC
Source organism: Himalopsyche phryganea (assembly GCA_022494535.1). Lineage (NCBI taxonomy): Eukaryota > Metazoa > Arthropoda > Insecta > Trichoptera > Rhyacophilidae > Himalopsyche > Himalopsyche phryganea. The sequence goes on along the minus strand of JAGVSL010000001.1, from coordinate 5,603,215 downwards.
ATTCGTTGCAAAATCTTTTATTTTAACAATCGTTATTTGCAACGGTTCTTTAATATAATGGATTTTGACGATTACTTGTCAATATAATTAATATTTTATTGTCTATAACTCGGCCAACTTCTTTTTTATTCCAATTTTTTGAAACTTTAAAAATGTAAATTTCGGGTAGTACGAAACAATAAACTGTCATACTACAAAGGAAAAGGGATTAAGCCTAAAATTGGTACTTTTCAGGAGAGCGAAAACAAGATTTGAAAAAAAATAATGAAAATGTGATGTTTCAACATGAATTTTATTGATTCAACAGCATTGACTCGACTGGTTCTTTTGTCGTTCTTTTGGCATATTCAACTCATTTTTCAATTTTTAAGACTTACCTCCCTTTTATTTTTGCTCGCAGATATATTATAGAGAAATACTAAACATAAAAAAATGTATTTTTGCATCAGAAAACGTAAATAATGCTAACAATAATCTCACATAATATACGTAGCACATGAATAGATGTATCAATCAATAAATATTTAATGTTAATAATTTTAAATCCTCGAAGAACATTTATTTAGCATGTTCAAAACAGGTTTTATTTACTTAATGTTATAACAAAGAGATATCAACTATTTCCGCGATAGATGATAGAAAATGAAATAAAAAGACTACGCAAATCATTTAAGAGGGGAATAAGTAGTTTTTAGAACTGCCTCACCAGATAATTATACAATAGTAGACTTGAAAGTATTTTATAAATAACTGTAAAAATTACATCTCACGTGGAAATTCGTTATAATATACGCATTTCTATATGAAACAAGAAAAAGCACTTAAGTCGCTCCAAAAGCTGTTATATAAAGTCCACAGGTATGGTTCATTTCTCAATCGACCACTGTTTTGAAATTTCTCGATATTGAATTATGATATTAACAGTCAATAATGAAAATAAATTTTGAAAAGAATAACCTATTAGGTGCACGATTTTATAGACGTAAACAATACACTTCCTAGCTAGATCAATCACAGGCTAAAAAATTAAATTATGTGCTGTTGAAAAAGTCGTGACCACATTGGTAATCAAGGTTCGTAAAACTTTTTGACAGTCGTTTAGTATTGTATTTATAACATAATTTTGCCATGTAAATTATGCGGTGCAACACTCTTAATAGTGCTTATCCAGTATAGACTTAATACAATGCCAAACATTAAATCAATCAGAAAATGTCTTGTCTAACTACATTTTGATTCATGTTTTCTGTATCAAAATATTGACATGAAATATTCGTGAGCAATAATAATTTAAAGAATATTCCCCATTAGCATAATTTTTAGAGATAGCATTCGGAACTAAAATAATTCAACATTGTGCGTGCGCGAAGGTTCAATTTTTGGAGGAATAGAATGCGGTGCGAACACTTATTGTAGAAACTCGACCAAGGGTATATACAACTTTTACAATTTTGCAAGTACTGAGAAGTTCAAGTCACCGAGAGCATTTTTCATCACTGCACCTTTATGTATTTCGTAGAGGAATTTCAACCATCCATCGAGCCAAACGGGAAGCTCTACATCAGTACAACCAGTGGCGGCCGGTGACAAGAATATTAGGGAGTGCAAGAAAATACTCATCTATTTATGCAAGAAATCCATTCTCCGATTCTTGGATTTTGAAAGCACTTCAATACCACAAACATTTAAGTCTGATATTGACGATACCAAGTGTTTCTCTACACTCAACGTCGCAAGAGCATTTAGTCTGTGTTGAGTCATGGTATTTCTCAAAAATGATTTAATCCTTTTTGATGTTTAGAAACAACGCTCACTTTCCACTGGAATCTGTAATAACTTACTTACGAACTATTTTTTTTTGTACAATTTCTACATTAAATTTCTGATTAAACACTTTATTATTAACCGTACACTAGGACGACCTGCTGCTTTAATTTCCAGCCTTTTCGAAAAATCCCGACGATTTTCTTTAATGTATGAGACGGAATATGCACTATTCTTTACTGAAGCACGTAAATATTAGAATTACGTAATTAGAAAGTAAATACATTTGATGGTATGCGTTTCTTTGTGGACAGGCTCAATATACTACAGGTCCTTTCGACGTACTTACTAAACATATGCGACAGGTCTCTGCTAGTTTGAATACTTTCGGGAACGGTCGTCATAATTCAGCAAGAGGTGCAATGCTCCTGAATAACTAAAAACTTCGTATTTAAATCGAATATGCGACACAGGCGACGTCACAAAAAACTAAAGTTTAGTACTAAATCCCTTCTACTCTGGGAGAGCTATACAGAAATTGAACCTCCTCGCCGTATGCAGCTTACACAAACAATAATTATTATTATTAGCATTTTGGTGCGGAATACGTTCGCTTAAGCATTGTTGTGAATAATCGCTTCGTGCAATATTTCCTTAACGGGAACACGCGGGAAAATTTAAAATTAGTTTGTACAATATCGCCTATTACTTGAATAAATATGTTCATGGCAGTGCACTGCACCCTTTGCTCCTTTACAAGAGCCGTCCCTGAGTACAACGATATGAAATAGAATTATTTTATCATTTCTCTTTAGATTCTTTGAAAAACATGGGAGCGATTTATATTTAGAATGGGCTTTTGAATTATCTAAGGTACCGACGAATCAATGTTATGCAACATAGAAAAATGCGAATATATTAGTCTTAAGAACTCCTTATATATATAAATAGATATGTCCAATCAATATCGTAGACTTCATAGAGACGAAATATTCCGTTGACAATAACTTAAAAGATAATTGTTTGTGATGTTTCTCGATTTTGTATTTATGAAGAATATTCAAAAATGAGACCAGTTATTACTTATTGAGTTGTCACCGTAATCAAAAAGAGTTCACTTTCACTTTAATCTCAACTGCAGTAATATTAAATTTGAATTGTTGAGATTTTGTACATTTACATATATTTCGTCACTAACGACCCTGCTTTCGCTATCTTCAGGCATTCGAGCACACAAGTACATATGCAGAAATATTATTTTCAACAGCATAGGGTTATAAATAACTTGGATATTCTAAACATGTCCAGATAATATAACATAATTCATAAAGAAATGACAGATATTGTTTCTTTATGGGTTTATTATACACAATATAAGCGGAAAAAAATCATTAATCCTGGCAATGGCGTGGTACGGAAATAGTTACAGGTAGTAAGTATCTGACAGTTCATTTTGAAGTCAATACATTACTATTTTTACAACAGCTATCTAATAACTAAATGCTTTTTTTATGTATATATAACTTTTAAGCTTGTCTGATATAATACAAATATGTTTTACATCTTGGCAATCGTTCAAATAAACGAATAACTAATTTTGGGGTCAAACGTATTAAATACGCATAACGCAGAGTTAGCACTCACCTGCTAAGGTACAACACTATGTCTTAGTTTTAGTTGAAAAACCGGTCCAAAAAGCTTTTCAAATATTTCACCTTGACCTTGTTCAAATATGCTGATCACTTAACAGCTTAGAGCAGAGTAATTTGACAATGTGAGCTTAACGTATGCGATACAAGCTCGAGTTTCACTTGACAAATAACTATGGTAAAAAAAAAAAAATTACGGAAATGTTTCGTTTCAGCAGAGTTTTATAATTATGCTCAGATACTCTTGCTCAAATAAAGGTTTATTTCAAAAGTGATTTTGTATCATTATTTTATTTATAAATTAATTGTTTGAATATTCAAAAAAAAATTTTTACGTTCAACCCAAATTTACGTAAAATAATAGTACTATGGAAGCTCAATGAAAAATCAAAAAACATCTTCTTGGTTTAATATTCAGTCAGATTTAAACCACTAACAGCTACTTCAACTAACTATATAACAAACTAATAACAAACTTTTTAAATGTTTAAATTATTAAATTTGACTGAAATTATTGAAGGAATTCAAGAGATAAAACTTGAAAAATAATTATGTTCCTTATAGCTATTGAACAAATGATAATTTGCTAAGAAAACCGTGACGAAATCTACAATGCTTATAATATAATATATCTGTTTTGAAAAGAATTGAATTTTAAGCTTACCCGAAGGTTTCTTTCGCTCATAAAAATCTACTGAATAAAAATAATATCGTTTTCTAAACACAAATAAATCTTAACAAAAAATACACAGAAACGAAAAATGGCAGCATCTATGTTGTTAGTGTTGTTTTATCCATAGCTTTACTTTAAACAATTTTTATCAGACTTAATAATTTTTCTATAGGTTATAGTGCCAAATGAATTATGGAGTTGATTGAAAATATTACATACGTTGTTATTATTTTGATAAATATCTTACTACCTACGTAAGGTATGCATTTTGCGTTTTTAATGATCATTTTAACGACCATGAAAAAACAATGTATTCTACACTGCTCTTGCTGACTAGTATACGATACTAGCCTCGAGTAAATGCTACTGTCTAAGCCAGTGGTCGTCAACCTAGTCCATAACGCCCACTAGTGAGCTGTTAACGTTTCCATGGTGGGCGGTGAGTAATTTAAGACTTTTTTTTAATGTTTTTGTTGAAGCCATCGGTTAAACTCAACTCGCGGCTATTTCATGAAGATATTTTGAGAGATGTGGTGCATATGGATGGGGTATTTTTGTCCTTTTTGACCTTTCTCGATTATACCTATCCAAATGAAACAAAATATTTGTCTTGTTTTGGCCTAACGATCTACTTTCGACTTGTTTGTTTGTAAACACAGTACCTACTTAGATTTGGTTTAAGCGTCACTTGTGAAATTGCGTTTTATCGTGTATTAAATAAATAATGTACATTAAATATTTAGTCTCACAACATCAGGCTTAAGGTTCTCATTAGCCATTAAATATAATTTAAAAAATAATAATGCTATTTTTCTTGTTATTCAATTAGCACTATTTCTTTAATATGTTAATATGCTCTTTAATAAAAAGTTATTTTTCAAATGCTTCATCTTCTAGAAAATCTTTACACCGGATTGAATTATTGCGATGTTGGTGGGTGGTAAAGAAATTTTATTGTAAAAAATGTGCAAAAATACGAGGTACGTATGAAAACGTTGAAGACCACTGGTCTAAACTCTAAGCACTGCCTATGCTCAAATATTTTACTAATAACTGAGACCAGTAAACAGCTTCTATATTTGAAGCAGGTAAGCAGGGAATAAACTACATCCTAACTTCTGGTGAATGTATAATCCCTTTGATTTATATGACATTTGTGACATATATTGTTAAAAAATGATCGTTTCAATATGTACAACATTGAAACATTATCCAACTATTGAACTGTAGGGTTACGGTTTGTTCTGAAGATATTATTAACTAAATTGATTGTGTGGATAATTTACTTACATCCAAGGTATACGCAGACAGCCGAGACCAGAAGGAAGACGAAGAATCCGGCGAGAAGTGCACATCCACAACGGCACCCAGAAGATAAATTTCGTCTGGTGAAGCGGATGTCACTGTCGCATGATAAGGTGGATCCTGGTCCTGGTCTAGAGCGAATCCTACGCCCTCCATAACTGCCATTCAAACTGGACATCTGAAAAGAAATCATACGATTAATTTATGAGTTAATCATGGAATAGCCATCTTTCCTTGATCTGGTCACGCAATGATGTTTCCAATAAACCCGATCTTCTTTTTGCACGTATTCTTTCTAAGCGGATTTGAAATGATACTGTCAAAGAAAATGGATTAATTACGTTTTTAAAAATTGAATTGGCGTTTACTTAGTAAACCACATTAAAGAGCGTTAAAAAGCAAAGTGTTTAGTTACACAAACGTCATAAATCGTTGATTTATATTTCGGCATCTGCGTTTACTTTAACACGACTACAATAATATGGTTTTTTTGTTAAGTTTAAGTTTCATTAGGGTCCATAACTGAAATCGCCCAGCGGTAACGACAATGGTTCCTAGAAATCGGCCCGACTCTTGTCGCGAAGGGTCCATTTTTGACGGAAAGGGGTGGCTCCGACGATGCGGAAATCCTTTATGATTTTATGTGGATAGTCGATTACCAGCTGTCGAGCCGGACTAGCCGCTGGCCGTGGCCCGCACCGGTGACGTTGTGAATTGTTTATTTTTTTTTTTTTGAATTAAACTTAATTTAAAATCGTTTGTCGTGTAACTTGCATTAAACTTAAAGTAAATTCATATATTAAGTAAATGTAAATGTAGTATCAATTTTAGGTGTTAAGATTATATTTGTGTATTGTAAACCACTGCATCTTCGATCAAAATAAATAAGTGTTGAGCTGGATTTGAAATGGTGTTTGTTTGAGATCCCAGCCCTTACAGGACGTTCGATAACCAGCCATTCACCTCTCTTCGATTCGGGTCTTCTCAAATAATTATAATTATCATATCTTTCAAATGTCAAAAAAATTACACTGAATAAAACTTTGATTAATGTAAATTTATTAATCCATTTTCGCTACTTTAGAAAACATTATTATGGGTTATATTAATTGTAAACTATCTCTAACAATTGTGTGCAACATACATATTAATGCTTAAAATATCTCATAATACCTACCTTTATTTTTTCTATGTTCACTGCATCTTTTTAACTTTTTTTTTATTTGCTCAGGTTCAAAACTAGAATCGGATGAAATGAAGTAGCGTCGTCGTAATTAGCGCAACCAACAACATCAAATAGACAATATTTATTTTTTTCGTCTCATTAGTTTGACAAAAATAATTACTGTGCATGCGGCTAAGAGAAAGTTTTCCATATATCATAAGTAGTACAAAGAAATAAAAACAAACACATATCACATTACGGTCAGGTTCTTCAGTGCAAAGAAAACCGTGTCACTTACTTATAACTTATAACGTATGTATTAAATAGAACAATCATTTTTAAAAGCATAATAATTATAGCATACGATTATTAGATGTGTATTATTTAATACCAAAGTGATAAAGTAAAAAATAAACCATACAATAAGGGAGTCCAAATATTTGAAAAATATAATGTGTGAACTTTATTACTTTATCATATTTTTTACCAAACTTATTAATTGTTAACACATACTAGTTGGCAGAATGTGTATTGAGAGAGTATTATTATATGCTGTATAAATAAACAAGATAGATTACATCAAGATATTATAATGGGACTTAACACATTAATAATATGAACGAATAGTATTCGATACATTTAATAAATATTCGAACATACGAATATCAAATATTCGATTGGAGACTCTACATTTTATATAAAATATTATATAATTTATAATACCAAATAAATTTTCAATTTATTTATATTAGTTAATTTGAACTAAAAGTGAACTAAATTATAAGAATAGGTCGGATCGGATGCGGATGTCTCGGGATAAATCCCGGTACGCACAGTTTCATAAAATGATTAATGGATTTCTGTTTGTAGGTATGGATGTTTGTGATGTCTTAAATTCATTACCATCCATCCCATCCTAAAAACGAGGCGTACCGAGAGCCATTAACTAACCACTAGTCCCATCCATCTATAAATACTGTCTTCAAAAAACAAAATTGAATTCTTGAAATTTTGTACATTTCCATGTATTTCGTCACTAACGACCCGACAGCTCGAGTTCATTCGTGTGCTCGAATTCCTGAAGATGCCGAAAGGCGAAACCCGGGTCGTTAGTGACGAAATACATGGGAAACGTACAAAATTTCAACTATTCAAATTTGATATTGAAATTCCTTCAAGCCACCTCAGTCGATATCTTAAATTAGAGAAGTTAGTAATTGAGTGACAAGCATTTCTAGTAGAAAAATTCTGTTGAGATACCTCCATTAAGAGTCTAAATGCTGCACATTGAACTGCTGAACATGGTAAAAAGAAAATGCTTAAAAAGAAAATTCGTTTTACTTTTAATTCTGCTGCATATCCATATAACTGTAATTTTGAAAATAAATGAAAAATGTACTTGTTTCTATTCTTAAATAAGCTTAAAAAAATACTCTTATCAACAAAAAACAAAACCCAATGAAAATAAAAATAAAAATGTGTCAATAAAATCAACAAAAGATAAAAAAATTTCAAATCATTACTTCTCTACACGCCAAAGAAATAATTTCACGCAAGTAATCGATACATTGGAATTGAAAATTATAAAAAATGCTATCGGTTGCTTCATAATATTTTTGATCAGTGATAAAAATAAAAAATAAATGTGATTGCCCATTACAGTAGCGCACTGTAATGCCATTTCATAGTTAATTTGCGATTGTGTCACGGAAAATTTTTCTGAAGCAGTCGGTCAATCGTTCAGAACCGTGACGGACAATTTTCTGTACTATTTTTTATTTAAGATTTATTAAAGCATATTGTGAGACAATCACATATTGGTCACGAATAAAATATGATATGTATCTATTATTGCAATATATAATACAATATTAATAATGTTTCACGTACGATTTATCACGCTGAATTTTGTCAGATTATGGATGATTTTTTAAATAAATATCGGAGACAGCTTGTTTTATAGACTCACATTATAAATTCACATTGTGACACTAAACAAAATCCAACTATAAAATATCAAATTATATTGATTTACTAAGTTTACTGTGAATTAGTTTAGAAAAATACTCCAATAGCTTTATTAAAAATGGCCAGCGGTTATTATTAAATTACTAGCGAGTACCCGGCATGTCGGCATCCGTGGTGCAGTTGGTAGCGTCGTGGGTTACGGCTACGGATGTCTCGGGTACAATTCCCGGTGCGGAGAGTTTTCATAAATTGATATTTCAATCGATTTGTGGAATTCTGTTCGTAGTCTGAGTGTTTGTGTTGTCTAAAACTCCCTCCTCACCCACCCATCCGATCCTCACGAGGCGTAGCAAGAGCGATAATCTAACCACTAGTCCTGTCCTAGCCCTATCCTTCTATCCCTACTCTCTTCGATAAAGAGAGGTTGAGCAACTGAGTAACAAACAGTTCTCTTAGAAAAATTCTTTTGAGATACCTCCATTAAGAGGCCATATGCTCCACGTTGGGAGCGGACATGGAAAAAAAATAAAGTGTTTCAGTTTTAATTTATTTTATTGAAGTGATTTTGGACACACAGTATTTTTTGTTTGACGAATAAATCAGAAGGTTTTCAGAAATGCCACTGTTTGTACCTATTTAATTCTTTATTTTAGATTTAAATTTTTTTTACAGGTGTGTGCACAATAACTAACCAAAGTTTCATCGAAATCGGATGAATGGTATATGAACACATAAGGGACAAATAAACAAAAAAACAAACACTCATTTTTATATACATAGATTATGTATAATGAAAAGGGTTTCGCCACTGCAGAATTATCATTTACACCTACTTTCTCGCTTACTGAAACTGATTCTCATGAGTCAGTATAATTTGGATTTTATTATATCAATATACTGTATGTATTACATCAGTATAGTGTAGAATTTATTTTATGGATGTTCTTTCGTTACATCTAATACATTATTAGATCAAAAATTGAAAGAAACGATGTAATATTTATCTTTTTTTTTTCGCATGATGATTCTGTTTTTACTTTGTTCAAATACAGTTGTCACTAATGAAAGTATGTGAAGGGAAAGATTTTTACTATGTCTATTTTGAACCATTCAAACGAGCAATTTATTTTCTAGCGAACCAGAAATAAAACTGTTTCATTTCGGACGTTAGTGAACTACAAGAATACTGATAGTCTCACATTTTTATTCGTTGAATATTTGTATTGATATTTTGTTTCATAAACATCTAAGCTAATGAATAATGCCAATAACTTCTTGCTAACTAGATTTTACTTTGCATCAATTTTGTATCTGGTAGAGTTGTTATTAAATTTAAGAACAAATACAGAAAGAATCTTCATTATCATACATACCATAATTTATTATGTGCGTATTTGACATTTAGTAATAAAAAACTTGGTACGGTTCATCATTCTTGTCAATTTCATCATATTTTCTCCTTAACATTATATAAAATTATCTCTTATTTGAAAAAAATATTATTGTTTAGGATATATACAACAAAAAATATGTGTGTTGATTTATCTAAATATCTGTTACGCAGGACTCAAACACTGTCTCTCTTTTTATATTTACGCATTGTTTGCATCAAGAGTATTCAGTGAATGCTCTAGTAAATGTGTATTTATATTATGTTTGTTTACAAATCAGTTGAGTAAGAAACGACTTACTTCACAACGAATGTCAATGAACCGAGATATTCGAAATGGTCGAAGGGAAATATTTATCTCATGATCATGGCTGCTGATGATTGTGATACCTATTTACGAAGAAAAGTATTGAAAAATTTCAACAGTACATATTTTATAATTCAACATATTATTTACCAAAAGATCAGCGTTTTATTCGATTCGATAGTGTAAATAGGCGTGTAACATTAATTTGGTTTTAGCATAAATTAAGTAAATTTATGCGTAAGTTAAATATAGCCAACGAACAATTCGAACGAAATACCGTTAAGTCCACTGTGTTTATTTTGCTTTGGAAATACAAATAAACACGATGTTTACAGTTCAATTGACGATAAAAAAAGCTGTTGATTGAGTGTCCTCAAAAGTCTTTGTCAACAGCACATTTCATACTTGAAAATATATGCCTGGATAAGATAAGACTATTCGTAATTAAAATAATTTTTTCTAATTAATTTTTGGTGTCTAGCTCCCAGAAAAAAAGAAGAAATTTCATTCTTTAAATTGTCATTTGTATGTTATGAATTAGAATCAATGTACGGCTTCACGTACAAAAAAAAATTGATAGATTTCTGTAAATACGTTAAAAAGATCAATGTATGAAAATGGATATTGGGAAATTCGTACTCCTGACGACGCAAACGAGCACAACGTATACCAGGAGACCGTGTGGCAAAACTGTTATTTTTAATATCCGTTTTTTTATTGTCTGATTTTTATTAAACAAAAAAGTTATCAAAAACAACGCAAATTTTAAGAATTTATTCTTGTTCAATATCTTACATGCCATTTACTTCACTGTAAATAGTCCAGTAAATCGTTTTTTTTTTGTTTGCCCGCGAGTTGAACATCAGATTATTGCAAGTTATGCCGAGATTATCTTTATAACTTTAAATGGAATAGAAGAAAAAATATAAAGGTCGCTAGTTCTTACTTCTATCAAATGGTATTTTGTACCGTTCACTGTGGCATTTTTTTCGATTGACTTAAATTATTTTTAATCGGTAGAACCGCAATATTATAAGCATTGCAGCAATAATTACGACTCCATTCAAGCCAATTGGTTTAATGGCATCACAAATATTTTGTAATAGTAGTCTTTAAAATAAGTATAAAGGGAACTATTAATAAATAGCAAAAAACGTAATTTTTTTCGCAAGCTTTACTCTGTCGTATGAACGGATACGTATCTTTCATGAGAATTTATCTTGAATAGATAACAATTTGTTCCGTTACCAAATAACTTAAATTTTATATTATATTGCAAAAGTACATTATCCATAATAATTACTGTCATAAAAATTCAGTTCTTTTAAAAATATATTTAATTTGAGTAATAAGAATTATTTCTCTAACATAATTTTCTAAGCTATTCTGGTTTAATATTATATAAATATAATAGAATCATAATCAAATGACATTACCAAAAACCATATAATTCTTATAATATGGTTAAAATAAAGCAAAACTATTCTAAGAACAATACATCATTTATAGAAAAATAATTCATAATACCAGTGGCGCAACTAGGGAATGCGAGAGAGCCTATGTAGCATTTATTTACTGAAGTGTATACGTTATTTTATATCATGACTCATCGAAATCAATTCATAAAATGGCAGCAAGTAACAAAGAAGTTACAATAGAAATGATTAATGTAGAAAGTTTACAATGTAATCCTACACTATAGTAACGCCACTGAGATGTATACATAGGATTCATGGCAGAAACATTGACGATATGTTAAATAACTGCATAAAATAATGTATGAAATAATATCATATTAACTTTTAGCATTACAATATCGTCGTTGTTCTGGAAGAAGACACCAACTGAAAATTACTATAATTTAAGACATCGTGGAATTTCAATATCAAATTTGGATTGTTGAGATTTTGAACCCTTCCATGTATTTTGTCACTAACGACCCGGGTTTCGCCTTTCGGCATATTCAGGCATTCGTGCGCTCGATAATAATAATCCAAATTTGAAAAATACTAGTTTTGAGTAATTGGACTTTGAAGTTTGTCAAATTTTTAAAATACCGTAGCTTTTTCATTTTGTTTGTTTGTACAAGTATAATTTAAAATAAGTTTGTTCTTCCATATGAACTAACTCAATGTGTAATTTTTTAGATTTAGTGTTTTCTAACAGAACAGGGACGATAAAATGTTCGACGCATACACAATCTCTTTCTATCAACGCATGCGTAGAGAGAGTGCGTATGTGTTTGAGCGTAAGTGTAGATTGATTTTTCAACGTAAATTTCACAGACAAACACTCTCTCTGCCTGTCTGTCTGCACATCATTCTCATCAAGCGTATTGAACGAATCTGATAGGTGACACCATCACCTAGTAATAGTTTTAGGTTATGTGATACTCTGGCATAAGATCTAATAAATGTAAGAATTATAGTGAACTTCTTCGTCTAGCATAGAATTAATAATGACTGCTGAAAATAACGATTATATATTTATCACACAGCTTAGATCGTACCATCATCGCAATTTCTAAACATTCCCCGTCATTTTGGACTTAGCTCCGCAAATTGCACAGATAATAGACAACTTAAGTATCACGTCTGAAAACCACAAAAGAATATTATTATTTTATTCTAGTCTCGTGCTTGCATCGTCCCACAAAATTATCTTTCAGCTATGTACGTTCGTCGTTGCGTCAGTGAGCCACAAACTTTTGCAAAAAAAAAAAAAAAAGAACTATCACGCAATATAAATTTGTTACTTATCTCTCCAAAATTTAGTTTTTCTTATAAGTCTTGATATATTTTTTTCTTGGCTTTAGAGATACACCGATTAAAGCGTGCAAGCATATAACTATAGTAGAAATATTTCAACAAAAATTTCAACCTTTAATTTATGACGGAACATGAATATTTAAAAATATATTTTTTTAGCGTCGTAATAGTTTTCTATCTGCATTTTATTACGCATTGACAATACGGAAAATCAACGATTTCATAATAGCGATAATATAATAGTTGTGAAGTTCTTAGAATTAGAATTACGTAAATTAAACTTTCAACTCATTGTAATAAAAACTTCACATCTTTTATTATATTTCCGTATATAATTTGACAGTATAACAAGTTCTCTTAAAGTGTCGGGAAAGGGTTTAAGGGCAGGAGAATTACAACCTAATCCCAAACTTTCTGCATTCAACCACATAAATACCATTTCATAGAATAGAATGTTTCTAAGATATCAAAAGCAGACATATATATTATACCTATAGTATAATGAAGAATATCTTTATATTACATTTGTATTTTGAGTGATTTTACAGTCCATATATGTTAAGTCAGTGTAGCCATATAAGTTTACATGCAGTTGAACATACTTTTTGGCTGAGCAAAACATGTCCTTTTATTATAATTAAAATGATAGAAAAATATACTATATTGTCAATGTTTTGTGCGAGCTTTGTATAGTAAGTTTTATATAATTATGTAAACCAAGTTTATTCATCGAGTAACGTTATGATAGTTTATAAAACTATAATTTAACATAGTTCACAAATCGTACTGCATTTGTAGTTCTCTTCGTACAGTACAGTCTACTTTCAAATATGAACTTCAGCAAGACGAGAATTTTTGCGCTCTCATGGCCAAGAGGTATGAGAATGCGTTTATGTTTCAAGGTCACTTAATTCACTTAATTCGCTGAAAAATAGGTAAATCGAACAAAATTAAATGTCTTTATAACTAAATTACGAATAAAATCCACTTTCATAATAAGCAAATCGTTGTAAATTGTAAATATTCAAAATAGTGCGAATTTGAGAGTTCAATAATTTTTCACAATAATGTGAATAGTCACGCAGAGATTGCTTTAAAATTTACGAATCAAATGCTAATCATCCAGTTATTGCAACAGTCGCTGCTTTAAAAGTTTCGTAAATATATGAAATAATAATATATTAGTATTTCTAGCATTTTTAAGATTATTTATTTATTCTAAAATAATCTTTAATTCATACCAATTAACACAAAACTATTATTAAATATGTCTACTCTTTATTACTTAACACCATTTATAATTTTAGTAAAATAATAAATTATTCGAAAAATTTCTTAGTACGAATCCATTCCAGCAAAATTGTCAGTATTAATTCAATTTAAATAATCTGTTTTGTTATGACAATTGTATCAAGGTATTTTTATTTTTTACTATATCCACTTCCAAAGCGGAGTATATTTAATCACTAGCTAGTTGAAAGTCAGTCTTTCAAACTATTAATTATCTCAGAGAGGGTACTTATTGAAGAACGAGGAAAGGATCTAGTAAGGTGACTGCTTTTAACGTATTAGAGCGTTCATTCTACTTGACTGGCCGATCAAGGGTTAAAATTCCTAAATGGGCACTTTCATACAATGATTTACGAATTTTTGTCTAAAGGTGCATGTGATGATTTTGATTACTTTCCGCCATTATTTATTTAATATATATATATTAACACTTATTATTTAAAACGAAATTAAGGCTATGTACCACAAATGTATACGTGTTTTGAATATCGATATGAAAATTTATTGGGTAATGTTTTTTTTCGTTTTTATAAGGGTAAACACCTGAGAAATAAAAACAATTATAAATTTTGTTTTAAATTCAAAATGCAAAATATACCCGGATAAAATAACAAAGTATTGAGTTCTACAATTTTTTTAGAACTAAATACTTTGGTATTTTATTCTATTATAATGGAGTTCTACCAAGTAAATGCCAATTCAATCAATATAAAATATACGTTTATATAAAAACATGGCCGAAGTTATTGTTATTGTAATAGAGTATGTCTAGTATTATTTTTATTGTTTTCACAATTGTCAATGGTAAGTAGAAACCGAATAACTGTTCGCTATCCATGTACTCGGTCAAAAGTGTCCAGATGTCTCCAAATTATTCACCAGGTGAATACTAAAAGGATCATTGACCCCAAAACCCTTTTCAAAAGTAAATACGTGAGTATTATACAGTACGGAAATGCAATGTCCATTGGGAGATTATTTTGCCGAAGTGGCTCTTTGTGTCACATTAAAAAGTATGTCGGTATTAAGAGATTTGATTCGTTCACACATCGGCAGACTTGGCATAATATCAATAATATTAAATGTCAAATTTGCTTGAGTCGTGACATGTGATATTAGTAGTCGTTTGGCGTGGGAATTCAAAGTAAAAATTTCCGGTTGAACTGACAGTGAAATAATTTTGATTATTTTACTCCAGGGAATTAATGATAAATTGATATAGATGAAAATAGGAAGCAAACAAAATGTTATATATAAATGTCTGCGGTACATTTTTAAATGTCCCAATTAAAATAGATTCCAATGGCACACTGTCGTTCTATTTTTCATGACTTTTCATGATTCCTCAATCACAAATACAACAACGTTGAACACGTAAAATGAGTTATAAATTAAAGTGTTCCCAAATGTAAGGGGTCGTGTAAGAGTTATTCAAACAAATAGATAATTAGGGGTGCATGGATCGTTGATGCGGATTGCTTATTTGTAAAATATGCATAAGATTAATCTGTACCACAAAATGATGTAAAATGTATTCCTTAAAGTGGTAAAAATTATACTTACTTTAAAAATATAACATTATTTTCTTAAAACATCATTTATCGAGGATTTACAGTTACGAATGTTATTTAAAATTCACTTAATTTATGCTCTATTTACAATCGTTAATGAATACTATCAATAAATCGTGGAAGAAGAAAATATATAAGATGTTAAATATGTATATGGTTAAAAGCTTTTCCAGTTAAAACATTAAAATATAATGAAAAAATTGTTGCAATTTATTAGATATATTTTTATTTTGTGAAGGTGTGTCATAGATTTTATATAAAAATTATGAAACAATGACAATATAATGACAAAAGGCGAATTAGAAACCTCAAGTAAGGCAATCTTTTATTTTCATGTTTCCAAGGAAACCTCAATAACTGTTTTTAGCAGAATTCTATAAAGGTGTATTCTCAAATGATATAGTCATGCGATAACAGCATTAATGATAAAAAACACATATGAGAAATCATTTTTAAAAAATTCTAACTTAAAAACAAAGTAATCCATATCTATACTTATCTCAAATAACCTTACTATCACTCATTATTTCTACATCATGGCATATAAAACATTATTGTATATAGACGGAAAGGTTTGATACAACATTAAAGCGTAATTATATAAAATAGTATAAAACATTGGTATATCTATTAAGTTACATAAATCATGTTCATATAAAAATTGAAAAATACATTTAAGTATAGTATTGCATTGTATCAATTCTAAGCGTGTTAACACGCCATTTTTAATCCATTTGAAATAAAAAATGCAGTAAAATTACTCAAATCTTGTATCACCATTCTCATGTTCTAGATCTCAAATATTAAATTATTGATTAAGTACACCAACACTCAACACATCCGGGAACCAAACCTGGAACGTCTGATCGCTAAAAGTTATATTTATATCTAGGCCTCTAATGGTGTCGATGTAAAGTGATAATGGAATTACAGTCGGTATTTTATTAATTAACATATAGATCAAATCAAAAATCTTTTGGTCGTATTTTATCATAATGTTTATCTTTATATTGGTTTTTCAGTAGTTTTTTAAAGTTTCTTTCCCATTTCACTGGATATTGCCTAATCCATAAATGGCATACATTATTTCGCAATATATTGTTTATATCACAAAAAATATTATTTAACTACTTGTAGATGTTAGCAATCGAATAGAAATAAAAAACATATAACAGAAAATTTCTTAGTATAAAGAACAGAGGTTGGGCCACCGCAACCTCTGCCAATGTCTATAATATGAATGAATCCTATTTGAAAAAAGAATTCATACCATTACTGAAGTAAAAGTATATTTTTTGTTATTTTCAGACAAGGTAATGTATTTTTTAAACTTATGATGCTTAAAATAATGGATGTAAAAATAATAAGCAGTAAACAATATCAATCAAAAGTCTGAAGTTAAATAAATCACACCGTTTTTTACAAATGCGCTATTATATTACTATCTTGATGGTATAGGAAAAGTTATTAACTATCGAAGTTTTTTTCGATAAAAACTACTAATATCCAATACTGTCTGGTTGGTTTTCATTCGTGTACGATCTTTATTATTGGTGAGCGAGATCAATTTATTTATATATCCGTGAATGGATAACCTTGCCCGCTGAGGACAATGGAGGATAGATTCGTTACAATATTTACCCATAATAGTGCAACACTTAAATCTGTAACATATATTACTACAGCTCATAAACAGCTTTACAACATACCTGTTTTTTCGATCAACCGTGTCACAAAGGTGTACGTGATACGCTGTTGAAGAATGTAATTAATTCATGTGGACGCACTTATACTTTGTAATGTCATGGTATAGTCTTGTAAATTCGTACAACTAAGTGGAGATTGTAAAAAAAGGATTTGAATTATTTAAAACAGTTTTAATTTATTTAAATGAAAACAATATAATTATTGTTTTGTTTTTGGTAGACTTGCTTTAAAAAATATGTATTTTAAACAGATCACAATGGAGTGACAATCGTAGTACAACTAACAAAAAATTATTCATACCTGATGAAGTATTATTGAACTGCTAGACGACCGATTTTATTGCAATAGCGCATAACTATCGTTGTTGAGAATGTTGATTGAGCAAGACATTTGCTACGACATTAGAGAGGCCTTCAATCACATTTGACGATGTTAACAGGTGTTAAGTCGTAAAATGGATTTAATTAAAGGTTAAAGACGATAGTAAATTTTCTTGATGACTTAGCTAAGCATTAGAAATGAAATAGTTTGTTTGAAAATAGAGAAGCAACATTCTAGATTGTAAAATATATCTTCCATTCTATTTTATTTCTACAACCAAAGTTTTCCGTTTAGCAACTTTCCTATTTGTCTACTGTATGAAGATAGCCAATTGTTCAATATAAACGGTTTAACATGAATACAGCAAGAAACTATTCTTGTATTACATAATAACAAAACGAAGGGAGTGAATAATTATTTTTAATTGTCATTTAAATATTATATTGAATGTGGTAGCATAATAATTATATATCAATATTTAATGTTAATAAATTTGTCGAAATGTAGTACTGATTTTACGGACAACTTAAACAAATTGATTTTTCAATCGATTTCTGGATTTGTGTTCGAGTGCGTGGATATATAAATGTCTCAAATTCCTTTCTAATCATCCAATCCTAAAAAGGGGTGTAGCGGGAGAGATTGGCTGACCACTAGTCATACCCTAGCCCTATCTTAATATCCTTACTTTCATCGAAAAAAAGAGAGGTTGAGCAACTGATTAACAAGAAAATCTCGTAGAAAACTTCTGTTCTCAGAGCGGATATGGTTAAAGAAAAAAAATGAATCGCTAATTTTTCATCTAACTTATTTATCATATTGATTTTATATCTATACCAATTCATCGTGTAAATATGTTTACAATAAATATCATTAATATTATACGAATAATAGCATAGTTACACATGCAAATATTATGATAATGAACAAGTGCAAGGTAATCTAGAATCGTGTGTTATTTAAAAAAAAAAATAGCTTTCCAACGTTGCATAAGAATTTGATATCTAAAAGATAACATTTAATTTTAATTCTGCTGTATTATATTCACAGTTAATTGATAAATATCTTATGAATATAACATCAACACATTTTAAAAGTAGGCTAAATTTGTTGATGGACTCGTTTAAAAATCATGATTTAATTATGTCAGTGTGCTTAACTTTGTGAGACTAATTCTTAAATTCACAAATGTTTTCAACAAATAATAAATAACAGCACTTTGCTACGCTATGATTCGAGAATTGATAGATTGAATTATTTAAAAAAATCTTTACTAGCTATTCATGAAACGTTTGCCATTAGCTATACCAAAATGTTTAATAATTGATATTATCTTTTGTTGTGTAGAAATAAAGCATAATAAAACGTACAGGTAGTCATAAAGATTTGCTCATTTAATTTGAATTTATTTTTAACCGCACACTTTAAATACGATTCGTCGATTATGATAAAGCCACTAATATATAAAATAATGAAATTAAAATATTCAATTGTTTTTAAGGAGAAGGTTTGTACATTTTTAATTACAACATATTGTCTACTTTGGGTTTTTCTTAGTTTGCTTTAAATATCGGTTTCTTAATCGAGAAGTAACGATTAAGGACGTTTTTCCTACTAAAGAGTTTTAATCCCCAAACGGACAGTTTTAATGAGCGTAAAACCAAAACTATGCATATCTGAGATGTGTCTTTCATTCCTGAAATGGCGAATTATACCTTGGTCGACAACCTCTAGGGTAGCCTCAGTATATAAAATGAATAAATCAATATTAATATCTGTCAATTCTTAGGGGAAAGTAATATATTTATAAAAATAAAACATATTTTGATAGTACTAATTCCAAAATTTCATAAAATTATCAAGACCGGTTTCGGTCAAAGTGAGCATTATAAAATATGAACTCATTTGCAATATAAACATTTTATAAATGCTTAAAAGTAGCAACACTTTTGTCACTGCATTCCTTTCCAAAACTAAATATTCATCTATATAATAGCACACGTTGAATTGGTTAACTATCATATGTTAGACATTTGATTGTTGTATCAGAAATTTTCCGAGGAATTTTCTATTGATCTCAATTCACAATAGTTGATTCGTTAGTTTCCCAACATCACTTTATTAATGCCATAAAACACTTTCGAGTGAGAAATCAAAACGATGCATTCATTAGAATAGTGAGAAAATAATGAGCGGTGTTGAAACAAATAATGCAAAACTTCAATGAGGTGCTGGTACTATGGTATTTATGTTCTTGTGTGGTATCATGGTACAGTGGTAAAGCTGATCATAATGGGTATCAAAAAGAAACGCGACCTACTATTTGCTCGTGGGAATTATTCGAATGATGCTTAACTCTTTCGATCCCAAATCGCTTCATTGATTTATGAGTGTATTCGTGTATAATACTGATGAACATGATAAACTTTGATTGTTGAGACGCCATCTGAATTTGATTAAAGTGAACTCTGACATACTAATTTGATCTTCTCTTGATTAAAATAATATAAACTATAGGTATATTAGCATCATATCTAAGAAAGTAATAATGGAGTACCTTTCATGAAAACTTCATTAGAAACTTAATTTAAAAATTTGAGACCAACATAATGTAAAGTTGCATGAGAGATTTGTATATTTTTCAAAAGCAGATGAAATTTTTAGCCAAATGCAATAGAATCAAGCCACACCTGTAACCGAGTGATCAGTGTCGTTGGCTTTAGTTGCAGTGTTTGTGAGTTCATAAATTATAGATATTTCAATCGATTTAAGGTATGTTATGTATAAATTCACTCCTACTCATTCGAGCCAAAAAAAGAGGCGTAACGAGAGCGATTTGTCCTATTCATATCCTTCTACCATTCCTCTCATCATAATTGATGGGTTTGGCAACCATTTTTTTGAAATTATATAATCAATTATCGAAAGGCGAAACGGTCGTTAATGACCAAATACATGGAAATATACAAAATCTCCACAATTCAAATATGATATTGAAATTCCATCAAGCACCCTCATTCGATGTTTTAAATTACATTCAGAAAATAACAATATTAATTAAATATGTATACATACAAAGTTAGATAATGACAATATTTTTTTATTTATCATACAAAAATATTCATCTTTCGACAAACCATTAATTATAGCTAATTATTCCTCAAACTATTTGAAATCAATTGAAAAAAATAACAACCAGTCATGATGATATAAACAGGGAAAAATTAAAATATAAATTTTACGAAATTTTTATTCCTTAAAAAATTAATCAGCATGCCATTATTATAAACCAAAATCGTCAATATTCCAATTAAGACTCGCATATTTTCTTTCTGTGTTACTTATTCAAACCTTGATTACTAAACTAAATCAAAATAATTATTGAGACACACCTAATTCATGTTATCTTTCTATATATGAATTAATTGAATATCAACATAAAACTTTTAAAAAGTTTAAGTAAATATTGAACAGCGGTTTATTGTGCCTCCTATAAAAACATATGCTGAATCTTTTACTTTTACTCCCATAATTATAAAATATATATACATAAATATATAATTATATATATATATTGGAAATCAATAGAGCCCAGTCAAATTCCTTGCCAATTCTGAATGAGCAGCTGAACCTTCCTAATTCTCCGTTATTATATCCTATACGTTGAAACACCTAACAGATGTCACTAAACGTGGAATGATTGTATATATTTACCCTTTCGTCGAATTACATCCCGTCAAAACCCACAATACTATTATAATTGTAAAATCACTGGTAATTCTAAAAGAAGTTGGAAAGCGGCAATTCGCCACTCTGTTAATGTGTTGTTTACAAAATAAGGATTAAGGCGATTCTCGAAATTTTAACTCAGGTATCAGTGTGGCTCTCAGACGTATAATATCTTACCTCGTAAATAATATTTGTCGTATTTGTATCTTCTATATAAACGTTAGACACTGTTTACTGTCTGTCAGTTCGAGTTCATTCGTGTGCTCGAATGCCTGAAGATGCCGAAAGGCGAAACCCGGGTCGTTAGTGAAAAAACATGGAGGTGTACAAAATCTCAATAATCCAAATTTGATATATATTATTGTTTACCAATAATTTACAATTATTGTATATAAAATCATTTTAAAATCGTGTTAAACTAAAACTTTGTCATGTAAATAAATGTATAGGCAAAGCATTTTTAACGTGTACAACCAAAGCCGTCTCCATCCAGTATCATTTAAATTTCAAATCAAAAAGGCGGTGTATGTTGTGAAATTCAGTCAAGATGTTTTATTTAAAATTTAATAATCTCATGTAAACTTCTGACTTTCAAAACTCATTTGTAAAAATGTAAACAGAATTTTAAATATAAAAAAACTTTATTTACAAATTTTAGATTGAAAGATTTTTTCGTGTTGGTGATTTTCACCACGTTGTGTTTATTCAAAGAACACCCCATAGTTCCCATGTATCAATTATTTATAAGTACCATTCAGAGTTCCATTCTTTTGAAAAATTACCAAGAATACATTTGAAATGGCGTTGTCAGGTAATCCATTAATAATGTATATTTCAACAGTTCGTGATAAATCTATACATAAAACGTGAATGTGTCGTTCCTCGGTCGTTTAATTCTTTGTTTTTATATTTGTTATCATATTTGGCTTGTGCCTTGTTGAGTTGTTTCTTAGAAGAAAACCAGTTTGACATATTTTTACCCACAAAAACGTCTTCAGGTCACCAGGACAACATCTTTCGAATAGCCTAAAGATGTACCTACGTAAAAAAATAAAACATATTCTTTGTGAATAAATCGAAATACGTGTATGTTAGGAAAATATTAATTCTCTTGGTGTAGTTTACATTGCAGGGGATTAAAAATAGTTAATTTATAATTAGTTTTCATTAAAAGCATTCGAAAATACACTTAATTATTTTTTTTAATAATAATTGTAGAATAGCTTCTTTCTAACAATGTAATCCATATAGTATTATTATTTCATTACAAATAAAAATAATTACTGGAAAAATTATTGAGTTAGTAGATAATTTGTAAAATACATGTTTATACTTTCTTTGTTTTTCATATACCTACTGACGCAAGACTTGTTAAAAAAATATTCTTGCAATACATGCATCATTAAATACGTTTATTACATAAACACTTACAATAATAAAATCATTTTAAAAAATAAAAAGTTTTATCTCGCGTTGCAATAATAAATTACTCATTCTCTTATACTCATCTTTATGTGATTTATTTCGATTGCTTTAATTTAAATCTTGTCAAGATATCAAAAAAAAGAAGATAAATCAGTTTTTAAAATAAGGCCATTAATTTTTATATCAGATAAGTGGCTAATGATCAAATAGATATCTACTTTATTGACTTGTTACTCAAAAAAAGTGTCGGAAATCTTGAAAATTACCTTCCAATTTCAAAAATATAAATCAATATAATTGGGTGTTTTGTTTGCCGATAAACAGCATAACGCATACTTGCAGATAGCTTCAAGTATATCAGGTATTAAAAAGCAATATAAATTAATAATTCAGTCTCACCTTTGAGTCCCAGGAACCCTTTCTCTTTCCGATCTTGTGGTCCATTTTGTTCGGCGTAACAACCATCTCTTCGGACAAGCCAACTTAGTCACTATATAACAAACACTACGAGACTTTTTAGAGTTCAAAGCATTTCCTCAACCACTGCTTTAAAAATAAGAATATAAAGTAATCACTTGTTTATAAATAAATATAATGATAAATTGTACGCGTGTGAATTTTTAAAATTTAATTTAAATAGTATTATAGAGTTTGACGACATCGTTTTTTTGACCTCGTTTATATAAACAGGTATCGCGTTGTATCCGGAAAACAAATTGTTAGTCATCAAACACCTTTTCCCGCGCGATGTAAAAATATGGTAGACTTTCTATGCTTCTGACCTTATCGATTTATAATACGTATTATGACAGTGAAAAGAATTACCATTATTATCAGATTATCATCCAAACAATGTAAAAAATCTTCAACCATATATCATTATGAAAAGTTCACGGACATTAGGAAATCGAAAATTACACTACCTACGTTTCATGTGTGAAAATGCAATAAATAATTATTATTCTAAGTACATTGAACTTCACCATTTTTGATACTTTCTTACTTTATGGAGTTTTGGATAGTTTGAATGTAAAAATATGCACGTAAATATGATTTCAATCTTACTATAATTTTAGGTTTCTACATCATAAGTTCCCCACAAATTAAAGTACAGGTTTCAATTACAGATCTTAACAAAACATTGAGAATATTATATGAAATAAACACGAATTATGAAACAATGTTTGATTTTTTTTTTCAAGCAAAACCAATTCAAAAAAATGTTTATTTAACATCAACCAAAATCAATGATGAATTAAAGACATAGCAGCAATAATATTAATTAAATAAATGGACTATATTGTTATGTATTTAATACCAACAATCGAGATTTTATATGAATTAAATTTTTTTGAATAAGATTAAATATTTTCTTTTTTCATTATCTAATTGAAGCTCTGTGAGAGGCTTAAATATGTAATATAATGATTATGAGTATTATGAAATGAATACTCTTTTTGTAGAAGACATGAATTTATTTTGTTTGAATAAAATATAATTGTGTTAACTCTACAAGACTCATTGAAGTGTACATCACGATTCTTTCCACTGAATGTTTCATAGCATCGTAAAAAATGTTTATAAAAAATAACAAACTTTTAAGCACAGACAGAAAAATCACAGAAAAAGTTCTTCACTTTCTAAACGGAAACAAATCGAACAGCATAAGTTTATCATGTCCGATTATCACAAGTCCGTTTACAAACACAATGCACCGCGAAAGTTGTCAAAGTTTGTATCGGGGCAGACACTACGGGTCACGTGTTAGGAGGCTTCGACGGTAATCGTCGCGTCTCGTATGAAGGCTGTAGTCTGCGTGCGCGCGCAGTCACGACCGCCGGTAAACTGACAAGTTTAATGAAGAAACTATAAAGATTCTGAATTGATTCTGTATCGGGCGCAAACAACAGTTAACTTTCACCGGCCGGTGTGCGGCATCGCATTGGACTTAGCTTTTTACACCTCTCTGATTTGGATAGCCCCACTTTATTATTATATTAATGCCATACTGTCGCGGTTCAGACTCAACTTCATAAAAGCCCAATATTTGTTTTATAGGAAATACCAAAAACGATATCTAACGTATACTTTAATAAGCAAGTTCAATTCTTTTTTCCATACAGCAAAAATTTCCCAGCTGAAGTCACAGGTTCAAAACCAATGCTTTTTTCAAGCTATGTCCACTCAAAATGTATAGAATATTGACTCCAAATAGTGCATCTCAAAATATATATTTTTTGTAAGCGATACGACTCAAAGTTTGAAGGGTAGATCTATAAAAGACCTCGTTTTAGTGATCGCATGAGTGGGTTGAAAACGAAAAAATCACGGACATTCATACTTTTCAATAAATATCCATAAATCGATTTATGAAACTGTCAGCATTGGGATTCTAGCTCACGGACTCCGTTAGCGAATAGGTCGAACACCCAAGAAAGTTGACCACTTGGTTTCAGTACTAACATCCATGCCTGAGAATCAGTGTTAACGTAATAGATTAAAATCTTACGATTCATTTAGTCAGATTTTTCTCAAAGTAGTGAAACACATGTTACATTCAGTAACACAACGAATGGAATAACAAAGCTGTCAATTTTAATTTTACCAACACCGAGACTATCACATTAAAATGACACAATATCATAACCAGTGTCTAGTTTCTTAGTTATAATATGCCTTAGTAGATAGTCTAAAAAGGTACATGTGGATATATGATTCAGGATTATGATCAGTGAGATTTTTTGGCCCCGTCAGAGCCAGCTTGGTTGGTCCAGGGCAAATTACAAGGCATTGAAAGATTCCACTGCGTCCTATAAAAAACGAATGGAATCATAAGCGTTGTTACGATGTGAAATACACCTTGTAAGACAAGTGTAAAGCCGTGGTGATGGTGGGTACAGCATTAAGCACCCCAAGGAATGAAGTGTCTGAGCATGGTGGATCGAAAGTAAAAGTGTGACACCAAATATTTTGTGCTTCTTTGATTGCTATATAAAAAAATGGTATTAATATTATTATATATTGTGTGAAACATGTATTTTTTCCAATCATCTTCGTACTACTGACATATTTTTTTTTAATTAAAGAGACAGGCAGGGTTCAGGCTCTCATGGGACATCCACAGCATATGTCCAAGCCAGGCAAATCGTCGCTTTTTTTTCCGGATTTGATTTCCGGTTTATATTGGATTTCGGCGCCCTAGAAGACCACTGATCACCATCCATAGGATATACTCGACGGGCTACGGTCAGCTACGGGACGCTAGGATGACCTGAGAGGTAGCAGAAGACTGGCGGGGGGCAGCGAATCTTGGAGGAACCGTGTGGAGGTCATATGCTCCGAGCGGATATAATTTTAAAAATTTTAATGTTAAAGGACTTTTCAATATTGGATATTTTAGCTATAACTGCTCATAAATCAATCGCAAAGCCTCCCTTTTTAAAGATTCAATAATTTTTCGTCCGAAAGCTAAGATAATCACAGTTATTGTTAATGATTTATACTAAAGAAATATGTTTCTTAAGTTTTTCAAGATAGAAAGTAATGCCGAAGGCGAATAATTATAGTCACCATGCCACACCTTTATCTTTGACTTGTATATATCCGATAAAATATTTACGTCCAATTAATATCTATCGGTCAAGATAAATATTGAGAAACTATCAACGAAACTTCATATTTGTTCGTAGCTATAGCAATAATGCACTCTTGAAATACGATATAATTAATAAAATGTTCCACCAATTCGAGTACAGTTTCTTTCTAGTTTATTCTGACTGATATTAAATATATGAAATTAATATACAGAAACGTATTTTCTATATACCTTGTGATTTTTGATACCCAGATAAGAAAACAAAGTAATCTATTTTTCATCTATTGCAACACCTGATGTAGATCAAATGAACTGATGAAGCATCTCAGCTAAAGCTCTTTATAAGAGAGCTGGTTGTTATTCAGTCGCTCAACCTCTTTTCGGTACTTCGATTGGAAAATCAACTGATGAACTTTTTATTTTCAAATTCGTCGACACCGTAACGGAATAGGACGAACGCCCAAAAGAGTTGAACAGTCGGCTACGGACCAATTATATTCTTAAGTCAAATAAGAGCTTAGCAATTGATTCTATTTAAAGATTTCTTCTTCCTTAAATATCTAAACTAATACGTGTCACTTATAATAATACAATCAATAACGAAGTAAAGACCTATAAGGTGTTAACTGTCAATTCGTGGTGGAAAGGCATTATATTTTCCGCATGTTTATAATGAGCAGAACCGTTTCGCTCATCACGAGGATTATAAACTGATAAAATACAAACATAACAGGATTATTTATATAAAATTTAATGTTAACAATTAAGGTATATAAAACAGTTGGTTCATGAACTAAGAGAAGAATTTACTGATCACCAAACAAATTATACATAAACCAAATAAAATAGTCTACAATTAAAATATTAAGGAACTCTTACAAATCAGTAAATACTAATAGTTTATTTATTTTAATTCTATATTCACACATTTGTTTAAATTTAAAATAATAAATATTGTTTATATCACTACATAAATTATTTTATTTGGATACTATCACAAAAATATGTACTACGATCAAAACGCATTCGAATAAATGTTGTGTAAACTTTAAATTAATATGTTTTTGAATATCCAACAAACTGAACTTACCTGCTTAAAATATTTATTAATTTAGCATACGTATATATTAAAATCACAAAAAGTGTTAATTGGCTTGTGAATTGCTGTATTATTATATTTAAAGTTCAGTTAACCCGTTGAATTAAAAAATCTTTTGACTCACATTTATGTACATAGTTTGTTTACAATAAAAAATGACGAAACGATATGAATGTATAATATGTTTATTATCAAAAGAATGAAATTAAGTGTTTTTTAAACTCTGATAATTTATTTTAGCCTGTGAAACCGCCGATCATTTTTTCATAAACGGATATCATAGGGTGATAATAGCACATGAAAATTATATATATATATTAATACTATGATAGTCACGTATATATAATGAGTCCGTATACAATGTGATATGAGCAATCTTCTCAACTAGTATTTGTTAAAACCAAACTCAAGTTGTTAACATCGTTCATTCTGTTTCTTATATATTTTGATGAAGAATCGTTGAGATGCATTCGCAAAGAAATAAGGAGGCAAATGACCGACAAACAGAATCAATTTCACGCTGCGTAATTTCAATTATTGCGTAAATCTAAGTTTATACTCTCAGCATTCTAGAAGAATGCACTTCAAAGCTTATTTTTATAGAAGCTCAGGGAAACATCATTAAAATTATTTTCAATGGATCCTATTTGCTCATTAATCTCATTATTTTGATTCTTGTTCTGTTCACTACGCAATGCAATTTTTCCATAATTTACCCTCCTAATCCTGATTTCTTTCTTTAACGAATCATATAGGTACAGATTATAAATTAATTTTGGTATTCAATTTCACATCACATTCAGTTCATCATTTTCCAGTCAATTATCAATTAGTTGGTAGGGAAACACTCCAGGGATTTGGAGGTCGTGATCCATCGTCTGGGAAACCATGGTTTGTGAATAAGCTTTGTCATAAGAGTGGTTATGAAGAGAAAGTGGACCTGATATTCATAAAAGAAGCTTGCCAAGATAGTATAAAAACCAATCATAAAATGTCTGTTCACCGAGTAGCCATGCTGTCAGATGTCAATGTTCGTCGGCTTTCGTCCTACTCGGATGCGTTACTACGCGTACAAATTCCGGATTGAAAACGTTTATACATTTCTTTTTAAAACGATTTATGGATTTTTATTCCAAGGCATGGATGTGTATTACATTTACATATAAAACGGCCACTTTCTACCCTATCGATAAAACGGGACGTAATTTTTCTTTCCTATACCTTCTTAGAAGAGTGAAATTGACCAACGACTTAACAAAATTCCGACAAATTACTTTGATTGTGAGTCCATACGCTCAAAATAATTATATTTGTAAAAATATGAGTTTGCGTATTAAAACAGCTTAACAGAAGACAAACGCAAAATAAATTATAAAAGATACAATGAACTTAAGACCGGTTCAACCAGAAGCTAAGTGTGTACAGAGTACTTATATTTTTTAAATTTCGTACACTTTTATCGGCAGTATCTTGTAATCATTCATTGTATTACAAGACGTGTTCTTACTTCAGGAAGTATAAATTACGTAATCCACTATTATTCAATTTTAAGCTAATTATTATATTAAGCAAACCATCTCATTACATTACGCATTAAAACAAAAGCCTGAGATGAGGTCTTCTCACAAAAATTACCAACTGATACAATCTCTTTTGTAACAATTTTGGTTACAGTGGTGTACATGAGTTGACTGCTTGTTTTTTCAACAATTCACTGATTTAGAACATATTGATTGGTTGTTAGTAGGGATTGCAACACCAGACTGACATATTATCAATATCGATATTTCGTATTCAAAAAAATCATTCATGCAAATAAAATTGAATATAAAATATAATTATAATTATAATTACGGTAATAGTAATCAATAATATCACAATACTGATAAAAATATTAAAGCAATAATATTTTAATTTTGCTAACAAATTCAAAAAAAGGTAGAAATTT
The DNA here is from genome assembly GCA_022494535.1 of Himalopsyche phryganea. NCBI lineage: Eukaryota > Metazoa > Arthropoda > Insecta > Trichoptera > Rhyacophilidae > Himalopsyche > Himalopsyche phryganea. The sequence goes on along the minus strand of JAGVSL010000001.1, from coordinate 5,573,541 downwards.
TACAGGGACCAACGCGTGACTGGACGTAATGCATCTGTGTGACCAATGACCTGTATGTATTCGAGGACAATATCGACTAGTTTTCTCAAGGATGCCTAAGACAGGAAGTGGATAACATTTATGGTAGGAAGCAGGATGCATTAAAAATTTATTTCAAATTGGACTTAAATAAAAGCAATCATATACTGCTGATAAATAATACACTTGGGCAATGTAAAAGATATAACGTTTAAAATATCTATATTATGCGCATTTCCTCTTTTTCCATTTAACATTATTTGCAGCTATAACTCAGCGGTTAGAATTCTGCTTGGTGATCAAAATTATTGGCAGCTTCATACATCAAATTAATGTCATTTTTTCAATTTAATCTTGGCATGTGTTTTTTGTAATATCATTTCTCCTTGAGTTTAGTCGCGAATTCATTTCATATTTGGGGCATTGTTAAATTGCTGTTATGATAATTCTTTTTTACGCCGTATAATAAAAAAATTAAAACATTTTATTCCTCCATGGACGTATTTTTTGCACGCCATTATATTATGTCAGTGTGACCCAAATATAGCAGAAAAGGTTATTCGTGTAGCTCAATTGAATTGTCACACTGTGAAATCTATCGCCATTATACACATAATGGGTGTTTCGTCGCAGTAAGTGTGGCGTGACTAATCGGCGCCGGAATAAGACTTTTCCAAATCACATTTCTTGGATGATCAATCTATTCAATCATTTTGATTAAATGATTTCAAACAAATTTTGCATTCAAATCTAACGGTCAATATAACAGAAGTAACGAGAATTTCATTGTTTATTTTTTTAACAAATCATTTGGAGTTTTATTTGTATGTTAAATTTTCGAATTGACAAAGGAACTTTCGTGATCAATAGGAATTTGTTATTTTTAGATTAAGCAAATGTTCTCTGAATCGTAAAATTTTGTTGCGTTCAATGTTCCAAATGTGGAGCATATTGATACAATTCCTAATGAATTAAAAAAAACAACACCTTTAACACCTCAATAACAGAATAGGATCCATGTCTTTGAACACAAATGCATAAAATAATTGAAGAATCAGTTTTTGATTTATTGGTAAAAACCTCGCTAGTTATTAGAAAATTCGGTGTGAAATTCCCAGATGGGCATTAGTACATGTGATCTTTTTCTCTTCGATTTCACATTGACTAATGCTTTCTCAGATAGGTACTGAATTTTATAACAATGTATTCGGTAACTTCACCCAATTTTTTTTAATGATTTATTGAATATAACAACGACAATTATTTATTGTAATGTAAATGAAATTAAGGAAATTAATTAAGATTTTCGGATATGTATTTTATTTTTTAGATAGTACATGAATTTACACAGAAGAGAAAAAAGTCGTTCCTCATAATCCAACCAACATAATTATAATAAATAACACCCTATACTAATCATCTGCATAAAGTACCATTTAATATTAAAAATGGAAACACAACAAAACATCTTGAGAAAAATGTTTTTTTCTTTGAAGAAACTTGGTTATATAAAATTCTATGGACTCAACAAAAAGAAATTGGTATGATTAATTCTTATTATAAAGGAGATAATATGAGCAAAGCTAGGCTAAGTGTCAACACTGAATACTGAATAGACAATATTACAGTTCAGATTTAATTTTGAGATAAGTTAAGAAACTACGTAAAGCTGTAATCCAGTCACGGGCCATCAGTTTTTATTTTCCACTTAAACGTGGAGCTGGAAAAATAAATATAACTGCAAGATAAATATGTATATTGTAAGGATTTCAATATTATAATGCAACCGTATATATTTGTTTTCGTATAGCTTACTAGACTAATTTATGCCATACACGGTTTCATTGGTTTTTTGCGATGTTGGCTTTATTCACCAAAAATTTATGTATGTTAATAAAAAAGTGATTTCGAATGACCGATTGCCTATAATAATACAGTTTCTATTTCCAATATAACATAATTGACATTTATACATCATAGGGATGGGGTGATATCTGTTTTAAGATTTCATAAATTTAGAGTTTAAAATCGTTTAACACACATTGCCATTTGAATAGTACCTACTACGGAAAGCGAGAGGCTATACATTCTGTTTCCTCATTGCGATCTAGGGTTTGTATTCCCAGCTGTAAATTGAAATATGCCTCGTTATTAAAATATTGCATATTTCGTTTATCTACATTATTTGTTAAATACCTACTATTAAAATACTCACGAGTATTCGTATATCATGCTCCGCATCAGCAAGACATAATATATCATAGAATAAAAACGAAAACACATTGAACATAATGTAAAAGAATATACCTTCGCACATATGTTAAACGACACAATATTACACAATACGTATCGTTTGTTACGATAAAGTTGAAACTGGTGTAAAGGAACTAAATATGCGACATTAGAAAAGAAATATCGCACAGATACGTAGTTCAGGTAAACTGGAATTTACTGAATTACTTTGTTTCGACTATATAGCTTAATTTCAAAACATTTTCTTTATTTTTGTATGAAATATATGCTTTTATAAGTTTGCTTTATCTTCAATTTTTGTCAGTGTCCCAAGAAAATATACGGATTTATTGTATTACTTGCCTTACAATATCCGCTAATTCTGGTCGACTTTGGGGTCATAATGTTTATATTAGAAAGTATTTATTTTTCCCCACTTCCCATGTGAAGTTTGGAATTAACGTGATAATTTGTATGTATCCACTGAATATTTAAGATCTGTAACGAATACTCCACACATATTAAACAAAGTTTCCAGATATTATATTACTTGCTTTAAACAAAACTGAAATAATATTCAAAAGTTTATGATCGGATATCCATATCCGATGACCACATTCCACATTCATTTATAATGCAAGTTATATGGCGATCTAATAAATAATAATTGTCATTGACAATATTACGACTTCCAATTGTATTGAATTGAAAAATATTGCATAATTACTACTTACTTTCACATTCTTTCTAAAAAACTGTATTATTTTCTGCAATATATTTTTTTACTCGCTAATTATCACAATAATTATCTTTTAATTTTGACAGTAATTACAAATGGTTATAGAAAGATTTTATCTACCTACGTGTATGGCGTGTTATACAAAATTAAGATATTCAATTAATATTTAAAACAAAACAAAACTTTTAAAGATATTATTTTAAGCCATGATTTTTTTTCATTATGGGCCAAAGCGCAATTAGCTTTCAAAATAATATTTATCTGACTGTCAATCTGTTACCAATTTTCAACTGACGGTACAACGATCGAATAAAAGATATTTGAATTACATACATAATCAATATCTATTTGTTTTAAAGTTTTAATAATTTTCTATGACATTACATGCCATACCTCAAAAGCTTACGGTGATTATTTTCCATAAAAACGTTTTTACAAAATGGGAAAACTCAGAAAGGGGTCGTGGATCAAAATTTTGTACATAAACAAAACTAAATTGTAATATTAATGTTACTTATAACCTCTTTTAAGTCTTATTTATATTTACTTACCCATGATGAACAAGCGAGCTTTTCGTATTCGTGTTTGAAACAAGTTAAATAGAAAGATATCATATTTCAATTACGTCTGCAACTGTAATAAGACTGTCTTTAATGTTTTTTTAATTATATTTTATATGCACAAAAAAAACTTTTTCTTGATTTTGTTACAACATTTTCTATAACCCTCGCATTACCTCTTCTTCAATAATTATCACATTATTTTCAAGCGACCCCATTAGGGCGTATTTATATGTCCAAAATCTATCAAACTCTGTATCATTTGACAAACTATTGACAACATACATACACAAAAACAATAAAACTAATCAATGCTTTAACCATAAACTTCCTCTAGATTGTATTAATATAATAAAATTTGTAATTTCAAAATTACAATGTACTTAGCTACTATTCTTGCAACACATGTTTTCATTAATAGTTTTTACGTTGTATAATAAATAACATTTACGTTAACTTGATCATTATTATTGGTGTTTATCGTTCCGTTACAGTGCAAAAGTGAGTGTCGGTCCCATTCAAAGATTAGCCGAAACAATATAGTTTTTCAGCGGCTTTCATTATTTTTACCCATTCAACTTATTTCTTTTTATAGAAAACTTTCTCTCAGTACCACATAGAATGCGGCAGTCATTTTTTCATACGCCCGTAGAACAATAGTGATTTATACATTTCTTGAATAATGGGACATATTCAATGAAATTGAAAACAATGGAGTTCTTTATTCATAAAAATTGCTCTTACAGTATATAATCATGAACAAGATCTTATTTTTATTTGCGAAATCGCAGAATTTAGTCACAAGAAAATAAATACAAGTTTTTCACGATTTTGCAGCAAGGTCAATAAGAAAATTGTCTGTAAAATATAAAATACACTTTCTTCATATATATCCGTTTCAAAACTTGATTATATACCTAGTGGATATGTTTCCGGGAACTGCTTTTCATTCAATCACTTAAACCACTTTTCAGAGACCGGTGGTGTCGTATTTAAGTAAAAACTTTAATCTATACATAATTATTGCAATATTTAATATTATTATTCATCTCTTCACAGTTTATGTACCACTGGCAATAAATATTCTAATAAAAGAAATTAAATTTCGTTCTACGACTAATTTACATTAAGTTTTTTTGATTAGACTTGCATCATTAAAAGATATACATTTTCTATAAAACCGTTATGACTTTAATATTTCTTTTTTATTCCTACTGTTGAGTTAGTCTTACGAAATAAATAAAATATACCTTATAATAGTGTTACATTAAGCAAAGGAATGTTAATTTATTTAATTGGCATAGTTCGGTAAGAAGTGTAACTGTAGCAAAATAATTTCCAAATCTATGCAAAATGCCATGATCCACGCTGACAAATTATAATGCCAATGAAATTTTTTCTTTCTACTATGAATGATTTGTTTTTGCTAAATATTCGATCTTCTTTTTAAGTGGTGTTTTATAATAATGACTAAATATATTATAATTAAACTTATATTGAGTCTTACTAAGATTTTCTTCTACCCAATTATAAATAAATGATATGGAATAAATAACTTCATTTGCATTTAAATATCTTTACTTTCAAGAAATATTTTGATACAAACTACAATAACCTTCCCGTCTAGATAATTTAGTTAGATTGCCGATCGATTAAAAGTAAGTATGGAAATTCAACGACGTGGAAAATCAAATGCGCCAACCGAGCGATATGTTATATTAAAAGCTATTTCAACAATAATTCGCGAAAGATGATTGCTAGCCATAACAAAATAAGCTGTCTGGTCCTTGGAGAAACTATTTACCTACACGGACTAAACAAAACTTATCTAAAGGAAAATTTTCATATATTTCAGTGTAATAAATATTTTTTTATGAATAATTGACGATGCTAAAATGTTAAACAATACTGTTCCTGGTGCTAAATTCTTGAAATCGGACCCATATTGAATGAAAGAATTCGGCTATTTGGATGTATATATTGTATTCTCTAAATATATTAAACACACTTTTTTCTAAATTTTACCAGTTTTGTAAATTAAGAAATTTACTTTTTTATGGGCTAAGTGAGGTGAGGTGAGGTTTACCAAAATCGTATCTTAAAAGATTAAAAAGCAAATACAGTTGTTGTAACAACAACAAAAAAACAAATGTGATGAATTTTGTTTTTGATATTCTGTAGCACTATCTACATATCATCGGTGTGCGGTGGATGTATTTCTATCTCTATCATACAACCTAACTATATCTTGCTCGCACCCTTCAATTCACTACATGTGATTGAGCGAGAAAGAGAGAAATCCATGGCACGCGCCTGGTTCTTGAATCGAGAAATTATTCTCTTAATTTTAATTATATGAGCTACATTTATTTAGACAAACTTTGTGATAATCTTCTCATTTTAAATGGGGCTTACATAGAATCGATATTCAGTAGGTACCGAAAATAAATATTTATCGAATCCATTCACAAGTTTAAATAATATTTTTTATTGAAAACCGCATTACTTATATTCGATTTGAACAATTAACCTAAACTTTAATGCAATATTTTTTTAAATAATAACAAATAGCTCACTCGTGTGGAATAATTGATAACTACGTTATTAAAAGAAGTTTATACTATCATCTTATGAATCATTTTGCGTCTAGTTTTGCGGCCGGTAGTTATTACGTTTGTATGTCGCCCCCAAATAGCACGGCCATGACTTTATAGGCCACCACTGCTGTTTCTGTTTCTGTGGCCACGGTGCATCGCATCCAAGAACGTGGCCCTCCTTACCAACTAGCTCATTAGCTGTTTTTCGCATCTTTTATGTAGATTAAAACACTGATTAGCGTAATTTCGATCCGGCGTCATTTGCAAATTGAGAACAGCGCTCGCAATCAAATTTTTACGGCCACATTTTGAACCATTTTTGGCAGCTTCGTTGTAAGAACATTTTTAGTGCGGCTTTTTAAAATCAGATCCTTTGTTTGGTTTTAAAAATGTCTCAAAATAACCGACAGGGATGAAATTTTTTAAATTTCTTGTTCACAGCATTCATTACAGGTGAAATAAATTCAATTATATTTTTTAGATTATTAAATGATTCTTAAGAAATATTTAATTCTGAATATAAACTTATATGCAGAGTACGTGTGGAGTTTAAAGTAAACAATTCAGTAAATAGTTACAAACCATTTAAAATAATTTCCACATGCGGGCGAGAAAAGAAACGAGCCTAGAGCAGTGATTTTTAAAGGGCCATAATACCCCTCAATTAAATTATATTATCATTCTATAAAGTGGAGTTGACCGAAAATTCTTGTACTACTAATTGAAACAACAATTTGATATAGTAATTACAATGATTAAAATTCAAATACCTATCAAATTGTTTCAAAAATAACATGAGGAAACTCCCACGACTAAATAAAAAAAACATTCGCAATAAACATATCTCTTGGATTTTTTGCCTCGTTAGGTACAACTGCTAAATTAAGGCCATCTTACATAAAAGGCGATTCTAATACGACATTCATTATATAAAATAAAAGTTGTAGAATTTTAAGCCGAATTATAAGATTTTTCTCACAGTATTCGCTTTACTTAAGAATTCGATTAAAACAATGAAACGATTACGAAATAGTTGTTTCTTATTAGGTTGTATATATTAACATAATATTTTAATAATCTTCACTACTTTGTTGAAACTTTGTAACAACTTACTTACTTCAACGCTAAATAAAATGATTCAATTGTAAATTACTTAATATTATATAAAGTCACGTGCACAGATGCACGTTTATAAAATAAAACATGGTAGAAAGATCACTAACTTGTTCCGTGTGTTTTTTTTTTACATATTAACGCCTATTTGGTAATACAACGTAAGATGCAGTTAATTTAGTGTTCAAATCAACCGAAATTTAAATGACTACATTAATTCAATTGAAGATGACAACATTTTTTGAATATTGTTTGTAGAAAATAATCATCTTTTGTTGAAGGAGAATCTAGTCCGAACGATCATTTTTTTTAATTTCAAACGAATGGTAAGAGTGGACAAGATATTATCAATCAAGTAAATAAATTTATTTTCTTTAGTAAAATCACGGCACTACTTTTCAAATAATTAAGACAATTATAATTCCAACCACGTCAGACATGACTGACATATATTATATAAACGATACATCAATAATACTGTCCATTTAAAGAAAGATTATTGTTTTTTTTATTTTATTTTACTGAGGCATATCTATTCATTTATTATTAGCATCACGATTTAATATCTGCCGTTTTTGAGCTTTTTACCGAAAACCGATTAAAATTTTGCAATATTTTTTACCATAAATAAAACATTTGATACTCGGAAACGATTTGTGGCCAATGATTTGGTATCTGTATCTCCGTTTTTGAGTAAAGAAAAGCTTTCTCTATTGAGGCGGGAGTGTTTTTGATTCTGCAAAAGAAGTTACACTTTCAAAAATGAGTCGTTTTTAACACAATCAATCATAATTGCACCAGTCAACAGAACAATGAACCTCGGTTTTGCTGTTTGTAAACAAAGCAATAACGAGAAGGATGCTAAAAGAATAAATAAATACTTTAAATTCGTTCCCCTAATAACAAAATGAGATATTTATGAAACATTAAGTATAACATTGATTTATATTCAGTAATGCAAAAAAAATCCAATTCAAAATGCATTTCTTGTGAATTTAAAATAAGGTAAATAATGTTGAATAAGTGCATGGAAATTGCCGATAAAAAATAGAGAGATATTAATGACCAAGAATTTTGTTACTTTATATTTAATTTGATACGAATCCCTCCATTATTTGTTGCTCTAGGAATTATCGGGTAGCGTTTTTTCCGTTGACCAGCGTAGATAAGAGAGTGACACACTACTAACATTAGTAATTATTTAAAGGGGAAATCAAAGTGCATACAATAAGTGGGTGTCATCCATCTCTTCTAAAATGTTATTTAAGATGCTTTTATGGTTCTCATCGATGAACAATAATTCTGAACCATTCATATTGACGAAGTATGTTTTGTGCAGTATCCCATTTTTGTCCAGTGGTTCAATTTTGGAACAATTAGCTTTCATTGTTACCGTTCCAACAAACAAAATACAACATAAATTGAGATTGGACCAATCAACTTCTGGCAAGCGTCGGTAGTATCTGATGCAGTATCCTTTCAGGTTTTAACCTGTCAGAGTGATGAGTGTTTTTTTATTAGCATTTTTTACAACCAAAATGACATGAAATCTGACAAAGTTCGAGCAAAAATAGCTCATACATTTTAATAAATGATGATAAGATGATGAGTCATTCTGAATGATTAATACACTACAGAGATCATATAATGTGCACATTTATTCCAACATTTAAACTTATGACTGTTTTATCAAATTATGAGGATGGACAGTTGTTACGCGAGAATATAAATAAATAATTAAATAAATACCAATATCACATTCGGATGCAATTTGAAAATAAAGAATAATTCTTGCAATATACAGAAAATAATCAAACAATGATAAAAAAACTATATTTCAATTATTATTAATGATCAAGGAAAAGGTGATAATAATTGAGAAATAATTTGTACGCCTACGAAAAGATGTTTTTATTTAAAATAAAGATACGTATTACAAATAACACCTATGCAATTTCGATTTCAAGATCTCTCTGATTCCGATTGAAATAGTTAATAGATATGCAAATAATATGTACCTAATCGAATTTGCACACTTTACCTTGAGCCTCGTCGTTTATTGCCAAACAAAATAAATCACCCACCTAATACATGTCATGTTTCGAAAAAAATACTATTAAATGAGCGTTTAGGAACTGCGCACCTGCCAGTGGGTAAGCGGCGTTTAAAAACACGTTGAAATGCAGTCAATGCACTTCCAACTGCAAAACTGTAACCGAGCTGCAAAAGGTAATAAGACAGGTGGGTTTTCTTTGTGGGAGCCTTTATTTGGTACCTGTTGCTTGAATGCTGTTTACATAAGTATACAGCACAGTCGGAATATTGCAATACTAATTTTTCCGGCGCCATTGACTCATATCAATTAGATTAGCGTTGATAAAAACATAATATATTGGGTTGGCCAAGTATATGCAAGGGATATATTTTGTATTCAAAATCACTAATATATTATTCCATATGATCTTTTCGGTTATTCAAAAAAAACTTCGTACCTTACATTGTACGAAACGCATTGATATTTGTAAGTTTAATGAATGCCCTAATCATAGGTACGATCTGTTTAAGCACTGATATTGCTTACAATGAACAACATTTGGATTTAGCTAGGCTAAATTACCACTTCCCGTAATCACTTATATTTCTGTTTAAAATAACATTCAAAGCTGGAGTATTGTGTACATATAACCATACATATAATAAGCGTTGTTTCAGAATGATTCTGAGTAAATATTTACTATTTTACTCTAATTTGTATTCTTCTTTTTAATCATTTTCCTCACTGGTGAAGGTCTCAACCTCCGCCTATCGCAAAAACCCCGTTTGCGGAGGATGTGGCCAAAAAAGCCGAGTAAGAATCTTGTATATACGGCCGAGAGTATATCCTGGATTTATAACTCTTTCAGGATAGATGCGTTTGAGCGTTTGGCAGTCTGTGGTTTTCGAAGCATCCTTCTCCAGCACCACAAAATGCGTCAAGCCGTTTTTCGTATTTTGCTGTTAGAGTCCATGTCTCCATGCCGTAAGGGCATACGGAGAACAGCGACCAAACTAGTCGAATTTTGGTGTTTCTAGTTATTGCACTTTCCAGATTCGCTCCAGCTTAGATATTAGAATATCTTCAAAAATATGAACTTAGATGTGCCGAGCGAGATTGCAGAAACGTATTCGTGTACTAAAAAAATAGCTAACAATGTAATAAATTAAAAAAAAAAGAGTTTAATATGAGTAGTATAAATTGTTTTTTACATATTTATTTTGCAGGTAATGAAAACCAATCGATCAAAACTGGAAAATATGCGATCAAATCTACAGGGTACATTTGGTAGGCAGGTTTTGATGAAGAGATAATATTCAATAAAATATTTAAGCAACGTAGTTTTGCACGATCCTATATTCTTCTTTCTTGAAGACATTAACGGAAAAGTTTAAGTTATATGATTGTAAGAATCATCGTTTAAATGTTGAAATCTCATTCAAAAATATACAATGAATGAGATGAAGAAACAAGCGAACCTCGCTTACCTTAATCGTCTTCGATGATGATAATGAATTTACGAAACATTACAAATCAACAATTATTAGTATTGCATTAATTTGATGTTTGAAGTCGTCAATATGACAGACTGTAAAATCTTTATGAATCATGAGCCTTTTTACAGATGATATTTCGACATGTGGTAGGTTGCATTGCGCAAATATTTGTGCCTTCCTTCATATATTATACCAACGCTTCCTTCAGCGATATTTCAATATCCTCCTACATGATTAACCTTGAGTTAAACAATAATTAACAACACCCAATGATAAGTAATGTCTTTTCTTAAGATTTTTACACAACAAGCTTAGAGAAGATATTAACATAAAATAAATTTGAGAAACAAATGACGCTTAAAACCTTCAAACCATTAGAAACACTAAGAATTATTTGATTTTGAATCATATTATTCAAAGAAAATACTAAGATCTGTAAACCAATGTTGGTTTAATTAACTGTTAGAGAAAAAATCTTTTATTTAACCCAGTGGTATTCAAAACCACCAATGACAACTCAGTACTTTGCCAGAAAAGCGATGGCATTATAAAAGTGAATTATAGTTTTAAGTAATGTTTTAACCGCGATTTTAGTTTGAGCAACACGGCCTAACTTAGTTTTTAATACGGTTTTACCTATAAAAACAACTTTTATAAAAGCAACGTTTTTCTTAGAAATCATAAATTTGTTATATACTCAGCTATACGTTGTGTTTATTTTATTTTCCTTTCTCTGCACACAAACTATTTTCGTTTATTTTTTGGAATCCGTGAGCTATATTTCTTCACTAGTTTCTCAATGGTCATTGATAATTGTAATTGAAAATCACATCATCTATAGAATAAATATAATACAACTAATATCAGGTTGTTTATTAACTCTACCATAAAGTTCGAAAGAACGCATCGCTGAAAACTTTGATAACATAAAGTACAATAAACATCCTATATTGTATTTAATTATGATTGCGCAAAAGGCACAAGCCCATACTTATTTGTCAAATTTTAGTTTTGTAAATCAAATGTCTTAATGCGCTCAAAATATTTCAAAAATACAAGTCTTTCACTTAAGTATACTTATTTCAAGTAGGATTGTGTAAACTAGTGCTTTCTGCGCAACTTTACTGAATTAAAAACAAAGTTTGATTTCAACTTAATGGTATTGTTTTTTTAATGCGTATCTAAAACTGTTACGTTTGTGACTGTTAAAAAATGTCGGCGCGGAAATGAAATTTGAATCTAAAAAGACCAAACAGCTTTCTTCGGTTGCGGTTAAAATAAATTTTATAACTGTTTATATCAGAAATAATAAGACACTGATTTTTTGTACATTTAAAGTCAAAGGCAATTATTACAACAATAATGCATAATGTTATAGAACTATAAACCGCATTAGGTACGGACGAAAATAACGAGCGAACTTTTAAACTACTTTCGTAATAAAAATAATGAAAATCTAGCCTAGTAACTTTATAACAAAGATAACTTGTTATTTTTTTTAGAAATTTACTGGAGAATATTCGTTTTTCTCAACTATGTCATCTTCCAATGTGGATCATATGGACTCCCAATAGATCTTATCTTTTAAAAGTTACTCAAATTGTCAACCTCTATTTTTTCTAAGAGGGTTAGGATAGAAAGATTGGGAGGGATAAGGCAGAACTAGTGGTTAATTAATCACTTACACTAATCGGTGGATGGTTGGAAAGGAATTTTATACATCACAGACATCCTTGCCTGGCTTACGACGAGAATGTCAATAAGTACAGTTAAAATATTTTCTCTATCTGGAGATGATTTTTAATGAAGCGAAACACGTATTACGCAATATGTTTATTTTCATACTGACACAAAGTTTATATTTGTCGCGCTATCGTATTATCTGGAATATGTAATTCAATTGGTTAGTTATTAAAGATTTGCTTCTTCACTTCCAGATTATAAACATACAGTGACATACAAGTATATAATAACGGTATTTAAGAAAATATAGCATATTGATCGGTCTGTGACAAAATGTTGATTGTTAGAAAATCGAAAAAAGTGTAAATTCCTTATGGTCAATCTGGGTAACTTTGACCCAGTTCTTAGGGTGTTTGTATATTTATTCATGGTTTGCCATTGCATTTATATGTGGTATTGTTCGACATAGAAATGAACTGATGTCTTAAGATGAAATTTAATTAAGATAAATAGTTGTACTGTTATTATTGAAATATAAATATAGATAAAAAAAGGTGGGAAATATTTTCATCCAAATCTTTGGCCTACGATAGAAATAATCACTGTAATTACTATAAATTCAGTGATTTTAAGTCTTGACAACTTTTCTTTATGCTTTCATATATTCTGTACGTACTTGAGATGGGATCTTGGGATACTTGAGATGAGATCCAATTTATTTCAAGAATAGTTTTTGAATTGTTTTTCATCATTCCAAGCTAACAGCCTACAAATTCAACAATAAAGCAAAGTATGTTGCACATTGATTCGTATTTTTACCACTAGGGGCTACTCAATATCTTTGCTTAACTTAAAAATATTGGCATTAGTATTATCATAGTATTATAACAGTATCTTTCTCCATGTAGTGGGCCAATCTTAGACCGATGTTCAAACGTATCCATATTGATGGTACTAAATTTTCGTATTAGGAAAAAGTATATTATCTACAAATAATAGTTATTGTACAACTTACAACTTTCTCAACTCATTTGCGACATTTCGGTTCGTTACATCTTTTTAAAACTAAGCCTGCTAATATAGTAGTCAAACTGTTAATTTCATTAGAATCAGACATGGGTAAAGCGTTCAATCTTGCATTTCAGAAAAGTTGGAGGAGGATGTGTTGCGAAGCAATTATTTCTAAATGCTCAAATTAACGTCACCTAACGTGGGTTTAAAAAATCATAAATATCAATATCAATAAAAGGTCTTTGAGCATCCACAGTCGTTTCAGTCGAACGTGAGAACAGAGAAAAATAAAATTTTGATAAAAACTAAATATTTATAAGCGATCTACCAATATTTATAAATCAACTGATATGAGTTTTTTTACTTTTAGTAAATATGTTGATTTAAAATGTCGAGGTAGTGGATTCGAGATCCGAGAAGACTGTATCCACTGAGCTAACGGTAACAATAAAATTATGTAATGTACATGTTCGATGTCGTTTTCTTAAATAAATGCAGTCATATTTCAATAATTGTGTTGTAATTTATTATATGCAAAAATTTCATAAAGCAAGATTTATTTTTAATAAATACTGAGTGACCTTGCGTTCAAGCAAATATCAGTACTTACTTGTTTACTACCTTTGGTTATTGAATATATTATAAACGTGTTCAATCAATAACACTACATTAATTATTGAAATACATATAGAATGCTGTCGAATGTAAATGCCAACTTCCACAGCCCAGCGAGTAAAATCTGGAATTCAGTTTAACATGATAGTTTCGCTGATGTCTAATTTACAAATTAAAAAGGACATAATTAATACAACAAGCCATCATTAAAACGAAAATTTTCCTGCAACTCTTTTCTGTTTTGAGAGAAAAAATAAGAATAAACTCTTTTTAAAGCACACCAATGATTTTCCAAAGTATGAATCCCTCTTGTAGTTTTTTTTAACGACAGGTATTTAACATGTTCTGGTTGAAAACTAATCGCTTATATATATATTAAATGATCGAAAACGGATAAAATTTGCTTGACTGGTTTGAAAACAAGCGTACAACTTTTTCCAGGAAATAATTTACCTATGAAATGTTAAAAACATCAGAACATTTGTTTTTATTATATTATTTAAAAAGTCATTATCAAACTTTATTTTGATCTTCATGAGTATCACAAATTGAAGGCTCAACGTATTAGCTACTAAAAAGCTATGATTTGGTATATAACTACGGAGGAACTTTGCATTGAATTTAAAATGGCTAGAAAAGTAAGTAATTTTTTAATTCCAAAAATTTTAAAACGATATTTCCAGATTGATTTTCAATAGATGGCTGGGAAAATGTAGGCAATATTCTTAACTTATGTTCCTCGTAGTATCTATTTGATGATAACTTAAGAAGATTGGATTATGAATATTGGGATATCAAGAAACGCTGTACCGAATTCCTTTAAACAGCTAAATTTGAACTGACGACACAACACCTTGACCTATCGTATACACTAGTGCTCCGCAACTTTTTCTCATCTGTGGCACACCTAAGCACTCATTAATATTTCGCGGCACACCAAAAGCCAAAACATGTAATTTTCGTAAACAAAACTGACAATTTATTAATTTGTTTTTATTTGATAAATTTGAAATAGTAATATATTTGTTATTAAAGGAAAATAAACCCTTCACCTTTAAAGTGATGAGAAATTTACCACAAAAATATAAAAAAAAGCATTTGTAAAAGTTTTAACTAAAAAAATTAAGCTATGCTAAGTCTGTATAAAAGCATTGCTTTCGCTTTGTCAATGTTTGAATTTCTGTTTGTAGTTGTCATTTGTTCATTACGACTCTTAACTTTTTGTTTAATTCATTCGGATGCTCAAAGATGTCAACAATGTAGCAAATTCATTCAATGATTATTTTAAAAGTGTTGGTAGAGTTCTGGAATGTTTTGCTTGCGTAAAAAATAAACAGAGACATAGCAAAGCTTAATTAACCTTGTCAAAACTTTGCCTCGGGACACCCAACATATTTATGCGGGCATAATAATGGGATTGACATATTAAAAAAAATGCGTATTTATGGCTCTAGGTTTGATAATGAGTATAATTTTGATACATTCGTTCATTGTTTGTAATAATATCACCGGGAAAATTTTCGTTATCAATGCTACAAAATATTGTATATGCAGCAGTGTGTAATTTGTGCCGTAGGATTTTTTCGATGTACACACCAGATAACCCCCATTTTATTTCCCATCCTTGGAGTTGCACTATCCGTGCCAACACTAATAAAATTATTCCATTAAATATGTAGTGAAATAATTAATACGAGTAGTAGCACAGACAACCTGACAACACTGAAAGACCATAGACAAGGCGCCACTTTACGATAAATTCGTTAATACTGTGTCACATGTCTGTCACTCACGATCGAAAGAACAAGTCCGTGTATACTTCAAGACCGGTTAGCTACAGTTCCAACTTTAAGGTCAGTCAGTGTAACCATATCAAAATAATATTATATATGTTTCAACGAGAAAAAAATAATCGGATATCTTAAGTACCGAATGGCTTTAATTTTTTTCTAATACGGAAATGCTCATTTTTTTCTCATTTGGTACGCACTGCGCCATGGCACACTTGGGATCATCTCGCGGCGCACCAGTATGCCGAGGCAAACTTGTTGCGGAGCACTGGTATACGCTTCGCATCGGCTACAACTGAATTTGGAAAGTTTTCCCTCCCACACACTATAAACTTGAAAAAGTGTGCATAAAAACAATAACCAAACATCCTCTTCGCAATTTGTTATAATTTTTTATTTATTCAAATCTTAGATCTTGGAGAACAAGTTATGTTATAAAACGTTTCTCTGTAATTGCTATTCTAGCATTAATAATGTGAAGCCGTATGCATCGAGATTAGTATCACGATTTGCACTATAATTTAATTCTTGGGCGGATACGTGTCACGTTTTGACCCAGAATACGTACAGTTTTCTAATAAAATAAGGTTGACACTTAGGTGCCGACTGAAAGCGCGTTTAAACACTATTATAAGCATTCGTTTCTCAAGGTATAATAAAACAGTCATCAAATGCAGTTGAAGTAAAAACTTTCTATGAGTTTTCCGTACGTTTTAATGCGTTCCTTGGACATTGAATTTTGTTTTGTTCAAGCACAGGTGCATATCTTAAATTTATTATTGCCTACTTCAAAAATCATGATAGAAGGAAACAGTAGGATTATAATATTTGAGCAATGTATCTTTTTAAATTATAACATCGGTGCCACCCATTTTAATGAAAGTAAGTGGGTAATAGAAATATAATGTAATATGGATAGTAAAAGTATCAAAAATATTTTATAAAAATTATTTGGTATTACTTCACGCGTTGTATATTGTAAATTTGACCCCTCACATACAGATGGTAATTTTTCGGTAATATTTTGTTGTTGAAACATTTTACATTTGGCGTAATAATAATATTTTTGCTCATTTACGTTGAGAGTATAAATCTGTTTTCTTGGCACATTATATGCAAATTTTCCAGTTCTCGGTGAAATTTTTAAAGAGTCGTAAATGCGAATTTAATGCATGGTGTTTTGTATGCTAAATCAAATCAATTCATACAATGTTCTTTAAAAATCTATTTAATATGCACTGTTGAGTGAAAATGAACATAATATACTATTAATCTTGTAATATTATAATAGTTGTGTATCATCATGCACTTAATCACTTTCAGCATACTCGTAGGATGAAAGCATTACCAAATTCATAACGAGATCAGTAAACATAATCTGTGTCAATCTCCAACTCCAGTGAAATGTAATGAATTAATAATATTTAATATTTTCATTTACAAAACTTCAGTCAAGACCGTAGGTACTGACCCCGTTTTGTTTAAAGTTGTCAATTCTACGTCATGAACAATAGACAAGTAATGGCGGGAAATACAGACAATGACCCGTCAATGTCACCGAAGAATAATAACCCCAAGGAAATATTTTGGTGACAATATTCACAACAATTAAAAACTTAACAGACGTCCACATAATTTATTTATTATTTTGTCATTACGTCGTAGCCCTGGAACTAAACGTGTGAAAAAATCATAACTTTGAGATAATTGAATATAAAATTGTAGCATAGGTTTGCGCAGATAGATCACCGCTCTGGGGCGCTACTTAGAAAATCTATTTAGTACTAAGTGGTATTTATCTTTGTAATCATAATGTAAAAATAGAGTTACAATATTTATCAAAAATACAATAAACTTTTGTAGTACATACTTTTACAACAATTACATCGTTTGTCGCGTGAAACTGGTTCTGAACATTTTATAAAATTGCGGAATAAATTCTTCAGGTTGTTTTTACAATCTTTTATTTAATACATTGTCTTTCCGCCAAGAGTTGAATGATAACATTATTTAAATGATGTTTAGGCATGATTGTTATTGTTTATCTACTATTTGTGATTAGTGATCAATAGTTTAATAAAATCGTTCTTTTTAAGATCATTATATAATTAAGCATGACCATGATTAAAAAGAACTCATTTCAATGCCGGAGTTGTGATTTTAATTGGAAATATTTGAAATGTTTTTTGATGACGTGTAAAATGTGGCACAAGACATCATAAAACTAAATATCACAACACACGAAATCCCACTGGTCCAGCGGTATCAGTATCACAATGGCATCCCAAAAAAAACTATAAAATTTAATGTACACTATCAAATTACTGTCATAGCAATCGTGCGACTGCATGGCGGAACATTTAGGCGAAACTGCTTCTTGGTTTTGTTTCAAACAAAAGAGACACACGAGGATCAACAAAATTAACAATCACGAACACTCTCACCTGGGCCAACGATACCCAAACATCATAATGGGATTCCCAACCGGTAAGAACAATAAAATCATAACACGACAAAATATTTTATAAGATATTCAGGAGGATTCCTATCAAATATTATGAGATTTTGAAACTTGTCAATGTTAATAATTGGATCACAAGTAAACATAATCAGTCTGTAAATGTTTCTCAAAGAGGCGGTGGAACACGTGTCACATCTAGTAACACAACAATGGAATAACGAAATTATTAATTTATATTCTATATAACATTTATTAATCCATTTCATAAACATGTTAGATTCTTTTGATTCTCTGGGTGCTAATTCGATAGTTACTGTACCTAGCTTACAAATTCTTTAAGTATATTGGTTTTACGTTCAATTAACACTGAATTCATTTTAAGTGGTTTTTTCACGTTTATAAAATCAGGCTGGAAAATCGAAACAAGCGACCACAGTTAGGTATCTTCTACAGGTGACTAAGAAGAGAAGAAACGACATCATTAATGCATTGCAATTGAAAAGGTCCGTAAATAGGACTTTGGTTCATCCATCACTTGGTGTATCTAACAATTTAAGAGCTTAAGAAAGATAAGAAATACTTTGTATAAAAAATTTATTTCCCTAGTTAGATTAGATTAATCATATTTACAATCACGGCTACATGTTTTATTGAATTCAACAGATTTAAGTCACATAAGAAAGAGGATATCTTAAAATTACCTTTTATGCTTTTTATTGAAAAGTATTTCTCTTATGCGGTATTCTGACAATTATTTATTCCGATCCGAAAAAACCCTCTGGATTCTAAAAAAATATGAAAACGTCTAAATTGTATCATTTACGTTAGGATTGGGAAGCTCTGATCTGTAAAATAAATCTGTGCATCAGCCTTTAGTCACGAGAAAACTGACGTGCCGCGCTTCCGTCGAATGAAAAGTTATTTATTATCTACCATACAAAAGAGGTCATCTTTCATACAAATAAGTAATAGTAAGTTCAACACTCATAACAAAGAAAGCGATCCATATGTGCAGAGATGAGACCGATACATAAAGTGAAGAATTCTAAGAGATGACAATTGTGTAGTTTTTTTCACAGCATGAACGAAATTACATGTTGCGAAATCAATCGTTTTTCTGTATCCTATATTTCATAAGTATTTTTTTTCTTAAAAGTGGGAAAACGTTATGTACCTATAATATTATGTGCAGTAAGTAAGAACCAAAGAAAACTTATTCTACAATTTGCCAGGTAAAAGTATAAATGGTATTTTTAAATTGGCGATAAAACTCGTGCGTGTATATTTTCCAGAATTTATATTATGTCCTATCGTGAGCCAAAGGGGCCCGAATCCCGCAATGATTATAACATAATAAATAATACCTACAAGTGGCACAGTTTTTCAATTGATAAACTGACATTAAATATATATATATATCGAAATTAAATGTATATATAAATGAAAAAATATACAAATCGCCATTTTTTCCTTGACATCACTTATACGGATCTGAAAAAACTGGTTCCTGATTTACGGAATAAATAACATTTTAAAATAGATTACATTTTATTAGTTATGCCATTTTTGTTACATAACATTTTCTTATGCATGTTTTGTGTAATATTGCTTCCCTCTATATTGAAATCTTAATAATTTTACCGCAAATACAAAAATAGATTAAAAACACTTATCGGAAAAACTTTAAATTCAGAAAAACGGATTATAATTTGGAGGAACATTAAAGTTTTAAAAGTCGAGGTAACATCATAAAAAAAGTGCTTATACATTCAAATTGAAACACTAAGAAAGTTTTTTACGTTTTATTGTAACGCTTATCTTTAGCAAAGTAATTTTGAGATAAGTAATGCGGTACAATCTGTACCAATCCATTTGTTATGGTCAGACAAAAAATAAGCAAACGCCAGCTTCCTACTACCGTTGTACGATTATTACTGATTATGATTATTGTAAAACAATCATGCTTTTTAGCTGGTTTAACGGTTGCGGTTGTTAAGATTGCATCCTATCATTTGATAATAAATAAATTCCGTAATAATTAATTACTTATAAATGAAAAGCTAATAAAAAAATTCATATATTTAGAAATATGATATATGAAATTTCGAGCTCAAAGTACAAGCTCATACATAATGCAAAAACAAACTCACATCTACCCGATTAAAAAGATTTTTTATTTTTCTATCCTACAGTACGTTATTTCATTTTTTAACCATGATTACCGTGCTTATTTTAAGTCTCTTGTTCAACCTTCATTATTATTTATTTAGCGTAATTGTGGAGCAGTGTTTCCCAAAGTGATTCATACGGACCCCCAGGGGGTCTGTGGTCGATTATAAATAATTTGAGGGTGCATGGACAACGTCGGGGGGTCCGCGAAAGGTTTAATTTAAAAAAAATATCTCTTGACACATTTTCGTTATTATGAAAGTTAAAATAAATAACAATAAATAAATTGATAGCCATTTGTTGGGTGTTGGACCCTTTAGCAAGCAGACCCAGAAACTCAAATGAATCCATACAAACACAGGAGCAATTTATTGAATTATCCACAAATGAGGAGTTGAAACCAATTTTTGAACAAGGACATCATAAATTCTGGTTACAAAAATAGATACCAATTTTATATCCTGCATTATGGGTCGTGTACAGAGGCTGTTGATTGCTTTTCCGTATTACTATATCCGGCTATAAGCCTCATCATACTTTAAATATCAAAATGTTTTGTTTATAATTTATTTTTACCACCCTTCATCACCATTCAAGACATCAAAATTAAAATTGTGTAGTTATTTTACTCGGGGGTTCATGATGTGATTTTTGCTTTAAGAAGGGGTCCACGGGCATAACTAGTATGGGAACCACTGTTGTAGAGATATTATACTTCTTAAGGTGAGTTCTACTTATTGAACAATCACCATACCAAAATTCGGTCAGTAAAAAAAAAATCTAATTTGTCGAGTGTGTCGTCATTTTTAGTCTGTGAATTATTTTTTCAATCATAAACCTATTATTGTTTCATATATCGAATAAGGAATTGTGTCTCTCTTAAAATGATAACGCAATAGCTACATACTACTTTTCTATATATTTTTCTTTATAGAAGTTCCATATATTTTATGTTATACTTAGATATTTTCTTTTATTATAGAAATATTGATATTACTTTATTCTTCAAAAATTTTATTTGAAGTGATCCTGATGATATTCAAACTATCAGAAAATATTTTTTTTTTTCCATGTCCGCTCCCAATGTGGAGCATATGGTCTCCTAATGGAGATATCTTAACAGAACTTTTCTATGAGAACTGCTTGTTACGCAGTTGCTCAACCTCTCTAATTTTCGAAGAGAGTAGGAATAGAAGGATAGGGCTGACAGGACTAGTGGTTAGCTAATCGCTCTCACTACGCCCCATCAGGATGGGATGGGTGGGAGGGAGGACTCAGACTACGAACAGAAATCCATAAATCGATTGAAAGATCAATCTATGAAAACCGTCCGAACCGGAAATTGAACCCGAGACATCCGTAACTGTAGCCAGCGACGCTACCAATTGCGCCACATACGCCGACACAAATAAATAATAATGCAGCTTTATTCACAATATCTCTATTTTCGTTCCTTAAAAGAATGGAATCGTTTTTTGCTGAAAGACTCGACATTTAAATATTTTTGAATATAAAATCTGCAGCCCCAAATTGTAATTTACCGACAGTAAGTCTTCACCCAGACAGTGCCTTTATCTGTTACATTAATTTAGTAGGTATAATAAATGGAATGATTCATATAATACATAGAACATTCAAGACTGAACCTTTCTCTGGAATCAGGGGTATCCATATCCTCGCTTCAATTAATTCAATACTTACTTTTCTCATAAAGTGTGCGCTGAATATACTTTTTTTTATGATAGGGGAAAATAAACAATCAAGATCAATAAAGGTTTGTGTATTTATCGATAGTGCAAAACAAAATTTTCTTTTTCAGTTGAGTATGTACAGAAGTTAATATTATTTTAGTATCCAGAACTTTAAAGCAACATGAAACCGTCAAAAATCATTTTTGATTGGAAATGCGCATAAATTTGGATAAAAGCAAACATTAATAATTAATAATTATTTATTTAGGTATTTATTTTCAGAACAGTCAACATTGCTAGGTTTCGGAAACATGGCACACACACACTGGAGTGTTTGTCGGTACATACATAACAACTCTCGCACACGTTTTGAATCAATCCAATTTCCAAAAAACTTCAAAAAAGTATACCCACCGGATCAGAATGATCACGAAACGTTTACAATTATTCAAAAATATCAAATATAATAGTTTGTTCAATTTTAAGTTTATTTTAGTAATCAACCATGAAATTTTGGCATCATATACATAAATTATTTGTTCGACTTCTTTCGAGCGTTTTCTTAGATTATATATTAAACAACTTTACGTATATAGTGGCAGGCAGTTCAAATTTGAGTTTATGATATCTATAATACAAACTGAGTCTAGTTGATTTACATTTTTTTTAATCACACATAGCTATTCTCAATATAAATAATATTTTTGGATAACTGTGACCACGGTAGAGGTCTGCATGGGTCAAAACATTAATAACTAGCCTGGCCTCTCCAAGCCCTAGGCTTACTGTCAAATATGTTACCCGAACCTGTACCTGAAGGCCATGTTTGTTTTACTTAACTTGTACAAACTCAAATATTTATATTTCTCAATTTACAAAAAACAATAGAATTTTAAATTGAGAATTATTTATTTGTGAAAGCATTGATTCAACTTGAATTTTGATGAACATTTTTTATGATTTGCCATATTGATTTTGACACGCTTTAACTAAATAACATTCTTTTCAAAAAATATGTTGCATTGCATACAATTATTTAAGTAATTCAGTTTTTGTCATGATATTAATTATGATTATATGCCTCATGGCACGATCCCAAATCTCCAGCCAATATACCTCTAACATGTGAAACAGCTTTTCCAAATCTATTTAGTTAATGTGTTTTAATTTTCGATGAATAGCAAGGTTGCATATATATTATGTTATTAATAATATGGTTCTGCAAAATAGCTTCATAGGAAACAGATGGATCTGCTGTCTGTTTGAATATCATCACATTGATTGAGAAAAATAGTTTCATAGCATTATTATTGATTACATTAAAAATGGTTTTTGATAATTATAAAGAAAAAGTATCTGAATGATTTACTAAAATGAAGTTTCATGAAAATTACTCATTTGCCATCGACCGTCTTTAGTTTATTTCCTTCACCCGCAGACAATTTTCTTTCACAACACATGATATGCACCAATCATTGCAATGCGCTGTACAAATTGCTTTTTTCGTTCTTCAGCATTTTAATAATATGTAAGAAAACATTCAATAAAAGCACATATTTGTATATTCTATTTATATAATTTGCCTGCACATTATTTACAATGGCTTTTAAGTTGAATGAAAATAGTGAGCTTTTTGTTCACAGAACTACTTTATTGAATATATTGCGTTTATTGGAATGAAACGATTAGGCTGAAAATTGCGCCTACTGTCAAAAATTAAAGAATTCAGATGACTATTTATTTTAACTAGATATCTTGTCAGAAGACACGCAGAAATCAAAAATGAAACTTTGGACATATGTTGTGTAAAATATTTAACGATTTACAGACGAAAATTTTACTGAAAGTGTAATATAAAAATGGATGTATACGAACGACCGGAGAAAGAACAAGCGAGTGGTTTAATTTCCAGGAGAGTGCATCAGTTCCCAGCACATGTTACACTGCATTCCATCACGCAACATAATGTATCACATTGTAATTCTTAATGTAAAAATATTCTAGCACAAAGTACACTAAAATTATTATTAATATAATTATTACTATTATTCATCCAACAAATGTCAATATAAACAAAAGCTTCTTACAATCTCATTTACAATGATCCTATATCTTGTGAGATCTAATTCAATATCTCTTAATATCTTTTGAATGTTGAATTAATACTGTCTAATTAAAATAAAAATATTTATTTATTAGTTTTTACGTTTTGAATATTCACTTAAAGCTATGAACATGTCACCAATGATCCCACGCTAGAGTCGAATTTATAAAAGTCTCAATTTTTTTACTTTATAAGGTCCGACAGAGCGATATTGCGAAACATCGCGGATGACAACATAATGGCAAAATGTGCTGCTGTCGCAACAGTTCTTTTCATATTGCTGATGAATGTTTTCTGCGGTGATGATAGTCAGGAAGAGGCGACCTTATCAGTTTGCAAAATAAAGATCTTCGAAAAGTGCAAATCGAATCATAAATTTGAGGCTTCGACTATCACCCGATTTGAGTTGAGAGTTGATATTTTCTACATTTAATATTATATTTTGTTCATTCATCTACCAATATCTAAAATACATAGTCCAAACATTGGGGGTCTCAACATGTTGAAGTAATTTATTATGCAACCTTTGTAAGAACGTAGTTGCAAATTGAAACATAATAAAGAAAAAAATGCCTAGAAAGTTTTTCAAAATAAAACAGACAATTTAACAAACGGTCGCAAACAATTTCAACTGATTAGATTATTTTATTGTAATTCGAGATACAAAATGTTATTCAGCTGTTTAAAAAAATGAAAAGCTAGTAATATACAACTGTAAAAAGTTGATTTGAGTTTAGGAAAACGTAATAAAATGCAACATTATCATAATCTTAGAAAAAAAACATGAATATTTCTGACAGTCTAAACATCTGCCTGTTATGGTGAAAGTTTAATTAATAATTAGACAAAATTTTCAATACCACCAATAGGACATGACAAATTGTAAACACAATATTTTTGAAACATACGAAATGATATTAAAAAGAAAACATAACATAATTTGTAACTAACAGAACAATTTCAATGATGTCGAAGACATTAAAATAAAAGGCACCCCCTTTGCCCACAAAATGCGGTAACCACCAACATATTTAATGCACTATTACATTATTTATCGTTTTACATAAAACTAGGATAAAATATTTTCATTTTATATATATTTTAAATTTATTTATTTCTAAATGTGTATGTATATCACTTCATTATTTTACAATCAATGGATATTAATTAGATTGATTATTATCATATAACTCAATATTCAGTTATTACTGATTTACAGCAGATATATAAAAAAAACAATGAAATAAAACATAACAATATTTTTAGAAGTCCAAAACATTTTTAGGTTAATATGCACCAAATTAAAACATTTTTCAATACTTCACAATGAATTTTACGTAATAATAATAAACAAAAAATAAGGATTCATTAAATGCCCTTTAGTTTAAGGTAACTTTAAAATAACAGCTCATTAATTATTTTATGGGATTATTAGATCATTAATATAAAGTTGTGTAAATTATAAGGTTTCAAGTTGACTCTTTCAAAACAATAAATAGTGTAAAGTGAGTAGGTATTTTATAATAAAATAATAGATTACATTAGATCGAGTATAGCTGATCAGAGTTGAAAAAATATTCAAACATCCGCCAGAAGTGGGATAACATTTATTTCAAACGGCAAATAATGTATTGTGAATGTCGGAAGTAACGAAAACCACAGCGAGCTTGTTGCAAAGTATTAAATAGAATACTTGAATGGATATAAAAGAATTGCAGTAAAGAGAATATTTAACATTCTTTAGACCTGGATTTACTCACATGGATCTGTATACTAGAAATTAATGAAGATTTCATAATAATTTGCCAGGCCGAAAATAAATAAACTAAACAAAATATTTACCTAAAGATTGCAAATAATGAAAAATATATATTTAAACATAGCTAGATTATTAAAAAAAATTGTTCTCATTTTATATTCACAGCTTTGGCTCGCGATTTCACAAGAGAATCACTTACCGCCAACGTCCTCCATAAAATAGAAGACCAAATTATGAACAAAATTGTCAAATATCATAAAAAAAAAAACTCACAAATAACCGAACCAATTGTTAATATTCAGCGACACTACAGCACGATCAGAAAAAGTCCAGACAGTTTGAAATATCAGCGGATAGGGAAATCTGCGGTGCGCTAGATAATGGATACAAAACATTCACCCTGTTTAGAAAATGAGACAATTGAACGGGGTCAGAATGAAGAATGAACCCGGGAACCCGAGCGAGCCGGCCGAGAAAAGGAAGACACTGAATCCAACGGACGTCTTTCCGAGACCCGGCCGTCGGAGATGTCCGCTCGAGAAGGTGACGATGAGACGGAGCGTTCGCAACAGTAGCTGCTTCAACATGAACCGTGAAAAAGTGAGCGACGATGAATCTTAAGTGCCGTAAGCCCGGAGCGCATTGTGCGCGCCCAGGCCGGGAGATGACAACTTTCCAAATGGTGGGTGCGAGTCGGTGACTTTTGGCTTTGTGCGGGAGTCGTGCGGGCGGAGAACGGCCGACCGACGAAAGGTCAGGCGCCTCTGCAGCACTTGTATCCGCCCGCTCGACACAGCGACTCTCGACCACTGAACTGCCTTTGCCCGCGCATCTGTCAGGGTCGATGAAATCTGAAAAACAAAACACAGTAGTAAATATATTTTCTTTTTACAATCTATATTTCTTAACTGAAAGAGATTTTTAGAAGAATAGCTATTTAGCCAATTGCTGTATATCCCTTTTTTATAGAAACTAAAAAAAGGGTGCAATCATCAGACACCCATGCCCTCAAATAATGAAATAATCTTTCTTAGCTGTTGACAATTATTGATCTAATAAAGATGAAATGAGTTACACATTTTAAGTATAGTAATGAAAGTCTGAAATGAGAAAAAATGGAATCGGGTTTAAATTTTACTTCTCCATATTATTCTCCATAATTAAAGATTAAAAAATACATCTAGTGAAATAAACCTTGTGAGGTGTCGACTCTCTTCATGTACCGCCATCTCTGAGCTTTTAAATTCATTCAATTCCTTTCGAATGGCTGCCTTGTCGCGGGGAGTCAATCTTGTCCAAGGTTTATCAGCTCGTCTGAAAAAAAAAATCAATAACAATGAAGGAAGTAACCAAGAATAAACATTCTGTTAACACATTACAGTCCGTTCACGCGTTTTCGCGGGATATCGAAACTTTGCGTTCAGTCCGTTCCCGCATTTTCGCGTGTTATTTGCGACGTAACTTTACGTAAAAAAAAAAGGTCATTTCCTCGTGATATTGATTTTAAATTTGGTTAGGAGATGCCTCTACATGTATTTAATTTCCGAAAATATTCATAATTTATGCGATAATGCTGGTAAAAATACTCAAAAAATATCACAGATGGCAATCGATATTCAAAGAATAAAATTTTTTTTTTTTTTAATGGTGGTAGTAAAATCAAAAGGACAATTTTTTCTATACGCAAAAATACTGTATGAAGAATATACATAATATATTATGATACATTTTTATGTAATTGATTCATAATTCGTGAGTTATGAATTGGGTTATAATACATAGGGAACTTGGCTTACAAAAATACGCAGTTTTTTTAATTCAAACAAATTTCGTACATATTTCTGTTTGAATTAAATTTCATTCACATCTATTATTATATAATATATAAGGATAATGTTTCATTTTTCAATTATCAGTTCGCTCGCGAAGTTTACTATACGATTCGTTTTGTCATCCGTGGTTTGCGAAACTCGATTACGATTTCAATATTTCGGATTTTGTGGTTATATTTTTTTGTGACTTTTGTGAATGTGAATGCGTTAGAGTTGACCCATACAACTATATTTCGGTCATAAGATATTTGTGAACATTTTGTGACTTTTTTCGGATTTGTTTTTTTTTGTGGTTTTTGTGTGTTCATTTAATTATTTTTTTTTTTCATACCGCTAAAATATGGATGAACAAAATACAATCGTGAAAGAAAACTCATTTTCAGATGAATCGAATGGTGATGAAAGTGATAGTGATTTATCCGATTTCATTGCATCAAATGCCTCACGTGTAATGCAACTTTCTTTGTCAGAGGACAGTGATGATGGAAATGTTCCTATGGATTGGACAGACAGGGATATTCCAAGAAATAATGATTCTTTTGAAGGGGAACCTGGAGTAAAAATATAGTTTATATTTTGGAATTTAGAATCATATATTAGATAAAGACGACATAAATATTTTGAGAATTTTATCTCAACGCAATAAAAAAATTAAGTAAAAAGGGTTGGCAACCCCTGTCCAGATTATTTTTATATTTTGGAATTTAGAATCATATATTAGATAAAGACGATGTAAATATTCTGAGAATTTTATCTCTACGCAATAAAAAATTTTAGTAAAAAGGGTTGGCAACCCCTGTCCAGATTATTTTTATATTTTGGAATTTAGAATAATATATTTCATAAAGACTATGTAAATATTTTGAGAATTTTATCTCCACGCAAAAAAAAAATAATAAAAAAGGTTGGCAACCCCTGTCCAGATTATTTTTATATTTTGAAATTTAGAACCATATATTACATAAAGACGATCTAAATATTTTGAGAATTTTGTCTTCTATTTTATGTTTAGATTTTTATATTTTTTATAATTTTGGGATGACAAATTTTCGTATTTAAATTATTTATTTTATTGATGCACGATCAAAAGTTTGAGAATCTCTGATTTTATCTTTTAGATATATGTGGAGAAACATATTGAACATGTCCTCAAAATTACACAGCAATGCGTTTATTGGTTTAAGAGTTATTAGAATTTTATTGAGTACATATTTTTTTCTATGTTTTTTTCGAAATCGGCCCAGACTTCAGGTAAAGTTCAAGGTGAAAATTGCGGACTGTAATGTGTTAATATATGTCATAAGATAATTGACCAATTTATTTTCAAATTTGGATTATTGAAATTTTGTACACTTCCATGTATTTTTTTTTTAGTTTTGATATTGAAATTCCATCAAGCACCCTCAGTCGATGTCTTAAATTATGACCTATTTATGTTTGAAAGAAAATTAAGTTAGCTGATTATTTGGTATGATCATATTTCAATGATAATTATTTAAACTAAAAAGACCAGCTAAAATAGTAGATTAATTAAAATAAAATTGAACATTTAGTTTGGTAGTATTTGTAGACATTTTTTACATATCAAAAAAGTTTTGAATGAAAATTCTTGCAGCAACATTTATTTCAAGCTGATGACTTATTATAATCTGTGAAACAATGTTATTTTATTACATTTGATGTGAAGAAAAAGTGTTGATGTAAGACGTACAAAAGTAAATGGGTTAAGGACTCTATTACCTGTCATAGTCATGAGCTTGAGTCACTTCTATATAATCATTGAATCTGATGATTTTCTTCTCTTTGAGTTCTTCAACAGTTGGTCGGAAACTTAGCTTGCGGAGTAAATATCTCTTCTTTTCTTCTCGTTGCTTCCTTTCCTCGGCAGGTGTTTGAGCTAGAATACATAAGTCATGTTACATAATTTTTTGTTGTGTTATAACTGAGACGAATGATGGGATGGTTTCCGGCTACAATAACTTAATGATTTAGAAAAATCATTGTTCAGCAATTATTTATGGAGGCACAGATCACTTTTTTTGCACTGGTTTATTTAGATTGTATATAGAATTTCGACTTTAGATAAACGGAACGCTACATTGTTTGTAGAAGAAGGTTGAAGGAAGAAGACCATACCCATAAATATTATAGACTGTTTGAATTGCGCACAGTACAAATAGAAAATTCTTGTTCGATGAAACCAACTGTAATAAGCTTATGGTTCGAAATAATTTCCTACATATCTCATTTAAGAAAGTGTTTTTTATAAAAATAATATCTGTAAATATATTTACATTTTTTCTTTATTTCAATAACATCATGTTAAACGCAACTGATTAAATGCTGGTCAAGCTTGAGAGACATTGGTTGAGTAAATGCTGTATATTTCACTGATAATACTCACTTTTAAGAATATTCCTATCGACGAGTTCTTCAGGGGTGGGTCGCATGGAGAGTCGGCGGATGAGACGAGCACCGATGGCCTCCCACGACTCTTGCCGTTCGTTATCGCTCTGCAGCACTAGAATGTTCCTGAAAAATGACAAGTCCACATAAGAAACTTAAAGTCACTAGATAATTGAAAAGACAAGTTGAATTATTTCTTTGGCAAATAATCAAAAACTTTTTGCAACTATTATAATTGGTCAGTTCCCATATGTAAAGATATAAACCTTTGGCAAAAAAATTGAAAGTATGTATATTTTTTGTTAATGAATAAATTTATAAATTAAAAAAACCAGAAAAATTCTGTAGCTAAATTGCGATAAAAAAAATAGCTTCATAAATTGACAACATTAGCCGAAAAGTGGCTTTTATCCATAAAGAGATTTGTGTTATTTCAAATAGAAAATATATATATAATTTACAAATAGAAAATATATATATAATAAACAGTGTACAAAAGTTGAATTGAATAAAAGTATTATCAAAAGTTTGAAGAAGATTAAAAATTTTGCAATATAAATGGTTAAAGTCTTTAAAACTATGTTGAATACAATAAAAAAGAGGAATAAACTCATTTATAAAAAGAAATCATAAGATATTCAAAGAAGAAAACAGTCATATGCAAGAAAATACCGAAGAGGAAAATTAAAAACAAGAGTGAACAGGCTAAATTAATCTATGATTATTAAAAGCTGTTAATTATGTCAAAACATAAGCATAAAACACACTTTAATCTGAAGATAGAATCAAACAGCTGATGCATCGAAACCGTGGAATGTTAAGAGTGTAGATAGAGATGGTTACAGAATAAAAACAAAAAAAAATCGAATCTCACAGAAGCGTTATTTCAGTTATGTGGGTCAAAATCAAATGATCGGAATGCCACAGTGACACAACTGTCTCGACCAGCTGGTGACAGCTAATGCACTCACTCGCTGCAGGGACACTT
The DNA here is from genome assembly GCA_022494535.1 of Himalopsyche phryganea. Classification (NCBI taxonomy): domain Eukaryota; kingdom Metazoa; phylum Arthropoda; class Insecta; order Trichoptera; family Rhyacophilidae; genus Himalopsyche; species Himalopsyche phryganea. Next base: position 5,542,242 of record JAGVSL010000001.1, on the reverse strand, counting down.
AGCTTTCAGAACTGAATCAGTGCGATAAAAATAAACTGTCACCGTGACACACCGACGCGTGGATAATGCGAGTGCGAATCGGCCTACACACAAATAGCCCTCGTACAATAACATACAAGTCAGACAGATTGCTAAATTAGTCTATTAAGTGCGGCGGACGGCTCGACCGCCCACCAGATCGGCAATTACAACGACCGACATCAAAACATCCTCAAGAACAAAAAAAGAATTTGTCCATTCAAGTATATGAACTTTTACCTACATCAAATTGCCTAAATTCCATTCCATTTTAAGCCACGGTGCTAACAAAATCACACGCTGTAAATTGAATCTGCAATTGGTAAAAAAAACGAGTTGCCAAATATTTTAACACGGAGATGTTTAATGGTCTATTTTCATCACAATGCTTTTATCATTTCTTCTCTCTATATACATAGTAAAAGGTTTCTTAAAAGTAGAAAAAGATTACTATGTATCACTTTCCAGCCAGTTCAAGTAAATTATTAGATAAAATATTAGTCTAACTTGACAATGTGACATAATATGTAATATTGTTAAAATTTGATGATGTAAAAAAAAAACATGGTTATTATTTACCATTAAATAAATAAAGAAGCCCCACACAAATGTTCCAGTATTGTAACTATCCTCTCCGAAGCTTCATTTGTTTGTATTCCCAATATTAAAGCCAAATTTTACGATATGAATAAGCACTCAATAAAAATAATACAAAATCGTAAACATACCTATTAATGAGCTCCTGCCTGTCAGGCCTCAGTGCCAGTTTAATATTGAGGCTCTCTTTGCGAGCGATCTTGGCAGCGACACGATCATTGTCGTTCCCGTGATCTTCCCGATAGTGAACACCGTCCGATCCCATGTTGTTCTGATTGTCTTCTCTGATGATATACGGACGAGCGTTCTCCTTGTTTTCTAAAGCGCATGCTAACCGCACGGGTCGACTGCTGAAATATTAAAACAATAATAAGCCCTTGGATGTTTAAAAATATAATTTCAACAACTCTAATAATATACTAGATGAACCTGCAGATGAAAGCAGCAATATAAATAATGAAACAATAAGCCCTTAATTAACCCTTTGAGTGGTGAGTTATTTTTTATTAAATTAGGTTTTTTCGTATATTATGATTATTTTTACTATTACCATACATGAATTTATGAATCAATTCAATCTGGGAAGAATATCACTTATTATATCGATTAGTAAATATTTTTTTAGAATTTGAAAACATATAATGTTAAAATCTAAATTAATTAATTCATTATTACTCTTAAACAATTTTCTAGAAGCTATTACTTCTAATTTGGGTGTAAATTTTTATTGCGTTCTGTGCGTATGTGGTTCTCTACTGCCACTGATTCCAGGAAGGAAGGCGATCGAACCGAAATGGGATTTTGCACTCCACATTATTTGCAAATATATTTCCAAATATTAACTTTTTATAAAATTCTTTTGTTCATTTGAAACAAACAAAAAAAAATAATGTGACTGCCAAAAATTACTTATAACTATGTTTAGTATCCATATTTGAAAAAATAATAATAATGTAATGAAAAATAAAAAAATGGCAATTGATAATAGACAACAACTCTAGGACGCACATATGCGGCCATACTCCTCAAAGGGTCAAGTAAATCTAGAATCAAAACCGGAATAATCAATGTCAAAAAATTTATAATAGAAAGTTCATAATCATGGTTTGACAAATTATGCCCAATGATTGTTGTATTACAAAAAGTAAATATTTCTTACTTCAAATACAATTATTATACTTACAATATTTCTATTATTAATAATGTTAAGACATAAAGTAATAAACTCTCCTTTAACAGAATTAGTAAGGATGACTTTGCCTATAAATTCGATTTATCATCCATTGATTACAAATCAGAGCTCATTATGTAAACCAACAAAACATTACTTTACTTGGCAGAAATTAAAACGTTCAAGGAGAATAAATTTATTTTAGTTTATTGTACAACAGCTAATTCAAACAAGAGTATTATGCCATTTCTAATGTATCGAGTGTAATAAGCCTAGGAATGAATCTATCAAAATATTTACACCGTGGTGCATGTCATGTGTCGGAGCTTTAGCTGTTGTGGAGCGGTACTGATACAAATAACAAACATGCAAATCCTCAAACGGAGCTTATGTCGCGCCTCAATTCCGGTTTGAAGTCATTGGCAAGTTGTGGCATAGTGCCAAGCCGTGTACTGTACTACGTGCCACTATTGAAAACGTTTTTTTTATTTATCCTTCATAATGAAAACACTTTGCAATTCAGATTGAGCTGATAGATGAGTCGAGTGCATCGGGAGATTGAAAACCTTGGAGTGGTACTCGATTTCAAGGGCGTGGGAAAGCATAACATGTTAGCGATTACGCCATAGGAATATTTGGCACAGAGCCAATCCACACTGTAAAACACCTACTGAAAGGTTAATTATCATGAGCCATTGAAAATTTTATATACACAAATATTCATTGAAAGCAAGTTAAATAATTCTTTTTTTTATCAGATGGTAAAACAATGTGTTACCCTTCTAACACGTAGTAGCTACTAAAAGAAAACTAATAGAAATATATATTGTAAGTGAGTTTCTCAACCTCCCTATAGGGAAAGGATAAAGACAGATGGATAAAGTTAGGACAATGGTATCAGCTGTTAACTTTATAGAGGCCATCGCCCTTAAGCAAAGGAAAATTATTTAAAAAAAAATTTTAAATTCAATTATTTTTTAAATGCATTTCTTGAAATAATGGACAATTTATATTTGCAATGCAGAATATCTCAGATACACTAACGCAATATGCAGTGATGTAATCCCCCACATGGATTTCAGCAGCGCCACCCTGCGCATTCTTGAAATAAAAAAATCCCACCAGGTTTTTTAAGCAACCATGTTACGCAACAACAGCTTTGAGTCTCACCCATCAATTAAGGATTGGGTACAATATAAATCAGTGGAAGTAAACAGGATATGAAGCTCTTTTTTTAACAATCGTCTAGGGCTAATCCGTCTCGATTATTGCTTTTGGATGATTTGTATGACAATAAGCAATGACAGTGATTTACATATAAACTTTTACATAGAAATTTACCAGATTCTTATCCTTGGCCTTGGCGGGGGCCTTCTGGTAAAAGCGGCAGAAATACAAGAGAAATTTTTGTTTAAAATAATATTAGGTACAAAAACATCATGCATAAGTAGAAGTGCTTGCTTGTAAAAGAAGATTCTGATTAATCCAAGCACAAGGAAAAAGATTATGAGCTTCTATTTGAACTTCAATTTGTCTGCGTGGAAAACTATGACAGGTGTACTTTATAATATAGAAGCAAACGAATACTGAAGCAAAAAATGAAACCGGCATTATTTAAATTCAAAAAGCATCGCAAAAACACAATTCTTAGATCAAATATTTTCCATATTCACAAGTGAGGATATAAAATGAAAGATGAGTATTTCCTGTGAAATTAAAGTGTACCTTGATAGGACACAAGTCATTTGTCACAATATGTTTGAGAAATATAAAAAAACATAGGCTTAACATTGAGTTTTTATGGTAAGAAGCACAATCTAAGTTAATTGTTTTCAAGTTACATTATTTTTTTATTTTAGCTTGCAATCAACCATTTTCAGTTTCTCTGATATAGAATGGAAGTAGTAAATACAAAATACCTAAATCGACACAATGATTGAATAAGAATTAATGATTAAGTACACACTTGAAACTGGCGTGCAGCTGGTCCTGCCGCTGAGCTAGCGGTCGTCCTTCCTGTGTTGGAGTGCCAGGTCCCGATCCACCGCTACCGGCGCCACCAGACCCTCGTTTTTTCAAAGCCGATTTGAGCGGTACTGCATTGAACTTGGGCTCTTTTGTGGGAATTTCTTCTACGCGTGATGTGTCGATAGTAGGATCTGGCTGCCGAAGCCTGCCAAGGTGCTGCTGATGCTGCGGAATGTCCTCAGGCTCAGAGTCCATGTCGTCTACCATTCCTAAGACCTCGTCTTGGTCTACTGAAAGAAAATACAATGCTACATACCAGACAACAAAATTATTACCGACTCTAAATTTGTATTATATTAACAATTGGACATATAATTGCCATCAGTGAAAATTTATCTTGCTCTCATAAGTAAACAAAACTAACAGCAAAAAGGATTTGAAGTGATTTCAGAGGTTGTTTTTTTTTTTAAATCATGGACCAAAACAATCTCTAAAATTTTGAAAAATATTTATTTAGGTTTCAATAAATGTTTAAACTGTCAGTTGTATGTTACTTGAAACCAGTATCGACAGGTTAAAATCAATTTGGAACTGACAAGACTTACCCAAACATTATAAATATAATTTGAATTGTTGAGATTTTGTACATTTCCATATATTTTGTCACTAACAAGCCGGGTTTCGCCTTTCGGAATCTTCAGGCATTCGAGCACACGAATGGACTCGTATTGAAAGACAGTAAACAGTGTCTAACATTTATATACAAGATACGACAAAATATAAATTATTATAAGTCTAGGACCCACACTGATACTTGAGTTAAAAATTCCAGTGGATGATTTCGTAAAACACATAAATTAACAATCGAAAAATATTGATATTCTCATATTAATAAATTCATCTCATAGTCACCCAACAGAATTCACTAAATTTGGAATGATTGTATATATTTATCCTTTTTTCGAAATGCATTTTAAAACCCACAATGCTATTATAAGTGTGAAATCACTGGTAATTCTGACATTGATTGGCCACCGGCAATTCGCTACTTTGTTAATGCGTTTGTCTTACCAACAAAGATTAAGGTTATTCTCGGAATTTTAAATAATCTCAACAATTCAAATTTGATATTGAAATGCCATCAAGAACCCTCAGTCGATGTCTTAAATTATATTAAATTATAAATATAATTTCTTCAAATCAAACTTTGATTGAAATTGAGCAATTGAATCAATTAAGATATTTTATATATTTATATAATAGATTATAGAAATATCTCACCGTCGTAATCGTATCCTGAGAGATCGTGAGGTACAGCATTGAGAAGGTTTCCAATTCCTCCGCTTACCGGCATCACCTTTTGTCTAGCTAAAGTGGTGGGACTTGGCGAACTGAACATAGGCGGCGGAGGAATCGGGCCAATCTCCGAAAGGGCAATCGGAGGCTCAGGGAGCTCTGACAGCACCAGCTGGGGCGGTAGCTGCAAAGGGGGCGGCGGCAGGTGTTGGGGTGGCATTCCAGCACCACCTTCAGGGACTGCAAAAAAATTGAATTTTTTTTTATAATATCATGAATAGTCACAATGCCATTTTTATTATGTAAACATACTTTTTTGTATATTCATACGATACATTTCAATCAATACATTGATTTGATTCAAGGACGATTACTTGTGATGTTAGTAGCCTCTCTAACAGCATTACAATTTGTAATATAAGTTTGACTAACAATTCTTTCTTTTCTACCTTCCTTTCAGAGAAGAGATAAACTTGCACTACCAATTCTCACAAAGATACTACATAAACAAAATATTGAAGTAAACTCTTTGAATATTAACAGTGTAGTTTGTGAAAGAAAATATGCGAACTTTCATTATGTTTCACTTATGAAGAAGACAAAAAATTAAGCGAAATAAATACCGTTATAAAAGAGGTGAAACGTTATTCAATAAAGAATTTTATATCTATGTAATCAATTTTAATTTAATAATTTTTACAATTATTTTCAACCCTTAAAATTTTCCGACCATTAACAAACTCGTATTAATTTGATAATGGAAATAAATAAGTGACGCGGGAACAATATGCGAGGCATTATGTGTAATTAAAATGGCACAAAATGTATTCAAAAGAATAACGTGATGCGATAATTACAGCACAATTATTTTTTAGCACTGAACAAAAATTGCTCTATGCACTATATAGAACAAGAACTTTTCATGTTAGCACGTCAGCAAAAAAAAAATGGTCACGGTAATGGGAAAAAGTAATTTTGATTTAAAATTTTGGATGATAAAAAAAATTGGCAGTAAATTTGCGGAAATTAATTTTCAATATAAAATTGGTAATCTTTGTTTTCCTATTTCGTTCAATGATAATTAAGGGTTTGCTGTCAATACCTACGATATAAATATACGAAGATGGTTATCTACACGTGTCAAACTTAGTTACATAACAAGTAGAATATCAAATTACATATAGAAATTTTAATTTTATATGCTTAGGTATATTTATAAAGGATCATAGAAAAAAAGTAAAAAGCACCACAGCCTGTGAATAAATTATCTTTCCGATGAATTAATAAAACCTCCAGTAATGCTCTCAAAACGTGCAAAACAAGCACTTTAATACTTAAGTGATTGAAATCAATTTGTACGATCAATTTAAGCGAAAAATGCGTCACAATTACAATAGTTATTCAAGCGGTGGAATATCAGTGATAATTGACTTAATAAAAGTAAGCCGCCGAATCAATCGAGTTAAAAATCCAAAGTGGTGTAAAATTGGTTGCGAGTATCATTATTTACAATCAGAATTTGGCCTGATAATAGTGTACGTCTCTCATAAATAAAATACTGAATAAAAAATTCTGCTGGTACATTAATTATACGCTAATCAATAGTAGTAATACAGTATTTGCATTTAATAATACCCACCTTTATACTCTCATGATAGTATGAGAGAAAAATACGAGAGCTAAAAATAAAGTCGCTCAATTAAATAATGATTTATTTTACCTGTACGTCGTGTAACGATGTAACTCTTGTTTTCTATGAGTAAGACAAACAAAATGTAATATATCATCGAGATAAATCGCCCCCAATAAATCTATCGCTAGTTAAAATAATGCAAACTTCACCCACTCGCGAATCATTATTAGGATTATGAGTTATTATTTATGTGTTGAATGTATTATTAGTAAACATAAATAGATTCTCTCACTAGAGGAATCTATTTTTGTTTTTTCGTTATTTAGAAAAAACAGTCGTAAATACAAACGAAATATGAATCACAACTTCAGTGTAATTACACGTTCATTCAATGAAAATTTTACACGAACATAACATTCATTATTCATGCACGCACCTCACATTACAGAAAAAATACGACGAAAAATTATAATAGCTGTTTACAACAAAGATTGTTTTTGTGTTGTGTTTTAAAACTTGTCTGATTAGAAAGAGGGGGGATGTGTGGATGAGACCATTGTTGATGGTGATATTTTCAGACCTTCATACGCTAACGACTCATTTAAAAGTAATATTTTAATAGCGTTAAAAATTGGTTATTATTACAATTCGAAGTTACAATGCTTTTCCGCTGCGTTCTATAATTTCTCGATAGAAAATACCTAATAAAGTAAAATTAATTAAAACCATATAGAATAATTTGTATTTCCTTAACCCTGAATTAATCTCATATGGAGTATTTACAATGCGCACACATGTTGTTTTTTTGGTCCTTGGTGTCTTTCAATTAAATGAGGCTAGGTTACATTAGATGGCGTATAAAATTTAATACTCAGCGAACTTACAAATAAATGGTAAAGGATAAAAAAATACTATATAAAAGTTTTCTTTTCATTTTAGGTCTTTAGTGTGCCACTCAGTAAACTATTTCTAGAACTCATCCATCATTCATAATTTGTCAGTGCAATCAAGATGGCACAGTAGACAACACTCAGCTGCGTGGTAATTATTGGATAAGAAGCGTTAAACGACATATTTACACAGTATACCGGTTCGTTAAAAGCTCGTTTTAAGAAAGCTAAATATTGTACAAAATGTTAAGCAGGATTTCATAAGGATATCATATTTTTGAATTTTCTATGAAAACGCTTTTCGAAACTCGATCGATGTATGCTTAGATAAGTGAGATTTGTCTGACTACGTACAAATGTCATAAACTCATTAATTCGGATATACAACGTGCTGGTTGGTGGTAATCACAAACATTGCTAAAATAATTGCAGAGTTTATTCTCAATATCTCACGTAATACCAACACAGTATTCCCAAATAATCGAATGAATGCAAACCGTGAAAGCATAATGTGTTTTAATTGAATCTCCTAATGTCTTCCTACTAAGGATTACAAGAAAAAAACGCTTTCTAAAAGTTATTTCATGTAATAAACAAAAATAATACAGCGTGCCAAATGACAGGTTGTCCGTAACAAATCTGACATCATGAAGACACGCAACGTGTCTTGGCTTTTGTTTTACCCCTTTGAAGTTACAACTAGCTACTTTTTAATAATGTTTCAATAATAAGTATTCAAATGAGATTGTTCGTTGGGAATAAATATATTTTTGCTCCATTATATGTACACGCAACGAGATCCTTCAATCCAAGATGCTTGAATGATGATGAAAAAATCAACTAAATATCAATTTGAGGAGAATAGCGTATCAAGCCAAAATTCTTTCCACATCGCTACATATGACTACATAAGTGGATTTGTATATCTACGATGATAAGATTTATACAACCATTATCTCAATGTTAGAAAGAGAATAATTGAAACACTTCTTTCACGTCGGTTGATACTATTATATTTTAATTCGTATTGAATACAAGACAACCCTACAATACATCCGGTAGTTCGCGCTGTTAAGGATGAGATAAGCGGGATACGGAAGTAATTGTAGAACTGTGATAACAATGTTATATTTGAATACGAATTGTCAGGCACACAATAATCTGTATTCCGAGAGGCAACTGTGACTTGATAAAGTAGTCAGTGACAGAACGTGGATGTCGGCAAGTTGGGCAATACTGAAGGGCGGCAAATTTCACTGCATGGTAAATTGGCTTCAAAATAAAATAGTTTTCTTCACGCGAATTTGGTTGAATCATTTTTAAAACTCCGTTAACAAAATTGTTGTGAGGCCATTCTATTCTTAATATAAAATTATGAAAGTTCCAATAGTTGACTATGTCTAACCAGAGGGTTTCATGACAACCTTTCATCATAGTTGCATCAGAGCTTCCTGTAAGACCACTCTTGGTTGAAACAAGTGGCATATGCTTACATTCAAGAGATACTGCATAATGTGTTGTTTTCATATGACACCCCAATGACATATATGGTGATGTGTCAGTTCCTCAATCCAACATAAGATGGTTTCACTTGTCTGAACTCTACAATTTAGAGCAATCCCGTGTCTACGATTGTTATTTTGGATACTTTTATTGAAAAAACAATCAACTAATGGTACATGGTCAACTAGCTGAACATTTCACCTTATTGGGGATAATTAAATATATAAAATGTTAAAATTAATTCGCAAACAACAGATTATTGTGAGCAACATGAAGTTAAATATAATTGTCAAATTAACCGTCGATTGATATCTTTTTCAAACCGATCCGGTCTTTTTAAACATACATAAAACTATCTCGGCAATCGGTAACTAACTTTGAAGATATTCGTAGTAAATTTATTGACGGGTCATGAAGTGAGAGATTAATTAGAAATAATACCCGAAATCCAATCGTAACGCTATCTTTGACACGCGCAGTGTGTGCACAGCTTTATGTGGCCATTATAATGCTGACCGTAAACGTCTAGTCGGGCAGAACCGTAGCAATTTCACAAATAATATAACCCTGTGATGATTTATCTAGACGCTGAAAGGGTATTTACTTGCAGACATTTCGTATTTACGGCTAATGAAACGGTTCTTACGTTGCTCACGTTCTCGCGTTGAATATATCGAAGTTACATTACCGAGCTTTTGCAGTAGTAAAAGCAAATATAAAAATTAAGCACCAGCTTCCAAGATAATTTTATGAAGTCAACACTGCGATATTTCAAATAAAATCACCAAATAGTGCCATAATCCAGAATACAATTTCTAGTGTACTGTCAATAAATTTAAAGATAAGCGAGTTACCAAGTTTCCAACTTAATACGAATAAAATTTTTATCAGGTCAAGAATAACACATATTACAAATAACGGTTATAAATGCTGTGTTAAGTACATATTCACCAAAACGTTTGATGGCCTATTTTATGTTGTAAGTAATTTTATTTAAGACAGTATTTTTCCACCATGTCCACTCCCAACGTGGAGCATATGGCCTCCTAATGGAGGTATCTCAACAGAATTTTTATACGACAACTGCTTGTTACTCAGATTTTTTTTTTTTTTAAGAGATTGGGGATAGAAGGATAGGGCTAGGACAGGACTAGTGGTTAGCCGATCGCTCTCGCTACGCCCTGTTTTTGAGGATCGGATGGGTGGAAGGGTGTTTTTAGACATCACCAACAGTCAGACTACGAACAGAAACCATTATGGAAAGATCAATTAATGGAACTGTCCGCACCGGGAATTGAACCCGAGGCATCCGTAGCCGTAGCCAATGACGTTACCAACTGCGCCACGGAGCCGACAACAGCATAGACAGTATACCAGACTTTATTAAGAAATCAAGATGGATTGTATGAATCAAATTTTGAAAGAACTTATAGCTAAGTAATAATATTAAATTCAAAATTTCATTTACTGCAAGAATTTCTTTTTATTTTTTTTTTAAATACTATCACTGTATGTAATTGAGGCAGTGTATATTTATTATGAAGTGAGAGATTTTAGCCTCGAGGATGATTTTGTTTAAAAAATAGAAAAATAATATTTACAAAGAAGGAGAATACAAATAATTTTCAAAATCGAATATCTATTTAGAATGGATGACATCTGTGAATAATATTTGTACGAGTAAGAGACTTTATGACAGTTTTACTTACTGTGGTCCGCGTGGTAGCACATCAGTCTGCGGGAGAGTTTTCCCGCCTGAAGAGTGGTAGGGCGGTCAGCTCGCTGCGAGCCCATCGACTGCTCGCCCCTGCTATCACCGCTGCCCGCTCCACTGCCCACGCCATGGTCCCCGCCCGCGCCCGTCCCATCGCCTTTGTCCTTTTTCGGCTCTGCAAACAAATTAAAATAACAACTTTTAATATTTGGATCAGGAATTAAGCAAGACAATTTTCTTTGCGAGCTTTCAGCGAACCCAATCTAACTTTAACAACCTTTTCCCCTCCCACCTAAACCATACTATGTGGACTGATGGCCTTGAAATGATAAAATTAAACCTTCACAAATTAATCAGAAGCGCCTACATGAGTATCTATGCATCTTCTTAGCGTCCTAGCGATTACCCGGCATGCATTGCAATTAATTCTGTTTATTGATGCCTTTGGATACACAATATTTTTTGTTTCCGTCTGATGCGTACACGAACAAATCAGAAGGTTTTCCGAGATGTCGCTGTTTGTATGTATTTGATTTTTTTTTTCAGAAACCTTCACGGGTGTGCACAACAACTCACCAAACTTCCATCGAAATCGGATGAATGGTAAAGAAACGCATACGGGGAAAACAAACTCTATATATATATAATAAATCTATATATATATATATATATATATAGATTACAGCTATGCTCATGTCAACGATGAATTTAGAATTTAAAACACGATACAATTTTCTGTTACCTCTTGATTTTTAGTTTAGAAAACACTTCAACACTAGGCATTTAAAAAAATTTTGAAAGTGAGTTCAGTAAAAATGAAAAACAAGGAAATCATTTTACAGCATGTAATTAATTAAAAAACGTAGAACGTAATATCGACTTTCGGAATCACATATCTCTATAAATTCCACTCCATTCGTTATGAGAGAGGTTTATTTCATTATTGAAGAGATTCAAGTGAGTAAGTGTACCTACCGAACAAGAATCAGCAGTAAAAACAAAAGTGATTATAGCTATATATTTACATGCACATATACGTTTCGGGGAGCGTATAGTATTTGAATCTCAAATACATTGGAAATATTATGACTGAAAAAATGTGCAATTTCATCGCTATTGTAGCATTGCAACAAAAAATAAATAAAATATTCACTCCATGGAATTTTGCTGCATTGAAATATTGCATATATTTTTGAATACAATTCTCGGGAAAACAAGTTTGATTGAAACATTTTTCAACAATAATGAAAACAAAAGTATCATTATTGACGAGAAATAACGCATGTAGCTGTATTTGATTTGTGCAAATTGATGAAAATTTACTAATTGTCGGATATTTTACAATTAAAATGACTTCGATAGTACATACTGTAAAAATAAAGATGTTAAAAAAAGTAATTTTATAGCACACCGTTTGGGACACTCGTTCTATACAAAGATGCTGTCTTTAAATAATATATTTTATTTTCAAATCTTAAAATTAATAAATCTGTCCACAGTTTAAGCTATATTACTACCGTCATTATTTTAGGATACTTAAATATTATTATGAATTTGTAGTTGATAGATAATATATAATAAAACGCATATTTTAAACATATTCCGAATATAATTTTATATTATATCAGGACCGTTCGCTTTAACATTTTCAACAGATAAAAAACATTAAATAGACAGAATTATTAATCGCCATAAGAAGTTTGAGTTTCGTTGCGAAAAGGACCATTGAAAAGAGGGCAGTGAAAAACGCGTAAGGATTCACAATATTCCTGACGAGCGAAATGGTCTTTTTTTATTCGTGTAGTGCACAATAAAGATGTAAGTATGATGTATTCATTAAATTTTCTTTTTTACATATAGTATTTTCCTGTTGTGATTTTTCCCATAAAAAATTTGAAACAAATTTTATATTTGTTCGAAAAGTACCTATATAAAAAAATCACCCTTTTTAGCAACATGATATAAAACATAAATGAAATTAAGCGCACATTTTTTATAAATACATATCGACGTTATTGAATATTTCGCTTCAAACATTTTTTTTTAATATCTCTTCTACCGTTTGGCTTCACAACCTGAATAAAACTCCAATAGTTTTATCACTTTTATCTATGCATATAAGTCTGTTTGCTTTATAATGGGCCTTCTTATCCCATGGATTTTGCATAAAAATATAAATAAAAACTGATTCATATTTGTCATATAACAATACATTGTGTTTTATTTTTATTCCATAGAGATTGATTATCCATCACTCACAAGTTAACGCAGACAGATGGAAAACGATCTATTAGATTCAATAAAAAAAAAAACATAGAAACATAAAGAAATACTTTCGTTTGAGTTTTCTTTCAAAATGATTGATCAATTTATTTGATGGTTCGGTCACTTCGACGAGCAACATTTACAGAGAAAATAACGACGGAAGCAAGGGCCGAATGTTCAAATACAGATTTGGTATGTGTAACTAAATAAATGGGTGTATCGGAAGGAGAAAACATAACATAAATAATTCTCGTGTATTTCTAAAGTTTCTTCGTTTCAAAAGAGAGAAAAAAAGCTTCGGTAGAAACTACTTTCTTTTTTATTAAAATACAAGTACTAAGGTAAACATTCTTTTTCAATGATTAAGTTCTAAAATGGTACATGAATTTACTACACGTATTAACTTCTTATTGGAAATCATGTATTGATTGGGAGGAAGAGTACAAAAACGCTTAAGCATATTCGACTAATGATTAAAATACTCAAATAATTACATAAAATACTATATTGTAAATCAATCAATAATGTTTCAAAGAATTAACTCGAAGGTTAGTATTTACTATTTAATAAGGCATACGATTCATTTACCAACCATAACCTATACAACATTAAAGACACCAAAAGGAAGAATCAGTTTGTTGTAACATAAAGTGACGTAGTGTTTCTGTAAAAAAAGGACTGGAGTATCGGAGTCGTGATCTACGAATTTATGTTAAGCTACGATTGATAAAAAAATTTGAACACTATTTACCTTACTTCCTTTCCGTATATGTTGTAAAGACAGATTATATTAAAATATCCTATTCGGCGTATCAGTAGTTGTAAAGTTAAGACTGTTGTGACATTCACTAACTTGATACAACCCGACTCGGTAATTTTATACAATACATACCGCGCAGCCCTGATAAAAAAAATAATGCAATTTCAAAAAATACACGGAACTGTCATGATAAATTATCGAATGTCGTATAAAAATTTGAAACATTTTCAGGGTAATTTTATTAATTTTTGTAAATACCTGGATAGTGTATTCCCGCCAGTGATGTTATTTGTGAAAGTGGCATGTGTGTGATACGGTATATATATAACTTTATGATACATTGATGGATAGCAGTAATATTTGGACGCTTTCAGATACACTCAATCTTCGAAAATGTCAAATTCTCGCGCGGATCCGTCAAATTAATCTCGACAATATTGTGAGCTGTGACGATACACGTCTGCAGATATAAAATAATATACTAATTAAGACTAAAGAGGTACATAGTATTAACAATATTAACATGAAACAAAAACCCCACAAAAAAAGGGAAAGACACATGCTCACCCCGATTGTATCTGATACTCTATTTGCAGCTCCGATACGATCCTTCTACAATGTACTTTTGCTTGGTACGCTATCATATTTCTCAAAATAATATGTATTATATTATAAAACAATGAATTTTTATCTCAGGTTTAAGTGTGGGTAGGCATTTTTGGCGGGTAAAGCTCTCACATACCAAAAAGAGTCCACTTTCAAAGAAATTCTTTTCTTAAATATTCTGTAAAAATATTCCGATGAAATCGATTATTTAGACGTAAAATAATGTTTAAAATTCTCAACGAAAATATCATTATATCACACATCATCGATATTGCGCTCTTCTGTAATAGTTGAAGTTTGTTGAGTTACGAGGTTTTAAAACAAAGATACACTAATTGCCTCCCTCAGTTTAAATCAAGAAAACTGAGGAAAATTTTTGGAACATTTTCTAATCGCTTAATGTGCAACTAAAAAGCGCCGAGTCACCGAATACCATTTTTGCAGAAGAACTTTTCCGATATAGCCTTTCATAGAAAACTTGAATATCCTCGGAGAGACTTTTTCTCGGAAAACATTTGGCGCACTTTGTGAAAAAGAACCCGCAGAATATTACAACTTTACTCAGAAAAAAATAAAATAAATCCCCGTATGGAACTGGCAGCGGCGCTATTATGCTGAGTTTACCAAGCTTAACCTTCCAAAACCGGCAGGGGCGTGCGACCCACAATACACAATAATAAATGTACAATTAAAACTATGTAGGCATAAAGCTCAAATTCTGCTACACTATTATTACTTTTGAAATTTGTTTACATTTTTCAATATTATTTTTCTTTATAGCGTTTTGATATTGGTTATAATAATGTATTTAAATACTCCTCTAATTATCTAATCTTGATGTTCTGATGCTGATGTACTCGGCGGAGCTACGGGGCGCGTGATGACTTGGGAGAAAGCAAGGAGACTGACGTGGGACAGAGAATCTTGGACACCGTGTAATGGCCAGATGCTCAGAGTAGGGGCGGGCTAGATATAGTTAAAAATCTAATTGTGTTAATTACTAGTATTATTCTTAGATTCTTATGATATTCATCAGTGTAGTTATTGTTTTCAACAAATAAAATGTCCCAGGACTCGAAACATTCTACAGTAAAAACAATTTACTGGGCTGCCTCGACGCAAGAGATTTTTATTGGTCATATTATTTGCCTAATTTTTAATTTCAATCCAAAACAATCCATAATAGTATGTTTTGAAATTTGAAATATTTAAAGACACCACAACAATTATACGAACACGTTTCAATTGGATTGCCAATGTTTTTTGGCCGTTGGTAATCAAAAATAAAATCTTTTAAAATATCAAATATAATTATATCTAAATTCAATTTTTTTATTTTAAAATTATTAAAATACGCCACTGGGAAACCTAATATTGTTTTATATCTGCAGATGAAACAATATACAGCGATGCAGTTGAAACTGATGGAATAAAAAATGGAAAATATTTTAGTAAACGTAAGCAAACAAGGTAACAAACAAAAAGCTTTAGAGCTTTATGATATTCACGATTTTAAACTGAAAAATAAGTTAATCTACCACAATTATTATTGTACAAATTATATTGAACTAACAATGCCGAAAACTATTCATTGCTAAGAAAATTTTCGTTAGAAGCAAGAAAGTAACATTAATTTTAAAAACTATACAGACCACAGCTTTGATGTATCCTAAGTATTACGTACATAGAATGTAATAGAAATTATGCATTTTTTTCTTACTTACAATACCGTAATTAAAAGAAATATGTGCGAAGAATTTACTTGGAAAACTATAAACGCATAACTATCAATGTATGTATACGTAATTTGCTAAATACTATACAGATCCTATTCCTCGATGTAAGGCACTTAGCACATGTTTTTTTTCAAGCACTATCATATATAATACTAAATACCTTAATACCTGTTAAAACATAAATATTCATTATATAAGTCAGTTAGCAAGATTTTTAAAAGGTGTAATATATTATATGAAATGAATTACCTTGGAAGTTAAATTAATAGTATGATTTATTGCAATTCTTGCAGAGGAACTATACAGTCGTAAGTGTTTTTAATCGTTTTAATCTACGTGGGGTGGGATTGGATTAAATCCAGTTTTTAATTAATTTTCTGAATTTGTTTTTATACTACGGCAAGTTATTAAAATTTACATTCCGCGAGTTTAAAGGCAGAGTCGCTGCGTAATTTGTTTACCCACAAAGGAGAGCGAACGTCTGCTTATTTTAACGGGGCGTATGTTTTGCTGTCAGAATAAAAACCCGGCTTCAATGATAAGTATTAAGGGAAATAACAAAAAAAAATGCATCACATTAAGACAGCATTGCGTAATGATGCATCTTATATATAATAGCTCAGATCGCTCTGTAGACATTTTATTATTATCACATATCATATGTAGATATGAAATTTTCTGATAACCTAAGCGTACGCGGTGTGTATAAAAATATAATGTCCTGCAATGCACACACAGCTCCGACGAATTCGCTACTTTAGATATTCAGTATTTCAATTTCAATACCGTCATCAATGACGAGTACGGTTATACTAGTTTGATATATTCTTTAAGCTTATGAAAATGATGGATAAAAACATCCGTTACATGTACAAATAAATGTTTTGGGTATTTATCGAACAGGACATGACGATAGACCAGCCTAGAATGCAAAAAACCGATAATTGACCTTTTACAGACTCGTAAAATGTTGTAGTAAGTGGGAGTTAATGATCTGGTAAACGAATGATTGCTCAGTTTTAAAGTTTGGTCGGGAATACTGTTTATGGTTAAAGGTATAACGTCACCCCAATAGCAAAAGTGCACTTGTGACATTTAGGCGGTTTGGAGTTATGAATGCAGTTTTGCTCGTAATTGTGTTGTCTTCATAATAGACAAAAGGATATTCGCGAAACATAACCTATGAAATCACAATTTAAAAAAGAAAAACGTTACTTGTGTATTTGTCTTCTTTAACTTATCTTCAATTCATGTACGGAAAAATATATTTGTTTTAATTTAAATATTATGTATTAAAACATATATTCAAATTTAATTTGTTTTTAAGCAATACAACTTAGCAGATGAAAGAATGGAAGTATTTTTTTAACGTTGTATAGGAGAGCTAAACTCATATATTTTATTTTTATTTTAACAATATTCGCCCCCGGAGCATATGGCCACCACACGGTGCATTTTTATTTATTTTATAATAAAAAGAATTTGTAACAGAAGATTGTCGAAATATTTTGATTTTTTTGTCGACCATGGTTTCGAAATATGTTACGTAATTACTCAGACTGAGCACATACGAAACATGCTAGATACTTGAACGATTATTAAAATAATAACTGAAATACAAATCAACTTTTTTCGCGTGTGCGTGGAATAAAAACTATGCAAATAATTGTAAAAAGTGAGGAACAATTAAAAGTTGTGACTGAAGCACAATACAGCATTGTTGGGGCAATGGTGTTCACATAATGAAAAATAAAGCGACACTGTGGTAATTAAGTATGCCAGTTAAAACGAGATTATTTTTAAAAAGTAATCGCACATTAATAATAATGAGAATTATGTCTCAACTAAAGCCTTAATTAAAAAAAATATTTGCTTACACGAACATAAAATACTAAGTTGTACCCTCTGAACTTGTACAAAATGACATACGTAATTCAAAATATGTAGGTCAGCTCTGAAAAGTTGTCAATTATTATGCTATCAAATATAATTGATTAATAAAATACAACGAATTAGTTTTTTTCCCTTTTTAATGTTTTATTAAAAAACGAGACAAAAAAAATACTTTAACTTTATGATAATAATTGGAATTTAATCGAATTAAAAACTTATAAATCAATTATAGCTTAAGCCCAATAGCACGATGAATTTGAGTTTTTTTTTATCAAAAGAACTAAACTAAACATCGGAAAAACTACGAAGAATAAATATTACGAAAAATGAAGTCGTGAAAATAATTACAATCTTTAATCTTTAAAAAATTGCTTAATATTAAATAAACGAAGTTTTCCGGCAAAGCTTTTTATAAGCTCAAGACGTTCTTTAAAAATCTAAAAATATTGCGAATTTGGATAATCCTGCGGGACGAAACGTAGCCCGCGGCCCTCTTAAAAATGGGATACTTTCCATAATGTATTATATAATATAAAGAAAGCGTACACCTTACGGCTACTCCATAAATCGTTTACCTTAGAACAAGCCCGCGTAGCATAAAAGTGATCAAGATTTTTAAGCGTTTTTTATATGTACAAAAAATATTTTGTGTAATTAACTTATATACTTTTAAATTTAATTCTTTTAGTTTCGCGTGTACTCAATGAATTTATATAATTATCGTCGATTTATACGGCAATTAGGCAGAATATTTCATTATAATTTTACATAACTAAATAAAAGGATGATACAATAATTACTACGCCATAAAAGGACGGTGATGTCCATGCAAATTTGTAAGTTCGCTGAGGCAAATCTATTTCGCCTCTAATTGATAAAATATAATTATATTTTTAAGCCATATCACCTACCGCTGTTTTTTTTCGTAAATTAAAGCAGAACTTGTAATAAGTAAGTCGCTCAACCTCTCTCTTTGGAGAGATAACGAAATGATAAGGCGGTTTGCTCATCCATTAATCTATTGATAAATATATGACAGAAAGTTTCCATTCCCGGATTCGAGCCTGTAACCCCGCAACCGATTGGACGAAAGCCCGAAAGCCTTGACCACTCAAAAAAACAACCGAAGATAAATTCAGATTGAATATTTTATAATCATAATGAAATATGTCTATAATGATACTTTCCTAACATAAAGATGAGCAGATTTTTAAAACTGGTAATATATATTAGTATTCATTGAAAACAGTTGTTAGTTTATAATACAAGACGAATGCATGGTTTCATTTTTAAATATTTAAAGAAAATAAAACGCTTTGCTGTAGTCTCAATTTTAAGGCAAAAAAATATCTCAAAGCCATTTACATTTTGTATGCTTCTATTAAATAAAACTCAGGATGAAAAGGGAAACTTCAAATAATTTCAAAAAAAATAAGACTAGATGAAACTATTATCATTATGAAAATAAATCTGAACGTAAACTAGAGGAGAGCTTTAAGCCGACCCACACTAATTATGAAATGCGAATAGTTAAAATTTTAAATGCAAAAATCCGACTAAAAATACACGTCGAAGGCAGAAGAATTTTTCGCTTACATACCGAATCGAGAAAGGTACACGAGGGAATACATGAATTTAAATAGAGCTAAAAGGCGAGCTGTGAAGTCGCGCCCCAAAAATGTAAATTATATTTCAACGAAAGTGTATTGATTTTTCAGGTATGAAAACGAAACACCATTACTTCCTATAAACGGCGTAGAAATATTGTAAGCCCACAATGAGATATATAAATACACCTGGGTTGATAATCGTGGAAAAGATATTTTTATTCAACTTACAAAAAAAGAGCATGTCGGAATACAAAAATGAAAAAGAATAAGGACTATGTGAGACGAATTTCTTATGAATGCTTGTTTTATATAAATAATCTACTTATTGCTAATCACAAAACTCGTGAGATCAAATTATAAGAAAAACAGTTATTTTTAACAAAAGTTATTTTCGTAAATTAATCAAAAATGCTAGCTTTGATTTATATATCTACTAGTATGTTTACCCGGCTTCGCCCGAGGTAGAGGATTCTTATATTAGGTTGTTAAATTTAGACGTTGGCTAGTTTTGAAAATATCACCATCAACCGTACCTCTTTTGTAAGACCCACAAAATATAGTCCAGCTATAATAAAATATGACAATTTTGCCACCTGCACTCTTGTTATGGCGCCGCAGAACTTCTCGATAGAGAGCTTGTTGATCTGTATTTAATAATGGCTCCTTCAGCGCCACAAATTGAATATACAGTCAGTCACACGCTGATGCTCGATGACGATTCCAGATGCACACCAAGTTGTACGAATTTATCGAACTCACTTTCTACCAAATCACAAATATGAAACTCAATATTTGACACAAATATTTTCGTTCGTGTTACTATCTCAACTGTCACTTAAAGAATGTATTAGTATTGAGCTGTTGCTAGGCGACTATTATTATTACTTTTTTCATCCCGCATTGAAACGTCAAAAACACATCGTTTTTAATTATAGGTTAAAAGTTAAACGTTGAGAGTTGAAAATATCGCAGTTGAACTAACAATTGCAACCAAAATGACGTGTGAAAATTTCCCGTCGCTAATGTGCGCCGTTTGGGAGGAGTTGTTGTGACCGACAGACATACAAACATACATATTCCTACATGTATTTTGTGCTATATAGTAGAGGTGATAAGGTAAGAAATATACCTGCGTATAAATGTATGAATAACGTAATTTTGTCAACAATTTATCTAAGATAATATATTTTAATTACCTGCTAAATTTTCCAAATAAAATTACTTTCAAATATATTAAATGTTGACATTTAGGTTCAAAGCATTAACACTTTTTCTAAAGGATTGTAATTTTTTCGTGAACTGATTCGATTTACCCATGCCATATTTTCTTGTAATGATATCAGCTTTTGAAATTTTATATAATTTATGTCTGATGTTGCAAACTCTTTATTCGAAGATAAATACCCTAGTTTCCATGAAATTTATTTCACTTGTTTCAGCCATTTCAGCGCAACAAAAACTACATCATTATTGGAACTTGAAAGAAAATATTTCACAAAGAATGAAAAAAAAAAACATTTTTTTTTACGGTAAAAAGATATAAACATAATTATTATAAGAATTCTGAAGAAACGTGCGTATATATTATGTTTGAGTAAATTTATGATTATGAGATGGTAAAATTACATAAAGAAATACGCTTTACCATTTATTTTTTTACACTATCGAACATTTGAGTAGTAATTATAATATATAATAATTATTTTGAAAGCCACAACTAGGTGCCTTAAAATACATTTAACATTAGTGTTTTAAATGAATAAATAAATAAAGTCAATCTGACCGAGATCTGTGGCGTAAGACACAAATAATTTGAACGGCTCGCAGTTGGATTTATATAATTAGAAGTTGAAAGGATGAGTTTAATTCTTGAGGAAACTTATACATGACTTTACAGCACCCATTTTATTTTATTACAAAACTGAGTAATATAAATAAGAAAAAGGCAATTATAGTTTATCTTTATTAATCCAACATTTTTCTTTTGTGTGTCAATTGTGTATAATTCTTCAAGTCGATTATACATAATCGATTCTTTTCAAGTCAAACGAACAGGCAGTTTTGCAACGCGATGAAAGATATTTCGTTATATTATCATCATTGTTATCATATGTAATGCTTAATGATAAATGATTTAAGAAGCATTCCAAGAGGTGGATTTCGGTGGAATGTAAAGTGGAATTTACCATTCAAGCGGTTCGAGACAATTCAGAAAACGCCCATACGAAGAATGTCCATGCCATAACTTTTTAGTTAACGTTAAAGGCGTAAAATTTAGATGTGATCTCTAAATGGGCGTAATAAATTTTACAAATCCAGGACACAGTTTTCACGTGAAATAATATGTTAGATTACGCATTTAATGATACGGCTCACTACACTGATTTAAACATATTGAACCTGCTTAAATCTGACACGTACACAATTTAGCAAAATACTTTTTCACAGTACCTCCAATATAGTACGTTACGTAGCGCAGCGAAAATCTTCAAGATGTTTTAAGTAATTTCGAATTTTGAAAAATACAACAATTTGTTAAATTAATTCAATTTTGGTATAAGAATCGATATTAATATTTTCATAGTTTTCTCGAGATAACAAATATTGTAAATAGATTACTCATGCGGCTCACGCACTTATCGAATAAACGACAAATGAGAAGTAAACTAAATAATTAGTAAATCTAGATAAGACAATAAAATTCTAATGGTTACATTTTTAATATAAAATTAAATTAAAAATTGATAACTTAGTTATTCCACTTGATTTATCACTGACGTGACGCGTTTCGCTTCTTTAAGAAGCGTCTTCAGACTAACCGTATTCGTAAGGTTATTTATTTCTAAGGTAAACGATGATTTTATTCTTAAAAGGGTGGGGGTGGGTTTTAATACATTCTACTGGACGTGTGGAAGGGGGTAAGCTATAAACACTATTACACTATAAACAAATCAATTACTGGCACATGGATGTGAAAAACCCAAGGGGAATACATTTCATAATGGCGAGCCGCCTGTTCTGTTAAAAATGTTTAAAACCTTACGATACGGTTAGTCTGAAGATGCTTCTTAAAGAGGCGAAACGCGTCACGTTACTGATAAACCAAGTGGAATAACTAAGTTATCAATTTTTAATTTAATTTTATATAAAAATGAACTTCCACAAAGTTACCACCGAATCCATAGAAAAAGTTACATTTTTATTTAATTGACTCAAACATATAATTTTTTCTTGGTCAGATTGTCATTTTGTATATATTATAATATATCACATTCAGTATGTACTGAGAAAATATTCAATAGACAACAGAATTCAAGCAACTCACCTTCGTCAAGTATACGCGCTTCAAACATAATCAATTGAAGACTAAACAAAGACTGATACTTTTCAGTGAACATCGTAATGAAAACATTGATATAATATCAAACGTTTGTTGAAATCAGTAAACTTTTAAAATACGTGCATAAATAATTTGTTTAAAAACGCACACATAGCCCAGGCCAAAATATATTTGTTCTCCGTATTGCAGAAATAAACACGTAATTGAAATATCTAATCAATGAACACAATGAATATACGTGGCACATTTGAAATGAGATGAATGTTTTCCGATATGTTCAAATGCACATTCATTGGCACGACCGCAACTTGACAACAATACAAATCACTTCATTGACATGTTGTCGATTTCATTTCCGAGATGGGACAAGCCAACCGGTCCCACAGCGGTTTGCAACGCTTCTTTAATGAACGAAGGCTATTGATTCCATTATGACAAAGAAATTAAAAATTATTTTTTTATAGAATCAATAGCGTCTTTTAAGTACTTTTCTTATAACAGAGAACAAGAAATGTGTATGAATATCTACAATAAAATATCAGTATACAAATCCCAAATAAAAACAAATAATCTACAACTAATGATATAGACTTGTAAGTACCTTTTTAAGTACTTAGTAAGTACTTAGTAAGTACCTTAGTAAGTACTTTTTTTTTTAAATTAATTTAATTAATTAATTTTTACTTATAATTTCCCTGAGTCATTATTTTATATTATATTAGTAACGTCATTAAAAACTTTGTTCAGCTAAATGGACTTTTAATGTAGCTGTATTTGTGATTTCAGATTAGTATTTAATGATTTGCAAGAGGTCCATTACATTTTAATTGTACTCTTTCATTTGATTTATGTATAATTTGTTTGTTAATCAGCATTTTCTTGTCTCAGTTCATGAACCATCAGTTTTATATACCTTCATTTTTACACTCAATTTTATATATAAATAAGCCTGTTATGTTTGTATTTTTATCAGTTGATAATGCTCGTGATGAGCGAAACCGGTCCTGATCATTATAAATATGTGGAAGTAGTACAAAGTAATTGTTTTTTATTTTTTAAAATATAATGTATTTCCACCAAGAATTGACAGTTAACACCTTAAAAGTGATTACCTAACATCTATTGAAATCTATAATACAAATTCGAAATGTAAACGGGATCATAAAAAACTTGATGTCTTTTGTGCAAATTATAAATGCCTATCAGCCGCCGAAGTGTTTCTAAACAACAAAAAGCCTCACGACGAAATTTGATAACGCCTTATTTTAGTACTCATAAAATTGAGTTGAATTAATCATCGTTTGACACTATTTAGTTTTGTAGTTATCGCAAAGAGCCGACGACAGGCCATCTCGAGTTGCTGGTTTAATAATGCGCATCAATCAACCTACGCAAACTATTTTGACAAAGGACTCCGCGTTGCGAAACTTCTACAAAAACAAGGGTTAGATGTAGTTGAAGACCACTGCTTTGCCACACTCTGCGAGCACGAGGCGCCCGACCTTCGTCCCGCGGCGGGTTGGGAGAGCTTTCAGCGAGAGGGCGTCGGAAAGAGGACGACGGTTGACGCCGATCCGGTAACCAGCCAGCGGAAACGCAGCGACATTGGCCCCGTTGGCGCTTGCCTGCCCGCCATAAATGAAGCGTGCGGGCGCCACTTGGAACTTGGGATGAAGGCGTAAAAATCAAAACTCGAAACGATAATTGACAACACTTTCTAAATATACAACTATTAGCGTTTATTTTGGGCTAAAATGTTTACAAAATATCATATTATTACACCAAACCTATCAACAACTAGAATTATTCGTGTTGAGTTTCGAAGTAAAATCTAAGAATGCAATGCAATTATTAGGTAAAATGCACCACCAAATGCACTGTAGAAGAGTAATACAATACACACAAAATAATCACATCTACAACTTTTGATACTTAGTGCTATAATGATAAAGCAATTAATTATAAACGAAGTTCAATTTCAGACGTAGTATATTTTTTATACCTCATAAGTATTATAAAATTATACTATAAAACTAAACTTTGAAACTATCCATTGCAATTACTATAAGAATAATTATTTTTTTGATACAATTCTTAATATAAACCATGTCAAAATAATTTAGATAAGAAACCATGAATATGCATGTTAAAATTGTCGTATTAACGTAACATTTTATTGCTATAAGTCGACGCGATAATATATCCATTATTAATTTTAATTGTCCTCACAGCTATACTCCGACTGCATAAAAGATTGAATACTTACTCAAAGTACCACGGAATGATTTATGAGACCGAAATGCAATTCAAATAATACAATAGATCTAAATATATATAGCGGGTGAAATGTATTGTGTTCAAAGTTGCAGTAAAATGACCACAGTAATATTATTCAAAGCCCCCAATGGTTTACACACGTTAAGTTCTTGATTACGTAAGCTAAGCCGGAAGCTGTGAAGACGTCGTGCATTGCATAAAGGCGTCTCAAGAGAGATATAGGCTAATCTCAAATAATTGAAGGGCGTAGAGTTCAAGGGACGGGCGTGCAGTCAAAAATGATTCCAAGGCACAACAAGGGATGATATAAGTTACGTGTCTATTACGTTCAGACTTGACCTATTTTTTCCTCTTTGAAGATACAAGGTTGTAGTTACGTAAGCCGCATTTGACCTCGGCAATGTTTTGAATCGGATTGCTTTTCATTCCCTGTTTTTACAGCTCCCTTTCTCTGAGAAAACAATAATATTATAATTACACAATATTACTTAACTATAAAGAAAACCTGTATATAATTTGTTAATGAATATTTACAACTTAATCTGTCTGATAAAGAACACCCGATAATCATTTTGTACGTTGATACGTTCCAGGGTATACAATGAAAAAAAACTGCACTTCAAAATGATAATGAACCACAAAATATTCATCTCAAAATAAACTATTATTCATACTGTAAACGCAAAAAAGCTTTACATATTTTTCAGTAGGTAATTATGTCACAACAGATCATACTAACTTTTCCTCGGAGGAAATATATTATCATTGCGCAGTAATTGCTTACATTTTTTTTGCACGGCTCGTCTCGCAATAAATTAACACACAATCCAAAATTTCCCAGCATCGCAACGTTTCATATAAATAACTTCAACCCCAGTCCGGCGACGAGTGTGCTTTAGGGCAAATTAAATGCTTGAAAAATTGGGTTTTTTAATCTCAGTAGCACGGGCGGACATTATTTAGTCTCAAAAAGTGGTAGGTCCCAATTAAAAAAAGAATATCTTGGTAGTTTATTACAGACAGTTATATGCCCGGTAAGTACTGTGTGCACTACGATTTTTTGATAATGCAATGTTAAAAATTACTTGGTTACCGAGTGATAGAGAATTCCACCAAGAATTTCATATAAAAATTAATCGATGCTTAAAGATATATTCAAAAGAATTTTCACTGTAAAACGAATACCGTAAATGAATGCAAAAAGTGTACCTCGAGATTTGATGAAGAGACTCAATGTGTCAACATGATGTTGCAATACAAAACAGCAAGAAATAAAAGAGTAAAAAATTTCAAAAAACAAAGTCAATAAATTAAAATATTAATACTTCAGATATATTTTGGTAGCCCCTGGCCGATCTTCATTCCGTATTTATCATGCCTGCTTAGTGTTAATATAAATTACATATTTGATATTTCGTTATTTTTTAATGGTTCACTAATTTCTTTAAAATTGTCCAATTTGCTATTTAGGCTAATGAATATTAACGAATTATTTAATGTCGTTACAATTTGTTCACATAATGGATTTTTAATGTAGCTTTATTTTTATTTCGTATTAGTTATTCATTGATTTGTAAGCGGTCCTTAACATTTTAACATTAGACTATTTAATTTCGTTTATATATAATCTGTTTGATTACCTGTAAATTTTTATCATAATTCATGAACCAACTATTTTATATTCCTTGTATTTGTTAACATTCAATTTTATATAAATAGCCCTGCTATGTTAAAATGTTAACTTTACCAGTCCTGATCATTAGAAACATGTAGAAGTAGTACAAACAAATTGTGTTTTATTTTTAAAATATAATGGCTTTCCACCAATAAGTGACAGTTAACAACTTAAAAGTTATTAGTAATAGTTTATATATACAAAAAAACCTAATAAAATATTTGAAACATGAGAATTGTTATTTCCAAATTCTATATTCAAACTCTCTGGAGTGCCAGATATCAATATGTTTGTCCCAACTCCACCATTCGTGTACGAATACAAACAGTTGCTAATTTCACGACCGCCTCTCATAGCGCATCTGGCCGGCGGCTATGACTGACGGATCATTACTGCCGAATAACACAATTAATTAAATATAAGCTAGTTAAATTCATTGAATGCTGTTGTACGTCAAGGGACGGTCAAGATCACGCCGAATTCTTCAGCTGCAGTATTTAATCGATGTAATCAAGCGTATCGCCTTACATTCAGCCGCCATTCTTGAATAAGTCTATAGAGGCCCACTCGTCGATAATGCCGAATGATTCGTCACTGATTCAGCTTTCGCAACAACGACCCACTCGATTCAATGTCAAATTCTCGGCGCTCGAAATAGAGCATCGCTTTTCACAGAGTATGACCGCTGGCCCATCGAAAGTTGTCACAAATCGATAAAAAAAACACTTTCAGCAAAACGTACCCTTTTCCACGTCACACACCGAATCCCTAACCCAAGGAAGGGTTTGCAACCTTGGATATAGCGGAATAAATTTTCATTTTACTCTTCATCTCTACTGTTAGCGAAAATTATAATAAGCTCTTTCTTATACATGACCAGTAAAACTAGACATAAATATGGATCATTTTTTGCGTGTTTATGGCAGGCAAAACGACAAATATATATATATATATATATATATATATATATATATATATAAATGAAGATTTGTTAGTTTGTTTGTCCTCTATGCATTCTTTTACCATTAATCAGATTTCAACCAAAATTTGGTGAGTTGTTGTACACACACCCGTGAAGGTTTCCGAAGAAAATTTTTTTTAAAAAAATAATCAAATACGTACAACGAGATCTTTAAACCAGACGGAAAACAAAAAATATTGTATCTATATCCAAATTCAAATTTAAGAAATATATTTGGTTCTATGTTCGGGTCATGAGTAAGCCATACGGCAATAGTTTTCATAACTTAATTAATTTATTTCATATGTGCTATGAATATCGTTGGAAATATGGAAAAAGGAACATAATTTTATTGTTTTAAAAGTATAAATGAATTACTATATTTTAAAAAATCGGGTTTTTTTCGGGCTGAGAAAAATAAATCTGGGCTTCCGGTCGGGTTCGGGTAACAAGTGTGATATTGAGATTCGGGCTCGGACAAGGTAATTTGATGTAATTTCGGCCCGTGCAGATCTCTAATACAAATGCACTTCAATAAGCAGAATTAAAACACTAAACCTATCTGTCTTTGATTGGCATTGCAACGCATGCCGAATACTCACTAGTTTAAAATAAATTAAAATTCCGGATCAGTCCGGTGCGTTTCCTTAAAGCTGGGATTGAAAAAAAATATATATTGGCAACTCGAGTTAACGATAATCTAAATCGAAATAACATATAATTTTTCATTGCTCAGATAAAGCTTTAATTAGTTAGCTTGGTTATAATATAACATAAGTAAGATAGATATAATCTCAAGGCAACTAGATAAGTTACTACAACGTCTAAACTTTGCATGTGATTGCAATGTGTGCAGTAGTAGATGATCGAAACTAATCACCAGGGTGCGAATTGGAGCACTTCACATAAATCTGTCAGAGCCTTCAAATACTGTCGTTTTGTTACCAACTAATGCAAATTTAATATTGCAGTGATTTATACTACCAATTTAAGTGGCCCGGGTACGTGGCTCTACCCTTTTCTACTGAAGCAGTCCGAACGCAAAGAAACAATTACTTATAATATGCAATCTAAAATAATTTTAGTACTGGAAGTATTTTATTGCTATATTATGTAACCGAGAAAAGCGAATGTATTATTCGTGACACGAAAGTATCAGCAGACATTTTAAAATAAATTGGGAAAATGCAACCGCGTTGTAAAACAGGATTCGCAAATATTTGAAAGCAGAAAATGCATTTGCATTCCGTGCAGAAACCTCCGAAAGTATGTTTAATCAGAATTTCAGCGAACAAATATGCCAACCGAATTAGGATTTAGGGGAAAGTACGCAATTACTTGCATCGTTGCAGTATTAGAGTTAATCCTTGGAGAATGAACGCGTGCTGTATAATATATGTAATCAAGATTCCACAATTCGCAGAGATTTAGCGTAATGGTACAAGAAAGAAACGTATTCAAGTGATAAAAAAATATTTTGGTGAACTACTGAGAAAAGAGTAGCATATAAAATATATAATTTATAACTGTATAAAACATTATAATAAAATCAAAATACTGACTTCATCATGATAGAAATCGACAGTTTGGTAGCACCCGAACAGTAATATGTTGATTTGAAAATAAGAAGTATAATTAAGAGTATTCAATATTACTTTCCTTGAAAAACTATAGCTACAATTATTAAATTGTACATTTTGTATAGATTTTTAATTCAATATGTGTATGCGAAAGTCCGTATAAGCGTAGTTCTGGCGATGGCAGGATACCGAAACAACTACCAATATTATTTGATTGTTCTTCTAGAACTTAAAACATTTTTTTTTATATTACTGATGTAAAGATAAATAAAGTAAATGCAAATAAAACGAAAGAAAATTTATATATACAATAGAAAATTTGTATAACAAAACAATTGTTTCACCGCATATATCGTCCGTTGAGTGGCAGTTTTGAGAAAATCGATTTTTAAGAAAATCATTAATTTACGTCTCTCTATTTAAATACTTCAAGATATTCGTCAATCATTGACGAATACGATTTAAGTATTGGTAATTCTTTTTTACAATTATTTGTAACTAATAACTGTCAACAAAATTGATTTAATTTTCCAGTAACGTAAAAATACATGGCATATGACGGGGATTATTTTTTCAGACGATAGACCGCCCTAAAATCTATCGCATTCATAAGTCAAAACAGCGGATTTTCGACTTATCGCATTCTGCCACTATAACAACTATATATATAGTATTACTTATTATTTTTATAAAAATAAAATCACTTTACTAAAATATAAAAATATTGTACAAAATCTACGTTGAAAACGATTTTTAATAAATTATCACAGATGCATTAATAGTCATTTTAAGGTATCGGTTTTGTGTTTAATAAAATTTAATAAAATTACAATTTACTGTATTGTATGTAAATTTAAAAAAAAAACTCCCCATTTTGGTAATATTTGATATGTTGAATTTATCTAAATTAAATAATAAAATATATTTTTGATTTGTTGCTCACAGTAAACTAGTACCAAATACAATTAATGTAAAAAATAAGCGGGTTTCTAAATAATAATATATCTGTAAGCCAATGTGGATGTAAGAGCGGACCACTTCCCTAGTTAATGAGTATCTCAGCGAACTCGCCTATTTATCAAAGATATTGATGACCAGAACGGAATAAATCACCCCCGGTGTCCTAAATCACCCCCAGTGGACTACCAGCCGCAAGAACATTTTGTAATGTTGTACTCTTACTTACTCTATCTCCATGGGACCGTTTTAATGTCAAAAAAGGAGACAGAAAAGCGATACTGTTTATACATTGTAATAAAAGAACTAATTAACCAAATCCATCGAATAATTATAGTGGCATAATTTTATTCAGATTTACATTAAAATGCTTTTCATCACACGTTACGCTATTGAAAAAACAATGCTCCATTACAGAAGCCATATAATGAAAAGAAATACAATAGTTTCAACAAAATGTGTTTAATTTTTTAAATATAATGCTTTTTCACCAAGAAAGAATAAAACTTGTAATTGAATACGAAGCTAGAATACGGGGGCAGAATAAAGATATACAGATTAGTCTGTATCCACCCTAGAACTAATCAGACAAGAAATAGAGAGCCAACTTCGCAGGCTCCACAAAGTTTCAGTAGGTAAATAAATGTAGGAAAAAAAATATTATGAATAGTTGATTATATGCATAAAAGTAAATCTTAAATACTTAACACGGATTAAAGATATGGTGGGTTCAATGCGCACGGATAACAGAACAAACCAATAGTTAACAAGACTGGTAAAAGTATGCAATGTAATAAAGTTCACCAAAAAACTCGAATGGAAATTCTACAGGCACGTGGCACGAAAAAATCGTTTGACAAGCTCAGTAATCCGACACGGCGAAATTATGAAACGACGATGATATAAGAATTTCTAGATTATATATTTCACTAAATTATCAAAATAATTACCAGAATTCATTGGAATAAAGTTAATTTTCGTGTCGGAAATCATTAAAGGAAAACATGGTGGCAGATGACTGTAAATATCGCAAAATGGCAAAGAGCAACATTCTTTTCAGTTTGCTCAAATCTTGATGAGCCAAAAGGGAAATTGTTTATATATATTTTCTAAATTATAAACCACTGCGAAGGGCACTCGACTCGAGACGTGGGAGTGGAAACAGCTCGAATTTCAATTGATTTGCTGTTTTACCTTTGTCGGATCCTTTGTGAAGTCGCTGAATACCTTTTCATTTGATATTTATTAAACGCGGAGTGGCAGTCCTTACTAATAATGAACGCTCAACACTTTTGAATAGTCAGCGAAAATTTCACAAATCTCTTCTGACGTTGATAATCCACTCCGCTTTATTTTAAACTAAAATACTATGACACATAAATATATAAATATCTAACCATTGCTAATAAAATAACTAGGAAACTGAATTGAAAATCATCAACGTTTTAAATTACTTAAAGCGTTTTACACATCTGCTTAAATCTTATTCATTATTAAATTTGAATTATTGAGATTTTGTACACTTCCATGTATCGTGTCACTAACGCCCCGGGTTTCGCCTTTCGGCATCTTCAAGCATTCGAGCGCACGAATGGACTCGAATTGACAGACAGTAAACAGCGTCTAACGTGTATATAGAAGATACAAATACGACAAATATTATTTACGAGATAAAATATTATAAGTCTAGGATCCACACTGATACCTGAGTTAAAATTTCGAGAATCGTCTTAATCCTTATTTTGTAAACAACGCATTAACAGAGTGACGAATTGCCGGTTTCCAACTAATATTAGATTTACCAGTGATTTTACAGTTATAATAGCATTGTGGGTTTCGACGGGATGCAATTCGACGAAAGGATAAATATATACAATCATTCCACATTTAGTGGCTTCTGTTAGGTGATAACTTTGATACATTTGATAACTTTGGTAAAGCTTCGGTAGTTTTTTTTTGTTGGCAACATTCGCTGTAGCTAAGTGGCACAGCGAAAGTCGGTGTGCTATTTTGAAATCCGACATGGTCAAAAAAATGTGACATTGAAATCTCATATTGGGAATTTTTGATGTTGCTATTTGCACTCGAAGCTGCGTTTAAAGCAAGTATGTCATAGCACATTTCATTGAAATAGTTTAATATCTACCAAAAGGAAGTAATTAGTATTCTTAACCATCTACAATAAACAGAAAAATGTAATAATCAAAATGGAAAATATTTCCTGTAATAATAAATCAATTAATTAATTGACACCAGACAAGACATACGACATGTATAAGCATTTATAAGACTGCGACTGCCCCCAATAGAAATACTAAATTGCGAATAAAAAAGATATTGATGTTTTAAATTGCTGTATCCCGAGCAGATCGATTACGAAACAAAACGTAAAATGTTCTCTATTTTTCGCTAAGTGCCGGCGGGCATGGAATTTGCTTTGCTTTTGAGATATTCTCATTCCGAGCAAAGAGCTTTTATATCTATCTCTACACGACAATGTGTATATTGTTAGAACAAGGCTTTTCTTTCACGCGATCCACTCAAAGTTCCATCAACCCAAAGAAAACTGAAAGATTTCAATCCGAATGAAGATCACGTATCTGTTTAATGCAAAATGTGTTACGGTGAATACTAAATAGGTTGTTAAATAAATAATTAGATTGATTACTAATTTTAGAGTTTAACTATACGCCACTGTTGCTTTGTTTCCAGAAATATTCAAAGTAGACAAAGAGGTTTGTGAATTATAAATATCATTTAGCATGCGATTGCGAGGAAAATTCGGATACAAACTTAAAGATACCCTTAATTCAAATAGAACACTCTTATCACCAAATTCAAAACAAGATTATATTAAATTTGGATTATTGAGATTTTGTACACTTCCATGTATTTTGTCACTAACGACCCGGGTTTCGCCTTTCGGCATCTTCAGGCATTCGAGCACACGAATGGACTCGAACTGAGAGACAGTAAACAGTTTCTAACGCTTATATAGAAGATACAAATGCGACAAATATCATTTACGAGGAAATACATTATACGTCTGAGAGCCACACCGATACCTGAGTTAAAATTTCGGAAATCGTCGTAATCCTTATTTTGTAAACACCATATTACCAGAGTGGCGATTGCCGAAGGCGGTTGCCGCTTTTCAACTTCTTTTAGAAATACCAGTGATTTTACAATTATAATAGTATTGTGGGTTTTGACGGGATGTAATTCGACGAATGGGTAAATATATACAATCATTCCACATTTAGTGAAATCTGTTAGGTGTTTCAACGTATCGGATATAATAGCGGAGAATTAGGAAGGTTCAGTTGCTCATTCAAGATTGGTAAGGAGTATAACTGGCCTCTATTAATTTCTAAAATTTCCTGATAAAATAATTTATGATCCCCATGTTTTTATGCAACAGTTTAACCCCATCATCCGCATTAAACGTATGGTTCTCCATTAGCAAGTGATTTGCGAATGTCGAAGTTTCTTTTTTAATCTAAAGGCAGCTAAATGTTCTGATACCCTTATATCTAATGTACGTGTGGTTTTACCCACATAGAAATGTTGGCAATCATTGCATTGTAATTTATAAATACCAGATTTGTTCTTAAAGTTTACTCTATCTTTATTGTTAATAAGTAATTTGCCTAGAGAGTTTTTGCAATAGAACGCCGGTCTAACACTATCAGCGAGTTGTTTTTTAATTTTAAAGCTTGTGCAACCTAAATAACTTATTCTATGCCAGATTCTAGGGCGGTCTATGTCTTTAGACAAGTTCCCGAAATATAGCATCTTTTCTGCTAATTTACGTTGTTTTTTTGATACAAGACTATCTATAAGAGACGCCTCATAGCCATTATTAATGGCAATTTGTTTAATAATGTTTAGTTCGTTTTCAAAATTAAATTTATTTAGAGGTATAGTGACTAATCTGTGAACCTGAGAATGGAAAGCAGCCAATTTATATGAGAAAGGATGGTCTGACTTAAAATGGATCGTGGCTTCTGAAAACGTCTGTTTTCGGTAAATTTTAAATTCATACATTCCGTTAAACGCCAAATTAATTTCTTTTGACGTTGTTAGCTTATTCACTAATGTACCTGTAAACAAATGTAAACAAATCATCAAAGATACCCTTAATACGCGTAGAGTTAATCCTGTCATTACTACGGAATTACTTAATATATTAGACGTTTGCGTTGACCAGAACTATTTTCAATTTGATAATAGATTCTATGAACAAACCGAAGGTCTTGCAATGGGAAGTTGTTTGTCACCACTATTAGCAGAATTTTACATGAACCATTTAGAAAACCTTATTTTTAGCAATAAAACAGAAGTTAGAAACGTAGTTTATTGGTTCCGTTACGTAGATGACATCCTTTGTCTATTCAATGGAACTGAGAGACAAGTTTCTAACCTTCATAATTTTCTTAACTCACTAGATGATAAAATTCAATTCACTTTAGAAGTAGGGGGCAAGAATATAAATTTCCTTGACCTTAATATTGATATTAAAAACTCCATTCATGAATTTAAAATTTACCGAAAACAGACGTTTTCAGAAGCCGCGATCCATTTTAAGTCAGACCATCCTTTCTCATATAAATTGGCTGCTTTCCATTCTCAGGTTCACAGATTAGTCACTATACCTCTAAATAAATTTAATTTTGAAAACGAACTAAACATTATTAAACAAATTGCCATTAATAATGGCTATGAGGCGTCTCTTATAGATAGTCTTGTATCAAAAAAACAACGTAAATTAGCAGAAAAGATGCTATATTTCGGGAACTTGTCTAAAGACATAGACCGCCCTAGAATCTGGCATAGAATAAGTTATTTAGGTTGCACAAGCTTTAAAATTAAAAAACAACTCGCTGATAGTGTTAGACCGGCGTTCTATTGCAAAAACTCTCTAGGCAAATTACTTATTAACAATAAAGATAGAGTAAACTTTAAGAACAAATCTGGTATTTATAAATTACAATGCAATGATTGCCAACATTTCTATGTGGGTAAAACCACACGTACATTAGATATAAGGGTATCAGAACATTTAGCTGCCTTTAGATTAAAAAAGAAACTTCGACATTCGCAAATCACTTGCTAATGGAGAACCATACGTTTAATGCGGATGATGGGGTTAAACTGTTGCATAAAAACATGGGGGATCATAAATTATTTTATCAGGAAATTTTAGAAATTAATAGAGGCCAGTTATACTCCTTACCAATCTTGAATGAGCAACTGAACCTTCCTAATTCTCCGCTATTATATCCGATACGTTGAAACACCTAACAGATTTCACTAAATGTGGAATGATTGTATATATTTACCCATTCGTCGAATTACATCCCGTCAAAACCCACAATACTATTATAATTGTAAAATCACTGGTATTTCTAAAGAAGTTGAAAAGCGGCAACCGCCTTCGGCAATCGCCACTCTGGTAATATGGTGTTTACAAAATAAGGATTACGACGATTTCCGAAATTTTAACTCAGGTATCGGTGTGGCTCTCAGACGTATAATGTATTTCCTCGTAAATGATATTTGTCGCATTTGTATCTTCTATATAAGCGTTAGAAACTGTTTACTGTCTCTCAGTTCGAGTCCATTCGTGTGCTCGAATGCCTGAAGATGCCGAAAGGCGAAACCCGGGTCGTTAGTGACAAAATACATGGAAGTGTACAAAATCTCAATAATCCAAATTTAATATTGAAATTCCATCAAGCACCCTCAGTCGATGTCTTAAATTATAAGATTATATTAACTGAAAAAATATTATTTACGATACATTTGTCTTTTAGTCTCATACATACTATTTACTACTAAAATTGCACTATTGAAATGTCAACTAATAAACGGTATTTTTTGTATTAAGACCATACCAATAATACTGCGATGAACAAATAAAATCATGTGAAATTACGAAATAAAGGGAATCTACATAAAGACATCCGCTGGAACATGTAAGTCAGTTTAAGCATAATCAGGTTTCGATTGATGATTTTAAATGTAAATAATAATTAATGAAGAGTTATTCAACACAAAGGCAAGAAATCAAGTATTTAAATTTTTTTTAATCGAATAATATATTCTAATATTCGATACAATGGTAAAAGAAATACGGCCAGCAAAGTGTCCAAATGGCACTTGGTACACATAATATATCAAAATTGTCTCTAACGCTTCTTTAGCATTACGCTATTAAGTATTTAGAAGAATTCCAATTAGTGTACACACACTTAGTGTAGACACGATTTTCCTTTTTAATGAAAGTCCCGCTAACATGTTTGTAACGAAGAATCATACCATATTAAAAATTTAGAAGTACATAGTTGGTACGTAAAACACTAGTGCCTACCTAATAGTTCCAAGAAACCTTTGACATTTAGAGAATTTGGTATTTAAGAATTACTCTTATTTCTTAATAGACTAATAATTGTTTCATGAGCATAAAAGCTTTCTAATTTCACATTCCAAAGTAATGTTAATGATGATGCGTAATATATTTTATGTAGTATTACAGATCGAAAGCAACCGGAGCCGGGGGCACGATTCCGGCGTAGCGCTGCTACGTAGTACGTGACACGTCGTAGCACGAGCCGAGAAAATCATCGAAAATCCAGTCGCATAAAAGAATATTATTATTTCGGCTTTTGTGAATTCGGTAGCAGAATGAAGGTGATTTTTTTAAAAAGTAGCGTTGCTTGACTAGGTATTCAAATTGGCGCATACATTAAATGACTTAATTTGAGATACACACTGAATAATGTTTCGCGAGAATTGTCCTAACAACATCTTACAAGATAATAAATACGATACAAAGAATTACAAGGAGTTTTTGAAGTGTTTTTTTTTATTAAATATTTAATAAATGAAGAAGACAATTTATTATAATTATACCAACAACTCTATATAGATGAAAAAGGAAACATTTCTTTCTCAGTCCAATTTCCAATGAATACTAAACATATAAAACAAATATTGATAGCTTGTTACGATGGCAGAAAAGTGTATAATATAATACCATCTTCGAGTATATTGGAGATTTTTTAAGCAAAATAATATTATCGTTGCGGCAAAATTTCCGAGATCAACATACCATTGGATTACAAAAAAAACCCCAAACGTTCTTTTTCGATCAATTTTGCATTAAATATAGCCACAACTTAAAAGGTTTACGACAAACATTGCCGACTAGAGAATTGGATTCCTTTATAAAGCGCTTGGCTATACGAAATATTAATTGGAATTCAAGCAAAGCAAATAATAAAATACTTGTCTGGGAAAGAAACTGTCTTAGAAGATCTCCATTTGAATAATATAACATCGAACTTCTAGCATATGATATCTTTAAATTGCATGTGGGAAAATAAATGATTATTCTCTCTGGCTTTCGAATATGACATTTTCTTGTTTCTAGTTTATTTAAAAAAAATATGCTTTATATGAAAAACGTACTTCTTAGAAGTAACAAAAATCGTAAAATACTAATGATGTGGTTCACTAATAAAAAGTACTATGGATGAACAAATCCATATTATTTCAGTGAATTTTCTTACCATTGGATGGATTCGGAGGTAAATTGGTGGAATTTCATTTTTAATTTTGTATGGTTTATTCAACTTATCTATACATTGTATCACAGGCAAAGAACAAATTAGTTGACCCATTGTATCCACTTTTTACTTAATAGTTAATAAATTATGATGTTCAAGTTAAATATATATGCACCTTCCATTAAGTATTATAGTTTGCGGTCGACAATAAATGCTTCTACGGGGCACCTCGCATAAAGAAACAGGAAACAACAGGGAACGATCGTAGATAGGTATTCCTGCTGAAATGATTCAACGTGCGTGTTTATGTAGCGATATAGGTTAAATATTTACCCTAGAAACGATGAATATGTGATTTTAATAATCAATTCGAATCGGCTTAAGAGGCTTCGTGTAATTCAAAATTGTAGCAAAGTTTGCGGTCACCAGCTCATGCGATATCATTGTGTGATCATAAGGCTTAAGTCAATTAGGCTAATTCGATGCCATAAATCAAACGGTTAAGTTCTAAGCTAAGCGCAAATTTGAAATTCATTTCGGCACGTTGTTGCCGGCACAATCAATATTTATCTGATAGCGGCGCGCCATATTGCGCTCGAAATTTATTAAAATTAGTACAATATTTGTACCATAAATGGAGGTGCAAGAAACAAATTTAATTAAAGCAAGAGTAATTGATGCAATATCTTCTCCGTTTATACAGATTTGAATAACAAGAAACCATTACGACTAATTCAAACTTTTTCGCAAATCTTCCAGATTGTGCTCGACAATTAATATTAAATTAAAACATACGGTCCTACATAAACTGTGAAAGATTGTATAAAAATAAAGAGTAATAGTAAATACTACAACATATATAATTAAAATAAATAAATATGGCATGCATAATAAATTTAAATTGTTCAAATTTTGCGCGTAAAGCAAAGGTATGGAAATGTACAAATTTTAAACAATTCAAATTTGATATTGAAATTATGATAGCCTTTGATGATTTTTTATACCAGGGACGGAAAGCTAAAATATATTCTACCCAAATTATTTCATAAAAAGACATAAATATTCACCGAGAAAATTTCTTGAGGCCAATTTCAAGAAATTACACCGATTTATAATTAATATTGATTAAACAATAAATTGTAAAACTTTGACCAGCGTATTCTGAATAAAATACGTGCTTTGGTTAAGGTTAAGTAATTCATTTAAATTCATCGTCAGAGTTTGTTTGCAGGAAGAACTATTAAATTCACGATTGGTTCGATAAATCTCACTTGGGCTATAATTGTGCGGTGATAAATTTTATGAAATAACACAATTACTATAAATTATATTAGTTCGAAAACCGGTAGAAGTGTCCAATTAAGGTGCCAGGTGCTTTGTATCTTTCACAATGGATTTCATTACAGGATTATACGTTAGGATAACACGAACGGGCGCGACCCATAAGAACACGCGGAAATTCAAACAAGAAGACAGCGCGATTCATGGAATTGAGGACAGATGCTACTAATTTGATGAACAGTTTCAACTTTCTAACACAAAATCAATATTCAAACACGCAGTTGAATAATTTGACAGGTGGATTGTAACGAAACGGAATTCGACAGAAGCTCCTGTGAATAAGTAATGAGTTATGATTTATGTAAATTTGAAGATAAAATGAAAAAGAAAATTGAAATGTATATGTAGAAAGAAATCAAGATTATTTTATCTAATATCAATGAAGGTTGTGTGATATCTCCGAAGAAGGTTTGGATAAAAGGGTGAGGTAAGGAAAAGATTAGTAACAAGCTAATTGTTCCCTGTACTACGCGTATGTATGGTAAGTGGAGACAAATGTTAATATCAATGTAGGATTTATTTTAGAGAGCTGAAAAGGCTATTAAAAAGCGTGTTGTCATAGGAACTTTCAATTAAATTTTTTAACCAGTCATTTAGTAATGTTGAGCAAATGGCTTCTTAATGTAGATGATATCTCAAGAGAAGTTTTTCTACGAGAACTGCTTGTAACTCGCTCAACCTCTATTTTTCGGAAAAGAGTAGGGATATAAGGATAGAGTTGGGACCAGAATTAGTGGTTAGCTAATCGCTCTCGCTACGCCTTTTTTTAGGATCGATCCAAAAAGAAATCCTGACACTGGGATTCGAGCCCGCGAGATCCGTAACCGAAGCCGCCAACAGCGTTGACCACAGCACCACGGACCCGACAAAAATTATCTGAATATCATTCGCATTGAATAATAAAACAAAGATAGGAAAAAAATAATTACCGATGTCATTAAATATAATTTTCTCTCTCATAAAACTACCAACGGTCTTGACAACTATATGCGTAGGTGAAAGAAGGTAGAAAACAAATGAGAGACATAATGTACATTATACTGTGTTCAGAACGCGTGAGCACTGGTGCCATTTTAACAATGGTAAACTTATTGTAAAAGTGGTACAATGGGGTTTCATTTAACGTATGGCAAAAAATCAGTTTGATATCGGAAAGTTTTCAAAGATTATTTTTTTTGTATAATTTAAGGAATTCCGAATTCATTTAATTTATCATTCATCAAATATTCAAGAGTATTTATTTTGAGTAGCGCCCAATTTTAAATTATTGACTAAATCCCATACCTTCAATATCGGCTTTCATTATTCTTCATCAACCATAAAAACCTTTTGATTGAGCGCTTTTTTTTCTCATTACGTATTTATATTTTAAAACGAATTTTTGGTAACATCAAACACATTGCTATATCTAAAATACATGCGACAACAATAATTAATTTAAGACATCGACTGAGGGTGCTTGATGGAATTTCAATATCAAATTTGGATTATTGAGATTCTGTACACTTCCATGTATTTTAAAAAAATACACGGAAATGTACAAAATCTAAATAATCCAAATTTTTTAAACAATAATTAAGCTATATTTACAATAATCGTTGTCAGTATTCTCGAAAACGAGCGATAAATACGAATCGACGTTAATATTTCAACAAAAAAAGTCACCAATTAAAAATCACCAAAAATAAATTCATCTGAGATTAATTTACTTTGTGGACGCAGAAAAATAATAAATTAAGGCTAGCATTGCAGTTAATAGTACGAGAAACATTTATTAATGTTCGGGATCTCTTTCACGAAACAAGATAAGATGTAGTAACTAATAATTCTAATTAAGTTTCCTCGGCGCAAGCTGTCGCGATGCTATAAATTTTTGCGGTTACCCAATACCCTTCCTTAACTAGAAGATAATTTAACGCAAAATTTCACTGTTGACTAAACATTTCTTGCTTCGAATCAGGACGTAGGACTTCTTTATCTTTTCTGCTAACAATTAATAATCAAATGGAACATAGTTTTGGATATGATATCTATTGAAAACTTTTTATAATCAAACGAATTATTATTTAAAAAGCGAATATGGTAGGAGTAGGCAGTGGATAAAAAATCAACAAAAAAACGCCAATGCCATGGACCATAAATACAGATTTAATTCTGACCAAATGGAACTTAGTCCATCTCAGTTGTTCCCAAAATGGTCCCTACGGACTCCCAGGGGTCCTCGTGACTGCTGAGGGGGTCTGTGGCAAATTAAAAATAATTTGGGGGTGCGTGAACAACGTCGGGGGAGTTGTGACACATTCATGATTATCAAAGTTAAGATAAATAGCAATAAATAAATTGGTAACGATTTGTTATGTGCTGGACCTTTTTGAAAGCAGACCCACAGGAATCAGATGAATTCATGCTAATATAGAAGCAATTTATTGAATAATACACACATAAGGAGCGGAAACCATTGTTTTGACAAGAATACCACAAATTATTGTTACAAAAACAGATAACCAATTTTATATCCTGCATTATGAAAGGTCACTGTACAAATGCTGTTGCTTGCTTTCCCGTCTTCCTATTTAGTAGAACGTAGATTAAATGTAGTTATGAACCTCATCATACTTTAAATATGAAAATGTTTTAATTATATTTGATTTTTACATCACCATTTTCCATTCAAAACATCAAAACTAAGTTTATAAGTTTCATATTATGTCGTAATGGAGAGTTATTTTACTTGGGGTTCATGGTTAGGTTTTTGCTTTAAAAAGGGTACATGGTCATAATAAGTTTGGGAACCACTGGTCTATGGTAATAGAGATTTTCGTATCGCTACGCAAAAGACGAAGAGATATCGAAATAAAATGTTAAAAATAGCACTAATATAAAGTAATAAAAAGCGTCAGTAAAAAACTTTTAACGAAAACGTTATTTTTTTAATGTCAGCGTATCGTAAAATTGAAAATATTTTACGAGAAATCTGATTTAAAAACGGAATGAATACAGTGACGCTTTAAAATTACCAATACAAACACGTTAAACCTAAAATAGACGTTGCAGTTTTGAATGGCTAGCTTCATATTGCATTATTCGAGTTTGTTCGCTCCATTGACGCAGACGCTACTTGCGAAGCTTTTGTCCGTAGAGGATA
Source organism: Himalopsyche phryganea (assembly GCA_022494535.1). Lineage (NCBI taxonomy): Eukaryota > Metazoa > Arthropoda > Insecta > Trichoptera > Rhyacophilidae > Himalopsyche > Himalopsyche phryganea. The sequence goes on along the minus strand of JAGVSL010000001.1, from coordinate 5,499,735 downwards.
TCCGCTCACAGTATTTTTATATTAAAAAAAAATACGAACCGTTTCAGATTTCGAATTTGGAATTTTTCAAAATGACATAAACCGGGATAGTGAAATGAACGTACTTACGCCGGAATATCTTTTGTTATTTGAGCAATCATACTAAAAGTAACAGTTTTCCATTCGGTGTATACGTTTCGATAACGATGGAATTATGCAATCGATGTGTGAAGCTTTTCCAATAATATTCATAAAATTATATTATCCAAGAAACTTTAAAACGGAAGGTTATCTGCGTCTTTTAAAAACGTTGTTTCATTATGTTACAAACAAGACAACACACATTTAACATACCATATCGTTCGGTTTGTCTGGTGATATTTTTAAATTGTAAAAATGTTCTAGATCAGTGTTTCCAAAAAGGGGTTCCATGAAGAAGATGAAAAGATGTATGTATTTAAAGTTTGAAGTATCGTAGGTACGGTTGTATTATATCCAGAGGCGGATAAGATATGACAAAGGGATTCAAAAAGATTTGCATATACGCTACATGCTACAGACGGCAATGCCCTGTTGCAGGAATGTTTTAGTATATTTAGCGAAGATAATAAACGTTGCCGTCAGAAAAACTCAAATATAAAAAAACCAACTATATTCGCCCGGACTACGGGGTAAAAATATTCAAAATGTGTAGATATACCCTTACGAGTCAATGTTGTCAGTTATTCACCTAAATATATAATGTTCTGATAACTGATGATGTCAATTATTACAAGCTACCCTTATGACAACAGAAGATAAAACACTACTTACAAAAGCACCGAATTATGTAGATATTATACATGGCAAAGTGTAAACGCAGTCCGACGTTAAATAAACAGGTCCTAAAACTACATCCTCCGTCTGGGGAATCGTGAGTTAGAACAGCTGTCTCGGAAAATTAAGTGCATACATCATATTTTAATTTAGACATTCGAGAATTATTAATTATTATGTATACTTTAAATATGTTGTATTTACATACAATTTGTGAACAGTTGAATTTCACAAAATTAGCCTGCATACAAATGGTTTACCATAAAAAGTCCAAGAGAATTTGAATTCAAACAAGCCTAGTCAAGATTTCAAATTGCGTAAAAATATCGGTGTAGTTATTTGTATTGGGATTATCCGATGTATAAAAATCTTTCGTTCAGTATAAAACCATCGTCAGGACTACATTAATGCAGATTTTTAGGTGTCTATATATATATAAATGACATAGGAACGATATATCAATTTTAATCCCAATTATTCGAACACATTGAATACAATATATATATTTTTTTTTTGTGTTATTATGTATAGATAAATATTAAGGACATATTTATTTAAAGACCAGTCTGAACTTTTGTTTATAAACTTTGCTTGTATCACGAGCTTTTCCTGTAACTTCTAAGGTCTATTGCAGTAGATGTGTGAAATATTTTTAATAGTACACAGGTAATCTTTAATAAAAGCTTCAATTGTCAGTATCCAAGTTATTCCCGGGAATATATCAATGGCCTAGTTTTATAATGATACAACTAGAAATTGGTAGTTTTGAGATATGGCCGATTAAAGTTTTGACTCGTAAAAAACGATGGCTTATTATTTGTATTACTTTTTTATTCAAATAGGTGTTCAATAGTTTATAGTTTTAGGACTAAAGGTTGTTTCTTTATAGAACGCCACGATTCACCAAAATATATTTCCACAATACGATATTTCGATATGTATATATATATATATATATATATATGGAACTGAGAAATTATTAAATTTTTCTGATTTCCATAAGCAAATATTTGCCTTTTGAGAGAAAACCTGTACATTTTACAAGCTGTACTTATGCGGAACTAAAAAAGAGTGGTGTTCGAATATAATGGCTTACTTAACTCAAAACATCAAATTTTTGATTTATCGTCCTATGGAACCGAGCCATCGATATTAATACATTTTACACTGCTTTATAAATTGATATCACTTACAATAGGAAAAATAACAATGACAAAACAATTGCATTAGTCGAAGTTACAAATTATATATTATACTGTGAGGCATCAGGCCAATGCACAGTTTTTAGTCGAAATAAAGCCTCAGTTGTCATGGAAATAATCATGTCTATCTTTCACAACGCTACATAGCTTCAGCATATGAATTCACAAATGGAAACGAATAGTTAAGTGCATGGGAACGTTTACTAAACTTCGCAATACTACTAAAACACTCGACCTATATAAATAATGGCCTGCGTTGAAAGAACTCATACCGAACAGAAACGAATGCAGGTTAAGCACATCTTACAAAGCATTGAGGAGACCTTTAATTTTATTTAGACCATGCTATCTCTTAAGTATGGAACATATTAACTCCTAGTGTATGGTATTGCAATTGGTAGTTTTCAGACAAGTGTTAATGAGCTCAAGTTTCCTTATTCAGGTCAAGATTATAGTGGATCTGGAATGAATAAACATAGTCTTCGCGCAAAAAGCGCAATCCCAAATGAAAAATTGGTGTGTTTAAGCGGATGATAAATCAATGAGATGAGATGATCTGCAGAAAGATCAAAAAACAGGGATGACAATTCAAGGGTCACGCTTTTTTGATATTTTACAAACCTGCACGAAAGGGTGTGAAGAAAAAATATATTGAATGAAGTGATCAGCTATAGATAGGGATTTCAACTCGAAATTTGAATATTTAATATTCGAATATATTCGGTCCTTTTTTAACTATTCAATATTCGAATATTTGGGCAGCTATTTTAATAATAATAATTGTTAATGAAATATTTTACAAAATCGACGAAAGATCACATCACAATTTCTACTGATTTCAAAGACAATAACGAATATTCCAGGTCGTTGTTATTTTTGCCTTCATACAACTCGGGCGCTTTCAATATCTGATGTTAATACTTGAGTTTGACGAATGACTCGGGGCTAAAAACCACTTTAAACATTCCGTAACTTCAGTAATTGAAGAACACTGTATGGTAATCCGACGCAGCCGCAATTTTTAAATATTGTAATACAATGGAACGGTATTGGTATGTGTATTTATATAATGTTAGGTATATTTTTCGTATTTTCATACTTCAGAAACTAATCGAATATTTGAATATATTCAAATAGTTTGAGTTTTACTATTCGATATTCGAATAGTTGATAATGACGAATAGTTGGAATCCTTAGCTATAAGGCGCTAATAAGTCAGACACCGTCAGGAGACAAGTGGCGTGTTCCAAAATGGTCATTTGGTTTACAAATTAAACAACTTTTATACCGAATAAACGATAATTGGAGGAAAAAAGTAAAATCTCAATCCCTAGTCGGCATTACATGTGAAAATATTTCAGAATGATTTTCAATATTAAAAGAAGTGTCTTAACATATCGAGAAGGCGAAATATTATTTATTAATAACAATATTGTCGTTATGACAAAAGAAAAATCCTTAAAACAAAACTTAAGTACTTAACTTCCCCGAAAGGAAATAAGGCGATTAGTTATTAACTAAATACATCGGATGTACAAAAATAAGGAACGCCTGTCCCAAGGCTGAAATTTATTCCACAAGACAGGTTCGCGATTATATAATTCCACAATATCCGGAGTTGGCTGGCGCAAAACAATCAGCAGCGATAATAACTTTTTGCAAGTACACAAAAGAACCGAGTACGTATATTTTGATAGTTACCGAGAAGCAACATGCCGCAGTTTTATATATCGATATAAAAGACGAAACAGAATCGTGCATTCTCAAAACGAAATTTTGTTTTAATTATTGAATTCAAATATTGCTGGTTCTTGACTCGACTAAAGTCGCCATTGAGAAGAAGATAATAACATTCAATAAACCGGTGCATATTATTTTTACCCAAAAAAACTGATGATTGAAAATTCGGTCATTTAGCCACCACTGAAGCCTGCGATATTATATAACTACAATTTGTATGAATTAGAGAAATAATGTAATTATTTTTTTAACTCATTTTTCTCACATGATTGACTTTTAACGTGGTTTAATTTTTGATTTCAGATTAGTAGTTGTTGATTAAATTACAAATATCTGTAAATTCTTATCTACAAGACCTATGTCTTGAAACAATTGTTTGATATAACTTGTAATTATTAACATTTCACTTTTTATAATTGGCCTTGTATCATTTATATTTTTTCATTTGATTTGAAAATGTGGAAGTAATACAAAACATATAATGTTTTATTTTTAAAATACAATTCACAATGCCAAATCCGTATAATTACGGAAATTAAGTGTGTGTTAGCAAGTGAAAAGCTATGATAGTTTGCCAACTAAGAAAAGAAATCGCTCCCGCCGCCGACTTTCATTTGGATTACTTTCTTTCGAAAAAAAAAGCTGAACTTTTAAATAGTGACAGTGGACGAAAAGTTTTCCGTTCGCACACAAAGTTGCGGGTCCGATTTTTTAGTAAAAACAGACCCTCGTTACTCACTGAGATAAATAAACCAGTGGCATGGTGTTATACCACCTGGGTATTTAATATCAGAGAAATGGTTCTCAGCAAACTGTAACTCCGAAAACCCAGCGTGAAATTGATGGGAAAAATGTGTAACGTACATAAAAAAGTTTCTGTAATTAATAAAATTCATCTCTCTTGGATTAGTTATTCCATAAAATTTTACATTTATATACAAAAAAAACTCTAATGCAGTGGACAATTCGAGAAAAACATAAAATTGACTGCAAAGTTGTCAATATTTGAATGTTGGATTTTACCGATTGCAAAAATAATCGCTTCAGAGATTTTTTTAAATTATTACTGGAAATTCACTTTTCTTAAACTAAACATCGATTGAAAACATTATTCGAAGAAGCATTTTATTATAAGTAGAATAATGTATTGTAATTTTTGACAAATTCGCTCATCCAGTATTAGAGAAGTATCTAAAACGTGTCAGCTCCGTGGTCTACGTTGTTGACTTCGATTACAAAACTACCGATTAGAATCCAAATACGGAGAGTTTCATTACTTGTTTTTACAATCGATTTGAATGCAACGAATGTTTGTATTGTCTAAAAATTCTCTCAAAAGCGAGAGCTATTACCTATCCACTAGTGCTGACCTATTCATAAATGTCTATCACTACTCTCTGCGGAAAAAAGGCGTTGAACAACTGAGTAACAAGCACTTCTTGAAGGAAAGCTTCTGTTGAGACACATTGCGAAAGGACATAGTTAACAAAGACTAAAACCACAAAACTGCTAAATACTATAGCATCTATATAAACAAATTATGCTTTTAAAATGAATCGACAGATGATGATAACAAATACTTGATGAAAATAAAAATATCTCATAAGACGATGAATACTTTTATGGAAAATCTAAAAGAATAAATGTTCGTCTTCACTGAACCAAATCTTAACAAAGGAAGCGAGCGGCGGCTGTCTTCTATCAAGTCAAAATAATATTTCTAAATGTAAATATTTTGGCAAAATAATTCAAGAGATATTTCAAACTTAATTACTGCGGGTAGCAGAAGGCGTTGCGCTAAAAATAAGTAAATAAAATAATATGTCGTTTAATGCGAAGTAGCATAAATAATTCGAATAACAAAACGATACAGCGAAATTGGCGTGTCAACATACAATAAAGCTACTCTAACTGACGTAAAAATACGCATAATGTGATTATTTCGGACGTTTCGAATAAACAAGATTTAGATGTTTAGCTATACATAAAAAAACGTTGACATGGAAATGGAGCGCGCCCGCCCGGGATGAGTAAACGGAGAAAAGTCAACGTGAGTTTTGTTAGCCCGCTTCGCGGTTTGCCAATACACATTCCCTACTAACTGCGATATCATTATGTTGGAAGTAAGACACGCTGATACTATTTCTGCATGATTCATAATATTTATTGGCGCGCTTCTCAAACGTATGCGAAATGCTATGTGAACATACGTGCCTTAGTTGTGAGCTGTCAAAATGAAGAATGATAAAAAAATAAATAATGAGGTTTTTTAAATCTAGTGTGGGAATAATAAAACTTTTTTCAATTAGGTGTTATTTTATTATCATGATAAAATAAGGTGATAAAATAAATGACAACAAACCAAAGCAACAGTCACGGTTTAACTGCCAAAACTACTGAATTACACTTATTCCAATATTAATAATAATCCATGCAAAATTTATTCTACGAAAAAAAAACCACTTAAAACATGTACAGTAGACCCCCCGATAACACGATTGCGGAAAACTTCGTTTTGCATTCAAATTTGCAACTGCTCCTTGATTACAGGTTAAAATACTCCTGTGGCGCATGCGTATGCTCTGATTTTGTATAAATATGGTAGCCCAATAGCCCAATCCGACATAGCTCGCCCTCTATCAACCGTGTTATCGGAGAGTCTACTGTACATCCTTAATGAATTATTAACCAAACTATTCAGATGCATTATAATGTTTCGAAAATCCTTTAAAAGAGGAATACAGAATTAACCAAGTCAAATCTGAAGAATTCTGCTATTTTGATAGATGACGACTCTTAAAAGAATATTGAAAAATAATTAACAATAAATCGAAATTAAGTTTTCGAAAAAAATGTACGATAAATAATAACATGAAGTGAAAATGGTTGACGAACAATAAACAGAGCGAAGAAAATATTGAGAACGCCGTCGCACCACATTCCGCTGTATTAGCCCGTTACCGCGACGCATAATATTTACGGCTAAGGCGTCGGCGTCCATCGAAAGCACAACTCACTGTGATTTTAGGCAGCGGAACTTTTCTGTCGAAAGATCAACCGCGTAAAGTGCTCATGCGAAATTCGCTACGCCTCTGAAAAGGGACAGACAAGGGTAACATTATCGATTTGCAGTGCCGAATTCTGATTTTTTCGCGTGAAAAAATCATTCATCATTTGGATCAGGAAACTATTAATATTATTTATAGCCATACATCATTCCGGCCAACGTCTAGGAAAGGATATACATCCCGTGAAAAAGGCACAATGTATTATATATTCCCTAGTGTTTATTATATTTCATGCAGGTTATATGTTGCATTATAGAGTGAATCTACTAAATTATTTATAACACATAAGTAGGTATTTATAAGACATTTGTCTTTACAATTATTTCAATAAAACTTAAAATGCAACATCGGTCCTCTCCGATACAATTTGTGTGAGATAAACATGATTACGTGATTTTCCCGTGATATTTTTGTATTCTGCTAGAATACAGTATTAAAATAATAAACAAAAGATAATTATATTAATAATAATATTATACAATTCTACCTTAAATAAGCTTATTCTAGGAATATATCATTGCTAATCTACACTGAATTCTTGCGTAGTATTCTTGATGCGCTACTGCTGAATCCTTTTGTAACTTTAATGTAAAACATCCGAAAACACACATTATCTGTTCTTTGGAATGACAAGCCGTATGATTATAAAACAAGCAAATAAAACCTAATATATACAGATACAATATCCAAAGAACAATAGAAAACGAGGGCCAAAATTGTGTGAAAGATTCAAGACAAAATAATTTGTTTTTATTGTTGTTTTTTTTAAGAAGATTTCAGCCATTTTAAAGACCAAATAATTGAAAATTAACGTGATTTTTATGTTCGTATAGTTTATAAAATATTTTTTTGTTTTGACTTCCAAGACTTAGAATCATGTCATTAAATATGTTTTTGTTTGTTTTATCAGTTCGTTAGTTGTTAACCGTAAGATAATGGGTAAGGAAACTGTATTACTAGGCTTACAGCCTTTCTGGATGCCATACAAAGGATTGTGATATTTAAAAGCTAGGTTTTGATAAGGCGATTAGGCCTTAAGCTCTTAACGTTGTTTAAGTTTAATTAACTCGCTTGCCACTACAAGCCACTTATTTATCGATGACGAATGATGAGAAGAACATATTTTATGAAATAAGACGTATCGTGGGGTAAATTTGACTAAGCAAAATAATACAATTAAATATTGACATAATCTATTAATTAGCGTACTAATTTTGAGACATTTCTTCTTGCAATTTTTCAATCCACAAACTAGTTAATTAAAAAAGGAGAAATAATCTTTCGTTTTAATTTATTCGATTCCATTATTAGAAAACAAGCATACACTATCCATAATATCTATCATATTTGAATGTTAATTCACAGTTTGCATACATACTTGATTATTATTGTATGTCGATTGGGTATTATACACCACATACATCTTTGGCAACAATAATTCAATCATATTATCACGTATTATATCTTAAGTATCAAATCATATGAACTAATTGTTATCAAAAGCCTGTTTAATCTACACTATAAAGTTTGATAATTTGATTTCACCAGTATAATAATATCTCTATAAATGCCTACGTTGGAAAGACAAAGGAATGTGTAATTAATAATTTTCCATGATAGAACTTTCCAGTTGTATATAACAACAGAATAACCAAATTATTGAAGAACAAATCTCGACTTTCAAAAACAGTCATATTAAATGTGACAGCAGTATACAACGTTACTCGATCTTTTGTGTGGGTTAAATTGTATTTACAATCACTCTCATCCTTCACATCAGTGTAATATAGAGTTATACATTTTCGTCGAAGTATGTTTTATGCCGCAAATACGTCATTTAAAGTGTACGCTATCTTAAAAGACGAGACAGGTTGATTAATTCCCTTAGAAGAATAAAGACATGTATATCCCAGTGCCATAATCAGATACATATTACAAATGTTTCCAATGATATCCGTTCTTCTAACTGAATTGATTGTAGATATACTCTAATTACAAAAATATTTACTTTCAATTCGTAACGATAACTAAACTTAATTATTTCATCTCCAAAAACTCTGTCTACGCTGATTTATTGCTGCTTATATTTAAATACATTAGAAATTCTGTGACATATAATTATTTATTGAAGTGTAATTTAAATATATATTTTATTACAGATACTATTGACATAATTTCTCGTGCATGTAATTTAAGAGGTACTTATTTATTTACCTTGCATGAGATATTGTCGATTCTTCAATGAACTCTTTTTGTATCGATAATTTATTTGTTTTCGTACAATTCCTTTCTCTGATATTACTAAGAATGTTACAACGCTATCCTGTAAATAAATGCTTTTTGAGGTTTCAATATTGATCATCGACTATTTGTTTCATTACATTTGAAGAAAACTATCACCGAACAGAGTACCGTTTTGTTTAATTGATTTTCCCGGTTATTTAAAAAAAATCATGAAATAAATTATTTGATAAACATTAATATTCGTTGTTGAAAACACACTCAATTAACTTTCTGTTTATGTGCAATATTCTTTCCTTTGAGATTTCCAATTGGAATTTCAGAAAAAAGGTTATTGTTTCTGCCAGTGTGATTTCTCACGGGCATCTTGCCACGTTGAAGTAAGTGTTTCGACTTGATAGCAAATTTTCCTTGGTGAAAAGTGATTCGGTCTGACGCGAAATTGCCAAGCGTTCGACGCCACGCAAAAACATGTTTCGCCGCGTCATATTGAGGATACGTCAAAAAACGTCAGATACGAAAATAAAACATTGAGTTGAGTCAGAAGAGTAATAAAAGCAAATATCATATACGTCGACTTGAAACAGTCGCTTTCAATAGCGAGACGTTAGATAGCATTATTTTTGTAGCCATTTCAATCAAAATCTCGGTTGCGTGTAAACCAAAAAACTTATAACCACGCATGTAAAAACTAGTTTATAGAGAGACAAAAACATATTTGGTTTTCTAAAATAAAGATAACTTGCATAGTTATACTTAAAGGTAACAAACACTAAATTGAAGTTAGTGAAAAATGAATAGATATTTAATTTGGATTATTGAGATTTTGTACACTTCAATGTATTTTGTCACTAACGACACGGGTTTCGCATTTCGGCATCTTCAGGCATTCGAGCTCACGAATGGACTCGAACTGACAGACAGTAAACAGTGTCTAACGTTTATATAGAAGATACAAATACGACAAATATTATTTACGAGGTAAGATATTATACGTCTGAGAGCCACACCGATACCTGAGTTAACATTTCGAGAATTGCCTTAATCCTTATTTTGTAAACAACAAATTAGCAGAGTGGCGAATTGCCGCTTTCCAGTCGATGTCTTAAATTATAAAGAATAGATATTTGTATGTTAGTTAAGTTATACATGGCAACAACTGAATATAAAGAGAGCATATTTGATATTAAGTAGTCAATAGAAAATAATTTTTTTTTCTCTAATATTGCAGGAAACGTTATAATACTCTTTTTATGATACTACGAATAATTTTCCAATTTCACAAATAAAATCATTTGACTTAATTTTCAATCGTAATGGGAATATTTTGTAATAAAACGAATGTTCTACATTATAAAATATAACAATTGAAGATTAAAGAGAAGAGGTGGCATATTTACGGAATAAAGATGCATACAACTATAGAGAACTAAATTTGTCTTTATGGGTAAATTATTCATGCCGCGATATCCGAAAGTATCATTGTAAAATATGCTTTACTCGGTGGTTAAAATTTATTACAAGAACCCCAGCCGCACATTTCTGCCGCACAAAATAGCCCCTAACATTAAATCTGAACCTTTTGTGTAGCAGTGCAAAAAGACCACTGGCAAAAATGTCCGCAACTATTAGAATGACTAACGTCCAAAGTATTCAAATTCCGTCGGAGCACTTTCGTCTGCCGCCCTCGCATGGGATGGCAACTATGAAAATAATTTAAAAATATTTTTCGAGTGGCACGCTCGCCTGTGCCACGGCCGCCGGACGTCAAAAGCTGCGAATGCTCGGCATTCCCGTCTCGTAGGAAGAAACCGGCGGCATTTCGCAATGTTACCAACTTCGGGCGAAGGATTTTCCAGGCGTCCGCCGCAAGGTGAAAACCACCGGACAAGTAAAGACTGGAATCCTCACAACAACCGGTAACACGTTGCTCAAAATTTTAACTAATACAACGAGTTAACCAATATTATTTCACGTTTGCCCAATGTTCAAAAGTTCATTAAGGAGCAATCGAAATAATATGACAGTGAAAACTTTGGAGTGCCTAGATACTTGACAGATATTTCTGACTGGTAAAACTGTAGCAGAAGTCTTGGATGTATGGGTTAGACATACTGTTATGGCAACATATTTACCATCAGCATTAATGAAATTGAAATTATTTAATTATAATTTAATAATAATGCGTATCAGCAACGCGTACTTCATTTATTATAATTATTTGTATTTTATTATCCATATTACTATCTAATATAAATTGAAATTTAAAAATACAACACAGGATTTGAATAATTATCTATTAACGGTTGATGAATTTAGATTTGATATTGAATAAATCGTGAAAAGTTTACTTTCATGTGATGTAACATTAACAACCATATAAATGTTGTTAATAACATAAAACACATGGTGTTACATTGAGCTTAACGATTGTGTAACGTCACGTGCAGAAATAATTCAACATGAATTCTTTATATTGAAATCGTTTTTACATAAAACGTAATTTGAATATCAATACCCATAAAAAAGGGAACTCCTAACGTGAAAATAAAAACTAACTCCGTCAAGCTGAAAGCAAAATTCAAGCATCTGACACTTTTCCTTTCTTTTCTGTAAGCAAATAAATTTCCTTCGATGCGTCATTGATTACGCCGAGATCGCAATTTACGAGTAGTGTAGGCTCGACGATTTATATACTAGGTAGTTAAATTCTGCATCAAGTCATGTTATATCACTCCCATATTAAGATTCCACTCTTTCTTTGTTCCGCGGAAGGCTCGGGAGATGGAGCCTCGCCCGTGTTGAATTACGAGGCGGGGGAGGACGTGACCGGCGGAAGACGTGACCGGTATCCAAATGGCCACACTCCTCGGGGAAATTCTCGGACATATTTGAGCAACGTTAAAGATCTGCGACATGAACGAAAAAATACGTAGGTCGCGGAATATGACACCGCAATGTCAAACTTCGCCACGCATTAAGTATGAGCCGTTTTGAACTTGCATTTTCAATAGAGGATATGAATAATTTCATCCCCAATACTTTTTATAAAATACAATAAATATTACGAGTAAAAATATTCAGAAAGATTAAGGAACTTTGGCTGCAAGATTTTCAAGAAACAAACTATTTTTTTTTAAGCATTAAGATTGGACTAAGTACGTATTTTTTAAGTTGGTAAAAACTTAAATAATAGTTATGTATCAAATAAGTAATAATCAGCAATATAAAAGTAAGAATCATTTCATTGAATTATTTTCTGTGCAAAAAAGTGAACGCTTTTCATTTTAGAATTGTAGTGCTGAAACTACGAAACGTAATATTTAGCGATATTGAAAGACTTTATAGGCAGGGTTTGTGATAGCTTAAAGAGTGCATACAATGAAAATAAACATTAAGTCAGCCGTTCATTAGTTTTTATTCAACGTGACATCGCTAACAAGATCATAGATAGAACCGGGATCAAAATGGCATTTGTCAGTTTTTTGTCAGACAAAAACATGTAAATTTGAAGGAAACAAATGTTTTCAAATCATTTCCCGCCTTTTTAGTCAATTTAAGATGAAAAATTGAAGTCTATTTTTATAAGAATAATTCAAACATCACGCTTCTAACATAATTTACGTAAATCAAATGTGCTCAAAGTGTTCTGGCGGCGCCGCTCGAACAAAAGAAAAACACACCCAAAAAAGTTGAGTCGGGCGTAATCTTTATAGAGAGCTTTCAAAAATCGGTGGGCCAATAACGAGATTGTGTAGTGCCGACATCTGGCCTGGAATAAAAACCAAAAGTATAGCCAGGCAATAAAGCTTATATTGTCAAGCGTTAAATCCCATAGCAGTATGGATGGTTATATTTAACGATACACTCGACCTCCTTCGCGAAAGCTTCCAGACCGTCGTCATGAATATATATTAAAAACAACAACTTACTACACGAAAAAAGCAAAGTCACTTTATTGAAAAATATAAAAGAGAACACACCGATAAAAGTGTTCTCATGCGCCGACTACTAACCGCAACAATCTCGAGAAATAACCATTTTTATTCCGAGGAGACGAATGAAAGTTTTTGCAAGCTTTTATGGCGTGAAAGCCAGGACACTCCGAATGTCGATAGGAAAAAGTCAAAACGTACGTGCTATTTTTATAAATGGAGATGGAGTCTTCTGTTTTCGCAGAATTCATCAATAATTACACGGGCATTAATTTTGAAACACATAATATAAATTACTTTTAAGGAGTTAACTGTCAGTTCTTGGTGGAAAGACATTATATTTTAAAAAATAATATAAACTAAAATATTATATGTATACTGTTAAAAACTCTAAATCATTTTAAACATTTCCGATTGCTATGAAATAAATAAAAATAAAGTATTCATTCGCTTCAAATGAGATACTTCAAAATGCTTTCAATTACATACATTTTAGGGCAATCTTTTCCAACTTAGAGATATTATTTTGCTATAGTATAATAGGCTCGAATTTTTTACAACTCCATAATAAATATATAAAAATAATTATCAAACTATCAAAATCTACTACAGATCATATTAAAAACACGCAGGTGAAAACTACAGCCATGATAAAAAATATACATATAAGAACGTATTAAGAAACCGTATGATTTATTTAAATTTAAATAGTATACACGATCATAACTAAAAGCATATTATATTGACTATTAAAGTTCTAAAACAGTGGGAATCAAACAAACTTTCCCGAAAGAGATGAATGATAAAATCACTATTGTCGACTAATCATTGTATCTATGATCTCTTCAGGATTCGTTATAAAAAGCCACAGACGTTGGGTAGAAATTTCTGAATCGATTTAAATTTCGATGTATTCAATTATTTATTCGGGGATTCGAACGGAACGAACCTAGAGCGTTAGGACTTCAATACAAAGTTAAACACTAATCCAGAGCGGCACATGTTTCGCTTCTTTGGGAAGCATATTCATAATGACTGCCTTAATGTTAAATTAAAAAAAAATTAAGCAAATTTAATTATAATTAAGTGCGCAAAAAATATAAAAGTGACAAAGGGTTTTTTGTTATTTGGATAGCCGTCAGAATCGCATTGAAGACAATCATGCAAGTAGCACATTCTGAATAGATTCAATCTTTTGTAATTTGAATTAATATGTACACCCGAACAGGGGCGAATTGACATTATTACTCCGGGCCCTCGCAAGGGGCTCCGCACTCCGTCGGGCGGCCGTTCCCATTCGACCGCGGAGGCAGTTGAATATACGTTAGACATTTTCATTTATGTCTGAGATAACCGCGATCTGAGTGAAGATAAATCACGGCCGCTGTGCTTTACCTTGTGCGGTGACAGTAACTCACCCGGGCTAACCCCACCTCCAATGGGTGGGGGAGGGACATCGCTGATCCAAAGCCAACCCGCCCTGAAGAATTTATATTAAGACACAGTGGTCATACTATAAAAAGGATATAATTGAACATATCATTGCTTATTTAATTTAAAGAAAATTGTAGTTTTTTGTAACCAGGTTTCCATATGAACGAATGGAGCTTATCTTAACAGGGGGTCTTCTACGTGTATCTACTAAGTAATTGCTTGTTACTCAGTCGCTAGACGTGTCTTGTTTTCGGATAATTTTGGTAATTTTATTGCATTATTTGTATTAGTAACTATGTATGAAGTACGAACCAAACACGACCTTCAATAACAGTTTCAACTGTCAGTTCAAGTTCATTTGTGTGCTCTAATGCTTGAAGATGCCGAAAGGCGAAACCCGGGTCGTCAGTGACGAAATACATGAAAATGAACAAAATCTCAACAATTCAAATTTGATATTGAAATTCCATCAAATACCCTCAGTCGATATCTTAAATTAATTATTGATTATCGCTGTTTCATAGTCGCATGACACCCATGGTTAAATTTCTATGAGATTTAAGATAACCATAACGGTGTAAATAGAAATCGGATGGCTATAATAAAGGAGACGGCAAAATTGATTGAAATCAATATGGGGCAGCATGTCCAGACAAGTCAGAAGACGTCACTGTCTGACTGTTTCAAAAGTTGAGGGCATTCTGGATTATGTACAAGGCAAAGTAACCCTTCTACGGCGCAAAGACAAATGATGCTATTATCGTATGTTATCTTTTTTGGCGAAAAAAAAACACATCCGACAAGAAGATAAACGCCGAGTGTACCCACTCCAAATGGTAGTATGTGAAAAATTGTAATCTCGACATAGAAAATTACAAATGAGATAAGATACTTCCTACATTAGAAGTGATACAACATAAAGTATACACGAAAAGTTTTGAAATTGCCAACAATAATTATAACTTACTCAAAAAGATTGTATAGAAAATGATGAACAACTCAACCACAGTAATATTATACAAAAAAAACACGAATTTTATGACAGCAATTAGTAAAGAAAGATTTTCTTGACAGTGTGACCAAAAAACTTTTCCGAGGAAATTTGCAGAAACTATAAGATATAAGAAGTAAATTTAAAAATACTAGAGAACTTCGAAAGTAACCAGTGGAAAAAAATATCAATTTCACATTTTACTAAAAAAAAAAATTTATGATTTTCAGGTATTAAAATTATGAAATATAGAAATATAAACTGTTTCTGTCAATAAATTGATTGATTTTGTTAGGTCTGTCGAAAAAGACATACCTTAAAGATAATCGTTAGATAATATACTAATTTCATTCTAAAAAAATCAGACATTGTGAGCTCGATTAGACTCGTGCTACAATTTCACTTCGATCATAAATTAAGAACGATTTCTTGATTTCGAATCTTACAACAAAAATTGAATACCTGTTCTTCTGCGATACCCAGGTGGCAGGAAAGCTGGCGGAGGTGTGATAGGGGGCGCCGGCGGGGGCCAAGAGGGCACCACATCCGGAGGCCCTCCCGCCAATTCCAAGACCTGTTTGTCGCAGCGGCGTCTTCTGCCACGTCCTCCGGGCGTCAAAGTCTTCATCGTCGCGAGAAAACCGACGCCGCTCATTATAATCGCACGCTGCCGCGCGCGGCCACACACCAGGCGTCTATGCGACGAATTGATACACACTCGATGTCTAATTTACAAACGAGACTCGGCCCTCGACGCTCGCCAGCAAGCGCCTTAGAAATTGCCGACGGAAGACATTCTGATATAATTATGGACGATATCGTTGTTTTATTATCTCAGCCACCTCCTGGTTTCTAAATATGCTTATATTTTCCAAGAATTTTATTCGATATTGATATTATAACGATGCTTGCGAGGAAGACAGGTATCGCTGTGTGATGATTACTAAACTAATAAAGCATAAGTTCTTTCAACAGTATAGTATAATAATGATTTATTTAAATAAAATACTCTGCTTTGTCCTCTCCGATCCAAGAATAAATGTAGGCCCTAAAATTATCATGTTAAATTTCAGTCACTGTATACACATTGATATACAGTGTATATATCAATATGCTATAAAAATGAAAGATGTCGAAAGAAAATGCCAGTAAACGGATGTGGAAAATAATACGAAATATGATTGGCGGTGATTTCTCAGGGGATGCGGTATTCAAGCCAAATATTCTCATATATCCAAAAACCCAAATCGAAAAATACTCATATTATATTAAATCATTCCATGGATAAAGATCACAGTATATTACCCAGTTGTGGGCAGCTTAATATTCTATCGTAAGAAGTCATACAGGCTTGACATAATGTATCTATCAAAGAGAAATAAAACTAAAATCTACTGGTAGGAGTAAAACAATACCTAAATTTAACAAGGAGAGCCAATAAATCTTAAATGTGGTTGGTTATTGATGTTCAAAACATATTAATAATGTCGAGTACATGTCTTCATCAAAAATAAATTTCTCTCTGATGAAAGCTGCTAGGGCATCTTCAAATGTGTTCTATATGAGATAAATTATAAACTACCGAGTATTTACTAAGATGAAAGGAGATCAAAGTACCCAAAGGTAAGACCTTTTCGCTACCGTACAACTTCGTTGTAAAACCGTACAACTTCTAATCACTATCCAGTTAATTTGAGGAGAATTTTGTACTGGCGTGCCGATTTTGTGAACAATCCTTTTGTGCTTACTCAACTATGACCACAATCAGGGTACCTATGTAGTATAGTATCAGGTTTAATACGTCATAAAAAGCTTTTTCAATAAACAAGATCATATAATATTCCAGCGGAATAATAGAAACTCTGCTATTTCCCGTATGCGTGTTGCGACAATGGAAAATCAAGTTTGTGGTCTAGCCAAATACATTTTTTAATTCGTTAAATGCGAAAAAGAGAAAATGGCCGATAACTCGATTAAGTAACTCGATTATAAAAACCGGGAGAAGCGAGGGCGATTAGCTAACCACTAAAGCTGTCCTAGTTCTATTCTTCTATCTCTACTCTCTTCGAAAAATAGAGGCTAAGCAACTGAGTATTAAGCAGTTCTCGTACAAAAATTTGTTTTGAGATACCTCTATTAGAAGTCCATATGCTCCAGATTAAATTTTTAAAAAAAAGTAACGGAATTCAAAAAAATCTATTTTCATTGTATTTACATGAGATGATTTTGAACGTTCATATTAATTTTATACCCTTATCAAAGCTGTAACATACAACATCAATGTGCTGGGTGAATATTACCCAATCATAATTTTTCCTATCTTTGTGATTAAAATAAAACATTTTTAGTTTACGAAAGTCTCTTTTGTGACATAGTACTAACATAGTACTTTATTGGCATCAGAACCATAGAACATTATTATGGTTCATGTAAGCTTACCGCTCACATAAAAAAAACCGTAAAAACAATTATGCGTCTTCATCCAAATTTATTATTTTTTTAACTAGATTTCTAACGTTTTTCACTTATGTGGTTAAAATGAATGAGTTTATTCAGTTTTTAAACGAAATAATACTTACTACCCGAGGTGTCAACTCACATTTACTTAAAACTTTATACAATAATAATAAGAAGGTAGATTAGCCAAGTCCACCTGCCCGATCACAAAACTCTATTCGTTTCGCTGTGAATTATGTGCCTTATTAAATTAAATCTCTCCCCATTGTTCATTTTAGTTTCCCTATCTCTATGGGCAGGTTTGTAAAATGTATTCCTGTGCGCAGCCACGCAAATAAATATCCACTGTAATTTTTTATTTCGCAGAACAATGGCTGTGGGCACGAAGGTTTAGTTTATCTACATAAATTATGAAAATACAGCCATGTGATTTTACAAAATTATACCCACTTTACATTACAATTGAAAGTAAAAAGATACAAAACGATACAACAGTGATATCAGTGTCTATATATAATCCAAGTTTTATGTTTCGATAAGAATAAAACGTAATTGAAATAGATTATGTGATAATAAATAAAGTCAAAACATTTTACAAATCAATACAAGTCTGAAATAATTTACAAATGTTATCTCAAGATAATGCATAATATCAAATTTGAAATTTTAATCAAAGGTTCTGTAAAATAATTTTGGTATACTGTGGTCAAAATACATTTCTTTTGAATAATCAACAGAAAATTCCTGAAACCATAAAAAAAGAATTGAACAATGCAGACAAATATTTTCTGTGAAAATCATTGTTTAAAATATTGATCGATTCAATTTGAAAATAATTCGCATTCGAAATTGTGGAAATAAACAAAAAAAAAAACGCTGCATTTTGTTTGCCCTCTAAAACGAACAAGCCGTCGACTGTGACAGTCAGTGCTAGGGCGTCGTCCAGCATTGAAAATGACATAAGCCAAACAAAGAAAACCCGAAGAAGCGAAAAAATGGTCAATATTTATCTACAAAACTTAAAATAAAAAAATGATTCAACAGTTTGTTTAGTGGAAAAAAAACTATGTGGGCACATTATTTTTTGAAGTATGGCCACACTGTGCCGCCAAGGTCACTGTCATTCATAAACTACGTGCTATAAAAAAGTTAATCGGAAATGGGAAAAAAAAGCTGCAGAGCTTTATTTCAGACATCTGTCCAGCGGGAACTTGGCAACACTTGAGTAAACATTCCAGAGAGAAATAATTAAAAACAGTCTATATTAATAATCGCTACATAATGTAGCATTCATCAGCGTATAAACATCTTTTAAATTGATTTCAGTAAACTGGCACTTTCTAACGAATGATGCTTACAAAAAATTCTCAACGTTTAACTGAAAACATAACGAATGATAATATGAAACTAAGCTTATACTGTTTTTCTTTAAAAATCACTTGATACTAGAGTTTATGCACTTTTTAAATTCATTTTTTTTAGTTTTAAATTCGCGTAGTATTCTAGTAATATGACTATTTGCCAAAAGCCAACAAAAAAATACTTTAATTAGAATAAAATTAGTTTATTATAACTGAATATGGTAATAGTAATTAATATTTAAAAATGGGATAGAAAGCATGTTCATAAAAATATATAAAAGATTTCGCCAAATAGTCACATACCTTCTAGTTGGAAACTTTTATATTTACCTATATATATATATAAGAAAACACTGAACATATACGTTTATTTATTATTATTTAACTGTGTACTATATATATATATAATATGTTATGTTCAGTCACCAGGACCATAAAACTTCTACACCACTTCGCCGAAAGTCTTAAAGAGTGTTAAGTATGTAACAATCCCACGACCGTTCGTCGAAAAATCACACTCACACACTCGAATGAAAAATTTCGCGGATACGAATATCTCCGGCAAAAGTGCGACGAAAGTATTTAATTTGGGTAAATAACAAAAAAAAAATCAAACATCAACAAAGCGCGGCGGAATGTACCGGCGCGCATTCATCAACAACTGGCGGCGTAGCAGCGGTGACAGTAGCGTTCGCGGCGTAAATAGCGGAGACGCGCGCGTCCGAGCAGCGCGGCCCGCCGAGTTGAAGTGACGGGTCTAGGCTGCCGGCTGAGCGGCGAACCAGTGGCGGGGGACGACGCGCGGAAAGGGCGGGAAGCGGACTCTCCCGACTCGTGTGGGAGACACCGCGATTTCTCATCCACGGCATCGGAGCCGATCGCCGAATGGACCCTTTTCGCATATGAATTTTCTCGCTCCTGGAATTATCCCCGGTACGCATAAATTCCTAGTAAAATAAACTACAAAAAAAAATGTTTTATATTTTATCTTAGTGTGGCCGTTGGTAACGTCGTTAGCTACGGATGTCCCAGGTTCAATTCCCGATGCGAACAGTTTCTTAATTGATCTTTCAATCGAGTTATGAATTTCTGTTCGTAGTCTGAGTGTTTGTGATATCTAAAACTCCTTCCCACTAATCCAATCCTCAAAAAACGGGGCAGACCGATTAGCTAACCACTAGTCCTGCCCTAGCCCTATCCTTCTATCCTTATTCTACTCCCTTCGGAAAAAAGAGAGGTTGAGCAACTGAGCAATAAGGAGTTCTCATAGAAAAAAATCTGTTGTGATACCTCCATTAGGCCATATGTTCCACGTTGGGAGCGGAAATATTTTAGTACCTGACAATAATATATAATTCTATAACCCATGGAAATTTAATGACAAAACTTCACAGACCGTTATTTCAACTCCTGAAACAAGATGTATCCGATATGTTTAATAAAAATTTAAAACTTAATAATTTTTTGAGTTACATCAAAATCGCATGTAACTTTTTATTGACATACAAATGTGATTCAGCTGTTATAAATATACTAAACGGCCAACAAATTTTGTCAAAAATAAAGATTAAAAAATAGTCTTAAAATATCCATTCATTTGATAAAAACCTACAAACATTTTTAAATGCTATAACTGTATAATTTCATTAGTGTCGCAACGAATGTTCGAATGATGGTACGAAATAATAGAAGCGGTAGATTCAAATCAGACAGCCACTCCATAAACGACCAACTCAAGTCTGCTCGACTGTACGAAACGTTTAATTCGACTCCAGAATTAAGCGGTGGCGTTGCCGCAGGGTCCAAACAAGTGGCGTAGCACAATTCACGCAGATAACACGTTATTGAAATAAATGCTATTTCGCACGCAACTTTACAATGCATGTCAATTTAGTAGACCTAAGGCGACGGACACAAGAATAAACTTTAACAGCTGTTGCAGAAAAGTGAAGGACGTGTTTCGGACGGTTTTACATAGAAGTTTAGTATAGTAGTCCAAAGACCAAACAATTGAATAAGTTTGCATAATAACTGAAAAATTCAAGTTTTGGGTAATTGGGCTTTGAAGATTTTTAAAAAAGTAGCGCTGAATAGAGATAACAGTAGGTTTAAACAATTGAATATAAGTTTGATCGAAATTAAATAAAAACTATCAAAATAATGGTGTAGAAAGAACTATCAAATGACAAAAAAAATTATAGAGTTCAACGATGTGTAACAATAATTTTTTTTATCATGTCCGCTCTCAGTGTAAAGCATATCGTCGTTGTTCTGGAAGCAGTCACTAACTGAAAAATATTAGTTTTGAGTAATTGGATATTGAAGTTTGTCAAATATTTAAAATGCTATACCTTTTTCATTTTGTGAGTTAGTACAAAACTGTTTTTAAATAAAAGTATAGTTTATAAAAATAACTGTGTTCTTTCATACAGTAGAGTTCGAAATAAAGAACATTTTGGCATAACTAACTCAATTTGTCATATTTTCGATTTAGTGTTTTCTTCCAGAACAGCGACGATATGCTCTCCTAATGGAGATATCTCAACAGACGTTTTCTACGAAAACTGCTTGTTACTCAGTTGCTCAAGCTCTCATTTTTTCGAAGAGAGTACGGATATAAGGATAGGGCTTGGACAGAACTAGTAGTTAGCTAATCGCTCTTGCTATGACCCGTTTTTAGGATCAAATGGGTAGAAGAGAATTTTAAACATCAAACATTCATGCATACGAACAGAAACCCGTAACCGTGGACAACGACGTTAACCACTGCACCATCGGCTCCGTGGTGGAATGGTTAATGACTTATTAATCAAATTTGGATTATTGAGATTTTGTACACTTCCATGCAATTTTGTCACTAACGACCCGGGTCATTCGTGAGCTCGAATGCCTGAAGATGCCGAAAGGCGAAACCCGGGTCGTTAGTGACAAAATACATGGAAGTGTACAAAATCTCAATAATCCAAATTTGATATTGAAACTCCATCAAGCACCCTCAGTCGACGTCTTGACTTATTAATCCTTTCATAATAACACGTTAATTTGAAAATGTTGAAGAAAGAGATATAAATAAAGCTAATCCTGATTGTAAAAAAATGGAGTAAAATCTTCACAGTCCACGTTTCAATGAAAGTGTCTATCGATGTAAGTAGTTTATGAAGATAAATTAAACGTCACTGGCTGTAATTCAATTGTGTATTCCCAAGTCGATTTATGGGCAGGACCTGTGGATTTCTTGAATCGTACATGTTCGTTGTTCGGTTGTTAACCCTGTCCTGTTTCGATACAGTGTCTGGTCTAGACTGTTATTGCTTGCCTGCTGAGAAATAGCTGCAATTCTATCTTCGTAAAGGCAATACAATATTTCACCGTATACCTATGCATTTGGTTAATTATTTGATACTATAAAGAGTTTATTATAAGTAAAACGAATCATATGAAACGTATTATAGTAAACTGTTACTAAAGAGCCGAATGCAGTAGTCAATTGGTAAAAGCAATGGGCTTTCATTATTCAACCCCGGATACGTTCAATAATCTTATAACCGTTCACATTTATATTTTAATTCGATTCTAAAAGCATATTTTTCAACTCTTTACACGTTGGTTCCGGGGGAGGTGTTTTCGGCGTCGCAAAGTTTTTTGTATTGTTGAAGTTGTAAAACGCGTTTTTCGCGTCATTCGATATAGGTGACATTAATCGCTCATAGCTAATAATTCATGTTTGATTCATAATATTATTGAAAGAATTTGATCAGTTTATTACGAAACACCTTTAGGAGAACATCCAAACTTGTTTGCGCGTAATTGTCGATTGGTCAGTTTCATGCTATTGTTTCCATGACCTATTGGCAATTTCCTGCGAATCAGTCCCGCCGCAGCGCGTATTTTGATAATATTTCCCTCGTTGCGAATGTGTTAATACCTTTATTACCTGAAAATAGAGCAAAGACTGATTAAGTCAATGCTAAATATACGATATCTTTCACCTTTTCTGGAAAAGAAGTAAGTCAATCAATCGTCTAACCAGTCATCCTTAAATCCCTACAGCTACAATACCACTAAATAAAATCCAAATGTCGCTACGTTGGAACAAACTGCAACATATAACACCCATTAAATCTCATTTGTTGTTCGTTGTTTGTTTGATTGATTGATTGATTGATTGAGGGTTCGAAAACGTCCACAGATATTGTAAAATGTATTACGAAATGAAACTCTAACCAGCAAAGCTACAAAAATGGAATAATCATCAGAAATCGACTGCACTACAGCAATTCTACAGGCAGAATTTTTAAAAATCTTGGAAATAGTTATCATAAAACAAAGAAACAATAATCCAAATTTGATATTGAAATTCCATCAAGCACCCTCAGTCGATGTCTTAAATTATAATACATAGAAATTGTATCACATTATTATATCATTATATATCACAATTATATCACGGAAAATTTCCAATCTTCGCACAAAGTTTTATGCGAAATGGCAGGGCAGGAAGAATAATTTCTGATTCCTTCTCATAAGCGTCAAAATATACATTTAAAATTCCCGTAAAAATAATCGAATCGCGTTAAGTTTACGTTCATGAAACTTTCACAGGCGAAATGGAAAGTGAGAAATCTCCGCTAAGTAGTGAGTAGGAAAAAAAGTTTTACAGGTAACACGGTAACGAGCTGATTGGACTAAGTCTCCTTACAATTCTAGCGGGACTTGCGATAAAAGCGCTTCATTTTTTTTATTAACCAGTATAAATTGCTTTCTCTCGGGCGTTTTCTATTATCCATAACTATGGCAAATACACCTGACGTAATTTCAAGAATTTATTGACCGTCGTGACGACTTCAAACAAAGGAATTCTTACTATTATAAAATTCAAAATTCGTCACTTTGTATGTACTAATTGATTTCGTTACAACGAGTGGATCGAGTTTTGTTCTTTAAGAACCATATTCCATTCCGCATTACTATATAGTGGAAATCGATAGCGGACACTGTTTCCCATTACTTAAATAATAATCATTAAAGGCCAAGGACATTAATTATTAGGACTGATGAATTTTAAATGGAAACAACATCGAAAGTAGGAGTTTTATTGCAAACTTACCAAATTGAAAATTGGTTGTAAATACATACACAAGTGGTTGAATGTAACAGCGTGAAAGTAACATATAATATACAATGACACCTAAAAAAATATCGTTAACATATTTATGCCATCACTTTTTCTGGAAGAAACCTTTCGTTATGAAAAATCCAATCCAACGGGCATAGATAATAATATTGTTTAATAACACTAAAGTTACACAATAACTTATTTATTATGAAAAGTTAAAAGCTTTGAAAGTTTTTCCAGCCGTAGGAGTGGGTGAGGGTTATGACAAATAAAGTATTCAAAACAATTTGAATGAATAAATAACGTACGATAATGTTTTAATCTTGTATCTAAATAAAAACATTAATTAAATAAACAGACTCGGCAAGCTCTTTGAAAACTTCAATTGAAAAAATAGCGTTATGGAAAGACTATGGAATGGAGTCCCTCTTTGAGACGCCCACATCATCTGCCAGTTTTCTTTCAGGCGGAATTACAGAGCAATTAAATATGGCTAGTCAAGAGTGTAAATTTCAGCGTGGCAATTTAAAAATGGAGTTTTTTTTATAAAATACACGGAAGCCGTCCAAGGATATGTGAAACATTGGAAGGATACGAAATTAGTCATAAAATAAATCAGTTTTCAGTTCTTGAGAATATTCGCCATCAAATATAGGAAACTAAACGACTATGTTACTACTCATTAGCAAGCAACGTACAGAATCACGATAATTCTGTTTTTGCTACACTCATTAGTTAACTAACTGAAATCCAGGCCATAAAAGGTTAATCTTTGGAAGAATCAATGTATAATGTATGGAAGTGAACATTCGGGGCTTCGTATACTTATCGAGTAAGACAAAATCTCAAGCGCGTTCACCACTCGGTTACAGGACGGAAATTAAAATACATATGCACACTTAAAGTACGTGTTTCCTTAATAATACATTCCCATTTTTTACACGTTTTTTTTAAATTGTTTTTCATAAAAATATAATGATGATGGTTAACGATATAATTTACCAATATGAGAAGTACTCTGAAGAAATACAAGTACTGCCGAGCGGATTAATTTTAAATAAATAATTTATTAGTTAAAAACATTAAATAAATAGAATTTAACAAACATTGTATTTACTAAAATACATCTAAATTTAATAAGCTCTGTTAAGCATGCTTTTATAACGGCTATTTAAATATTTCTCCGAGGGATTAAACAGTTCACTGTTGTATGTTTATGAAAAAGGTACGTTAGGCCACGCAAAGTTTACAATGGACCAATTAAGTATCAAATAATTCATACCTACTTTCCAAAACATGAAAACCGATCCAATATGTAAATTCAGATTTGTATCAAGATTCACAGAATTCATTAGTGGGTGCTTGGTGGAATTAATTATTTATTTTTATTGTAAAAAGAAATGGACAATGCGTGGCATAATAATTGCTAATGCCAATGCGCCATGCGTTTAGTTTTTATAATGTAAACAGTACATGGAATAAAAAAATACATACACACAAAGTTCGTTGCTGAATATGTCCACCTCTCTAGGCAATACATTAATCAGCTAAACAACTCTTGCAACTTGTATCTTATTAAAAAACAATATTCATCAATGCTTAGAAAAACTTTTAGTAAGATAACATTTTAAATAAACTAAATACTGGAAGTTTTGAAATAATGTTGCGACACTGATTGTATTTATATTTTATGTTAGTATAAAGAGGAACTCAAATCGCGTCAACTTCGCGATGTCGAAATAGCATTGCACTATATTTAGCTTTATTATATAATAAAAGAATGCTTATTAAGAATAAATTATTTCGATAGTAAAATAATATGATAATTTTGGTATTTCTCTATGTGTGATAGGTGTGTCGCATCTTCAGACTGACTTCAGACAGTCACATTTAGGTATACAACATGTACAATAACAAAGTTGTCAAATTTCATTTTACATTGAAAATGAATTTCCACTAACTAACTGCCGAATGAGCGAAAATATATATTCTTAGTGCCTACGTTTAATCTACTACGTAACTTAATAAAAGTTATATAATATCCGGTGATAGCATTTGTATATTGAATGTAAAAATCTTCATCATAGTCTAACGTAGAACATAATTCCAAAAATATGGTAGAAAACGCTCAAAAATTTCGACTACCTTAAATTTAGTTTATAAATATTAAAATCGGTACAAGCGATTAAAACCAGTTTTCAAAATATCTAGTGAAAACATCGAGACAAAAATAATTAAACCCAGACCTTTAATACACAGGCCTAGACTAGTGCGTGGTGAAGTCAACCGAGCTAAAACAAAACTGTTCACGCTTGCCGAACAACTTTTAAACAGTACAGCCCCTAAACTACTGTCTCGGGAATAAGCGCCGAACAAAAAGCAGCACCGAAGAGCTTTCAAAGCTTGTATCTTCGTATCGTAGAATTCAGCCTTTGTTTTATTTATCTTTACAGTGATTTTTCGTTATACAGACTTCTATCAAACATTCCACGACTAGGAAGAATCGAAAATTTAGTAATCATACATTTAACACGCGCTGTACAGATTTATTCCTAAATTCTTCATTCAACAAGCATTAAAAATTTTTTTATGGTTAAGTCAGTATATACATAATTTTTAGGTGGACATTTCAAATTTATTATTCTGAATTGCAATTGGCTTATTGAATTTCGTCGGCATTGGAAGTTAACTTTCATTTAGTAAAAATGTGCACCCACACAGAACCAATAAACAAATATTTGAAGCTCTTCTAAAATACGTTGACAAGGGAACATGTAAAAAAATATTTTTTACTTTGATATAAATCGTTCTTTAATAACGTATGATAATTGGGATAATCATGTAACCAATATTTTAACGTCCTCGTCAATATTCCTTATGAATGAGGTTACCAGCACTAATATACATTATAATTTAAGACATCGACTGAGGGTGCTTGATGGAATTTCAATATCAAAATCTCAATAATTCAAATTTAATATACATATATTTGGTGGGAATAAATTTCAACAAAAAATACTGGATTCTCAGGGCTAGAGAAGATTTTCAAATGGGCAAACACTTGATCGTAAAACGGCATTTGCATGGAAACCTTCGTGAGTAACGTGCTCAACTTAAAAAAATATGAAAACATTAAAATAAATAATAATAAGATATTTATAATGATCAGGACCGGTTTCGCTCATCACGAGCAAGTAGTACAAATGAATTGTGTTTTATTTTTTAAAATATAATGTCTTTCCACCAAGAATTGACAGTTAACACATTAAAAGTGAATAATAAGATAATACAAAAGTATTCTTACGAGACATATTTATAGTTGACAAGGTTTACTTGTCGATAAAAATGGGCCCTGTTTTGTCCGGATTAAACTTGTGGATTTTTCACAAAAAATTATTGCTTTACTTATCTTGCAGAAAAGAAGTTCTTTGAGTATTTGGATCATGAAATATTTGTAAGGCAAAATTATTAAATCATTTATTTGAGTGCAAGATACAAAAACTCGTATTTATTTGTCGATGGCTTTGTAAAGCAAATGTGCTCGATATTGTGAAAAAACCCTTCGATAAGCAAGTGCTAAGAACAATCGTTAAACTATATCGGATATACTCCGTACGTAGATAAGTGCTACATGTGGGCCATCGTTTGAATCCGTTGCGGCGGCAAACGCAAAGCTGAGGCGGCGAAAAAGCTCTCGCAGGCGTCGGCGGTAGCGTCATGGGCGGATCGTTACCGCCGCGCAGCCTTCGATCGACTCTCCCCAACCCACGTGCCGGGGATCTTCCCCCGCCCCGCCGCATGAATGAACGCCCGGGGGAGGTGCGCGGACTGCGCCTGCGCGCCACAACATCGCAGCACTTGGCAGCGGATGATAGCGTAGAACTAACCAAATAATCGCGAATATTACAAACTGAATACGCCAGGATAATCAATCGATTCTCTATAAAGTTTATGAAAATATAATTATGTTTTTCGTGCAAGCATTCAGATTGAATACTTCAAACTAAATAAAACAATAAATTTATTACTAAAAATTGCCGTGTAATTCAAATTTTTACAAATAGTTTGATTACTTCTTTTGTAGATACATTTCTTTTCGTTTCTGGAATTATCTTTTGTTCATTACATGGCGAAGAATATTTTGTTTTATAATATCACGCTTAATACATATCTTAAATTAATTAGTTAAAAAGTGCATACGTTAAATATCCACAGAGAAACCTCGAAGCTTTAAGATATGAAATGATCACATTTGGAACAGATACCGGCTGTAGATCATTATAAATCGATAAATATAATTAAATATGTACATTTTATGCCTCCGTCCCATGGTGGATTTAAGACGGCAATCGAAGATAAAAAAATAATTGATGTCATTATCGGAATAAGAAGGGTCGTGCTAAGAATTTACTACTTCCGAAGACATATAAAATAAAATAAAAAGTTAACAGCTTTGCCTTAAGTCTTTAACCAAGGGAAAGTTTCGTTATAACCACTTACCTTAAAACGTTGTGGGTTGTGGGTTTATCATGAGCATACTCTCGTGGGACAATGTCAAATTTAGCTAATTGTTAAGTTTTACTGAAACAATTATTAACTCACGGTAAGCCATTTTTATTAATATATATATATATACAATCACCTGAAAACACATTACAAAGAATAACATGTTGCGAGATGAAGCAAACCACCGAGTTTAACACAGAATCAAATCGACCGAATTGGAGGCTAGTAATTGAAGTAAAATTTGAATTATTGAGGTTTTGTACACTTCCATGTATTTTGTCACTAATGACTTGGGTTTCGCCTTTCGGCATCTTCAGGCATTCGAGCGCACGAATGGACTCGAATTGACTCGGGTCGTTAGTGACAAAATACATGGATGTGTACAAAATCTCAATAATTCAAATTTGATATTGAAATTCCATCTTCCATGCTTGCACCCTCAGTCGATGTCTTAGACTATAAAAATAAAGTAAAAGTAAAAATTCAAAAAAAATGTTAGCTTATAAAATTAAAGCTTAGTTCAGTCGATATGTTAAATCAAAGCTAGTTTGTAAAGCCCTAGAACAGGAGTGACGAACCTGCGGCCTTTAGACTGAAATAAATAAATTTCGTTGTTTTTCTTCATACAAAATAATATAATAGGATAAAATAACAAAGTATTTAGTCCTACAAAGTTCTACCAAGTAAATGCCAATTCAATAAAAAAATAATGTACATAAATTTTTATACATGTTCCTTAAATGCAGCCTTATTTGATTTGAAGATAAATGAATGCGGCCTTTCGACAGGAAAAGGTTCGTCAGCCCTACCCTAGCGGATACATTTTAAATGGAAAATATTGCTACAACGAATTTTCGCGAATTCTGAAGAACGGTAATTTTTACCTATCCTAGGAAAAGATCTTAATTCTCCTTGACGACATCGGTATGGTGTGGAATATATTAATGTTTTCAATTTTAGTTACGAATTCTAGTGCGTATAAGGTAATTGCTCACAACATTCTTTCTTTATGATGAAATGCAAACAATCGACAAACTCTATCGTCACGACGGATTATCATTATACGGATACATAGGATAGTTATTATTATTAAAATGCCGTAATCGACCAACTACTAATAGTGCGAACTTCAGGTTAAAAAAATCTATTTCAAAATGATATCGCCAATATCAAAAATCTTTCATACACTTCGAGCGCCCAAAGTTCGGTGTCATGCGATTGAGCTTTCAGAATACATTGAAAAGCTTACTGACTGAAAATCGAAACATTCAATTCATTCCTCCATTTTAATCAGCGATCACGTCTAAGCAGAGCGTTTAATGGCCTGGTTTACGAGTTAATGGTATTAAACCAGAACTCACTAATTGAATTTGTAGTATTCGTCGCTATGTAGTGCCACTATAATTTACTGTCAGTATTCATACCATCCAGTTTAATTCAAAATACGTCACTCTCTGGAAAGGAGTTAATCGAATTTCGCAAGGATTAGGATCAAAATAGCCCCTCCGCAATATAACAGTAACAGTTACAACAAGATCGGCGCAATGTGGGTGGCAAGACATTAATAATTCAACAAAGTCCTTAAGTAAACTATACGGAAGATTATTTTCTTATGCATGTAGGCAAACCTCAATTTTATATTTGTATTTATTCTTTTACAATATTACAATTACAAAAGAATTTGTGTGAATAATATTGATTAAAATATACAAAATATGTTTATATTATGTAAATCTGTATAATCTAGTACATGTATGTACACCTCACCCTTACAATTGCCGATATATAGGTAAGGTTTTCAATCAAGGATTCGTATACAATAAAAGTTATAATCATTCATTATGAAAACAGCGAAGACCTTTATCGATTATAAAAGTGGTTATAATCATACTATCACTGATACAGATAATAATTATGAAGCTTATTTTAGTGTTGAAATTTTAGCATTGTCAGTTTAATCTATGTATAAGATATACAAAATTGGTATTCGTGAAGAAAATTCTTTTTGTGACACGATGTAATCGACAAATTGTTGAATTTAACAATGAACATTCCGATTACATTGTTACAAATCACATTTGTTTTCGTCCCACGTTTACACAGCACAAAAAATGAATGTCCTCAGAATTCTGAGCGGGAGTTACGGATTTCTGCGAGTCGCTCCAGAATAACACTAATACTGTTTTCTCAAAGTTTGTAAGCACTCAAAGGCAAAATAATCCTGGCAAATAATGCGAAGAGGAGAAAATTTTTGATCGCATAAAAAGGGGTTGCCTCGGCTTAATTCATTGAAACACCGATTAGGACATAATAACTAGGAACACCCTTGACAAGTTGAAAGCTACGATAATTGCGATCACAAATTTAATAATGAGAATCATTCAACATTATTTGACTTGTCGAAATTCGCCACTTCTCTTTGATAGAAACTTTTACTTTTTCAATCTACAATCTGCTACATTTCAACAATTAAATTTAAGACGAAACCCAAAAATCAAAGAAAGCATAATTTTACATTTTACTTTCTCCGACGATTGCACGTAAATCCATATTATAAAGACTAAACAAAAATAAGTGTTAATAAAATACGTTACAATATAACTTTTAGCTGTATCAAATTTGGATTATTGAGATTTTTTACACTTCCATGTATTTTGTCACTAACGACCCGGGTTTCGCCTTTCGGCATCTTCAGGCATTCGAGCACACGAATGGACTCGGGAAGTGTACAAAATCTCAATAATCCAAATTTGATATTGAAATTCCATCAAGCACTCTCAGTCGATGTCTTAAATTACTTAAATTTTAGCTGTATTTTATTACTGTTCTTAATTTTAGTAATTTTCTGTTAAACCATTAAAAAAACTATAGAAAATCTTACTGCACGAAATGACCAATTACGATAAAAATAATTCGGAAGAAGTAGGTTTTAATAATTAGTTTTTAGCAGTAATTTCTAGGTAAATAATGTTTAAAACGGGAATGAATCAAGCTTTATTGCCGTTGGGATTTCCCTTTAGATACATAAATGGAATAACAAATTGAATATTTTTTGTTTTAAATTAAATATGAACCTCCAAAAATTATTCATAAAAATGTATCGACCAACGTATATACTGCATTATTTCTCACACATATTGAGTGTATTCATAAGGATTTTGTATTATAACACATATTCCACGGTACCTACTAACTAAACCCATAGAATAAGTTTCAAGTAATGAAACAATTATTACATTCAAAGTTCGACTTCCTTATTGAACCATATGGCGTATGGGTTTTGTTTGCCAAGTTATCGAAAGTTTTATTTTTCTGCCGTATCGAATACCATTTTTACTTAATGGCAGCAGATTAGTTCATATTAAAATGACTAATGGATTCCTAGGACGACGAGCGTTGGACGTGTAAAACTTGTGACATAACAAAGGATAAGCGGATATCGCCATATTACGCTTCGACGTTATTATGATGGCCGAATGGAGCTGCGAAAACAGCGGGGGGCATCCCTAAGTTCCATTTAAAAGCGGAAGAGCGCCACTCTTTAAAGTATAAAGCGTTCCGCCGAAAAGTTTAACGATTTCAGAACTGGAGTCCCGGAAACTTTTCTAATTTCTCTAATGCTCGAAACCGCAAGCCAAATCTGCGAAAACACCACACCACTGTGCGAAATGTTTATAATGCTTGTCACGTATTCAATATGGATGCTAGTAATTCGGCCGAACATTATTAATAATTAAGGCACAAATTTTATTAAATTTTGAAGTTACAGACTAATGTCTTTTTTTATTTACTCAGCCATATTATAATTAGCCTTGCAGCATTATATTGAAAGTGGAAAACAGTATATTTTGAGCTAGTACATGAATTGAAACCCACCTTGGAAGTACAAACTAATATTACTTAATTAAAGACTTTTAGTTTTCAAACAGATTAGAAGAAAGTCTAAGATTAAAACCACGGGCATACATAAAGTTTTTCCCATGGTATCAGACAGAATGTATACGAGATGAGAACTGTTGGTATATTTCTCCATAACGTGAGTTATGTTAGTATATTGGAAATTTTGAAAGATTCGCATTCAATTCGCAAATGTCAGTAAATTTTTCAAGGCCTTGGGTACAAAAGAATTCACGACTGATGAGCAAACATCAATGCGCATTTCATCAGTATATTGCTAACATACAACAATAATTATTTTAATAGTTATTCATTGCAATGACGTGAAATATGGAAAGACGAGGTGTTAAAGACTTATATGAGACATCGATCGATTCAAAATAAATATGGGCATAATTTAAGACATCGACTGAGGGTGCTTGATGGAATTTCAATATTAAATTTGGATTATTGAGATTTTGTACACTTCCATGTATTTTGTCACTAACGACCCGGGTTTCGCCTTTCGGCATCTTCAGTTCGAATCCATTCGTGTGCTCGAATGCCTGAAGATGCCGAAAGGCGAAACCCGGGTCGTTAGTGACAAAATACATGGAAGTGTACAAAATCTCAATAATCCAAATTTAAATATGGGCAGTTTTGTAAGGTCATACTTCTCATACAGTTATATCAGGTTTAATTGTTAGAAAAAGAACACACAGAAAAACTGAAGTCAGAATTCATTTACAATACAAATTTAATTGCACAAATCGGACCAAAATTTTAAACAATTAAATTTTGTTTACAACTAATATACAGTGTGACGTATTTTTCTCGTAAAACGTGTACCTCAGCAGTTTCAGGGTGTTTGTAGTGATAGGATTATTACGCCCTGAAAAACCAACAAAAACTGTTTAGTTCATGTATAGTATGTCAACTGTAAGCAGTTCGGTAATTCGTTATTTTTTCGTCATTTTCCGGTATATCGTACAAATAAAATACATCCGGAAATCACATGTTTACTGTTACTTTTTCATGTCGTGTCAACCAACCGTGAAATCGATGCGATTCGTCAACACAGCTAGTCAGGACAGTATCAATTCAACCGTATTGTAGTTGAATTCTCAAAAGCTGAGAGATTTTCAGTAATTTTTTTAGTTGAAGAAACACACGTTTTCACTAGTCATAGTTCATCCTTTCACGAACGATAATCCTCGCCTGAAAATCAAGCGTTACTTCCGAACGTTTCAGGTTCACAAAGCGTAATGGCCAGTGAGAGAAAAAATGTAAAATATTTTTATTTAAACAAAGCATGTGCGAAAAAAATTGTGGCCGCTTGCCAGTCGCTTTCGGCACAGTGTTAACACATTAAGTCGTCTTTGACCTTCATCCGATTCCCATTGTTTGATAAAGTAACAGAATGTGTTTATTGATGTTAGCCACAAAATAAATATATCGAAGCACTCAAATATTTCAATCCGCATACCATTGAACAGAGGTAGTCAACTTATGGTCATGATCATTTTTTAAAGTTCATAAAATTTCCATGTCGGCCTAATCTAAGATTAGGTAATGACCGAACTGATAGAAGATGAGTTAGTTTGCAAGTTATCAAGTGTTTATATATATATATATAACCTTATATAAAAGCATATTATTAGTAAATATACTTCAAAGATACTCGTATTTTTGGTAACGCAGTCAAATACCACATGCAGCTGTTCATGTGAATAGTTTTTCATTGATATCTGTTAATAGACATATAAAACAACGTTTAAACGGAAACATAGTCACCAAATCAAAATGTTTGGATGTTCCATACAACCTGTCAACAGTGTCAACGCATAATATAAAGTCTTCCACAAGAATAGATGGTGCGCAGCGAATTTTCTTAAAATCGTTTCTTAACACATAAGTAAATGTCGCGATCTTCGATAGTGTAAAACAATTCAATTACTGCATGGTTCAAATACATAACCAATCATTAAGCGATAAATTAAATACAATTTACTTGAAAGTATACAACCGAGGTAAATATAAATAAAAGAAATACTTATGTCGGTTTGACGCGGATATTTTCATCCTAACCTTCCATTCTTAGAGAAACCTACGCAAATCGTTCTATATACAGTAGGCTCGGCAATATTTTTATCCCAATACACGTCCGACCAACTCAATAAAAGAACCTGGTTCGTTTTGAAAAAAAATATAGAGTTCAGTAATCGCAGGTCAGTTTGCCAGCTTACCTTTCATTAAGAGCTTTCTCTGTGCAGAATGGAACAAACTAATTGGGCCGGTCATACGTTATAAAATACGACAGTGTTTTCTAAGTTTTCTTTCGAGTCGAAGAACAAAACTACTCAAAAACACATACATCGCTTATGAACCGAGAACGAACTTCGGCCGCACGAATGAAGACAATAAAATTTGATTTAGTGAACCCGTTTCCATTACATAAAACATTTAGTCCTTCAGTTTCAAGTTTTGCGAAAGCCGACTTTGCAAAATAAAATAATGCCAATAAGGTTCTCCTGCCACATAACCAGATTGAGTATAACAATATTGAAACCCTGCCAAAATATTACTACTATAAAAGTACATATTCAAAAGAATCGCAAAAAGAATAATTTCACAACTACAAAACAGTAATTAAACAATATTTAAAATAATTTAATTTGACATTTCGGCAGCGTTATTGAATTTTTCAAGTAACCAAAAATGAAAGGTTGACGGTAATATGAATTTAATATTGCCTTTACATCAGGCCTATGAAGATTAAGGTACCGGTGCCAAATATGGTACTCAAGAAGGTTGGTTATCGTTAGAAGAGCTTATGAATAAATCAGAAAATACATAAAATTAACATAAACGTACTATATGTTATATATAAAATGATAAAATGTCTCATATATGAACTGATAAGCTTTATGATTCGATGAGAATCTTAAGAACATAAATTTGAAGAGAATAGAATCGATAAAATAATGTTTCTTTGCATGGTGATAATGTTATCACGCTAAGCATTACCAAATAACTATATTTAATGTTACTTGTTATACAAAAAGCTACTGTTACTGATTAAAATAGCAGTCGGTTCGTAAAGCTCCACTGAAATAAGATAAAAAAATATCATAGTATTTAGTTTTACGAAATTTATAGCTATTTCTGCGCCATGCCATCGTCAGAATCCACGTCATCGTAGTTCTTATATCTTTTAATTCTTGTAGAAATAAATACCTCAATATTTTTACTTTCAATCTTTCATAATTGACAATATACACATAACAAAGCATACATCGGTATTTTTCACTTAATCGCTCTGAACACCGGAAGATGAAAATCGTCGGTTATATTCATGATGACAAACCTCAAACTCTAAAATTGCATTTTATTAGAATCATCGATATTTCGATATTTTAACAATAATAATTTAATAATACTACGATTTCGTTATAAACTATGGACAACTGCAATTCACGATTTTAGCGACTTTCTATACACATTTATAGTAAATTCTATGGATTTTCTTTATGATTTACACATTAAATAGTCAACACAACAATTAATATTATTAAATTGATACAATTTAAAATGGTTTTATAAAACGTGTACAATTTTGATACAAAGAGAATATTCACGATTACATGCGAAAACGTATGTCACTTTCTCAACCATGAAAAGTCTATAACAAAGGTAACAGCTTGTTTGTACGATTTCAGTGACATTTTTCAAATACTGTCCGTGTGTTATACGTACGCGATGTCAACAGCCCTAAATGTATCCAGGTATTTAGTAGAGGCAAAATTATTGTTTGAGATAAATGAACGATAGGTAACCGAAATGAAGAGATCACTGGGCCAATCATACTTACGTAATTGAGGTAGGTATTTTAAAAACAATATGCTTTGATATCGATAGTTATAAAACGCATAAAAGCAATCGATAATATCAGAGAAAAGAATAATTCTACTACAATAAGCATATAATCTCAAAAAAAGTTGCTCAAATAATACGTTCATTTAAATGAAAAATACAGATCTCGCACATTCTTCATATTTGTGTGTATAATAAGCAATTTATTAATTTTCTTTATTCTGTCATTGTAATGAATTGTTCGGAAAAATGTGTATTTTTTAATAACCGATTTAAAATGTAACTTTTAAAATATGATCGCCGCTGACATTTTTTATATATTTGCCAAATTCGTCATAGGCGGAACAAAAAGCACAAACCGATTCTAAATGTAGCAATGAGCTTCCTCATATTTTATTATAACAGATTAATGTGTAAATTCATAAAAATATTATTGTATAATATCAGGATGGAGTAAATAAAACATATTCTTATTTAAATAGAAATTTAGTATAACAATTATGTAGATATAATTAAGTTGTTATGCCGAATATGCGATACGTTACATAATAAATGATAACTTAAACAAAAGGTTATTACAGTATGTGAAATATATTAAAAATTATAAGTCTCATTTTGTATTCTAGCCTAAATGTTGATGGAGACTGCTGAAATCGATACGACATAAAATTTTTGGAATGCTTTTTGTCTACAGCCAAAATTAATAATATCACGATGTAATTAAATTGGATACTCTTAAAGTCTGTCGCCACAGAATATACAAGAGGGAAAAAATGTCTGAAATTTAGTTCTCGAGGGACGCGGAAAATAATTACGGAAAAGAGTCGCTCAAATGAAAACGAAAATTTAAAAAATTAATTAATTTTACCACAGCACGAAACGTTCGCTGTACGTACGTTTTAAGAATAATCTGTATTGTTAGGCAATTAAAAGATTTGACTAATATTTAAGAAACATTACGAACAAATTTCATGGACAATTTTTTTTAACATTGGAAGTTGGGATGTAGGATGTATTTTAATTAATAGCGTTTTTTAGGGAGAATGAGTTTTCTCTTGAACGTTAAAAATTTTCCTTATTTAAACTATCATCATTCAACGGAATTTAAATTTAAAATCCGTTTCAGGAACATAATTCAACATCAATACATTTTAAATAAATTAAATTACATACAAGAAACTTAAGCTATCGGTGTTTACTAAGCAATGTTTAAATTTTGTAGCGTTCAATGAATTACAAAGTAAAACAAAATTTATAAAAGTAAATGTGATATTAGTTTTACGGATTGATTACAGCGTATATGGATATAGGTTATTACTTGCAAAAGAGAAAGGTAAATTTAAGCGGTAAAGTCGTAATGTAAACTTTTGCCGAAATCAGTTACAAGATGTTAACCACAAGTAAGAAAGACAATCAATAAGTGGCGCCATTGAAAAATGAGAGCCTTTCGGTTAGCGACAGCTTTTTCAAAACGACACGAGAGCTTCGGGAAGCAGCGAACTCGGCGCATAGCAAACACTCCAATGTGAATAAGCTCCTCTTGGGCGAATTTCATGAGACGAACGAACGACGTCCACCAAACCAGTGACGGCTTACTCAATATTTTCATTAAAAAGTTCATTAATATACCTATACACATTTGTTAATGAAATTCAGAAAGCTTATCCTAGTTATATCATCGTTCAAGAACTATTCAGCCGAAAATTCATCAAGCAACTAATCTAATATTTGAGTTAATCCATATAAAAAAGCGATGTTAACAATTTTATAATTGATTGCAATGTAAGTATCTAATTCTGCAACAAAAGCACGAATGATCGATTAAACAATGCGAAAACCCAAATTTTGAATTCATATAAACGGATAAATAACTTAATTTAAGACATCGACTGAGGGTGCTTGATGGAATTTCAATATGAAATTTGAATTACTGAGATTTTGTACATTTCCATGTATTTTGTCACTAACGACCCGGTTTTCGCCTTTCGGCATCTTTCGGGATCGGCATCCGGTATTCGAGCACACGAGTGGATTCGAATGCCTGAAGATGCCGAAAGGTGAAACCCGGGTCGTTAGTGACAATATACATTGAAATGTACAAAATCTCAAAAATTCAAATTTGATAAATAACCATTAGAACGCCACTGACGTGAAAAGCATGTGACTGATGTTGTTTGAAAAGGTATGCCGCGGTGAAAATATTCACGCGATCCTACAAATATCGCCAAGTTCTGTAAAATATTAAAATGTAAGTATATATCTTATTCTATAATAATACCATATATTATGCTTAACTGACAATTTGTAGATGCCTTACTCGTCCGTCAAGTACACACCCGTCAATTTTTTGACGTTATCCATTTTAAGAACAAATGAAGTTATTAAGCAATAAACAACGGAGACAACATCACAAACAAATTTTAATATGAATTTTATAACTTCATAAAATTGTCACTGAAGAAGAATATAAAAATTGAATCATTAACATATTATTTTGAATTTTTGTGAAAGACATTCCTTATATTTTCGACTGGTTAAAAAGTATGTTTATCTTTTCTGAGATGGGGAAAACTTACGAGAATTATAAGCCGGACTTTAATTGAATCGCTTTCGAATGGCGAAATAATTAACTATGCTGGACCACTTTGATTTATCGTTATAAGGTGAACGAGAACAATGACTGTCGTCACGGCGGCCATTTTTAATAGATGATTGGTTTTTTTCTGATAATTCATTAACAGACCTTTTGCGATAATTAGTACTACGCGAGTTCGGAGCATTGCTCAAACAAATACAACGTGAAAACTGATGAATACTAATTGAAACATGAACATAAAATAAATATGAATTATTTACTATAAAAACCTTTTCAATTAAACAAGGAAATTTATAATCAAATACAACGCGTAACGTGACTCAGTAATTTTCTACTATAAAGAGCGATAGACGGAAAGCTATAATTATGTTGAACAAATAACTTCTCAATAAATTCTTCTTTATTTTCAAACGATGAAAATTTCAGTTTAAACTGCAGTTGAATTAAAAATGAGGAATATCTACTATAGTGTTTCACAACCATTATCTACATGCGGAGCGCTAACGCAAAAATAACAACTACAATTTGTAAAGTATTTTGTTAATTGGGTTTGCAAATCTTTAAATATACGAACTTAATATACAACATAAAACAATCGAATAACAAAAGTTTTCTTTATGGTGCCAGAAAATTTTGATAGACCAGCACCGCCAGCAAGCGAGTTGAATTTTTGGAATTACACTTATATTTACATACATTTTAATTAATTATTAACCCCATCTACATATAGCTGGATTTCAGAAGCTTCAGTCTTACTCTTTTCATTAAAACAAACTTTAATAAAACTATTATCTCCCTACGTAAACAATGAGTTGAAAAACTGAACTTGTCCATTTAAATTTCAAAATGTTATCTAACTGAAAATCGATATTATTATGAGTTATCCAGTTAGGTGTACCTAAAAAGGTTCTCTTAATATTATACAGTTAATTATTTAGTGAGAGTCTTTGTATGGCGAAAATATGAACGTCGATATTATCCAAATACATGCCACGTTATTTCACTCTATGGATAATGCTTTAAACTTTAAACCTTACAATTAAGCTTTATTCCTAGGTCAGTGCCTTAAAGCATTATAAATAATAATGTATTCTCGCCAGCCACTTTACAACCTCTGAAAACAGAATTAACCTCTGGTGGAGGGTGAATGGTGTGGTACATTAAATAGCTTGCATAAACAAACATCTCGAAAGTCAGAGTAAAATTCATGTTCACATTTTGTGCGGCGGCTATAGCTGAACACAAAACGCTGAGATAAGAAAAGCAAAGCGACGCGCACCACAAAGAGCGTTTGCGATTACTTAGAAGTTAAACAATTTGCTACGAATTCGCCTTGACATGCAAGACGCAGAAGAGTTAAAATATACCAGTATAATAAAACACTCGTCAGGGTCCAACTCGAAAACTTCACCAATTCCATTATGCAGTATAGGTCAGGTGGAGGGCTACGGTTGTACCACTCAACAGGTGAACGGCGTAGAGTCGCGGCGCCTGACGAGCGGTGTAGAAACCAGTCACGCTACGCCGGCTAATCACACGCGACTTTTATTTACACCTTCGTAAAGTTGCTTGGCATTTCGACCCGCTCTATTGTGGGCGACCGTTAAACTGTAATTTAATCTTTTACACAGCATCGATATGATAAGAAAGCGTTAAGTTTTTTTTTTATGATAGTGCAATAGAAGTTTTAGAATCTTATAATAATTATGGTATGTTTTTATAACATTAGTATTATATAACTGCCAACGTCGAAATATTCGGTTAAACTAGTTTTGTACACCACTCAGACCTCAGGATATTAAAGAGGTAATAGAATTAAAAATCATTCATATGTTTCGATATAATCACTGATAATTTCAATACATTTTAGAATGGCTAATAAACCTGTCCATACCAGTGAAAAATAGTCTGAATTTTCGTCTTTCAAATTGACTTTTTTAACATATTTGGGCCGGAAACTTTTGGACTTCACTACACATATTTTGAAAAATGTGCTCAAGTGATGGCCCATAAAATGAAGGATACATAAATAAACGGCGGTTTATAGATATATAACTAGTATACATATACCTGGGTTCTAGGTCAATCTAAATAGCTAGAATCATTTTTCAGCCGCCCGACGGCTGTATATATTATAAAATATAAGCAGTAGACAAATAATAAAAATCAACGACTGGATCAGTAGTAATCACGACGATAGTGAGAACAATGTTTATTTAGCAAAAGAGAATAATTATGGTGAGTTAATTCCATATTGCTATTTATGGCACTTCATACACAAGAATACTCGAGTTTTGTCTAGACTTTTAAAGAAAATTAACTATTTAATATCCATTTGAAATACATTCATGATAACGCGTTAAAGTAGTCAGAAAGGTGCACTTGAATTTAATTTTGTTCTTAAATATGAAAAGATTGAGTAAAATAATAATTAGAAATTTCAAAGTTTCTTCAACGACTTCGTTATTTTGCTGCTTACTGGATGATATTACGCACAGTTCGCGGAGAAACCATATTACAACGATCTATTTATACTTACTCGCGATTAGAAATCCACCTCAAAGGAATATTCCGACAAGGTTATTTTATCATATTATTTCGTGAAAACAAAGAGAGATAACTCTTTATGAAATTATAAATAGAATTTTATACTTATAAATATGAACGAGCTAACAAAGTACTCCGCGTAGCTTTATATTATAGTAACAGCATTAAAGGACAAAGGTTGCGAAGTAAAGAAATATAGAAAATGTTAAAAGCCCATATATAATATATATATATCGGAAAAAAACGTTCCAAAGCAAAAAGACTTTTACTTGTACCTTAACCACACGTAAAAGACTGAATATGTATGTTTTCTTTTACTCTGTCCAAATCGCTTGAAATGCTGTATCATTTTAGAATAATTTACAATGTATGAATAAAAAAAACATTTTCTTCTCATTCGTTGATAAAATAAAAGTAATTTTTTTGACACTATAACAAATCACTAAATGATACAAATAAAACCGTTACGTTTAAATCACGGATGTGGGCCATTTAAAAACCTTACAACTCCGATTAAATCATTGAAAAAGTCCAGCTGAATTTTTTGTATTCCAATTCCCAGACTCATTCTATCGTGATTTCCCCAACCGACGAATAGGCTATTTTTAATATGCTTGTCGTTAAACATATATTTGTATATTTTTAAATCAAATTAGGGTAAAGGCGTTATGCATATGCTAAAAAAATACCATATACCAAACTGCATCAAACTCAATATTTTTTTAGATAGATTCGCGGAATAAGTCCGAAATACAAAAAATGGAATACTCATAAATTGATTGACTGTTATCTCGATTAATACCGTCATTCTTTGTTAAACCTAATTCCACTTCAGGATTATGGTACATGACTTGCGTTTAACCCGAAATGAAACGGGTAAAAACGAATGGAGGGAATATATAATTTATAATTGTATTTTAAAGCCCCTATTCTGAGTCAAAAAAGCAATCTGAAAAGAGTAGTGACTCGAGCAAAACGAATCGAATAGCCGGTTTATGAAATCGCCTAGAAAAAACTCGTTTTGTAGACCGTTTTTCAACAGCGGGCGACCGTTGAAGCACCTTTATCCAAATGAACATGTACATATTTTTTGTAAATTTTCCTCATGAACTGTAAGAGAAAAAGTTTAATGCGGGCCGTAACACGGAAATGCCCACTGTAAGCATAGAAATTTGATGGTGATTTTTTTTTATTGCTGCTTTAGGGGAAATAACCGGCGAACAGATAACAGCAAAAGCGACAAAACATCGTTACTTCTTATATCTACTTTATACTTCCTTTCAGGCATAAATATTGCGAGAAACTGGTCCTACAGTACTTTACGATCATTGAGTCAACATACGTTAACCTTTTCAGAGGAGATCAAAAATACTAAAAAAAATACTCAAACTTCGAAATAACTCTTCGTGAGAAATACTATATTCAATGGTTTGACGCGGAGGGTTTACGATAATTTTACGGTCATTAGTGTAATACAATACGTTACGAATAAAAGTCTCACGAAAAAGCGAGTTTTCCACACCTCTTGCGCCGGATTAGAGTACATGCATTAGTTTTGAGACAATTAACGACTAGAGTGCATGCTGCAATGCAAGTATTTCACTGTACACTAATGACATTTGAATCTCATTTTAACTCGAGCAAAAGTAATGCGATATCAATTAATAACGCAGTCCAGATTATTTTTAATGATTTGAACTTAATGAAACCTTCCCTACGAAAAATGTGTATCAATTTATCACGAGATAACCAAAAATCACTGATCAAATTCAGTAGTCTCCTCTCGCCCGAGACACAAGAAAAAGATTGTTTTAGTCCATTTTAAGTGCGGGGCTGAAAACTACACCAGACTTAAAATTATGGATTAAGCCTCCATTCAGTTTATAATTAATGACACTCCCAAAAAATCTTAAATCATATCAAAACAGTCAAACAAAACAATATCGATATTAATTAAGTCAAGTTATTGTTTTACCGTTGTGACCTCACGACTCATAAAATAATCAGATATCGTCGTTTTCATTGCAAAATTGTATATCTGCAAAATCAAAATATTTCGAAAAATATATAACAAAATGAAAAAGTCTAATTTCACTTAATCAACTATTTTCACATGTTGACATTTTGCAATTTAACCAGTTACATGTTTTCACACTTATTTTAGGGCAGGAAAATTTGCTGTCTAATGATACATAATGGATGTTTTTATTTCGAAAGCTCTACGCACACACGAAAACTATAATATTTTGTTAATAGTACTGATATTTTAATTTAATGTATTAAACATTAAACGATAACGTAGACAAAATGTGCAATGTAAAAAATAATGTTATTAACTCTGCTACAAACTTCCACACATGGCCGTCAGAGGAAATGGAACAAGATAAACCGCATAAGGCTTACACGAACACGTTTCCATTAAAAGTTTTTTCGTTATGTATTTTGAAAAGATGCCGTGCTTAGTAACAAAGAATTAGGTACGCGTAGAATCTACAAATTACC
The DNA here is from genome assembly GCA_022494535.1 of Himalopsyche phryganea. Taxonomy (NCBI): domain Eukaryota; kingdom Metazoa; phylum Arthropoda; class Insecta; order Trichoptera; family Rhyacophilidae; genus Himalopsyche; species Himalopsyche phryganea. The sequence continues at coordinate 5,455,495 of JAGVSL010000001.1, read as the reverse complement.
CACTATCACATCTCAGTCTACTATAGGTTATTTGCAAAAAGCAAAGTTGCAAACCTAATAAATGAAAAGTAATAATAATAATTAAACACTTCTAAATTCTATTTTAAAAAATAAAACACAATTCGTTTGTACTACTTCCACATATTTATAATGATCAGGACCGGTTTCGCTCATCACGAGCATTATCAACTGATAAAAATACAAACATAACAGGCGTATTTATATAAAATTGAGTGAAAAAATGAAGTTATATAAAACTGATGGTTCATGAACTGAGACAAGAAAATATTGATTAACAAACAAATTATACATAAATCAAATGAAAGAGTCTACAATTAAAATGTTATGGACCTCTTGCAAATCACTAAATACTAATCTACAATCACAAATATAGCTACATTAAAAGTCCATTTAGCTGAACAAAATTATTAATGACGATACTAATAATATAAAATTATGACTCCAGGAAATTATAAGTAAAAATTAATGAACCATTTAAAAATAATCAAATATTAAGTATGTAATTAATATGAATAATAAACAGTCATCTTAAGTGGAGAAAGCAGAGCAGCTATGAGTATCCAATAAATTTTAATATCTGAAAAACAAAAATTACAGAGACAGAATCAATTCTTAAAAGTTCAAAATAACCTTACAGGTATATCAGTTGATAATGCTAGTGATGAGCGAAACCGGTCCTGATCATTATAAATATGTGGAAGTAGTACAAACGAATTGTGTTTTATTTTTTAAAATATAATGTCTTTCCACCAAGAATTGACAGATAACACCTTAAAAGTAACTTCTAAATTCCACATCTTTTAGAATTTACAGCGTGAACCAGTTTCGGTAAAAGAATTAACGTGCCATGTTTATACGGATATAAGTTTCGTGTTATAGAAGCTTAGAGTTTCATACAAAACTTGATGTTAGATATATTTCCATTTTATATATTCTTTACCTGCATGTGGGGTTAATTTTTGTTCTGGTCAATCACTGCTCTATTGCTAAGAACGTGTTATAGAAGTTTTCACTGTATTAAGAGAAACATAGAGTTAAACAAGAAAAAAAATTGAATGTAGAAACTCTTCAGTAATTGTCAAAATAGTAAAAATGAGATTTAAATGTAAATTTTAAGATAAATTTGTGACACATTTTCTGTAAAAGTATTTTATCTTATCATTCAGATCACAAATACACAAAGGTTTTTGTTGCTCGTGAAGTTTTGAGCTTTGCATTCTAGGCGGACGACATATTCTGACAAAATTGATTGAGAAGACACACAAAAATGATTTTTGGGAACGAAGAATGAATTCAATAAACTCATAGGACGGTCCCTGTGACTTCAATTTAGTTAGAATATCAAATTTCGAAAGAAAAACTGGCGTCGTTAATCTACATTACAAAAAAAAATATTTTAAAAATAATAAACTACATTTTCCAACATCCTTCTACTCGAACAAACAAATTTTTCAATTTTATGAGTCAATAGTCTAACAAACGTTACGTAGCTACCCCATAATAAAAAGGTAATTACATCGTAAATAAAGAATGAAAAAAGTGAACAGTAAACCAAATAAGAAAAGACATTTCGCACCTTCTAAATCAGTCCTCCGCAACCGGTGTGCCGCGGCACATCGGTGCGCCGCAAGACGATCACATATGTTCCGTGGTGTAGTGCGTCCAAAATGAGAAAAAAATAGAATATTTTCGTACTAGAAAAAATTGAAGCCATTTAGTTGCTAAGATGTCCGTCCGCTTAAATCATTCTCGATGAAACAAATATTGTAGTATTTTGATATGAATGGAATAATTGTAATAGTGTTTGCACGGATAGTGCAACTGTAACGATGGGGAATAAAATTGGGTTTGTCTCGTGTGTAAATCAAAAAATTTCTACCGTAGAAATTATACATTGCTGCATATATTGGAAAGCAACGATGGCGGAAAATTTCCCAGCGGAATTATTAATTATAGAATGTATCAAAATAATATACATCATCAAATCAAGGGTTTAAAATGCCGCAACTTGTTTGAAAAAATATCAATCACTAATATACTATTTCAAATTCACCAAATAAAAACAAATTCACAAATTGTAAATGTATTTTGGCTTGTGGTGTGCCTCGAAATAGATTATAGAGTGTTTAGTGTAGGCCGTAGTTGAGAAAAGCTTGCGGGGCACTGGTCTAAATAATTAATTGCCGTAGTGTTTTTAAATATAAATATTTTTCAAACTAATAATCAGCGGAATATTTTACTGTAAAATAATAAATAAGTAAATGATTTTCTACCTTGCATAACTATTTCTACACAACACGAAGCATTATGGACTCAAAATAAAATGCTTCAACAGAATTTACCGACGAGATACGGTGATCAAGTCGAAGACTTGTGTCCTAATCCGTTTCGCTATTAAGTGTTCGAATTCTAATAGATATTTTCATAATAAAATGTTCAATTAACTTGTGAGTTTGTATTCAACGACATAGATATCGGTAAGGGTTGTGAAGTGTGGGGATAGCGCACGACTAGTTCTCCTTTTATGTCAGAGGTTTTCAATCTTTATGTTACTACGCCTTATAAAAGAAAAAATATCTTCAAAATAAACACAATTGGTTTTGTACTACTTTAACATGGCTATAATGATCAGGACCGGTTGTGCTCACCGCAAGCATTACCAATTGATGAAATCATAACAACGCTATCTATATAAAAATTTAATGTAAATAATTACAAGGCATATCAAACAGTTAGTTCAAGAACTATGACAACATGTAATAAGTACAAAAAAAAATGTTTTATTTTTAAAATATAATGCCTTTTCACCAAGAATTGAAAGTTAACATCTTAAAAGTGAGAAAAAACATCTTTTCGTCCCGTTATTTTTAAGATAATAAAGACACACTATTAGATGGTTTCAGTATGACGCAAATTTACGAAGCAAAATAGAAAAAAGGTTTAAATTTTCGCGCCTCTTAGTTTGGAGGCCGCTGAATTACGTCATTATATCTTTAGTATATGAAAAACGTTTTTGATGCAGTAGTGTTCGTCAAAATTTCATTGCATTCGTGTCCCATTATAAATAGCACATAATGATGCCAATAAGTTAATGGTGGCGCAACATATAATATGATAGTACAAAAACTTGTATTCGTTTGTTAATTATAATAAAATAAGATACAAAATAATATTTTCACACTTCAATAATGATTATCGCTGTTGTGGCGATGTGCCAAGAGGAGATAATTAAATACAGTTCTCACAAATTCAGAAGAGATAAATTCCATGTCACAGAATAATAAAGTAACGGACGATCTCATATAAAGTTAATGTTTGATTTAGTTTTAACGGGTAGTACTTTGCGTTGCCTTGGCTTTCACAGTTCTAAATAAATAATTGAATCGTCGAAGCAGGCGAGTTACCACGCAGCAAAAAAGAGCGAGTGCGCAATTCACTGCACACGTGGGCGATCTGTAATGTCAAGGTGCAATACAGTAACAGGTAACAGTTAAACTACCTGCGTAGATATGTGTATACATACATATATGACAGTTCCGCAAATGCCAGCGCGTTTTCAATGTCACTATTTACGTTTTCCCAACTCGAGTTACAAGTTATCAAAGTTTACAAATGGTTCAGTGTTTTTAGCAAATTCAATTAAAACGGACTAAATATGGAGAGTGCGTGAAGAAAGTCACTGCCATAAATGATCTGGGATCCAAACAACACATTAAAGAAAAAAAATATTGCGCATCAGTATACGATGATGATAAAAATCGAATCCTGTGCGTAATTCCATTGTCTGATTACCAAAGAGCGTAAGCTAAAATCAGCTTGATAGTTTGCCGACATAATTTGTCAACAGTCTGAACTGCGGTACCCATGCATGTCGTTATATGGTATATTTCAAGGTCAAATATATTAAAGCATATTTGATACCTGGCATTAATTTTGCATTAGCCCCAATTGAATAATAAAGGCGCATCTAAGCCCCTAACAATATTAAAATGCTTCATGAATAGTATGATTATTACCAACTATCTATTATTACTATGGGTCATTGAACAATAATTACAAATTATTATGGATAACAACGACGTCTTGATTGAATTAATTATAAAGAGAGTTCAGTACGTATCAGACAACTCCATTCTAAAATACAGGTAAGTACTACTGAAGAAAATAATAAACAGTTTGTTCAAAAGATTTAATTAAAATAAAATTTCTCACAGTGAAAAGAAATTAATTCATAAATTCAGACTCACAACAACACTTCAGACTAACAACAAAACTTTTTGTTTAAGCCCTTGGGGAATTTTAAAAATACTTATATATTTAACTGTCGTATTTATTTATATCAAGAAGCTATAAAATACGAAAATTAGATTATGAAAAATCTTCTGACAAACAGTAATTTATTTCATACTGAATTCCATAAGAGTATTATGAATATTTCATGTATGTACTATAACTACTCATTTTTACCTAAACATTTAAAAAAGTTATTAAAGCAAATCGTATTGCGTATACTTTTATAGCAACCTCGTTTTGCATTTACGACTGTAAGCCATGTTTTACGATGACAATGAAAGCTTCTTTTGCGACTGAAATTCAGAATATTTTTTTACACACGAACGCTCTACAATCACAAACTCGTCCAAATATAAAGAGACCACTCATTTTTATTTTTGTTTATAAATAGTAATATGTTATTTATTATATTTTATTAAAAACCGATCCACAAACAAAATGATCTTAATTTTCTACGTGTCGAAAAATTCGAAACAAACCTGGTTTCTAGCTTGGCTTTTCGGAGGATAACACGGCAAGGGTTGTAATTGAATTAATGACGAAGACCGAGATTTGTTGAAAACATGCAATGAATTGATACTGACTTACGAAATTACTATGATTTTATATGTATCTATAAAAAAAATGATCCTATAAATAGTTTCTATACAAATAATAACTATATTGAGACGGTTTATTTGTTAAATATACAATAAAGAAAGTTCACATTCCGATTACTTATTGATTTTATTTGCTGCAAATTTCAAATAAGTAAATTTGTTGTCAGAAAGAATTCCGCACGCTTACTTATCAAAGTGCTGCTTAAATAATTTCGTAGAACGACGTTTTCTGGATTACCTTTCCTGAACGTATGAGCCGAGTTAGAAAAGAATATGATCTCAAAAGCTCCCAAAAAAGTTTTATAAGAAAGGTTATAAGGATACGAATAAAATTTTTGTGAAAATTCTGCTTACACAATATTAAAAGAGCTATTGAGCTTTCGTAACAGAAACATTCTCCACAAGTTAAAATAATTGTTGAAGAAATTACACTATGTTTTAATTATTAAAGATGTATAATAAAGCATGTTGATGTTTTAAGGGAGAAATTAATTTGAAAGAAGAGGGAAATGTTTATTAATTTTGAGAGACGATCGACGCTTCAAGCTTGTGACAAGGTAACGTGATAAATTATCATCCAAACATTGAGGAAAATGAATGACAAGGCTTGTTACAAATAATCAGGCGTTGAAGTTCCCGCTTTCAAATATTTTCTTCTTAATTCCTTCACCTTAATACATAAAATATTTATGAATATTATGAAGCATATAGAAAGATAAACGGGTAATTGGCTTTGCCCATCTACAATTTAAGCATTCGATAAAAAAATACATTGATTCAATCATCAAATCACACAGTATTAAAGTAAAATCAAATAACTAAAAACTCATGTGTCGTTTTAAAGCGAGTCAAAACAAAACGTGGAATACGTACTTCTTGTATGTTTTTACTAAATCTTATAATTTCACTCAGCCATGGATAAACCGAAAATGACATTAAACGTATTCTTTATGAAACAGTACAAAAGATTAAAGTCAGTTAAAAGATTATTTGAACGACTTTGGTCAATATCGATTAAAGCATGGTATTATGAAAATGGTAAATAAGAATCTGATATAAAATAGGTTTTCCAATATTTAAAGGTGGATTTAAATCGCTATATAATGTAAATCAAACCTAACACCATCATCCGGTATAATATGAGAAGTTTCACCAGATTTCCGATACAGTATAGGCGTCGATGATAAATATAATTATTGTATATTCCATTGAATAAAACAAAAGGCCATCAAAACATGTCGCCCGGGTCTATTAATTCACGCAGGCACCGAACGCATAACCTTACTCGCCGAATCAACAAAGCCAGAGGTGAAAATTACAGATAACCAACCACCCATCCCAGAGGGCTTTCCCGGCGGCGGGGTCCGTAACGATTTTCACGGAGCTCAACTAGACGCGATGAGTTGGAGGCTCGCCGATAGATGTAGTGCCTTCCACGCAGCGATTCTCTCGCCCGTGATAATGTATCTACTGGAAGCTTTGATGAACCTTTCAAAGTTTACACGCGCGCAACGAACAACAATAATTCATACATCAGTCGGACGGGTACGAGGGTATTAAAGGAAGTATCATTATGCAAGTTACGTCGATATTTGGCATATTACACGAATATAAATCATTTAACATAACGGTTTAGCACTTATATGACCTCGTATAGAAAATAAATATATTTCTTTGGCTCAATTAACATAGTTGTCTTAGAATATTTGTTTCAACAATATAAATTGAATTTAAGGACCCGTAGAAGGCTTCGACATGTAATTAAGGGCTATTTGTATGTATTATATTTGTTGATATTCGATTAAAATAAATAAAACTTGATAATTGTCATTTTTACTTCCTAGTTTATTTGAAATTAAATTTTGAATTGAATTGAAAAAACTGTTCAGCATCTACTCAACGTTATATACATGATATTCAAATAATATAATAAATACTCCCTGAATATGGTAAAACATTTAATTATATAATTTAAGACATCGACTGAGGGTGCTTGATGGAATTTCAATATTAAATTTGGATTATTGAGATTTTGTACACTTCCATGTATTTTGTCACTAACGACCCGGGTTTCGTTCAGTTCGAGTCCATTCGTGTGCTCGAATGCCTGAAGATGCCGAAAGGCGAAACCCGGGTCGTTAGTGACAAAATACATGGAAGTGTACAAAACCTCAATAATCCAAATTTAAACATTTAATTATATAAAACAAAACTTTTTCGAAACGGTATCTTAAATATAAACATTCCGGTGGAATGTGTTTTTTTTATTTAAAACTTCATGTTCATAATATGTATGTATATATATATATATTTATAAAATGTAACAATGAGATTTTGGCAAAAACAAGAATAAACGAAATTCTTATTTGGCAGACTTACACTTTCGGGTTTTTAACGTTCTCTGGGCATTATAAAATAATGGTGGATATATTTTTGTTTTACAACATACCGACTGTGTCTGCGATAGAGTGACGGGTAACAATGCGCACGCGTGCCACATGTGGCGTCTTACGACCCACTAATGGCACTCGTAGTTTTTGCATTAGACAAGGTTCTACGCTTTACGACTCACGAATCCTGTTCAATTTGAATTCTTGTCATAAAAAAAAAACCAAAAACGTTACCAACGCATAGTCCATTATTACAGTTCTACAGATCTTTCAAAAACAATCATTCAGTCTAATTATTAGTATACAATTAAAGAATCTATCCACAAAGCAAAACACGGAATTTATCACACAAAAATCATCTATATATACATTAAACGTACACCTTCAAAAACGAAGCTCTTTGATTAAAAAGTTTACCTATTAACATCTAGTGTGGATTTTCTAAAACAAATACTATTTCATTAAAAAAAGTGTAATGTTTTGAATGCATTTTTTTAAGAATAAGATTCCATCGAAAATTATGCAAAAACTTAAATTCGGAACGAAATAAAACTAACCATACTAAAGAAGAAAATCATGATATAGATACACAACTACGGAGACATTAAAAATCGTAACAAAGTAATTTCGTTTTTAAGCATTACAGGATGTGAAGAGACGTAAATAAGTGAAAAATGCGTATTTGCAGTTGATAGGAACAACTAGAGAAACGCTTACACGAGAAACAAATCGTGTTGCAGCCTTTCTCAGTAAGGAATGCGTTCCACAGAGCAAAGCGAGAATCCTAGCATTGATTTATTTATGGATCTAACTTTATTGTGCTTATACATCTCGACGGGAAGTTTTATTATTCATCATAATGTCACATCGAAATTGTTACAACTAGACAAGACAAAATAGCCTTATATGTGAAGGGAGGATCTTCACTGCGTTTCCTAATAATGGAATTATTACCTGAATTTCATGTTCATTTTTTATAGTATCAGCATTTTTTAAGCCATAATACAACTTATTGGACTTTGGTTTGTAGCTTATTCTGGCAAGTCGTATTATGTGTAACACAATAATAATACGAGAGGGGTTTGTCAGGGAACCGTACCAACCGATATAAATTCAGTCGGAAAGACATTATAATTACGAACACGAGTAACATATCGTCAGTATATTGTGTGTATGTCACTTATACCGTCATCCCGAAAATGAGATATATAGTATTCTGTAAAAATGTAAAATTCCCGTATTGTTTTCTGTGCACACAATTTGTTTGTGCGTTTGATTACAATTATATCATTTCACATGAACATGAATATGCATCAAAAACATTTGATTTAGAATCGTATTTCGTAATTAAATTTGATTGTTAAATGTGAGCCCTTTATATCTGAAATTCGAATTACTCTGAGCAATATTGCAACAATGTTTTCAACATGAAACTGTAAAAATAAGAGGGATATAGGCCCTCGGAAATACGTCGTTGCATGTATCGTGAGAAAAAGGAGATTAAAACAAGTAAGAGTCTTAAATTCAAACGGTAATGGGCTGAACAAAATGCGAAAAGACGAACTTTATGAAAAAAAGATAAGAAACCGTGTGGTAGACGATATTGCGACTGTGATAATGAAGTATGACGGTGACAAAAGATTAGAAAAATAGTGCATATTATGCAATATGCGAGAGGAAAAATAATTAATTGATTTAGATAGATCGAAAATATTAATTGAATTGGCATTTACTTAGAGCTTCATTGTAACAAGATAAAAATCGTCACAATTATTATTTTTTTAATCATATCCGCTCCATATTCGGAGCATATGGACATCACGCGGTTCCTCCAAGCTTCTCTGTCCCCCGCCAGTCTCCTCACTTCCTCCAAAATCATCACAGCGTCCCGTAGCTCCGCCGAATACATCCTATGAATGGTCATCAACGGCCTTCCAAGGGCGACGGAATCCATCTGGTTGGTAGAAGAGGCAGGCAGGATTCAGGCTCCCCTGTGGCATCCGCAGTACGTGTCCAAGCCTGGTCCATCGTCGATTTTTACTTTGAACGTAATAAGAGGCTGGTCCGTCCCCTCTCTTACCTTCGAGTTCCTGACAAAATCAAACCACCGTACGCACCCTTAGTATTTGCCGCAAGAATCTGTTTTCGAAGCCCAGTATATGTACAATCTTATATGACGACGTAAAGTCGAAATAACTATCAACAAATAAATATTTTTTTGTGGAACTAAAAACTATGTTATTTTTACCTTATTAGATCGAAAATATTTACATTTATATTACTACAGAAATATTTTATTTCTACAGAAAACAAGAATACGGCGAGTGAGAGAAATAAAATGAGATTTAGGCGAAATCGTATCTAATTCTCATTTCGAAAAACGATAACATTTCACAATATGTTATACAACTAAATATTTGTCGGTAAAATAAGAAAAAGATCGTAGAATGGGGGTAGTGACTTTGCAAGTCTGCAAGGATTGTGATGACGGGAGTGGAAAAGCGGAAACGGCTCCCAGGGTCGCACTCATAAGGCCGGGTGGGGTGGCCCGAACGCCGCCATTCAAAATTACGGCATATTGGACAGAATTGGATGACGGAGCGTCTACACGTCTATACGTCTATAATAAGCTTAAAATTCACGACACGCCGTGTGAGCTATGGACACATAAAAAATACTCGAAAAAAGACACATATTTGTGAATAAAATAATTCGCAATTGGTATAAGGAATCAGCTTATATTTATTGTACAATCAAGAATTACATGTATATAATAATATATCTTACCAAATTTATTTTCAATTTCATTTGCAGAATTATACTTTCAGCTTACCAGTCTTATATCATGTATTCATTATAGATATAATAATAATCTACATGTATTTACGTACAAAATAAAAATTGATGACTTTTTAGTTATTGTTGACTAAGTAAAGTAGGCCCGGGAAGGCCGCTGATAAACCATCCATAGGATATACTCGGCGGAGTAAACGGTGACTAGGGTGACATATGCTGCGAGTATGGAGCGGAAAAGGTTAAAAAACTAAGTGTACGTGTTTTGCTTATTTGACACTCATTCTCAGACTGAGGAATACACTGTAAAATAATATACACAAAGTAACCTTATAATCTTTCTACTTATATGTATTTTTCACATAAACAAATTCATCTATAATAGTATTTGTATTTACCAATTACGTTATAATGCTGCAGTGATTATTTCAAATATGTGTCGTAAAACATATTTAGCAGACAACAGAATTAGTTTTCATCCATAGAATAATGGGCGATTAGAATGCAACAAGCAATGGTTTCACAGTTTTTTTTATTATAATGCTTTCTTATTCTATTTTATAGGGACGTACACCGTTCTATAATACTTTTCGCAGTTCTAATTTCAGTTAAAACAAAATTAAGAGCGTTCTTCTAGGACACGCTAGCAGTATTCTTTTAAAAAAATACTCACAATTGAAATATGGCTATAGGATGTTTTTACGTTCCAATAGAGGTGCGGGCCCGCTCAAAAAAAAATGGGCTTTTGACAATCGTGTAACAAAAGGTTTGCGAAGAGGCGGTATTATTTGTATAGGCCTTAACAAAGTTGTTTGTTTCCGATGAATCAGAGAGCAAACTCGCTCTATACGTAATAAATAAATTTACCGCTATGAAGAATTTAATACATTGATTATTGCTAAAAAAACTAAAAAGGTATCTTGCATTTTTTTCCTAGAAAACAGGATTTTAATATGCCGGAAGATCTGACAAACTGGCCAAATAATAGTATGCGCTTGGAATACCACATTAAATTATCGTAAGTAATAGTAAGTTCAACAGTAGATAATTATAAGAGTATGTATAGTAAATTCAACGCGTAGTGTTAGTAAGTTTATGTAAAAAATGCAGTATATATTCCACGTTCACAATAAATCGATACCACTTATGTGTGCAATAAAAATAAAAAATAGTATCATAAATATGGTACTTTACAATGGTTTTTACGACCAAATGTTGTCGTTTCCATATACCGTACTATCGAATGTATAATTTTAAAATAGAGCATACATAAATGGAATTAATAATTGTAAAAAAAGAATAGCATCGTGAATCGACGCAAAAAATAAAAATAGCTAAAATTTCGTAATGATCTGACATTGCGACGGTAAATCATGACGTCAGTGAACCGGGGAGGCAAATTTGAATATTCCCCGTATTGTTACAAACTTTATGTGTGACGTAAATTGTGTTTCGAGTTTATACGGCAACTGAATCGGCAGGTACCCGTCCGCGATTTTGACGAAAGCCGCAACACATTAAAGCTGTAGGCGGCGCATATGCATCGTCCAAATGAACAAGATCTTTACGTCGTCGTTATTAAGAAAGACGGCCAAAGAGTAAATTAATAAAAAAAACTACTGATTCTAAAATTTTATCAGTTGTTCGTCGTGAGCATTTTTAACTGAAAAATCTGTATCAATCCGATATTATTAAATAATGCATTTTGAAAAGGATTAATTTTATTTTATTATATATACTTTTTGAAATTAGTGTTCATTAGACTTTAACATCAACGCCGGCTTTATACGCAGGCCCTTCCAGGCGCAATCGAGTGGTTTTCGTGCTTTAAAACGAGAAAGAATTTGTGTGACGTTCTCATTTTAAAGCAAGTTCTCGTTATAATGCACACAAACCACCCGATCGTGCGTGGAAACGTCTGTGTATGAGGCCGGCTACTGTATAATATAAGTATATTTTCCAGACGATGAAGGTTTTTTCAGGAACACGATTTGTTCGATGCATTAGTGACACAATAGAAGCTAGTTAGTAATAAAAACATAAATCACAAGCAATTCAACATAAGGCATCAGGATCACGCGCTGCTTGTGGACTTCATGTGCGGCTAGTAAATTAATATTACTTATTTATAAGATGACAAATTTTTGAATTACTCATTCTTGAATCTACTACTAAACCACATTTCTTGTCTAACTATTTATCACATTATTATAATTTGTCGTACGGTCTTAAAATACACATTGCGTGTATTTGGACGTTTATACGAAAGTTGTTCGTGATATTCACGTATGATGTAGATTAAAACGCGATATTTGGCGTTCTCTAGTGTTATTGTCGCCCGATCTGCCAGTCATCCTTCGCCGTCATATTACATTAGTTTCATTAGGTGAAATTTCGAATTATTTGCGAAATTTTGACGATTAATGAACCACTCCTGCCTAGAAAGGTACACATAGGTTTTTTTAATTAATTACAAAAAAACGACATTCATTTCCTCAACTTTAATGTAGGCGGTCTCTAAATCTTGCTTTACTTATTAACTGTTAATTCTTGGTGGAAGAACAGCATTTTATTTTCAAAAATAAAACACAATGTTTTGTACTAACACCACAATTTTTCAATTTCACTCGTCGCGAGAATTACTAACTGGTGAAAAATACCTTTAAACAGGGTTATTTATATAATATTGAGTAAAAATAATAATTGACAAGGTATACAGAACAATTAGTAAAAGAATTTACCGATAATAATTTGTATCATTAAAGCAGTATTGATTGAAGAGAAAATGGTTTCTACCTAGTAATTAGTAATAAAGATGTTTCAAAAACAGAAGTTTCATCACAGTATTTCAAACAACATAATTGTGCGTGTTTATTTTTATACTCGGCAGCAATGAAAGAGTAATTTAAATATAAATAATTATCAGTGTGCCCCTAATTCAAGTAAATGGATTACGTCTTTTAAAAAGTTGTGATGTGAGATTTGTAATCCAAAGATTAAGAATAATACTTCTTAGACAAATCTACTCTCACATATAATCTCAACGTAACGTCGGGATCCGTGCGTAAGTAAGGCTCATTGTACCAATTAAAAATAGGCTTACCTGCCAGTGGAGAAGCAGAGGTATTCTCATGATGCAACCCCTTCGCAAATCCTTCTGTGATAGTTCAGAGATCACTTACCTGGAAATAGAGAAAAGAGAAAATTTAACGACACGTATAAAAAAGTTTCCCTTACGTGGCACGTTTCGAAAACTATCCTGATATATCATAGGTTCTCAAAATGTATACCTTTGAAAATGTAGTAAATTTTGAATGGCAATAGGAAAAAACCGTAGAAAGTTCAGTGTACAGGACTAGAATAAATATAATAATATCAGACATAAAATAGGGACGAGCTTAAAATAGTAGAACCTATTATTATAATGAGGAAAACCGAAAAAAAATGCAAGCAATGCATTGATAATTGTTAGAAGCTTCATAATTATTTAAAGAGAACCTGTTGAATACGGGGACATTTGCTTATGCTTGTACGTATATATAAATATATATCAAATTTGAGTTATTGAGATTTTGTACACTTCCATGTATGTTGTCACTAACGACCCGGGTTCACCCGAAAGGGGATTCAAATGATGAGGTTAAATTGTTGCATCAAAACATGGGGATCATAAATTATTTTATCAAGAAATTTTGGAAATCAATAGAGCCCAGTTAAATTCCTTGCCAATTCTGAACGAACAGCTGAAACTCTCCGTTGCTGTATCCTATACGTTGAAACACCTAACAGATGCCACTAAATGTGGAATGATTGTATATATTTATCCTTTCGTCGAATTGCATCCCGTCAAAACCCACAATGCTATTATAATTGTAAAATCACCGGTAATTTTTATATTAGTTGGAAAGCGGCAATTCGCCACCCTGTTAATGCGTTGTTTACAAAATAATGATTAAGGCGATTCTCGAAATTTTAACTCAGGTATCAGTGTGGATCCTAGACTTACATTTTATCTCGTAAATAATATTTGTCGTATTTGTATCTTCTATATAAACGTTAGACACTGTTTACACTCTGTTAGTTCGAGTTCATTCGTGCACTCGAATGCCTGAAGATGCCGAAAGACGAAACCGGGGTCGTTAGTGACAAAATACATGGAAGTGTACAAAATCTCAATAACTCAAATTTGATATTGAAATTCCATCAAGCACCCTCAGTCGATGTCTTAAATTATAAATATAAATATATATTTCATTCTTTTTAGCCAATATATCATAACGACTGAATGTCAGTGATTTTGTGCTACTAAAAATATGAAATTAATGGAAATTGCGAAAATAATAATTTTGATATACACAAAAACTTTTTGGAGTGAAACTTTTCGAATATCTGAATGGCTGGAGCTCTTATTAAAATCATTACTCAGCCAAATTAAGTTGTTGGCAATTAAGTGGGCCTGCTATCTCAGTATAAATATTATTATTCCGTGAGGCACAAACAAGTGAGTAAATAAATAAATGAAGTGGAAAAAGTAATCAGGAATGTGCCGAGAGAAAAGGGAGCAACAGGACCCTCGAAAAAGCTCCAATCGTCTACCTACCTACCCCTCGCCACACAGTTACACATTGTGAAAAATTAATATCGTGGTTGCAGAGCTTTTCTTGAAGCACATTCATCTGGGAAAAAAATAATATTTTCCTCGTATTCTTCTGGTTGATTCGTCAGAATTATTTAGACAGCACTCGGTGTGGATTATTTTATGGACTGCTATTTCTCTTAGCGTCAGCAGTCAAACATTGTCACAAATAACAAAAAATTCAGATAAATACCTATTTTATTTTATTGAAACAAAAAATCAGTAATAAATAACGTGATATTCGAACGAACCGAAACGTGTATAAATGAAATATGTACAAAAACATGGAATTTTTCGGAAAGTCTAGCACGTAATAAAATATATTAAAAATCCCCGTGGCACTTGTTTCACGAATCCTTAAAAAGGGTTATTTACCGTATATCAACTTTTAGAATCCTTCACATCAAAGTCGAACAGGATGTATATGCGTGGATGAAGGTGTTCACCCATCTCTTGGTTAATAAGGTCCGAGCATAATCGTCATCGGGTCTTAAATATAACATAAAAACTTTCATTTAAAAAATACGTTTGTTTTTTCTAATCATGTAAAGCCGACACATAGATGTGTAAATCGAAACATAGGCGACTAATTTTAACGGTGTAAATTGAGCAGTGTGAAAATTATGTAACGCTTAAATAGATGGATGGCGTTACAATACTAAAATATGTTTTACTCCGAAAAAACGGTAAAACAATATTGATCGCACATAAATTCGGATTATTGAAGTCCATAAACAATATTTGATGTACCGAGTGGTGTTGACGCCGATTGCAATGATTTCGTTGCGAATTCATCTCGGTAAATTGAGTACGTACAATATGGAAACGGTAGCAGGGTTTAGTGGGTGGGCGGCAGTGAATCTGACACAAAGCTGGCGCTCGTGGGAGGCGGGCGTTAGGGCGTGGGTGCCAGCCGCCTGAGCCACCCGCCCGCCGCAAGGTATGGACACAAAAATTCACTCCACGCTAACACCCTTAAACTTATTCATATTTAAACAACCGCTTTCGTCCATTGTTGGAGTAACGGTGACATTTGTATTCATTCAGGAGATTGTATCGCAGGACAGGTTTATTGTAAACAATTTTAAATTTATGTAAATCTAACAGATAGTAAATAGAATGAATTTATCATCGTCAATATGTTCAATGCAGGGTTAGCTACCGAAATAAGCTACAGATTGTGAAGATTTATACCCATTCAAAATCATTTCATACACCAGGATTAGATTGTTTCAAGCTTGCTTATTGACTGCATTTACACTAGCAAAGTATCGACCTAACGTCCATAAGGTTCCAATTCAACAATTCAACGATTCGCATCTAATAATAGAAGCAATTGTCTCATGAGAGTTTGTGCGTACACGAAAAAATCAGAAGGTTTTCCGAGATGTCGCTGTTTGTACGTATTTGATTCCTTTTATTAGATATTTTTTTTAAATTTTTTTTTTTTTTTAGAAACCTTCACGGCCACAACAACTGGCCAAAGTTTAATCGAAATCAGATTAATGGTAAAGGAACGAAAAAGTGGTCAAAAAAAAAACATTCATTTATATATATTATATATAGGTCCGCAAGGTTCATACTTAGAATTCTACTCAGAAAAAAGATTACAGTTTAGTTTAAATCTGATATTGAAGGTATTTTTGTTCGGAGTTACACCTTTCCACAACGGGAACCTTATATATTTTCACGAAACGAAAACTCGTTTAAAGCAACGACTAATGTCTTTTTCCTTATTGGAATAAATACACACGTTACATTACGCATATACAAAGAGACCGCCTTTGTAATATATTACAAAATACCATAATGCGGTGGAATTTCGAACCTGCGAAACAAACAATACAAAACCCATTATAAAAGCCATTTAACTTAATTCCCCATCCCTTTCCATTTCATATATGAAATCGATTCTCGGCACAAGGGTTCGAATCTCCTCCTTTTCCTCATTCCAGGGGCCACCTTAAAGTTTTCCAATTTTAATAGGACGAGAAATATTTTCTTCCTCCTGAAATCTTAGAAGTCCTCTTCGTGCCGCAAACCACGACGGTTATCAAAACATTGACTGGGGTTTTATTCACCTCGCTTTTTGTATTCTCGCTCAATGAACAATTTATTCATGTGAGTGAATGATAAAAACACATTATCAAAGCGGAAGTTGGTATAATGTAATTTTTATAAAAAGAAAAACTGAACTTTACATTTTTATCTTCTTAAGAAGAAAATACAGATTTCAGCTATAAACCTACAAATGATGTAGGATTGATAATTCAATAGAGATAAAATAAATTACTTAAATTATAATTGAATAATCTAACAAATTAATGAATAATGCAGATGCATAAGAGATTATAAAGTTAAGAGCGTAACTATAAAAAAACAATACTTCAAGGCAAAAGCACAGCATCAATTTATTCCGTTTTGGTCGTTTTTGTAAATAAAGATATAGTCAGCATAAAAACACTTAGATAAATACTACTATTATTTATAATAAGGGCTAGAATCAATTTGAATTTGTTAAGGTTCGGTCATCTAATGACATCGCAATCGAAGCGAGACGGAAAATCCCCGGACATTGATTGAGCGTTCACATCAACCTTCCGGTTTGCAAGAGCGGGCTCTCAATGGACGGAAATCTGAGAAATGCTTTCACGACTTTTCTCAGTAAATTCTCTACTCGTGGATATCTTTACCATTGGCTTTGAAAAACTAAGCCATCCCATAATAGAAAATGAAACGATGCATTATGCTAGTCATATAAATAACAAAAAAACATGAAAATGATTAATTAATCAAAATATTTTTTTAAATAAATAATATTTTACGTTAAATACGTATAAAATACATGGAATACAAGAGCAAATGATTGCTACATTATTTTACAAAAGCAAATGCTATCAAGAACCCTCTTCTAACTCACAAAAATCGTGATGGTACGACCAACGTAGGGATTGCAATACCGGTATTAACGAAACCGGGTATTTCAATACTTAAATACCGGTATTTTGATATTCAAAATGTACATAGTTAGAATATGAAAAAAATCGCGGCAATTATTGGCAACTAGTGAGTACCCGGCATGCGTTGCAATGCCACTCAAAAAAAGAATGTTTTTGTGTCTTAATTCTGTTTATTTAAGTGATTTTGGATACACAATATTTTCTGTACCGTCTGGTGCGTACACGAATAAATCAGAAGGTTGTCCGAGATGTCGCTGTATGTACGTATTTGATTATTTTTTTCAATTTTAGATTTTCAATTTTTTTTCTTCAGAACCCTTCACGGGTGTGTGCACAACAACTCACCGAAGTTTCATCGAAATCGTATGAATGGTAAAGGAACGCTTAAAGGACAAACAAACATTTATTTTATATATTTCCCGGCATGATCACAATAAATCCTTCCTGAAAGTTTCGTCGCGATCGGTTGAGTAGTTTAGGAGCCTATAAGATCCGGACAAACCAACAAACAGAATCGTTGAAGAGTTGAATCTTAGAAGGCTTTTTCTGCAGACGGACATATTAGCACGAAGATAGGATATAGATTGAAAGATTGCAGCACTGATGAACTAGCATCTTAAATATATATTTTATAAAATTTGGATTATTGAGATTTTGTACACTTCCATGTATTTTGTCACTAACGACCCGGGTTCACCCGAAAGTGGATTCAAATGATGAGGTTAAATTGTTGCAATTAAATTAATTAGTATTCCACATTTTCAAGTTTAAATTGTTTAGATTTTGTACATTTCCATGTATTTTGTCACTAACGACCCGGGTTTCGTCTTTCGGAATCTTCAGGCATTCGAGCACACGAATGGACTCGAACTGACAGTTCGAGTCCATTCGTGTGCTCGAATGCCTGAAGATGCCGAAAGGCGAAACCCGGGTCGTTAGTGACAAAATACATGGAAGTGTACAAAATCTCAATAATCCAAATTTGATATTGAAATTCCATCAAGCACCCTCAGTCGATGTCTTAAATTATATATTTTATAATTATATGTGGTCATAAGAATTAATTATCATTAAAAAGCATCTGGAAAAATTACCCTAGAAAAGAAATATAACAAGTGTTGGTTTTTTTTGCGTATGATAAATGTAAGGTGACGTATTGTTGTAAGAGTTTTTAAAGATGCAATGAATTTAAGATGCTGGAGAAATTAATGAATATTTTACAGTATAGATATAATAGCTTTCTAATCTCACATAAAGGATTCAATAAGGGAGAGTAAGGAAGATTTGCTTGCTCGCATAGTAAGTAAGTAAGCTTTAAGTGTGTGTATAGCGTCCCTTTTGATACGAAACACATCGATGCAAAAAGCAGCAAAAAAATATGTTACCTAATCCAGGTAAATGTTCTCATAAGTTCTCATCAGTGCGATAATAAAACCTGATTATTTTCTGTTAGTTCAAAAATCTCGATTGACTCGTGTCAAACACTATTTGACGATGTAAAGGATATTTACCACTCGCATTTGAAAAACATAAAATACGGATTTACAGCCGAGGTGGGTGTTTTTTCTTTGCAATCTTATCAATGCCTAGCTGTTGCAGGAACTGAGAACATTCGGAAAATGAGGGCAAGCTACTAATAAAAGCAGCATTCGGGACGCGGAAACATCGATAGTCTTTTTTGGATCTTGGCTACGGAATGATTTTCGATTTGCACAAAAGATGACATCGTTATTAATGGACACGGAAATATCAGCACATACATGAAAAGAGTGGATATTTTTCAAATAAAAACCGGCATAAATTTATGCTGTAGCCGTGTAGAAGAGCACTTGGGCTTTCGTCCTTGATAGCACTGTCAAGGGTTCGATTCTCGATTTAAAAATCGATATTATGATTTTGTATTCAAGAGAATAGATGCCCGAGTCGTTTTCATTATCTCCCACCCACTCCCTATCCAATTCTTTGACCAAGCCGTATGTATGCCAATTAGTTTTCCCTCTCCGTATTCTGCAAATAATGCAATAATAAAGATTGAGCGACTGATTTTCAACCAGCTCTCGTTAAATAATTCCTATATATGTGTTCCTTAAGGCGTCCATATATATTTAAAAAATAAGCTGATTTCAAATATGAAACTGTAGACGTAATTATTGGGCATTATTTATTTATTAATCTCCCTCCCTGTCGAGTTCATATGATGAGAGATATTATCTAAGGAGTTTTGTGTTTAAATAATGAAATACACTTGGGCCTCATATAAAACGACTTTATACAAGACTGTTTTGATATTACTCGGTTGATGAATAGTGACATATTTTTGTACAACACGCTTTATATTACACGGTTTCAGCATTTTGTTATAGAAAATGATCCTATAATGGAAAGAAGTTTGAAGTTCAAGAGGGAATTACAACAGATCTTGGCCACTTATCACGAAATACGTTAAGATTTATATGCTAAAAGGAAACACTCGCTTATTACAGAATTTTTAAAGCCTAAATCCAAAAATACTCCAATCCTCCGGTAATGAAAATTCACAACCGATCATATAAACGAGTCGAAGAAATAGAATTGTAAGTGATAGCGATGATGTATGAATAATCTATAACATGTATATTAAAGTTTTTTTCAATAAATAAATAAATGTATATTTTTTCGATCGTTTATTAAAAAAAAATAAAGGATATTAACAAACTTCGACAGTTTTTCAGAGCGCATAACCTTATTTTGTATGAACTTCAAACCTCGTATTGCACGACGTTTTTGTGGAACCATATGAGCGTGTTACACGAGGCCCTAGTGTAAGTAGATATTTTGTTGCTACAAACAAAATAAATTTGTTTGGTTAGAAATAATGATACCGCGCTTGCGATATCTATTCCATCAATTATTGAAACCAACGAAGGCGTTTAGATATTTTATAACAAACACAAAAATAAATTACTTAATGAAATTAAAGTTCTAACTTATTTGTTATTCTTGCGCTACCTCGGTCATATAGCATCGGTAAAGTAGAAGCGGACAAAACAAAAAGTTGATAGGAAATTGACCAAGCTACCTCGATAAATATAACAAAGTTTTATTTTCCTTTCACTGGAATAGCAGTTAACAATACCAGAGATGAAATTGATAGCACAACGGTGCGGAAACATTGCGACCTGACCTTGTTAAAACTTTTCAAGTTGGCGTGGGGTAAATACAAATGTCAAAAGACTGGGTGCGGAGGCGACAAAATGATAGTTCAGGTTAAAGTTGAAAATGTGACGGGGGACTTATTGCATTACGGTTTGTTGGACACTGATGACAGGTCACCGCTCACAACCGAGAAATGATATTACTTTCTTGCATTGCTACATAAGCATTCAGACAAATAACGTTGGAATGAAATATATGTTTCGAGAAATTTTCATTAAAGACAACGCTTTTGACGCTACAACAGTTGAAATATACGTGAAACAAAATATGGCAAGAATTAATAATTATTATATTAACTTTAATTAGTTTTACAACATAAAATAATCAATTATTTATCAAGAAATATATTAGTAAAATTTAAAATGCCATTAATGCATATGAAGCTACCATATAAAAATGTTTTATTTGAGAATATACACTTATACTTACGATAGAATCTAAAACTTTTATTTTTACAGAGTATATAATACAAGTGAAGGTAAAATTAGTTATTCGTGTGTTCGTTGTGCATGGCAGAGAAGTCATCATAACCTGCGTGTTTTCAATATGCTGTGACTTATCCGAATTCAAATAATATTGTAATCATAATTATTAACATAAGTATAGAAGAGAAACTATTTTATAAGTAGCGTGTGGGATTACAAATAAATATGTACGTTTATTTTTTAATATAAGTCAACATACTAATAACTAGTAAGCACAAATACGTACAATTTCAATATAGAGTAATCATTGATATATTTGTTGATGCCAAGACACATTTTATCTTCTCTGTGTTTAATTTCATTGAATTTTCTTATTCCGACAGATCAAGACATGTTAGCTTTAAGAAGTCTACTGAAAATATTTGCGAATACAAAAATGTCAATCGACGCAAGCTAGAAAAATGCAGCCGAGATCCACTTATCCGGAGCGCATAGCGGAAGCTCTGCTGCGGAAAAACCGGGAGCTTTGAGATTTTCATTTCGAACAAATTTCAGTTCTCACAATTTTCTGTAGATAGCATGATATTACTTACCGAGTTTCCACGTTGAAAACGTTGAGATTTAAAAAAATTTCTAATAGCTCGGATGTATTCTAAGTTGGCTTGCGTTAGCAGCTAAGAGACCGGTGCCTGTTAAAAAATATATTGCTGAACTCAATTACATATGAATATTTTGTAGAATTTCATAAAGTTCAAAACGAATTTCCATCAGGTTTATAAGTATACGGAGAAAATAAATCGAAATTATGACAAATGCAGCTTGCATACTGTATTATGTTGATTTAATATAGTGGTCTCAAAATTTAACAAGCATTTAAGCTACTTAGGAAATTTAAAAACTTGTTGAGCTACACATATTACATACACAAACCAAATACGAATCAAGAATACCAGTAGCTTTAAGTGTGTGTATAGCGTCCCTTTTGATACGAAACACATCGATGCAAAAAGCAGCAAAAAAATATGTTACCTAATCCAGGTAAATGTTCTCATAAGTTCTCATCAGTGCGATAATAAAACCTGATTATTTTCTGTTAGTTCAAAAATCTCGATTGACTCGTGTCAAACACTATTTGACGATGTAAAGGATATTTACCACTCGCATTTGAAAAACATAAAATACGGATTTACAGCCGAGGTGGGTGTTTTTTCTTTGCAATCTTATCAATGCCTAGCTGTTGCAGGAACTGAGAACATTCGGAAAATGAGGGCAAGCTACTAATAAAAGCAGCATTCGGGACGCGGAAACATCGATAGTCTTTTTTGGATCTTGGCTACGGAATGATTTTCGATTTGCACAAAAGATGACATCGTTATTAATGGACACGGAAATATCAGCACATACATGAAAAGAGTGGATATTTTTCAAATAAAAACCGGCATAAATTTATGCTGTAGCCGTGTAGAAGAGCACTTGGGCTTTCGTCCTTGATAGCACTGTCAAGGGTTCGATTCTCGATTTAAAAATCGATATTATGATTTTGTATTCAAGAGAATAGATGCCCGAGTCGTTTTCATTATCTCCCACCCACTCCCTATCCAATTCTTTGACCAAGCCGTATGTATGCCAATTAGTTTTCCCTCTCCGTATTCTGCAAATAATGCAATAATAAAGATTGAGCGACTGATTTTCAACCAGCTCTCGTTAAATAATTCCTATATATGTGTTCCTTAAGGCGTCCATATATATTTAAAAATAAGCTGATTTCAAATATGAAACTGTAGACGTAATTATTGGGCATTATTTATTTATTAATCTCCCTCCCTGTCGAGTTCATATGATGAGAGATATTATCTAAGGAGTTTTGTGTTTAAATAATGAAATACACTTGGGCCTCATATAAAACGACTTTATACAAGACTGTTTTGATATTACTCGGTTGATGAATAGTGACATATTTTTGTACAACACGCTTTATATTACACGGTTTCAGCATTTTGTTATAGAAAATGATCCTATAATGGAAAGAAGTTTGAAGTTCAAGAGGGAATTACAACAGATCTTGGCCACTTATCACGAAATACGTTAAGATTTATATGCTAAAAGGAAACACTCGCTTATTACAGAATTTTTAAAGCCTAAATCCAAAAATACTCCAATCCTCCGGTAATGAAAATTCACAACCGATCATATAAACGAGTCGAAGAAATAGAATTGTAAGTGATAGCGATGATGTATGAATAATCTATAACATGTATATTAAAGTTTTTTTCAATAAATAAATAAATGTATATTTTTTCGATCGTTTATTAAAAAAATAAAGGATATTAACAAACTTCGACAGTTTTTCAGAGCGCATAACCTTATTTTGTATGAACTTCAAACCTCGTATTGCACGACGTTTTTGTGGAACCATATGAGCGTGTTACACGAGGCCCTAGTGTAAGTAGATATTTTGTTGCTACAAACAAAATAAATTTGTTTGGTTAGAAATAATGATACCGCGCTTGCGATATCTATTCCATCAATTATTGAAACCAACGAAGGCGTTTAGATATTTTATAACAAACACAAAAATAAATTACTTAATGAAATTAAAGTTCTAACTTATTTGTTATTCTTGCGCTACCTCGGTCATATAGCATCGGTAAAGTAGAAGCGGACAAAACAAAAAGTTGATAGGAAATTGACCAAGCTACCTCGATAAATATAACAAAGTTTTATTTTCCTTTCACTGGAATAGCAGTTAACAATACCAGAGATGAAATTGATAGCACAACGGTGCGGAAACATTGCGACCTGACCTTGTTAAAACTTTTCAAGTTGGCGTGGGGTAAATACAAATGTCAAAAGACTGGGTGCGGAGGCGACAAAATGATAGTTCAGGTTAAAGTTGAAAATGTGACGGGGGACTTATTGCATTACGGTTTGTTGGACACTGATGACAGGTCACCGCTCACAACCGAGAAATGATATTACTTTCTTGCATTGCTACATAAGCATTCAGACAAATAACGTTGGAATGAAATATATGTTTCGAGAAATTTTCATTAAAGACAACGCTTTTGACGCTACAACAGTTGAAATATACGTGAAACAAAATATGGCAAGAATTAATAATTATTATATTAACTTTAATTAGTTTTACAACATAAAATAATCAATTATTTATCAAGAAATATATTAGTAAAATTTAAAATGCCATTAATGCATATGAAGCTACCATATAAAAATGTTTTATTTGAGAATATACACTTATACTTACGATAGAATCTAAAACTTTTATTTTTACAGAGTATATAATACAAGTGAAGGTAAAATTAGTTATTCGTGTGTTCGTTGTGCATGGCAGAGAAGTCATCATAACCTGCGTGTTTTCAATATGCTGTGACTTATCCGAATTCAAATAATATTGTAATCATAATTATTAACATAAGTATAGAAGAGAAACTATTTTATAAGTAGCGTGTGGGATTACAAATAAATATGTACGTTTATTTTTTTAATATAAGTCAACATACTAATAACTAGTAAGCACAAATACGTACAATTTCAATATAGAGTAATCATTGATATATTTGTTGATGCCAAGACACATTTTATCTTCTCTGTGTTTAATTTCATTGAATTTTCTTATTCCGACAGATCAAGACATGTTAGCTTTAAGAAGTCTACTGAAAATATTTGCGAATACAAAAATGTCAATCGACGCAAGCTAGAAAAATGCAGCCGAGATCCACTTATCCGGAGCGCATAGCGGAAGCTCTGCTGCGGAAAAACCGGGAGCTTTGAGATTTTCATTTCGAACAAATTTCAGTTCTCACAATTTTCTGTAGATAGCATGATATTACTTACCGAGTTTCCACGTTGAAAACGTTGAGATTTAAAAAATTTCTAATAGCTCGGATGTATTCTAAGTTGGCTTGCGTTAGCAGCTAAGAGACCGGTGCCTGTTAAAAAATATATTGCTGAACTCAATTACATATGAATATTTTGTAGAATTTCATAAAGTTCAAAACGAATTTCCATCAGGTTTATAAGTATACGGAGAAAATAAATCGAAATTATGACAAATGCAGCTTGCATACTGTATTATGTTGATTTAATATAGTGGTCTCAAAATTTAACAAGCATTTAAGCTACTTAGGAAATTTAAAAACTTGTTGAGCTACACATATTACATACACAAACCAAATACGAATCAAGAATACCAGTAATATTGTAGAAGCAAAATAATCGCATGATTAATTTTAATAAATAATGTAATCGTTAAGCCTTATTCATGAGGCATTTTTCATTCAATGCGATAAGTTTACCGTCGTTTACATTAAGTATGCAGTTGGAAATTCAGTTTAAAGTCGAATGCTTAATAGTTAGTATATTTACGAGAAAACGATATGACTTTTCTCATTTTCGAATTCACTTGAGTGTCTAAATTTCATTTTCATCGCACGAGATACTGACAATGTCATTGCGAGCTACCGCTAACGACGATTTAACGACGTTTGGTTTAATATTGTTATACTAAAAAAGATTTTTCTAAATAATATTGTTGGATAGTTTTCTTTGAATAATAACATTCCAAATATTATGTGTAATAAATATAAAATAAACAACATAATCTTTTCTTTTAATAGGGTTATGTTATGATAATTAGTACTACTATATTTATAGAGGTAGCTTGGTCAACTTCGGCGTCCGTGGCGCAGTTGGTAGCGACGTTGGCTACAGCTACGGACGTCTCGGGTTCAATTCCCGGTGCGGACAGTTTTCATAAATTGATCTGTCAATCGATTTATGGATTTCTGTGCGTGGTGTTTGTGATGTCTAAAAACTCCCTCTTCACCCACCCATCGAATCCTCACGGGGCGTAAGCGAGAGCGATTAGCTAACCACTAGTCCTGTCCTAGCCTTATCGTTCTATCCCTACTATATTCGAAAAAAGAGAGGTTGAGCAACTGAGTAACAAACAGTTGTCATAGGAAAATTCTTTTGAGATACCTCCATTATGGACCATATACTCCACGTTGGGAGTGGACATGGAAGAAAAAAATTTAGTGCTGCTATCGTTTGTTCCCGACACCTTCCCCACGTCCAGAAGAAGGAAATAAGCTCACCTCACGCTTCATTTTTAAGTTGAGAATTATAATCATTGTTTATGTGAGAAATAAATAGCCTTGCGATATAGAATCTGTAGATGCTTCCTAAAGAAACGAAACATCTGTCACATTTAGTAACACAGCCAGTGGAATAACCAAGCCTATTATAATAGTATTGTCTTTGCTTTCACGCCCGGCGTAATATTCCCAAATAGAACATATTAATTTTGAACAACATGAACCATAGTGACTAAGACCGGATTGGACAGCGCACGCAAACAATGCTCGTACGGCACCAGCCACAAAGGATAAGAAGGGAAAACAAAGAGCGCATATGGATATAGGATACAATATAGCAGTTATCTTCTCCAGTCACTGTAGTAATCAAAGATTCTCCATCCCAGCCAAGTCCAGTACAACAGAATATATCCAAAAAAAATGTTATCTTGTATTTTTATTTCATGTGTTGAAGAGTTCCAGTACACAAAATGTAATATTCGACCTTTCGCTGTATGGATAATTTGTCAAATATTCAGACGATTGAACTTGCGAAAATAAACAATAAAACATCGTTTTTTGCTACGTAACATATTCTAAAAAGCAATGTGTTTAGTTGTCCAAGGACTACAAAAGGTTACCGATAAGATCGCTTTTTTTTACCTCAATATGATATCACTCCATAATTAGAATTTAAAAAAACGTATTATTTACTTTTAAGGTAATAATTTAAGGTATAAAAATGTGGTATTAAAGAATTACAAAATTGTTTTTTAATATAAAATTAAAAATGAACTTCCACAAAGTTGCCGAATCCAGAGAAAAAAATGTGTTTTATATTCAAAATATTAAATACATTTGGCGTTACAGTTGATAACGCGCCCGAAGAATATTTTTTTTTTTAATCAGCTGATATAAGCCCAAGGAGCATTTTAAGAAACACTCATGATCGATCACCAGGATGAGCATGAATTGAACGCGAAACATTCGTGAGGTCTTACCGCTACGCTATAGAAGGCGATATGCGTATTTAAATAGTGCATGCACTCATATTTTATGTATGACACACAATGCGTCTAAAAAATATTTTGCATCTTATTTCGTGAGTGAGACAGGTAATTGCCGGTCTTTGAAATAAAATAAGTGTTAATTAAAATAATTTTTTACAAGTTTTTTACAAAAATAAATAAAATATATCATTCTAAGATATACTAACCATGCTTGTCATATCACGTTTCGCCGCCTGCCATTTTACTGGACTGGATATATAAAGCATCTCATAAAATTTAATTTTAAATGATAAAATATTCAAAAGTTTCTTAATAGACAAGCGATCCGATGATGAATAGCATAATAGTGTAAATTTCCAATATAAAAGATTGTGTAGCACTGATATGGGCAGAACAAAAAGAATACATACAAAAGAGACTCCGTCGGGTATATTGCGCATTTCTTATCATGCCGTGTAAACGATGCGCACAAAAGCTATAGAAACCTTACAGGGCCATCGATCCATCATGATTATTTATTCAAGAATAGTTTCCATCGCAAATTTATAAAACCTTTTTAAGATACACATCAACAAATATTAAAATATATCAAATTATCATAAAAGTTTAATATTTATGAGGAAGTGAGTTAAGAAACCTTCAAATTATAATAATTTCCAACAGTAGCTTAAATGAGTTATAACGAAACTAAACACGTATTAAAAACGCTTAAATGATTTATAATTATTAGCAAAAATTATGAGAGCGAAATAAAATGTCATATATATAATGATCAATGATGACGGTTTTCCGCACCGATCAGATAAACGTAAGTGCCACACCCAACCCCTTTGAGTGCTTTATATGTTCATAATTTGGGGAGGGAGAGGTTATGAAATACGAGTGGGCGATTGCAACATTACATATTCTGAGGCATCATTCATCTTAGTCAATTCTTGCGAGACAGGCACGTCCATTTTATGCGTTAGTGTATCCGAGATTTTCAGCATTAAAATCTTTTGAATATAAACTGCCGTTTATTTCTCACTAGTGTGATTTTGAAATTTTGTATTAACTTGGGGGAAGCGTGTTGAATAATTGTGCTATTACGAAATACTGGATTAGATCATAATAATCGAAACAAGAAAATTTAAAAAAACCATCGACACCAACATTAAAGTTAATCTAAAAAATATTTTTTAGTCAAATACATATTTAATTTAAGACATCGACTGAGGGTGCTTGATGGAATTTCAATATTAAATTTGGATTATTGAGATTTTGTACACTTCCATGTATTTTGTCACTAACGACCAGGGTTTCACCTTTCGGCATCTTCAGGCATTCGTGTGCTCGAATGCCTGAAGATGCCGAAAGGTGAAACCCGGGTCGTTAGTGACAAAATACATGGAAGTGTACAAAATCTCAATAATCCAAATTTAAATACATATTTGATAATATTTCTTTAATACTTTAATTCATTCGAATAAGGTTAGAACAATCGGGGTAATAATTTACATATAATAACATAACTGTCATTTTCGTTAAAGATTTCGTTTGTCAAACAGCCTGAACAGAAAAATCACGACGTTTGGAAAATGAAAATTTACTAAAATGCTAATGTTTCATTTGTCAGCCATGTTTTAATTCAGAGCTACGTCTGGATACAAAACAGCTACGCCATATGTTACGAGAAATGGCAAACTTTAGAATTTAAGAAAACTTGCAATGTTATAAATGTACGCATTTAGTTAGAAATGGCGAGAATATTTCACATAACTGCCTTATTTGTAAGCGGTATTCAAATTTAATAAAATACTTTGCAACAGTACTAGTTCCAATGTATTTATTATAATATCAAAAGGATTATTCATGCAAATATGGCATATTTAAATTTATATTTTATAGAAAGAAATGAAAAATATTTATTTTCTTGGCAACTGAATTTAATTTTCATTTATCTGTAAAAACATCGTAAATTACTTGGTATCGCTATAATATAAAATCACAATTGCGGAAAGAATAATGTTTCCAATATTATATTATCAACGTTAATTCATTCGCCTGGAGGTAAAAGCATCATCGCGTAGAGTAGCTTTTCTTTTTAACTGATGATTGATGTATGGCGTCAGAGTAAAATATAAAGGTGTACCGAAATTGATAAAGTTTGTGGCGCTCTTCCATAAATTTTCAACATTTACATCACGAGATGAAAAAATTGTACTCTGACAGGAATAAAAAATTTTACTTACTTAATCTATTTGAATACTTTTGATACTGCAAAATGTATTAATGAAATTTAATGTCGCGGTAAATATTGTAGTGTTGAATGAATATTTTGCCAGATCAAATTTGTCCTTTGATGAAAAAAAAAGTTTCTTCTCTATGTGTACCATGCGCAGCAGTACCAGGGCATAGTAGGTTTTTTCCCATTTCGCGAATATCGTTAATTGTTTACCGTCGCCTAAATCTAATTTTTTTCAATAATTGCAGCCTTGTTTACACTAATGCACTTTTATTTAAACTAAAATAGTAAAGTTTTCAAGCCCGTCTAGCAAAAAGTTGACACTTAGGTATGCTTTTAACTGTCCTACACCGTAGAGTTTATTATAAGTTACCGATAAAATTAGTGTCCATAAGATATAAGACGAAACCGTAGAAAAAGTTTTGGTTTATATAGTGATCGATCTGAAATTTGCAAGTAATTCGAATAAATCTATTTTATAAAGATTTTTGAAATGTACCAAAGGGTTCGTTTTCTCCCATTTTTTCTGACATATTTAACCACTAGGACGCCAGCGACTCACTGGTGCGTCACATGCCTATTCACTCCATACGCCAGCGACTCACCGCTGCGTTGCGATATTTTTTCGTTGAAAATAAAACATTTTCGATGTGTTAAAATTACTGTGCTATGGACATCTCTTATTAAACACAATAATGTTTACAAATTTTGAAAAATCTTGGTTCATCGGTACTATTTATAAATAAATTTAACAAATTTCGCTAGGGCTGCCTTACATATTTTATCTTTATGCGAGTTTTGTATAACGTAACGAATTTCGAGATGTTTGTGTCACAATGCCTCGTAAAAAAAATACTATCTGCTTAAAACTTATAGGGGAATTTCAAAAACGGGTTCAGGGTCGTCAAATGCAATCTATTAATTATTATTTTATTTACATAGTAAATTCCTTTTTTCTTGTTATTCATGCCACATGTGTTTCACGAATTCGGACGGTGTCTTCCGAGATATAATGATTTATGGCGGTTCTCCGGGTAAAATTGAATGGTTTCACCCTTAGCAGTGTGACGAATTCTTTCTTCTCGAAAAAAGAACAGATACAAAATACATCTGTATTCAATGTGATATGCCGTTATGTGTTCAACCCTGTTTTGAAATATATCATACTAGAGTAATATTTTAAAACAGTCATAGTATAAAAAATCGTGTTTCAATTGGTGTATGAACTATTTTTCAAAATATAATAATAAAAAATAATATATATACATATATATGTTCATATGTATATATATAAATTTGGACAACCCTGGAAAAACAATCAATTATAATAACAACGTTTCAATCAGTGCATATATTATTGGCTAAAAATAACATAATAAAAAGTTTAATTTAGAATAAATATTTATTACGTTTATGACAACCCTAGCAAAAAACGGACTTAACCCATAAATGAGTCAGCAGCACAGCGTATGCTAATTACACATATGCCCGGACAAACTAGAATATCTTTAGACTATAAATTATGTAAGTCAAAACACTTTTTATGCAATTACTATTGTTCCTAAAATCGATGGCGTTGGGCACTAAATGAATATATCGCGCTGGCAGTTAAGTGATATGACATATGTACATATGATTCTCAAACGTTCAGAATAAAATTATCATTGGCGATAGGAATATTTTAGGATTTTACCTATTTCTAACAAAGTTGTTATAAAAAAATTGACAACCCCTGTCCAAAAAAATATACGTATTGGGAAGTTCAACGTTGCATAACCTAAAGTATGAGGAAATATTTTAAGAATTTTATCTCGTTTCAATTAGTTTTTTACCCTTTTAACCTTTTGTGCAAAAAAATTGACATCCCCTGTCCAAAATATATATATATATATATTGAAAAGTTCAACGCTACATAATGTTAAGTATAAGGAAATATTATGAGAATTTAATCTCATTTTAAAAGAAACATTTGATATAAAAAGGTTGGGATCCCCTGTCCAGAAAATTCTCATATTTTGAGATTTTAAATGTTCCATGAACTAAAGTATGCGTAAATATTTTGAGAATGTTTTCTCGTTCTAATGTTTAGTTTTTCACCTTTTTAGCTTTTTGTGCAAACAAATTGACAACTCCTGTCCAAAATATATATATATATTGAGAAGTTAAACGTTACATAAACTAAAGTATGAGGAAATATTTTGAGAATTTAATCTCATTTAAAAGAAATATTTTATATAAAAAGATTGGGAACCACTGTCTAGAAAATTCTCATATTTTGAGATTTTAAATGCTCCATGAACTTAAGTATGCGCAAATATTTTGAGAATTTTATCTCGTTCTAATGTTTGGTTTTTACCTTTTTTGATTTTTGTGCATACAAATATTGACGACCCCTGTCTAAAAATACTATTTTGCAAATTCAAAAGTTTTGAAATATTGTTAGGAATCTATATTTAAATTTTTATTAAAATCGATTAATAGGTTTAAAAGTTATATTCAATTTACGAAATCTATTGTTTTATCCATTTTTTGCTAAAATCGCTGGCGTATGGCGCTAAATGAATAATATCGCGCTGGCAGTTAAGGGGTTAAAGTATAGTATACCAAATATAATTCTAAAAAAAATAGATCAACAAACCATTCTATTTATTATATACGTATTTTAGGCAATCAAAAATAAGAATATGGTATCATCATCTTTCGGAGATACGCTTTTATTACCTTATGATATTGTGATTAAGTCGGAGTCCGTCATCTGCCTCGAGATAACGCTCGTTATTTATTTTTATTATACCTAAGTAGTGATTGATATAATAATCACTATGTAAATATAAATAACGAGCGTGGTGACGAGGATTGCGTAAAATGCATACGTATGTATGTATAAATATTATATATTTATCGTAGGCATCTGTGCCCTGGGTAATGTCGGAAATTTATTAAAAACGGTATCTACACCGTCTAATACGAATAACAATCTGCTGAGGTTTGAGTGATACTAATAGATTCATGTTTTCTGGATTATTCTCCGACGTGAAAAATGGTTTTAAAAGTTGTCTAGTTTTGTTTCTATATATATCCAAAAAAAGCTCCGGATAAATTTCCCGTAACTAAAATGTAATGATAAAACAACATTTATCACTTACTGTTCATCGCAAAACGCCCGAGGACTATCGCGGATTAAACACAGAACTTGCGAATATTCTCTTCCTGCGCATACAAACATTATTATTTCATTAATGTGGCATAGAAATAATTATTGTTATCCATAAATTCTTATATTTACGCATTGTCTCAATCCCGCTTATGCTGTGTACCCGTACATAAAAGATAACTCAACACTTTTTAACGCTTTAGATACGAATC
This sequence comes from Himalopsyche phryganea, assembly GCA_022494535.1. Taxonomy (NCBI): domain Eukaryota; kingdom Metazoa; phylum Arthropoda; class Insecta; order Trichoptera; family Rhyacophilidae; genus Himalopsyche; species Himalopsyche phryganea. Next base: position 5,422,487 of record JAGVSL010000001.1, on the reverse strand, counting down.
GGCGATATATCGCTGTTACTATTACATTTCATACCTACGGGAAAGTAATATATAACCGTTAGCAATACCTTCAAGTTATAACCTCTGTCTGCGTCATCTAAATGCACACAGGCGGATATAGGACTATTATTTTTTTGTAATATTATTATCTTAAGACCATTGAATGAAGCATATGAATTAAATAATCATTAAGATTTATTTTAACTGATATTCAGGAGAGTCGTACAGTTTTCACATTTAAAATGTAGCTTAATATTGTAAATTTAAACGTTTTACACATCAAATAATATTTGTAAACAAAATTTGTTTTGTCATGTGTAAATTTTCGCAGAGTGTAAAACCAGCAAAATCTTTAACCAACGGGTTCGTGAAGCGTTGATTGTATTTTTGTAAAGTTAATAATTAGAAAATTTAATGTAAATATCAGCTCGACTCCCAACGATAACGATAGTAAGATTAAAATAAACATCAAGTATTTCGCTCGTAGTGCTTTTCGGCAACATAAATTATCCAGAGAAAGCGAAAATATTATTTTATTGTGACGTAAATTATAATCTTTACAAAAGCAATTTTGAAACTTCGCTTAATACAGTTGCGAAACACACAATGATCACGGTTAAATGTATGATAAAAGCACGTGAATCAGAATAATATTTAAAGTGAGCTTATTACTAAACATAATTTATGGCACACATTTTGATATTTAAATGGACCAAGTTAAGAAAACACATTATTTAAAAAAAAAAACGATATTACTCAACCCTCCCAATCCATCCAATAATTTCAACCCTTTAACCATACTACCTCCTCTGAAAATTATATAAAACGAGTTAAAATAATATCCGTTGCGGATATACTGAAATGACAGTCAGCACATATTATGACAGTTACACATTTTACAAATATTAATAATTCTAAACCTATGAGGGAGTTAAAAACGATGTTTCAGTTCGAAGATGACTAGGTATGTGCATTTTGTGTGAGAGAAGGCGTGAAAAATAATAAAATATAAAAATGATATGGGTATAAAAGGTTTTGCGGCATAATTTAAAACCCCGTATGATAAACACGATAAAATACGGTCCACGGGGAATAAATATCATCGATAAAATGGGATAATGGAATTTATTGAAGCGTTGCGACATGCGTGATTTTAGCCACGATTTTTCAAAAAGGAATCTCTCGTTTCATGACAACATAAATAAGCCATTCGATTCTAAAACTTTTCCTATAACGCTGAAGCCATTATAAGGAACATTTCAAGGAATTTTGGAAATAAATTAGAGTGAATATTGAAATAATCCAATGTAGAATTACCTATCACAGACAACAATTTATTTCGCATTAAATTCACCTGTTCTGGATGTAGATTTTTCATTCAACGAATAATTTAATTTGATTGTATTAAATAAATATTGGTCTTCTTAAAAATGGATTACAACAAAACGTAAATTTATTAATAAGAATCGTTAAAAAAGAAAACTGATTTGTAAACTCCCAATATCGTTTTTTAAAATGGTAGGTTTCATTTGGTTCTTTGGTCAGATTACATGTCAACAGAAAAAAAACTACTGCAGAACATCATGATGGGTAAAACGCCAGATCAAGGGAGACGAGGGTAGATTCAAGAACAGTGAATGGATCTCATCTACTTGAAAATTGCCGCGACAAAACAAATTTATACGAAATCCTGTGCGAATGAAATTTCGTATTCATCTGAATGACTTGAAAATTTAAGCACATACGAAATAATAAGACTGTTCCGCCACTACCGCGTAAATAGAGAATCCATTGACTATTGCATAATGACAATCGATTTAAATACACTTTTGGAACAGAAAGTCTTGAAAGGAATTGAAAACCGCGAAGCGCTTCAAGGGAGACCATCCTATTTAAATTGATAAATAAGAAAGTCCTTCCTTGGCAAAAAAATATCATAGCCTGTATTCAACATGGCAAACGAATTGACCACAAACGCTGGATAAAACCCTTTATACTAAAGAATTAGAGGATTAGCAACTGCTGGTAAATTTTTAAGTTGGCATTAACACTTCCATTGTAAAGAATGACTAATGGATATTTTTGGTAGTGGGAAGCGATGGATAAATGCTACATCAGTTTTTTAAACCGCAAACTGTGAGGAAAATTGTCACAGTTTTACGAGTATGCGAAGAACTTATTTGATTTTTTGTTTCAAATTAATGAAGATTATAAAATGTCAATGTTTGCAAGATTACATCAAGAGTAGCGTAAATCAATAATAAATAAATTCTTCCTTTATTGGATTCGATTTCATTTTGTCGTTATTGGCGATATCGTATCTTAAACAGTGACAATAATCAGAACTATTACTTTTAAGTAACAAAGCTAACTAGAAACCATTTGGTCCTGTGAACAGGTACAGTTAAAATTTACATTTCTCCAACTGAAAACGTTTTAAGCTATTACATTGTAAATTAAGGGCCCTTTAGATTATGGAGTATATCCCTATGAAATTATCCAACAAATTTGGGTTATTTTATTAAATCTTATATCATATTACAATTCGTAAGTACATAAATTTAGTCAGCAGTAAAAAGAATGTAGTAAAACTTAATAATTATATCACACACTAGCTTCATTAGTAAAACTATCTGCAACAATGAACTGTAATAAATATATTTTATTGATATACGTATTTTTAATTTGACCTTATTGACTTATAGTAAGCGGGAACACGTTGCTTAACTATAAGGAAAATATTTTCAAGCTATATAAATATACCCAAGCAAATATACGCAATTTCTTTTGTAGTTATTTTTTGCATTTCTCCAATAATTGATTTGATAGCACTTGCACGTTTGCGTTATAACCGGGATTTCTTCTTAATAAAGCGAGCTAGTACTTAGTAGTAGGAAATGAAATAAAATTCATATTCGCATTTGTTTAACCATGTTATAATTTCTACAATAAATAACTGCTTAATCAGTCGAAAACAAAAAATAAATCTGATAGAATCGGTTAAATATGCAATACCCATCTCGATGTCATGTTACAGCAATTTTCTTGTGTTAATATACAACAGATAATTAATATTTATAGAATGATATGATTTTGACACTGAATACTAATACGTATTACCTAAAAATAACAAAAATATTTTGTAAAAAGTTTACCCGGAAGAATTACAAAAGGGTTAAGAATGAAGTTACTATACATTGTCTCATTGGGAAAACAATCCGGTGGGTGGGAAATCCTTTGAAGAGAATGTGTTTAACGGCTCGACGGCTGTTTAACGAGAAAGCGCTCGCGGCGGCGCTTGCAGGAAGTAAACTTGGTTCGCGTCTTCGATATAAAGCCACGTATTATAAACAAGATGTTTCGCTTTTTCCAGAGTTGGTACTAGTAGCGGCGCCTGCCAACCGTTCTTATAACAAAAAAACATAAATTATCAGGCATCTTAAATCAGAGTTAATGATTGAACGGCTTCATTGTATGAATAAAAATACTAGGCAATATTAACAATAAGCTACGTAGGTAAGATTTCATCTAACAGGGTGCGAAATTTCCGTCCATAAAACTGGTTAAATTAAGATTGAATAAAATTGATAATACAAATCTAGTTACCGCTATAATCCTACCGTGGAAGGAATAATAGTATATATTGAAACGAATACCAAGAGTAAGTACAATGAATTCAGTAATGTGATTTTCAATACAAGAACTGTAAATAAACAATGAACAACTGAATGTGCAATGCATCATTTTTTTCAACCATATCTGCTGTCAATTTGGAGCATATTATGGGCTCATAATGGAATTTACATATCTTAACAGATTTTTTAAGAAAACAAAATTTGTTTTTTACTACTTACATATCAACTAATTATAATGCTCGTGGTGAGCGAAACCGGTCCTGATCATTACAAAAATGCCGAATTAGTACAAAACGAATTGTGTTTTATTTTTTGAATGTAGTACCTTTCCACCGAGAATTGACAGTAAACGGCTAAAAGGTAATTCATCTTAACAAACGTTGATCTATGACACCACCTTTTTATATACTTGCTCAGCCCCTTTTTTCGAAAAGAGCAAGAATGGAACTAGGACAGGACTAGTAAATAGCTAATCGCTCTCACTACCTCCATTTTTTTTTTACTTATAGTGAATAATAATCCAGTAAAAATATAACAGTGGAATGAAAAATTAATAATATGGGGTAAATGGCTCTTGCTTAACACTATTACACTGTCATTACTGATTGATTTACTATAATTTGATAGTTTTCTTTATTTTAAATTTCATACTTGCACTCTTCAAAACGATGACCATTTAATATGTATGAAGGAAGGAATAATATTCTATCAAAAGTATTTTTTTCCATGTCTACTCGCAACAGATTTTTTCTGTGAAAACTGTTTGTTACTCAGTTGCTGAACCTGTCTTTTTTCGAAGAGAGTAGGGATAGGACTAGGACAGGACTAGTGGTTAGCTAATCGCTCTCGCTACGCCCCGTGAGGATCAGATGGGTGGGTGGGAGTTTTTAGACATCACAAACACTCAGACTACGAACAGAAACCCATAAATCGATTGAAAGATCAATTTATTAAAAACCGTCCGCACCGGGAATTGAGTCCGTGACATCCGTAACCGAAGCCAACTACGCTACCAACTGCGCCACGCACGACGACCCAAAGTATGCGTGCATATTAAATTTATCGGGCAAAAAGTTTTACGTCATCATGGTAATTTATATATTCTTAAGGCAATTTCACGTTGTAAGAAAGAATAATTACGCACTCGTTCCCGAGGAAAGCAAACAAATCACATTACTAATATAAATAAATAAAAACAAATACAGGCAATGGCGTTGCGGAGTTTTCCAGCGATACATTTTACACGCGTCCAAAATACGTTCGGAGAACGTTATTTTATTTCGCCCATTAAATTTTCTTTTACTCGGCCCGCTCCCTTTTGTGCTACTTCTCGGAAAAGGCTAAGCAGGAGAAGTTAAATAAAAAGCAGATTTATGTAAATTATACACCTGAATACTTAAGAATAAAATGATAAAAAAAACTCCAAAATGAGGACAATGATTATATTATGAACACAAAATGCAAACGACCAATGTATGCACAAAGCGACATGCCGGAAGAAGCATGAAATTTAAAAAAGTGTTGTTTTTTTTTATGGCAATATGGAAATAAAAAGGTCAATGTAAATATAACAGGCTATAGGTATATGCCTCAGATTATAAAAACATTCAAATGACTTCGTAGATTTTCTATGGCTTCGGCGGTCACTTTGTGGAAGTTCATTTTGAATATAAAATTAAAATTGATAACTTAGTTATTCCACTTGGTTTATCACTAACATATATGTAACTTATAAGATATAAAACTTATAAAGATGTCTCAAAGTAATAATTTTTCAGAATTTGCGAATCATTTAATCGAAAATGATCATAATTTTAATAAAAATCATAACGTAGAAATACTCCATCGAGTAAATAAAAAAAGGTATTAAAATGAGTTTTTAGAAATTAATAAAACCTTTAACAGTAATGAAGGATTAATAAATGCAATTTTAAATAGAACAGACGGCTCAACATTATTAAATTTATTTCCCTTGGGTTTTTCACCTCCAAATACCGGTAATTGATTTGTAAATAGTCTATCTTTGTTTATGTCTTACCTCTTCCCCACGTCCAGTAGAATGGAATAAAACCCACCTCACCCTTTAGTTTTAATGTAAGAATTCGAATCATTGTTTACATTAGAAATAAATAACCTTGCGATATGGTTAGCCTAACGATGTTTCTTAAAGAGGCGAAATGCCACGTCACCTTAGTTACCAATTGGAATAACTAAGTTATCAATTTTGAGTTTGTAGATACTTAATCTGCTCTATTGCAATTATGCGGGTGCTCTCCAAGGTGCTTTTCTAAATATTGTGAGTTAGTTTATTTAATTTTCTGTATTTCACGGGAGATGGCTATCCGCGTAAAGAGCTCGCGATCCGATTAGGGATAGCTGGAGCAACCTTAAACTCAATGCGTAAAGTCTGGGAATCATGGTTGTACTCGGTTAGAACCAAGTGCCACGTATTCAACGCATGCATTCTGACGGTACTGATTTACGGTTGCGAGTCATGGCACATAACTAAAGCACAGGGTAACCGCATACTGTGCTTCGAAAACAGATGCTTGGGAATACTAAGGGTAGCGCGGTTTGAATTTGCCAGGAACACGGAGATAAGAAAGCGGACGGACCAACCCCTTATTAAGTCCAAAACAAAAAAGCGATGATGGACATGGTTTGGACATGTGCTGTGGATGCACCAAGGGAGCCTGAAACCTCCATGTCTCTTCTAACAACCGATTGAAATGAATTCCGTCGATCTAAAAGACCCCTGATGACCACCTATAGGATATACTCAGCGGAGGTTACATAATTGGTTGCATGGTCGCTGGATTGAAAGGGAGGAAGCAAGAATACTAGAGGGGGACAGAGAATCATGGAGGAACCGTGTGATGGAGATTATTTACTTTTCAAAAATATTAAATGCAGTGAGAAATGGCTTAGTATCTTTATATTATCCACAAACATAGTGTTAAATATGTTTGTGGATAATATAAAAATAATATTTTTAATATTAACAGTTGTTAGTTAACCCTTTCTGAAAATGTAATACTTACAATAAAATGTTCAATGAAAAATGGTATTTCAGCTAAACTAGCTAATTTTTAATACATTTAGTGTTACATAATACGCAATAATAATAACATTGAATGTACAATTACAACATTAAACATTTTTTTTTCATATTTACTTGCGTAAGGTATCTCAGATATTTGTTACTCAGCTAAATCACTCGCCGGTTCTAAACGGGGTCTAACTGGTGCCCATCAATTAGCGCGCTACGCTTTTAACCTCGCACAAGAACAACGAGTAATAGTTACTGCAACTCAATGGACCTTACATTAGGGTGGAGAGACTGGAGAGGCTTACACTTATCTTCGCTATTCAAGCTTAACGAGAAGCATGAACACTTTTTACCTTAAATTAAATCCTAAAATATTCAACGATGTATTAGAATAATCGTCATGTTTGAAAAATAAAATACGTTCATATTATATTGAAATTCCATCAAGCACCCTCAGTCAATGTCTAAAACGTTCATATTAATTATAAAGGAATAATTTGCAATAAAACGATTTTATTTATCAGCGATTTTGAAATAGCGTATTGCGTTCGTTAATATGAAAATAATAAATTAACATACAATAAAATTACATTTGGTCATTCCTATTGGGTACACGGACGTGGAAGATGCATTTTAACGACAACTATAGTAGAGGTTTACTAATGATATATTTTTATAAATTCAATCTTCAAGGCATATAATTTTTTATTTATTTTGCATGAGCCAATAAATTTCAATAACTATATTTATTATATAGACACGAATGTCAAAGAAGCAAACCACCAGGGACGAATTTCACTGAATACCGTTAATAGAGTAGATTCAAACCACAAATAAATGTTCATGGACATTTTCCTCGCTACGAAAATTATCGGGCTTCCCGGCAACGATACAACTTCCAATAAAAGTTAAAGCTAAGAGCTCAACGAGCGGCAGATACGAATTTTCAATCGAACCCAATTTAAAATCACGCCGCATTACATTCTTGCAATGTATTTTCGCATTTGGGGAAGGGCAATAATAATGTCGTGCAACCAATAATGATTGCCTTTATATGAATCATTAATGATAATATTTCTGTTGACAATAAGAACTTATTTAAATAAATGTAATAGAACTTAGCTCAAATTCTCACCTTGATAGATGAATACCAATGGGTCAGCGAATATTTCGATTGTCGGTGGTCTTAAAAATAAATCATTCTTGGAGAGAAACCATGATGAATGGGCTATTAAAATAAATAATAAATTAATGATGTGGAAACATATCAGCGACATCCGGATACGTACGGAAAATATTTGCGGGTTTGTACATTTGACGTCGCGGCGCTTAAACTTGCCCCATAAAATGCTTAAATTTGTTCCATAAATATTATCCGTGGGTTATGCCGTAATGGAATCTTTTATATGAGAATGCCGCCATTCAGATAGGCCATAAACAAGAAGATAGTCAGGCCAGACGAGGCCGGACAAGGTCGTAAAACAAACAAGATATGTCGTAACTGAAGATCGCTTTTTTGCTCTATCTGCAAAATAACTAAGTATGGGGAAGAATCTCATAGAAAATATTAATTGCTGTCCTTTCTTTCTTGTAAAAAAGCGAGAATGCGATTATTACTAACCCGTTTTTAATGGCTGTATTTTATTTTGCAATAAACAAACAACATTTCGAGAGATTAGTGTTGACCGAAAATAAAATGGTTTCGTTTTTAGAATCCATTAAATGAAGAGAATTCTATAAAAACCATATACAGCATGACGTATCACATTATAATATTACAGTGCCACACGCTGGCCCTATTGATACGATGGTATTAATTATAAATATAAACAATGACATTATGCAGAATCAATTAGTCTACACCTGGATTGCCCAACAGTTATTACATAATCCAGGAATTTATGTAATGAGAGTCGATCACGCGGTTTTAATGCAGCACAAGATAATGGGTTAAATACGAAGCGCTACAACTTGTTACATTCATGATGTATGAAAGCTATCAAATAACATATACAGACGGAAAAGTTACATGATATTACTCAGTAGATGATGATATATGGACCAAAGACTGTTGGGAAAGAGGAAACCTTTGAGATACCGTGTGGTATTTAGTCAACTAAATATAGGAAGATGAAGAATATTAATTAGGATATCTAAATCTTTACAGTACCAAACACAAAATTGCGCTGGCAAGAAACACATTTGAAAAAATGAATCATCTCTTCTGCAATCGAGACACAAGCCTGGACACCGAATCATGAGGAATCGGGTGCTGTTAATGTATGTCCACATTGATATATGTAGTCGAACTCAGGAAGTTTTAGCGATGTGACTGTATCGTGTCAAAACATAAACATCGTATAGAACAATACGAAAATAATAACACTAAGTAATTCCGTAAAGTGCTGTTGAATGAATGAACTACAAAACATCATTTATCTACCAAAATTTATCTTAACATTGAATAAAGAAATATATTCGGACAATGGCATCCAGCCCTTGCGTGTTGACCGTGTTTCCGGTTCAATAATTTAACACCAAAATGACGATATGATCGTAGGTTTGTGCATATAAAGGAAAATAATGTTAACAATATGATAAAATCAGCAAAACGACAGCTCTCATTTCAGATCGGATAACAATACGTTCATTTTACGACATTTTCGAAAAATCGACAATAAAATAAGAATTTGCAGCTATTGTGATTGGATTGGAATTGCTGAGATTCAATAAAGCACCCTCAGTCGATGTCTTATATTATATATGATGATTGATATCAAGCGAAGTAGAGACATTTTGCAAAGAAGTGTACTATGGCGTATAATACCTTTAATCAGCAATTTATTTTATCGTCTTTTTAGTGTCTTTTGTGGTAATATAAACACGTATAGTGTTAAAATACTACTGCCATGGCTGAATCGAATAGGAAAAGTTCGTCCGCTCTCTTACCTCCGAGTTCCTGACAAAATAAAACAACCGTACCCCTAGTATTCGCCGCAAGCATCTGTTTTCAAAGCACATTATACGGTTAACCTGTGCCTTGGTGAGTTTCCATGACTCGCAACCGTAAAGCAGCACCGTCAGAATGCATGCGTTGAATAAATGACACTTGGTTCTGACCGAGTACAACCGTGAGTCCCAGACTTTCCCCATTGAGTTAAAGGTTGCTCCAGCTATCTCTAATCGGATTGCGAGCTCTTTACGCGTATTGACGTCTCCCGTGATGTGTACCCCCAAGTACGTCGACTCTCTCGATAAAATACTCAGATATATTAATAAGTGAAAAGATGTCTCTATACGAGCCTATTAAAATTAAATGTCTCAAAATCAAATAAATCTCCCGTTCATTTTTGTTTGAGAAACGAAAGAGGATTTAAATTTTACGGCATATTTTTAGAAGCTCCATTTTCACTGCGAATCAATCAATGAGCTTTATAATTTGTATGGTGCGAAATAATTCAAACACTCAGCTGATACGGAATCAATGCTAATTAAAATAAAGGTAACGGGCTTACAGGTAACTGGCGAACGCAGCGGTTGCGTACGACACGCATTATGAGTTATTAAGTATTTTTTAACGTATTTAAAATTCAAATAACAATATATAACTTCAAAAATGTTAAGTAATTTCTATTCACGGTGTAACGAGATAATTTTTATATCCGTTAAATAGTTAATTTCGGAAAAAATATTATATTCTTAAATAAATATTCGACAACATTATTATATTTCAAATTTAAAGTTTATACGAAAAAGGCTGTACCTACGTTGAATTGAAAGCAACTTACTTACCATGTCTGCTTATAATTTGCACCGCTTACTGAATATACCAAAAGCAGGTATTTCTGAAAAGGAATTAGAGGATTAGGTATGTTAGGTACTCAACATTACCATTCAGAGAGAATAATATTGTATATTTTCATTTGAGTATTTCAAATACAAAACAGAAACACCGTCGAAGGAAAAATCGATTTGGCAGAACACAAATATTATATTTTGCAAAGCTTTTTTGGGTCAAGGGTTGAATGAATGCGAAGTTGAAAATAGGAGTCGGTCGTACATGCTAATGGAATTCTTTACAGTAATAATACGGTACAAATTCATGATTCACTTCTTTAAGCAATCGGTTTGAAAGTCATTTTTTAATACGGCTCGTGGACATGAAAGAGTGTAGTCGACTACAGTAAATTTACTTGCAAAGTACGATAACTTTGTTTGAAAAATGAACAGGCTGAATTTTTCAAAAAATTCGCAGAAATAATACTTAAAAAACTTCTTGGCCGCAGAGGAAATTTATGGTTCGAGTCTGGAAGATGTCTTGCGGATGAAGAGATATAAAAAAAAAGAACAAAAACAGTTTTCAGCCGAGAAGTTTTTTCTTTCCATTAACTTTACCTACTTGTGTATATTTAAAAATGAGACTTTTTTCATTTAGTCGTTGCGAAAATGAAGAGTAGATTCACTCAAGAGATTTTTCGCATTTAAAGATTGTTTATTTAAAATTACTAAAGTTTGTTAAAATTTTTCGCATTATGTTTAAGCAGGAACATTATAAGCCAAGAAAAATGAATTCAGAACAGATTTAGAGATTTTTTTATACTAGGGTAAAAATAACAAAGTATCATTTTTACGTATTATTTTTAGTGTTTTTTATCCTATTATAATTGAGATATACTATTATAATTGAATGCCGTTTCAATTAATTTTTTGTACATTAAAACGAACGGTTATATTTTTTCAAACACTATTCAAAATTTTACAGAAATTGAAATACATATAAAATAAAATAAATTGAGTGTTGATCAATTCATATATGTCATTATTTCATTCCCATGCAAAACTGAAAAAGAAATGTGACTAGGAATGTATTCGACATCTACGAATAAATCTCTTTTTTATAATTCTATTTCTACAACTTCTATTATTCTGCACTTTTAATCGCAATTAAATCAACGACAGCTTCATAAATTGATCTTTCAGTCGATTTATGGATTTCTCCCATCCGAGTTTCAAAAACGGGGCATAGCGAGAGTGATCAGCTAACCATACAAAATTTCTGTTGAGATACCTCCATTAAGAGGTCATATGCTCCACGTTCGGAGAGGACATGGTAATATATAAATTTATGACATTGAGCATATGTCGTAACAAACTAATAACTGTATTGCTTTATTTTTGTCACCGAAAATTCTTTAATAATATGCGTAATTCTAATAATTAAGAATGATGAACAGAAAAAATAATATATCTACGTCGTTATTGCAAAAATCATTAATAAATAACTATACATAATTCCAAAAACTTCACAATATAGCTGTAAACCACCGATCATCAAACCGTTTAATTAAATATGTTCCTACACATTATGTGCCATTAGACAAAGAGTATCATTAACGCTAGAGTACCACACAACATAATGACATGTACGTGGTGAGCTTATATGAGTCTCACGCCTCTCAATCGATTCGAACCCAGCCCACAAAGTCGCACACGCACATGTTAAATTTGACACAACGCCAAGGAATTACAGCCGAGGTGCTATACGCCAAATTGCGACATTCCTAGACTCCCTGTAATTTGAACCCATCATTGAACCCGTTCGTTTCTTTCGACTTGATATGCTACGATGTCGTGTATGAGAAACCTTGAATACTTATTTTTTAAGAATCCTATATGCATAAAATCTTTCTAAATTATTTGTGTAATTCAAGATATCAAGGGTGCTTGATGAAATTTGGATTCGTGTACTCAAATGTCTGAATATGCCAAAAGGCGAAACTCGTCAGTGACAAAACGTATGGAAAGGTAAACTATTTAAACGATACAACTTTTAAAAAAAGACAAAAAAGACCTCTTCTATCATAAAATATTGAGAGCTGATCATTTTTTTTATAAAAATTGTTTATTTCTATTGCAGCTCTACATGAATAAAATTATTCATACATAAAAGTTTAAATAAGACGAGTTCACAACAATCTGTCATCAGTTCACTCAATCTTCGGCCGCTACGAGATTCTTAACGACAAGTTTTACTCGCGATGAATTGAATGAATTGTCTGCGCGATGGGTTTTCTGTGTGAGAAATTTCAACAGTGATCATTTTTCTACGTAAGCATTTTTGTCCTTGGTAAATTTCATACGATTGATTTTTTTTGAAAAATTATATGTAGATTAATTTAAGACATCGACTGAGGGTGCTTGATGGAATTTCAATATCAAATTTGGATTATTGAGATTTTGTACACTTCCATGTATTTTGTCACTAACGACCCGGGTTTCGCCTTCCGGCTGTTTACTGTCTCTCAGTTCGAGTCCATTCGTGTGCTCGAATACCTGAAGATGCCGAAAGGCGAAACCCGGGTCGTTAGTGACAAAATACATGGAAGTGTACAAAATCTCAATAATCCAAACTAAGTTATCAATTTTAATTTTATATTAAAAATGAATTTCCACAAAGTAATCATCGAAAATATTAGGTATATTATCTGTACACTATCAGAAATGAATCAATGGAAATCAAACGTGACCAAGATACTTGAAGAATTTGTTACGATATTTTCTTTACCCAGTTATACAAACCAATTAACTGCAAATACATATATATTATGTCGAAAGTCTTTGCCAAATGAAGGCCGCTGCCGTGTATGTTCTACTTGCATGTCGCACTCAATAAAAGACATTTTATTACGATCGAAATACAACGCAAAAGCACGCAATATCTAGAGTAGTGTTTATATTTATCTAATTTTGAAAAATAAACGCAATACAAGGTTGTGACAGTTAACGTTAGGCCACATTCATACAATATATAAAAATGCATACACACCGTTCATTACGCAATAAAACATTGTCTATATTTATTACTAACTTATATAACAATCTATACAGAATAGAATTGAATTTTAAAAGTAAAAAACTTATACGTAAGGTAAAGTTAATCAACGGCATGAGGATTTGGTTATTCAGCAACTTACCTTTGAAGCAGGCGCAGCCCATAATGTAGCCCATCATAGGGGGGGAGGGGCGCGCCGCGGCTCGCTAGCGCCCCCCTCCCGCAGCCCCGGCGGCGCTCTCACCCGCCACAGCACCCCCGCCGGCACATTTCCAGCCGAAAATGTTCATAACTTTCTGAGAATCGAGAGTACTATCACGAATAAAGTTTCCTGTTGTCCTGGCAATGGCAACTTGACACACAAAAGTTACCCGTGACGTCATAGGAGAAGTGTAGTGAAAACGCATGTCATGCTTCCGAAAAATTCAATATTCAATACTGAGCGACCAAAACAGAAAATATCGACTATCCAACAAAATCACTCCCGATAAAACGTCAATAATAATTAAGAGTAGCAGTAGAAAAACTAAAACTTACGTTAAATATTGAAATAGATTTTTTAGAACAATGAATAATTATAAATTGTTCACATCACAGTTTCCAGAATTGTTCACCATCACTGTCAGCCAATGCTTACATCTACCGATTTATAACAAGGGCACTTTTTCTTTCGTATTCGATCAAAAACAAATTAAATTGAGAATATAATTTTCACGGTTCACATTCAAAAACAGACTATGTACAATCGTCAGCGAAAGGCACGTTCATTTGCACTCAGTGTATATTAATAAATTCCTATAGTCTCTATAGAAGATTCCGAAAACAAAGGTACAAATTACAGAAAAACGAAGAACATCTGAGACAAGAAAGGCGTGATTATCGATTACTTATTTTGCTTGTTTTTTTGCACAATATCCATCTTAAGCTGTAGTAAAATAATAATAATGATTCCGATCTAAATAAAAGCATACAATTGCAACAGATTGCTCCGTTTGGTATCATATTGCCATACTGTTTCCATTCTTGTTCGAAATACTACGAACGACCCGACAAAGTTTTCCCAACAACGTAAATCATTTCAAAATTAGCTTTGTAATATAACATGGCGAATGAAACTCTCCTACTTAAAACAATCAAGAACTTTAAACTAAAATCAAATAAGAATCAATGATCGTAACTCAAAGTTAAGAATATTTGTTTTAAATTAATTTATTTAAAATTAACCCTAAAGCGTATAAAACATATTGGAAGAGTCAATGCAATATTGATATTTTCAATTGATACGTAATGGATTCAATATCTTTTAAGCACATTTTTACACACTGCTCCAGAAGGGACTATTAATAGAAAGGTGTTTTTTTCCGTGTCCGGTCCGATCGTTGAGCATATGGTCTACTAAGGAAGGTACTTTAAAATAATTTTTCTATGAGAACTGTTGTTACTCAGTTGTTCAACTTCTCTTTTTTCGAAGATAATAGGGATAAAAGGAAAAGGCTAGGGCAGGACTAGAGGTTAGCTAATCGCTCTCGCTACGCCCTGTGAGGATCGGATGGGTGGGGGGGAGTTTTTTAGACATCACACTCAGAATACGAACAGAAATCCACAAATCGATTGAAAGATCAATTTATGAACCATGTCCGCACCGGCAATTGAACCCGAGACATCCGCAACCGTAGCCAACGACGCTACCAACTGCACCACGGACGCCGAATACGCAATTTAATTAAGTTTGTTAAAATCAACGAATCTTAATAGTCGTGTATTTTTTCGTCTACGTCGACAAAACTTACGATACACTATTGAAAGATATGCATCCTTAATGTCTACACTTTGCACAAAACACTGCTATCTATCACTAGGCTGTATAGGCGGGAAGCACGTGGCTTCCGCAGGCGGTCGCATCGCTAACGACACCGCCGTCTAGCGTCGCCGCAAATTGGACCGTAATTCAACCGGAAGTGAAGTAGTCAGATGACACACTGTTAATTTTACCGACTGGCCGCAGACCGACTACAACAGCCGAACAGGTAGGTGGACAGCAGGTAAAAAATCGGGGTGGAAAACTCGCTCGCTACGAACTATTGGACTACTTGTAAACAGACACAATATTGCATAGCCCACGACAAGCTACCGAAATGATGTTAGAAAAGTATAGATATTGCACAAATGAGTACCAGGTATAGTAAAGTAATTTTACGATACCTATACAAGTTTACATCAAAATAACGTAGCTACATTGTTGAATTTTCTGACTGCTAAGCATGGAACATGTAGACGCCAGAAAATGTCAGAAGTTAAGATATGTACGTTATTTGAAAATAAGTTGTAATTAAATGTGTCGCAAAACCTAAAGCATCAAATAGCACAACAACTATTGCAATAATTAAGTAAAATTACTCAAAGATCTCTCTTGTAAAGTAATCAAAAAGCGCTTAAATTTTAATTTAGCGTCTATAGGTACTTTTAAATGTAGTCGAAAGTAATGAATTTATCATATAACATATAATAAAAACCAAGTTAATGTTATACTATATTTCGATAAAAGCATTATTTATTAATCGAACTGATATGATACATACATAATAGTAATTGAAATTGAAAGTCGAATGGACAAAAAATATCTTGTAATCTTGAATACGTTTAGACCTCTCGTTAACATACAGCGATCGATTTATACGGGATCCACAGGCGGAAGAATTGTTTTGAACACGCTCCGACGACCCGGAATAAATCTGATAGTATATAAAAAGCTTTACCTTTCGATAAATATCTTAAACGCGTATGACAACAGTGGCGAGAAAAGATAGTACAAAAATACCTATACTATTTATCAATCGTTTATAGATGAGATTTCGTAGACAGGAACCACCCGATATGACGGTAATAAGTTAATTACCTTAGATATATAAATATAAACTGACCGATGGGTCACATCACATAAACTTTAAAAGAAAATTGACGTCAACTATTAACAATGATTAAAAGCATGACTTGTGACACATAGCTATCGAAACGTTTCGATTTGGCCAGAATCCAATATCAAAGAATATAAGTTTACTGCGGCTTATGCGACACTATTAATATTTCAATCGATCCAGGATTAGTGTGAGTTATAAAATATACGATAAAACATTAAATAAATACATATTTAATGAGAAAACGAAAACTTAGTGGTTGGTTAATTATTTACGTGCGAAGTAATACATTGAAACTACGAATAATTTTAATAGCACGCCTGGAGTTAATTCTGTACGTAAACTTCACTGGTATTAAATTAATTGGTCTTACTGTAAATGAGACTTAGTTTTTCTACACCTATTCGAGTTGGTAGGGTTAATAAAATTTAACGGTCGAAAGGATTTTACAGAATTTGATGGACCCACCCTAAATGCTTAAACGATTACGAAATACAATACAAATTTAATTAACCAGTAATGTAATTTAAGACATCGACTGAGGGTGCTTGATGGGATTTCAATATCAAATTTGAATTATTGAGATTTTGTACATTTCTATGTATTTTGTCACTAGCGACCCGGGTTTCGCCTTTCGGCATCTTCGGGAATTCGAGTACACTAATGCCTGAAGATGCCGAAAAGCAAAACCCTGGTCGTTAGTGACAAAATACATGGAAATGTACTAAATCCCAATAATTCAAATTTAACCAGTGATGCCAAAAATGCTCAAAATGTAATAATATAAGTGTATGAAGGAAAATACATTTTTTGAAAATATTACAATAAAAGGTTCAGTTTTTTTATTATTAATATGAATTAATATGACCGATAATGCTGTATTATCGGTCATATTTATATCAAGATTCGTTAAAAAACTAAGCGATATTAATGATGTCATTTAAATAATCAAACAGATCTTTAATTAAGACAAGTAATTAATTATTTCTGCTGCATTAAAATAGACAGAAGTGCTCATAGATTATAAAGCATGTGTGAAATATTAAAAAAATATTTTCAATACATATTGAGGATGAAAGTTCAATTTTAGTGCTTTAATCCAGTGTTCCGCACACAGGTGTGTCGCGTAACGATGGTAGTGTGAGATGTGCCGTGGTGCAAATCACCAAAAACGAGAAAAAATCGGAAATGTTCATATTAGAAAAAAACGCTATTTGGCTGCTAGATATCTGTATCGCAAAAAGTTCCCAGAGTGGACTACAAGTGAGAACATTTTCTGAGCAACAAACGATGTTTTCAAAAGTTATGACATTCGATGGAATTATTGGATTATGTGTCTGTGTACGAATGTTGCAAACAATGGGGGATAAAACGGGGTTTTTCTTGAGGGGAAAACAAAAAAAACTTGCACTAAAAATTACGATTTGCTGTACACATCGGGAAGCATTAATGGTTAAAAACTTGCCGTATGAATTATTGAAAATAATGAACGAATGTATGTATGAAAATAAACATCGAATCAACAGTCTTGAAATATGAGGAAATGAGATTGAAAATATTGATTCATACTGTGTTTTACAGACATACTGGATATTTTTAATTCAAATTATAAAATGTGAATTTTGTTTTATAAATTTACATATATTGTTGTTTGTGATGTGCCGCAAAATTCTAAGTCATTAGGTGTGCCGTGGGTGAGAAAAGGTTGCGGTGCACTGCTTTAATCAATCCATCTCGATACAATATATATATATGGCTTTTGTTAAGCACAACATCTTGACAACGATAGAACGTAGACGACAAAGATAATGCGGTAATACCAGGCGAAATGAGAAAAAACGTTTTGTATTTCACGAGAGTGTAGTCACTTCCAAATATAACTATCGAATGTTAAATGAATTTATCGTAAAAAATATCATCATCAACTTGTAAATTCATGTCTAAAGTTAATAATGTTAATCCCTGGGTGTATTTCCGGGATGCAATATTGGAGAGTAGCCCGATAAATCTATCACTTAAAATACAACGGTAAAGTTACTTGTGGTGAATATCCATTATCATCAAAGTTTAACTGAGTTTTATAAAACGTGTTAAGAGATGCCTCAAAGCCGTTAAGCAAATGATCTGCCATTACTGTATCACGAAAGTTTTCGAATTTACTCTTCCACTGCAGTATAATTCCTATAATACTCTTGTGAATGCAGACTTGGTTCATACATAACTGAAAGCTATCACCCCCACACGTGCACTAGCCTAGGGTGGTATAGTAATGCTTGTATATGTCAGCGACTTTGCGCACACATGTAAAGCAATTTATTTGAATGCAACGTTACTCAGAAGTAAACGATAGTTGCTGCCCATAAATGGACTTATCTCTGAGACGTGTAACCCGGCTTTTCCGGAAAACGTACACGGTGAATTTCTTTCCGAAATCTATCTATCGTGCATTAAAATTTATAAAAATAAAGAGCTGGTATTTCTCTAGGCAAGAAAAAACGAAATTGGTCTTATTCATAAATATATAATATAAAAGAGAGGTTGAGCAACTGAGTGACAAGCAGTTCTCGTAGAAAAAATTCTGTCAAGATACCTCCATTAGGAGACCATATGCACCACATTGGGAGCGGGCATGGAAAAAAAAAAAAAAATATAATATTTTGGAATAAGTACAACGAGTTATCTTTAATTCTTTCATAATAGTGTGTAAATAATATGTGGAAATGGCTCTTTTTACCGTAGATTAAACATAATTAAAAAGTATTTGCTTTCAGAAATTAAATACTGACTCAACCAACTGAATTAACAGCATGATAATTATAATTTAAATTAAATAATTTTAGGATCTTTTATCACATTGAATTAATTAAATATCACATTGTCGAAGATTATATGACTACAAGATTGGAGCCAATATATTTTCTAACGGTTAAATTAGTAGTGTACTTATTTATAAATTGTAATATGGTACAAAGACAACAAATTAACGTATTTTCTGTTCCAAAAGTACATATTAAGGCTTTGTTCGCTGAGATATTTAACGTGAAATTGGTTGTACAAGAAGATTATACGCGACAAGACTGTTCCAAAATGTAATAATAGATATGAGCAGGAATCGACTCGATCGATGAAATTTTGATAGCCACCATAATTTAACATCTAATGAGGGTGCTTGATGGAATTTCAATAGCAAATTTGAATCGTTCACATTGTGTAGTTCTATAAATTTTTTCACTAATCGAAAATCATAAGTGAAACCAGAGTCGTTAGTAACAAAACTTACAAAAATTTGATAGCTGATAATTAATACTGTTGACATTTTACCGCCTGGTTTTAAATGAATGACATTCAATTTTAACGCTTCGCACCGGCACATGCAAGCTGTTGAATTCTTAAATCAATATTCCCCAATCTAAACATGATTAATCTTCGCCTGAAAGCCTCCGCCGAGAAGTCGAGAATAACATCGCGCTACAAAACAAGTTGTGAAAGAAAGTTGTTAACGGGGAACGATCATTGGTCGATTAAAACTGGTTCTTTCTTGCACTAGGCGGCCTTTAAAGTAAAGTACCCAAAACTTGAAAACGGCCGGCTGGGGTGGCAGGACCTTTGATCGTAAACTTTTCAAGGGAAATTTAAAGAATTTAGGTAAGCCTTTGCATAATTTAATGTTACGCTAAAGTAAGGGTGCATAAAGCGACGTAATTCAATCAAGCGTTAGGATGATAAAGCTTCTTTGAAAGTGTAGAATACACCTTATTATATTATAGGGGATGATTAAATATTTGTTGCAACGTAAACAATATTTACCTTATCGAACTTAATTATCATAAATTGGTTTTTGTTGAATGTTTTATTTTTATATATAAAACTACTTTTATTTACTTTTATATAAAAAAAATTTTATATATATAACTTGTATGATATTTGAATTTCTAAAATATACTACCCATAACTCACAAATATTAATATGGTCAAGAGAATATGGCATGCAATGTCATTTTTTGTGGATAATAAAACGAAAAAGAATACTTTTTGTTCAATTCCCGTTCAAATGTGATAGCAATAAACATAGTAAAAACTATTTTTTTTAAACGTTTTAAAAAATATCTGGCATTACAGCTGACAGCCAACGCGTCAAATATTTTGAAAATTGTAAAATCATACGAGATAAACTCGATGAGAATTTTTATAAGTCACTCATGTCCAAGATCACAAATTTACATTGAAAACAATCTAAAATTTGATATTGACATTTGCTGGGACTTTAAGCAGGACCCACCTGACGCTAGGGCAAAGCTCTTACCGCTAGACCACAGAGGCCGAAGAATTATTAGATGCATTGTGGCGGAGATAAAACAAACAAACAATTTGATAGTGTTTTATGTCGATCATTATCGAAAACATATATGGAATGGCTGATGTCATTAGTAATCAATCAACTAATAATTCATCAACCTTAATGTTTGAATTGCAGCGAAGACGCAAAATAATTTTATATTTAAATAATTACGAAAACTGTGACGTAATAAAACGACAAGAAAAAACATCGGAACGAAAGCGAGTATACCTTCCCTACACGAGTATTTTATGTATATAAATAATCTAATAGAAATCTAAATTAAATGTTATGAAAATTATTGGAGCATGCGACAATGCAATTATTGGGTAAATAATCAATGCCAACGCGAAAACTAATTTTAACTCTGTCAATATTTACAACGAGGGTTTACTGCCGAGAGAAATTTTCAGCTACCGACTTGGCTCGTGCGGTGTGCCAGTAAAGAGAAGGTAAAAGCTTCAAGTTACTCGATCCAATCTGGTTTTAATTTACAAGCAATCCGGTTCAGTGAACATTTTGTAACTTCATTGCAACATTTTTCAATTGGACTAGAGAAATGTTGCAAAAATCAATGTAAATAATAATGTACGATAATTTACTACCAACAATCAGAGTCTAATCGAACTTGGTCTTGAAAATCATTCATAAATTAATGAAATAAACATCATTATCTACATTTGAAAAAATGAACAGTAATTCTGCACGAGGTGAAACTTTGAATTGATTTTGTATGCAAACTTTTCTAGATTCATTTATTTAAAATAAGTTTTTATGATAATCTGTCGGCAAGTGTTTCCATTCTTTCATGCAGTGTAATAGGTATTTGTTGCTAAATTATGATATTATTTATATAAATAACTTTTAATTTGTGAAAGCAACAAATTTACGAATGACTGAGAGAGAGAGAAATTATTAATGAGAATAGTATTATACCTGAAAACAGTATGAAACGTGAAGGATTTTTTTTTTGACGATTCAAAATGGAAGTCATATAAAAGAAAACGTAAGTTATAAGTATATTATATAAAATAACCAATAAATCTTTAATATTTTTAATCAGTAGAAATTCCAGGGATGTAGATGTCAATTAAAGACTCCCATTAACAGCCTACGTGAATCACCTAGAAAAGGACGTAATGGACCATTCATACGCTTAATGTCTGAAATGTCTCCTACAAACGTGCCATCTCTCTATTTAATTAATCGGCACTAAATATCAAGCAATTTTTATTAATGACTACCTCTATGAAATTCTATAAGGTCGCTAATGTATATATAATACTACTGTGTGTGATTTGTTTTACGAGACATACTTAAATACTGAAATCATGAATAATTTCGATGAAATGTATGTTTTGCGTTTGTTTATTAAACATAAAAACCAGATCAATCGGAATTTGTGAAACATGAAACGAAAGTCATTATTTTCAAAAAAGTTTTCTATTATGTACACTATTTACTGTTTGTTAGTTCAGAAGATGCCGAAAGGCGAAACCCGGGACGTTAGTGACAAAATACATGGAAATGTATAAAATCTCAATAATTCAAATTTGATATTGAAATTCCATCAAGCACCCTCAGTCGATGTCTTTAATTACTTAAGTCATAATTTAAGACGCGAATATAAATATTAAGGCAATGAATGGTGGACAAGACATGTTGCATGGTTCAAATTCATATAGCCCAAAATATGACTAAACGAGGAACATGAGAATAACGAAAAATAAAGTTCCGTTAAATGCGGTGTTGTAAGATAAATATATAAGATTGCCAGTGATTTTTCCTGAGTCAGCAACCCACCAATATCTTCGCTTAAAATGTTAAAATAATTAATGAAAAATCAACGTACGAAAATTTCCAACCTCGCAACAGCATGGTAGACAATAATATGGGTTGTTAATTTTGTACGCGTAGACAAATCATCATTATCAATATGCCCATAATATAGTAGAGGTTGTTATTACGCAGAATATCAATTGAAAGCGAAAATTTCGCTGCGTGTTATTTCAAGTTATAAATACAAAAGGATCCATTCGACTCGAGTAAACATTGTAAATATAAGTTATCCCACTCGGAACATGTATTGTAGAATTTTACCCAGAAATAACGTAGGTGGTAGAATGATACCTGGAAATGAAAATAAAAGTGTCGCGGTATATTAGCATTAACGCCGGAGGGGCATCTTAATCGCGGCTCAAAACTTTCTCCGAAACTTTTCCTTTATTTATGAGCGGTTTAGAATGGTTTTAAAGAAAACGTAAGAGCTTGATTTATATATAACTTATGATGTTTCGCAAGCATTTTTATTTATCAAAGGTAACGAAATAAATAAACAGAAGAATTAAACGTTTTCATGAGACAAATATATTTAACAATGTTAGTCACTTCTCAGCTACAATAAGCAGTAGCAATGCACTAACTATTTACAGCTCAAGAAACAGCAATGGAAATCAGTAACGCAGATGATGAAGATATTGTAGAAAGTTATGCATATAAATATTTTACCATTGATATTATTCATTAAATGATTTATATTAAACAATCATAAATACACCTTATTTACGTACACATCTTTGGTGAACAAGTATTTTTTTGTTGTTGTATGAAATCCGACATACGACAATGACGGAGCCCCGTTATAAATTGACAAGAAAATTTATACGTAAAAATTCATCCCTTATACTTGTTGAGAAGTTATATAAAAGACGATCAGTATTCGTTAATGCAGCCGAGTGGTCAACTCTTATGGGTGTCGTCCTGTTCGGTTCCGGGGTTACTGGTTCGAATGTCTGACAATTCATTCATTGATTTTTCAACCGATTTATGAATTTTTGCCCAAAGGCATTTTTACATTACTTTTGATGAACTTCCTACTCGATCCTAAAACAGTGCATAGAATGAGCGATTCCCTGACTACAAGTCATTTCCTGACTCAATTCTTCTACCCTTACACTTCCGAACATAGAGGTTGACCGAATGAATTACAACCTGTTTTCGTAGAACGACTTCCGTTATGTTGATCTATCTCTAGGATTCAATATTCTCCACATTGTGAGTCAACATCGTAAAAATAAAAAGAGACTGCTACTAAACATAACATAATAAGAAATAAATAATTACATTAAAGTTAAATTCCAAGGCACCCCTATTATTGTTTGTCGAGATTCGAGGAGAAGATAAAAATCACCTTGAAATGAAACCTTGTGATCCCGATGACGAGCTCTTATCACTAGGTTACAGAGGCCGACAACCTACGTAACTAAGTTTGTTTATATCGCCCTGGTTACGTACACGAATTCCGCTGACAGGACGACTATCGGCTTTATTCACATAAAGATTTATTCGTCAACCTCGTAAAAGTATTAAGCCCTGAAGAAAATTCGACGCGAAATAAATAAAAAGCATTTTATAATGAAACATAATTAAGAACTTTCGTATAATAATGAGCAATATATGGAAAATTATAAAGGAGAAGAAAATCTTCAAGCGTTCCTAACAGTACTTAAAAAAGGGTTTAGCTTTTGAGTGGTGGCATAAAAACTGTATCTTTTTTTAATGCCGCTTAAAGTAATTTCAGTAAGAGCGTTAGGTCTATATAGAAACGTTATTTTATAAGCGAATTTCGTCGAGTTCGCGTGTTTGAGTATAATTACTGCGACGAACGTTGCTTCTAATGATGGTCCCAATACAAAAAGCTACGTCAAATAAATTCTAAATATGAAGCATGCACACCGCTGGCCTATCGCAACCGGGTCACGTGTCCTTCGCTTCTGAATTAATAAATACACAGGTAAAGTGACTACACGTGACGATGAGTCATTTGAATCGCGAGTGAATGATATTATGTGCGATGGCCGAGATCGGATACTTAACTAGGTAATCGATAGTCGGTCGCATGAGCGATGCATTTATGCCAACGGTGCCCGCGACTGCATTCGGCCGCGACCGACGAAACGAGCGCGTTTCAAACAAAATCCCTTAGCTACGGTACAACACTCGCAGCGTTACTACGCGTGTACGCAGCACGTACACAAAACAAGCACGCACACACACAAATACAAATCACCGGCGAGAGTTATTCTGTCACTAAACGTCGCGATTCAAAAATAACTGAACACAATTTCAGAGACGAAATCGAAAAAGCGCAACGAATGACACCGAGCCGGCTAGAATAACTTTCGCGACATGTTGTGGCAGGATTGAGTTATATTGTTACTGAAAATCCACAACACACACGGTTATATATACAAAATAGAGAGTCGAACACGTTTCACACAGATAGGTCGGGTATAAGTAGCTATCACGCTCCGCCGTGCCGCGGCGCTGCGGCACGTCAGTCGGTATAATCATCGGGGCGAGGGGGACGAATCAGTCAACGTGGACAAGGATGTCTTGGAAATTAAAGGACCAGATACCGTGGTCTCCAGTTCGGTGATGTATCGGCGTCGCGCGCCACTCGCCACTCGCCAGGAAGGAGGCACTGTCGGCGAACGGGCGCCATGACGCCCCGCCCCCTCCAACCCGCGGCCCGCCCGCACCATCGCGCTGCTGCGGGAGTTTCCTCTCCCCGCTCCGCGCCCCGCGAAAACATACGGCCACCGTTTGGGGATTTGCGGGCGGCAAGGAAAAGCCTTCGAGTGAGAATCGTGTGCGACGCACCACTGCCAAGCTTTTTTAAAGAAGGGTTAATTTTAAAGCTTTTTTCTTTTTTATGACATGCTTTGATGAAAAAATCAATAGTTATGAATAATTAATGTTGTTTCAAGTCATCTACTAAAGACGAAAGAGAAAAATAAAGGCGGCTTTATTTTAGACTGAAAAAACACAAAACCAAGCGATCAAGGGTAATATCAAGCTACGTAAAAATTATTTGTACTTAAATAAGGAAATACTTGAAAAATAAATTACATTCAGCTAAAATCTTTTTTTAATAATATCAAAGAATACTTATGAACTCAAACAAATAAGATAGTTACCAGAATTTATCTACACGACAGTAAAGTAGAAGCGAGAAGGTTAGATCGGTATTTGTCCGATAAATAATGATTTAGAATTTCAAAGTAGTACGTGATACTGCCAAATCATAACTAGAAACTATTTTACATAGTTCGCAAATTCAACAAGTAATATCCGCAACACGTATAACCGACATAAATGGTATTATATTGGAGGGATAAATAGATAACAATAATAAGGATAAAGTTTCGCAACACGTAGATACGTATCGTTTACGACGTCAATATTGGCATTGAGAAAAGCTTTAGCGAGAGCCATAAATAAACAGTCCGGCGTCGAAATTCCTGGCGGAAAACCATCCCTAGCGGCAGGCCAGCCTAACGAGTAACCGATCCGGAAAAAGCCACGTCATTTCTCTCGACCGGCACACAACCGAAATGGAAGAAAGGGCTATGGCTGAAGTCAAAACCACCGCCGCCGACGTGGTATGATTCTATGAATGGACACAGCGAGGGATTAATCAACGCGTCGTTCATTGGAAAGATATCGGCGAGATGAATAATGATTATGAAATGGGCTGTATTGGGAAACATTAATTATATAACATATCGTCATTGTTTTGTAAAAAAAAAAGGCAAATTAACCGAAATGCTATTTTCGCGAGAATCATTTTATATGGTTGAACTAATGCCAAAAATATTTATTTTAATCTCAGTATACTTTTTGAAATAACACAATTACACACAAGATAACATACAGGTTTAAATATTTTAAAATATTACCTACAATAAAAAATAGAATACAATAATATGCGCAACCCTACAATTTGGTCACAATAAATATATGAATTTGTATCAGGCCATTGGACCTGAAATATTATAATACAGTATTATGTTCAGTCTGTTACTATATATTTATACATTTAAAATAATTGTTTGAAAATTTCACATAGTTAAGTAATTATATTAGTATATAAAATCACATGGCTTGATCTAATTCAGCTGCAATTCGAAAGACATACAATTTCCGTTTCAACAACTCACTAACATACATAAAAACATCTGCCAACTTTACGTAACGTTGAGTATTTAATATACTCCTAAATAATGTATTTTATTAGTCTTTTCACGACTTGTGTAATTAAAACACACGAGGTACTATAAACCCTTTTTTATAACACACCCTTTAACTGTACATACAAAGCTATGCGTAGGTTCTTACTGAAAGCGGTTGGATCTGTGATATTGATTGCATACCGGTAACATATTGAAGATAGAAAAATTCCGCACATATTGCTACGGCTTAACTTAAAAAGCTTTCGGAGAGACACGTGGGGTAGACGGAAATAACAAAAAGTACGTCAAATAGCACGTGCAATATCCAAGAGACAAAATGTTATTAATTTAGTTTCCATATTGAATAGTGGCAGGATTTAATTTTCAGTAAATTACTTCTGAAATTATCATTATTTTATAAGACTGGAAGAGATCTGATGGACAAAAAAAACAGTATACAGAAAATAAATTAGTATTCCACATTTTCAAATTTTAATTGTTTAGATTTTGTACATTTCCATGTATTTTGTCACTAACGACCCGGGTTTCGCCTTTCGGAATCTTCAGGCATTCGAGCAAACGAATGAACTCGAACTGAGACAAGTAACAGTTTATAACAATTATATACAAGATAAATACGACAAATCGTATCCCCGAGTCTAAGAAGTTAGCATCTGGAATAGTCCCAACACATGTATTGCGGTGAAAAGAGGGGGGGTTTAAGTGCAATTCGAAGAATTAATTATAATTAATAACGAATAAGAAGAAGTCTTAAATTATTCCACATTTTTTTGAAACTACTTCTTCACATCGCTGAACCAGGACGATATATTATTTACAATTGTTTTTTTTTATATATATTAATTCTCATCTATGCGTTGACACATTCGACACTATTCTTGGACATTTATTTATAAACACGGAAGCTCATGTTTCACATTTTTCACTTGGTAAGGA
The DNA here is from genome assembly GCA_022494535.1 of Himalopsyche phryganea. NCBI lineage: Eukaryota > Metazoa > Arthropoda > Insecta > Trichoptera > Rhyacophilidae > Himalopsyche > Himalopsyche phryganea. The sequence continues at coordinate 5,394,749 of JAGVSL010000001.1, read as the reverse complement.
ATAGTTTAAAGATTGTTTCGCGATCCAGTCCTAACGTTTATTTACATAGGATGTTACCGTTGACCCTTTTTTGAAAATGAGTAAAATCTTTAAATAGTCGTCATCTAAATTTATTTTTCATTATGATTATGAAAACTCATGACCCGAACCAATGAAAAAAAATGACAACCTGTGGTAATAAAAATGCAAACAACACAGGTTTTTCAACAATTTAAAATCGCTTGCAAGAGTGTAATTTATGTTTTACTAGAAGAAGATGTGAACAAACAAAAACTGTATGCGTTGTTTACTTAAATAATAATAAATACTTTTCAATTTAAATCCTGACTCACATAGTTGTAAAACATTTATCTCATAAGTGAAGTTAAATTGAAGGACGGAAATGCAAATAAACGCTTTAATTAAGCTGATCCGAACAAAATATTTGAGTGATCAAAAAAATTAGTGCTAGATTTTAAATCACCAGTAACGTAATTTTAATTAATATGCGAATTTATGCAAACTAAAATTTTAAATCCCCGGCCGTATATCTCGTTAAAATGGCATGAAATGAAACGAATCGGATGATTAACGGCGTAAAAACATTAAATCCGTTTGATGTAGGCCACCATTAAAACTTTTTGCACTAACAATAATGAGCTGAAGGCAATCTTTGATGTCGGTAACGAAAAGTTCGCGCAAACAAATAGCTCAGGGCGGAGTAATGTCTGCGAGCGGTAGACGGCCGGGAAAACATATGACTCAAGACTGGCTCTACTCTATACATGCTCTATGCCCGCAAAAGGCAGAAGAGAATACAACATATCGTTTTTATCTTACTGAGGAGAATATCACTGTGAAATTCTTTAATTAAAATTGCAGTTGGTATAAATATAGACGTAGTAAACTAGAGTTCTATTCACATATAATACTGCTGTACTTCCGCTATATATCATTATTACATTAACTATATTTTAATGATTCATATATTATGCGCAACTCATGGAATTGACGAAGTGATGGATAGTAGTAAGAAGTATGCCAAATAATATTTAAAAAAAATTACGAACATAAGATATGGCTCGCATTTTTCTGGCCAGAATTTTAATTCAGTTTCATTCATAATTTTTAATACATTGGTCAGAATTTATATTAAATGGTCATAATGTTTCGGTCAGAGGGTAGAATAAATAATTTATGGTCAGTATTTCTAACCTTACCTTTTATTCTGACCAAAAATTGAATTTTATTCTAACTAAAAATTGATTTAAATTCTGACCATTTAATTTGTTGCCATAAAATAAGCGCAAATATACAGTTGTTTAGAATATTGAAAAGCCCGCTTTTGGAAAGAAAAAAATAGATTTAACTTCATGTTCTAGAAAATATTTTAAAATAAGCTGACCGTGAGATATTCTTTTTTACAATTTAATTCAATATATAGTGGAAATATTAATAGACGTTTAATAATCGTTTATTCAAGAGTTTACGTTACTTGCATACCGCATGCTTTACTTAAATGCCAGCAGGTAATGTAAAAAAAAAAAAATAGAGCGCTTGCAACGTAATATTTAGAAGTATCAACACGCGAACACAAGCGTTGAGCCCATAAAAAATAGCGGTATAAATTCGCCCGAAAAAAAAAACTTGTTCCGCACACCTTTACCAGGCTTCGTTTAATTTTACTGCTGTTTGTACATTCTCTAGAGGAAAAATAAACAGTGGAGTGTATCGCGCATTGCCAAGGCGATGGTTGAATGTCGCGGGTAGGGTAGGTTCGGCATTAGAACCGGGGAGGCGCGAGAAAGCAGTAATAATTAATAACAGCAGTGGGTGCTTATTATATATCGCAACCCATTAGTAAAGCATGTTCTTACGGAAAACACCATAAATCGTTTTTCTATTGTCCATGCTGCATAAAATACCTTCCATTGTAATATATTACCATACACATAATTGACTTTCATTTTTTCAGTTATTCACGGTAACCAAACAGTTTGAGACGTTGAAAAATTATAATTGAATCAATGGATTCATCGTTCCATTCAATTATGCATGCGCAACCTTTTTTAAAATTAACACTAGTATAAAATATCAAAATTTTAAGTTGTATTTGTTAGTCGATAGCTATTTCAACTTGACGCCATCGTCATAGCCCTGAAATAAAATTATTTTAATTCAGCTATTTATACTGCTTTAGAAGAGAAAAACAATATTATGTCACCTCAGTTATTCTAACATAATAACTTTTATTTAAAACTAGTAAAACCATACCCGTAATATTTAAAAAATAAAACAGAATTCATTTGTACTACTTCCACATATTTATAATGATTAGGACCGGTTTCGCTCATCACGAGCATTATCAGTTGATAATGCTCATGATGAGCGAAACCGGTCCTGATCACTATAAATATGTGGAAGTAGTACAAATGAATTGTGTTTTATTTTTTAAAATATAATCTCTCTCCACCAAGAATTGACAGTTAACACCTTAAACGTGATACCCGTAATAGATGAGGGTATTGAAATTGAAATACTGAATGTCTAAAGTAGCTAGTACGTCGGAACTGTGTGTGCATAACATTTTATTTTATATATACAACGCGAACGCTTAGGTCATGATAAAATGTCATACCGACATGTGATATGTGATAATAATTAAACGTCTACAGAGCGGTCTAAGCTATTTTTGTGTTTTTGGAAAATATTATCTGTAAATTATTGATTAACCGTTAAAGTAAATGCATTGAATTTTCACTGATTATGCGTAATTACGTGAGATTTTTACAATGGTTTAAGGGTGATGAATTGATTGATTGAATTGGCATTTACTTGGTAGAACTCCATTATAATAGGATAAAATAACAAAGTATTTAGTTCTACAAAATTTTCACATCAGGTAGTTGATAGCTATTTCGGCTTTACGCCATCGTATATAGTTCTGACGATGGCGTAAAGCCAAAATAGCTATCAACTACCTGATATAAAAAATTTGTAGAACTAAATACTTTGTTATTTTATCCTATTGTGATGAATTGATCTGTTTCGTCATGAAGGAGATCGTTGCCTTGATTATATCTATTGATTTCCAGTTGTTCAAAGAAATTAAGCCTAAGGCATTTGTGAAGTTATATTGTGTGATTATTTAAAGAGGTGGTTCGCGAATTTAGAATCTGTTTTTTAATTGTTGGATTCTAAAATAATTTATCTCTGACTTAATAATTAATAAGCCTTCGAAAATATTGTTTGATCATGTAATACTACCATATTTTCGAAACCTAAAACATAATAAAGTACAACTATTTTTTGTAATAAAATACTTTTCTAGAAACCAATCGTGTTGAATAATTGATGTCCAATTAGGATTTCAAAAGAGACGCAGGTGCCCTTATCAAAGGTTATTTCAAAAACGTTTAAACAATATGGCACCAAGTACAAATCTGAAAATCTGAAGGTTGGAAGTTGATTCTCAGTGATGATCTAATAATCAATAAAACATCCGAGGCCAATATTTTTAATTGAAAATGTGATATAAATACTTTAATATGAGCGAACCAACGATGACAATTATTTTTAATTGTTCATAAAACAAGATGGCAACGATTTTGAACAAAAGTAAACGTTCCATGAATCGCTGATATCATTTGTAATTTCCACGGCCCGTGTACTGAAGAATCAAATCACAGAGGCTGAAAAGTGCGGCCGGAAAAGCAACAAGATCGGCATCTATGAATGCCTCTTTCCGTTTTTCATCGCGAACAATGCTGACATCGACCGCCTATGTTCTCTATATCTCGCTGCCGTTAGGGGGCCGAATGCTCTGTTTGTTTGTTTTCCCTCTGGTAAACTGAGCTTTCAGCGAAATATTAAAATGCTTCCGTCGGTTATTTTTTAAATGTCGAATGCCCATTATTATTCTGCGAACGGTAATAGCGATAATATTTAGCAGGAAAGTGTTGTAATGATGTTCGGCGTGGAAAAATAATTTCATTAGATATCATTCGTTTAAATCAGCGGTTCCCAACCTTCTTTGACTTGCGTACCCCATGGCAACCCGTTTCGCTAGATTGTACCGATCATATAAAAAATGTTTGTATTGTATATCGTTCAAATTTGTAGTTTCTGTAAATAAAAAAACATGGCGTGGCAAGGAGCGTGTCAGGAGGGCGGGCGCAATAGGCTCTGCTTCGTGAAGAGTCGTAAAAAAAAATTGATTTCGCTGATCACGAGCATTATCAACTTATGATCTATCCTCAGTTGATAATTCTTCGGTAAATGAAATCGGTCCTGATCATTATAAACATGTGGAAGTAGTAAAAATTGATTTATTTAAAAATAAAAGACGGTAATTTGAAAGGTGAATAGCTTTAACCGCATTTTCGTAATCTTTATTAGTTGGCAGAATGACATTAAAATCGACATATTCTTATTTTGTACTGCGAAACGTTTAAAAGGGTAACTTTTCTTGTTTTTATAATTTAAATTGTTTGAGATGTCTTAAAAATAGAGAACGACTCATGCTGCCATTTGACAGCATTTTACCACACACTGAACACTTGGGTTAAGGCTAGTCTACATATCCTTTGTACGAAAATCGTTTTTTTATAATTTCGTGATAGTGATTTCCCTTTTTACTTATATGTAGAACAATAGACTGTGCCTTTTCATCGGTTTGCACCATGTTTTGAGAAGCACAGTACGTCTGCCATTACTGATTTATCTATTTGGGGTACGGACCCCTAGCCACCAAGCGCGTACCCCAGGTTGGAAACCGCTGGTTAAAATAATTACTTCATACCCGTAAAAATGATTCAAATTTAGCTTAATTTACAATGATCAACAGCTGCAACAAATAACTGCAAATGTTTCGTTATATTTTAATACAAAACATCATTTCGACATATTTAATTGGTCCTAAATTTAATTAACATATTGTCCTCTTTACGGTTGAGTTGAATAAATGGACGAGCAAAATAACATAACAATCATATTCTAGACACATTAAAATTGGTCTGAATCCAATATATCAATAAATTTGCTTTCAACTCTTGCATAAATGAACAATTAGCTTATCCGATAAGCCAATACGTTATATTCAATATTGAAACGGCTCATATCTTTAGAATACTGTCTAGACATATATTTCCCTAATAATCAGTCAATTCACGAATGAATTGATAATGTCTCATCTTGAAAGTATAATCCTATTATCAACAGCAGCATATCGGGGATAACTTATTGCGGGTTCAGGCTGTCATATAATTAGATGTCTGGATCAATAACATAATTTAACCAGGTCTAGAAGTTCAAAATCCTTCATAATTGATTCACTTTCAAAATTATGTTTATATGTTACACATACGTAACGTAAATAAAATACTTACATAACTATGAAGAAGCAGGGATAAGAATATACATTTTGAGTGACTCCTTTGATTGAATATGAAATAAATTAAAGTAATAGTTTGTTTAAATTACGAGTATCCGTTTGAAAGTCAGTATTGTAGTATTTTTCTATGTTTTAACACTGTCTTATAGAGCATTTTATGTAGAGGCTATTTCAAAATTATAAGTCAATAATTCAAAGTCCCTTTTCAGAAAAAATCAAGACAGAAAGAATGCAAGACGTAAGGAGACGATGAACGATTTGTTTCGGCATAGCGTAGGTTAGGGGTAAACAAATATAATGAAAGAAGAAATGAAAAAAAGAACAGACAGGTCAAAAATTTATTAAACAAAAATGTATGCAAATGTGTGTCGGCGTCCGTGGCGCAGTTGGTAGCGTCGCTGGCTACGGTTACGGATGACTCGGGTTCGATTCCCGGTGCGGATTGTTTTCATAGATTGATCTTTCAATCGATTTATGAATTTCTGTTCGTAGTCTGAGTCCTCCCTCCCACCCATCCCATCCTCACGGGGCGTAGCGAGGAGCGATTAGCTAACCACTAGTTCTCTCATAGCCCTATCCTTCTATCCCTACTCTCTTTGAAAAAGAGAGATTGAGCAACTGAGTAACAAGCAGTTCTCGTAGAAAAAGTCTGTTAAGATACCTCCATTAGGAGACCATATACTCCACATTGGGAGCGGACATGGAAAAAATGTGTATACGCCCTAAATTTTAAAGCCCTAATTTCGGGGCAGTCAAAAAAGTATGTGACGAAAACACATACTTTATATTTCTTTTTTTTAAAGTAGCACCTTGGAGAAAAGATACTGTATAACAGTAATGGCCAACCTTTTCAGCTCGGTGTGTAAAAAAATGTGAAAACCTTTGTCTACATCGGGTTCCGAGTCACATTTATAAATATCCATAATTTTGTGATAAAGCCCTAGTAAAAAATTATACATTTCAAGCCCAACTCAAGCAAGCGTTGCTAACTTCATCTGGCAGTCGGTCTCTTTTTTTGGTTTTAATATTATTTAACGCCGAGAAAAATTGTTCATGGGCGAATATCGTTCGTTAACGATACGTGTCATCCAAAATGTTTTGGTGTGTCACCTTTGACACACGTGTCATAGGTTCGCCATCACTGCTGTAGAACACGTATGATACATTGTTTCTGATTGAAAACTTTCCCGAAAAAAATAATAAAGAGTCCTTTTCGGAATGTTTCGAAACGCTTCACCGGTTTTACTAATAACAGAATTACTGTAAGTTTATAAACAACATCCCAATTAAACTGTAATGCGTCAGTTATGATGATTTTACGTCTATGTACTTATATCTCAGCCTTTAAGAATTCTTGCAATATGGCAATATTAAATCATATATTAAAACGACGGCGGTATTACTTTAGAGCAATATGTTTTTTTAGCGTTGATACAATATAATAACATTAGAAAAGCAATTATGTACGAGCAAACAGAAACTCCCTTAGCATTTCTCAACAAACATTGCGAAAATGTCTACGGCGCGTGGCGGCGTAGAGTCTATGACACTTCTACGAATTCCCTACGAGGCAATTAATTATTTTCGGAAAATAAATGTGGTCATGAAAGTAACAATTAAATAGTATTTTCGTATATTTAACTAATAATATTTTGCAAGATGATGTGAACAGAATTTTTACGTTTTTTTGGTATTCACATTCAGGATTTCAATTAATTAAATTGACTAAAACAATAGTAGTAAATCTATATGAATAAAAATTAATGTTCATTCGTTTATTTGTTTGTCCTCTATGCGTTCCTTTACCATTCATCCAATTTCTATGAAACGTTGGTGAGTTGTTGTGCGCACACGCTTGAAGGTTTATGAAAAAAAAAATTAAATCTAAAAAAAGAATGAAATACTTACAAACGTGTATCCAAAACCACTTCAAAAAAACAGAATTAAAACACAAACCTGGCATTGCAACGCAAGCCGGGTACTCACTAGTTTATAAAAATGAAACGTGTAATTAGTGGCTTGTTGGTAGTGAGATGTAAAAGCACAGTGTAGTTATCAATATATTTTCGATGGATTCGGTGGTAGCTTTCTGGAAGTTAATTTTTAATAAAAAATTAAAATTGATAATATTATTATTCCGATGGATGTGGTACTAGGTGTGACACGTGTTTTAACTCTTTGAGAACGAAGGCCTTTATTTTTAGAAATTAATAAATGTTGGATGGCTTCCGGCTATTAGTTTGCTTTCCGGTGAGATTTTCTCATCCAGACATAAGGTATTATTATTGTAATCAGTACTATCTTTTGTACGCTTACTACTAATTTCCAATTTATTGCATCAGATACGAGAGATTGATATGAATGAGTTAACCGAACGAAGTAAGCCCGATCAATTAATACTGTTCAACAATGCAGTAAAATGAAAAAATACTCTAAACATTTAATAGGCATTAGACGGAAAATCATAAAAAAGCTGGATTAATAAAATTCAATAAATAACAATTGTGCACCAGACTGTCAATTTTTTCCTAATGGTTTACTTTTTTCGCTTTAGCGGGTGATTTAGAGAATTCAGAGGACGTTTTCAACAATAGGCTGAAAGTGATAAATCTAAATTCAACCAAATGGAAGCTTCATTATAAAAAATAAATAAATTCGTAAGCCCCTCTCCAAGGATTAGTTTTAAAGAACAACATAATTTTTTTACTAGCAACGAAATTTTAATTGTGTTAGTTTACCAAAGACAATAGAAAATGTTTGCAACCAATTTAAGATATCGACCGAGGGTGATTGATGAAATTTCAATATCAAATTTGAATTGTTTAAGTTCTGTACATTTTAATGAATTTCGTCACTAACGACCCGGGTTTCGCCTTTAGGCATCTTCAGGCATTCGAGTACACGAATGGTCTCGAACTAACAGTTAGTAAATAGTTACTAATTTCCTGTAGAATTCAGCCAATCTTACTGCACTAGAAATATTGATATAATTTAAGGTATTGACTGGGGTGCTTTGCTTGATGGAATTTCAATATCAAATTTGAATTGTTGAAATTTTGTACATTTCGTCACTAACCCGGGTTTATTAGTGACGAAATAAAACAATTTTTTGATGTTAGCAACGTTTTTACGAGAATAAAATAGTATAAGTCAAATCAGTGTATGACTTAACCTATAGTTTCAACTTTCAACTCACTTACGTAATACAATGCATCACACGTGACTTGAATTAAATTGATTTTTTTTATTTGTAAAACAGATTTTTGGAATGAAAGGAGGCATACATTATGAATATTTTTTAATTTTTTCATAAAATATTCTATACTATTGATTAAAATCGGTGGAAAAATAAAATTTGTTTTAATAACCAAGATGAAGCACAGTTTTGAAAAATGACGATTACATTCGTATTTTGAAGTGACTTTAATTACATTTAAATATTTGATAATAAATCATCTCTTTTGACAATATTGAAAACGATAGCTTGAATAATATTATTCAGTACAAAATCAAATTGACAGTTAATTAAAGTCAGATATAAAACGAGACACTTAATCGTCGACAGCTATTGTCATTGAAATACATTCAGAATCGAAAAGGTAGAATGATGTGGCTGTAAGAGGTATTTTTTAAACACCCACCATCAATTCATTTTCTGCTATTTTTCGCCACAGCACTCAGCGACAATTAAATCATGTAATTGTCATTAACTAAGTATTTAAAAATTGTAATCTGAGGAAGTACAAACATCTTTTATCTCATATTATGCGTAATATATCTAGCACATAAGACACTTGCATTATAAGAAGTTTGTAAGCTCAACGAATTCGACGGAAATTTATTTTGAATGTAGAATTGATATTATATGATAAACGTAACCGGAAAATTCATCGAAAATAAACGTACATGTGAATATATTCCTTAGTTTAAAAAATTATGTATATATGTTTTAAGAAACAAATGATTGAACTACGCGCGAAAAGGATGCGGCGGCCGTTTAATTGCCACAGAGTTATCATTCAAATAAGTTTCCCAAGAATCGTTTTTCAAGTAACCTTTAAATATATACAATATATTTCTTTTGGTTCGTCATTAGTAGGGATTCCAACTATTCGTCATTATCAACTATCCAAATAGTAAAACTAAGACAATTCGAATATTCGGTTTGTTAGATAAGTATGAAAATACTATTAAAAATTCTATTTGAATAATAAATAACATACACATTACAATATTTAAAGTTTGCAACTGCGTCGGATTACTACAACGGTATTTCTTCAATTACTGAAATAATGGCATGTTTATAAGATAACGAAAGAGCATGAGTTGGATGAAGGCAAAAATAGCCGCCCAGGGGTGTTCGTTATTGTTCTTGAAAACTGGAGAAATTGTGTAAATATTTCATAAAAAATTATTACCAATACTATTCAATAGTTGCCCAAATATTCGAATGTCGAATAGTTCATTCTAGTCATTAACTCATTCATTTCTATATCGATTCGTATTGAGATGTACCCATAGAAAGTTGTTAATTCTATTTCTTACTTATTTCTTTGTAGGTTCGCCTACATACAAGATAAATTATAATGTTATTAGAAAAAAAAACATTTCAAATATAGGCATAGACTTATTTTACAGGAGAACTTTCGATTTTATAAATTTTCATTTATGACACTTTATATTCGAAAAATACAGCTGAAAGGGCTTTATATAAGAATATTAATATCGTTTTCGTTAGACTAAATTAATAATAACGATAAACGTGGAACTCAATTTAATAATGACAGAAACACAAAAGGTTGACGAAGCAGAAGGTACACTAAGTTAGTTGCTTCAATATTTAAATTATACTGACTTTCTGTAGTCTTTATAACAATATATTTTAATGGGCAAGCGATAATAATTACTCCAAACTTAGAAAACAAGAGAAAACTTAAATGTAAACTACACTGCTTAATCATTAAACAGCGAACTAACAAAATCTGTGGGTATTTTCAGACTGAATAAAAAATGAAATAATATCGCCGAGAATCTTATAAACCAGATCTACCTGGCTTGAACATTTAAAATAGATCGCAAACTAAGTGGTTGATTATAAATATACAAAAGTAGACACCCAAAATTTTCGTATTAATTATAATGAGAGTCAGAATTAACAGACTATCTCATGGAAAACTCTGAAAATAATATAATCCATCGCGTAAATAATTGAAGTTTAAATAAGATAATATCAATATAAAATTTTAAGCTTTGTTCCGTTGCATTTCTCATCTATTACCTGACCTGATTAGCCTTAAAAACCTCCTGTCCTCATTATTACAGTACAAGGTAAGTGATAAAGATTCAAAAGGTAAATTATACATGATATTCAGCAATATATTAGGATGAACGTGTCTCAAAGTGTAACACATAGAAACAGGAAAAGTTGAATCTGAAATGTCTGAATCATTTTATTTTTACTAAAAAAAACTACGACACAATAAAAAAGATATTGGCAAAAAAAAACACTTATCGTTCTATCACATTCAACATAGCTTGCAATTTATTACTGAGGGCTTTTTTACCGTTTGCGGCCCAGTCCATGTCTTGAACAATATCTATCGGATGACTTGATCTTATTAAATTATTTGAGTGAGGGTTGCGCGTAGCAAAGTTAGTGTAGACGTAGCCTATCTACGCTTCACAATTCGCTACCACTGTGCCTGCCGTAAGCAATGATAATAATATTTACTTGGGTTATTTCTATCCAAAGAAAGAGAAAGGACAAACCCTTCAGGGGTGACCAAATGTTTTCGCCAGGGCACAGGTTTCGCTTTGACTGCACTGACTCAGCCGTTCAACGGCGCATAGAATCGGGAAACCGTTTAAAGCATTCACATTACTTAACACTGCAAAGAAACGTCAATACAAAAAGAAATTTTGTTTGAACGCTTTTACAGTCAAAGTCGCTGTATTGAGGATATTTTATTTATCTGCACGCAAAACTTCTGTCAAAACGTGTTGGAATACCATAATAGTAGCGTGGCATTGAATTTATTCTACTATTTTAATTCAATTTTAAATGGTAAAGATTTCAGTAATTGTTTATGCATTAGATATAAATAATTGGTTCATATTCAGTCAAACCATTCTTCAGTCTTTAATTTTATATAGTAAGTATATAATAATGCTGTTAATGGAATGGTATTTATTACCACCAAAATGGACATTGTCAGATGTTGAAATAAATGAATTGAATTGTTCAATTATTACTAAATTCTATTAAATAGGAAGGAACCATAAGTTGTTCTTTTATTTTGATAAACAGCAGATTTACTAAACAGGTTTATTAAACAGCAGATTTACTAAACACATTTAGACATGTCTTTTTGTACTGATTTCAAAAAAGAAAGGGGAATTTTTCAGATATTGCATTGCTGTAAACACAAACACGGTTATAAAAAAATATGAAAAAATAATGTCTATACGTATTGTAGTTATAGACGGACAGAATGTTTTTTTTTTTTCACGGTTTTTCCTAGATAAAAGGATACGTCGTGCACGAAGAAAATCTAGTGTGTTCCAAAGCTATAATACTATTATAGTTCTTGATAATTCCGAGTATCCTCATTGACTACACGGAGCTAATGGAACACGATATCATTAATTATAATATACATGAGAGGCAATATCGTCCAGACAAACAATACCTCCCAACGGTGGGTGAGATATTATGTACATAAGGTCGCAAAGCCAATGCGGTACTAAGGATTCAAATGGATACAATGGTGCTTCACAACATCCTGCATTAATCCTTTTAATGTTTGCCTATAATTTATAACCGCAATTTAACACTAACCGCGCACAATCACGTACCCTTTACACACATTCTGCGCGTAATTTTGAATATATTATAAAGCGTAAGGCCAATCTAGCATCGTGTTAAATGAAATATATAATTCGTTTTAATGATTCAAGAGTATTTTTTTTTAAATAAAAAAATATTATTTTGAGACAAAAGATTGCTGGTAATCAGATAACAGGCTTCATTCTCAGACAATGAGAATATGGAAAAACGAAAATTATTTGACAAAGGTTTTTTTCCGCGGCTGGTGAAAAAGGCCATACAAAAAAGAAAGAAAATTATAGAAACCATCAAAACACGGATGACGACTTTCGTTTGAATACTTCGACTACCTTTTCCGAAATCCTATATCCGTTCTAGGAATGATATATTTTCTTTTTCGTAGTAACGATACGATATATTATTTTAAGGTTCCCATCATAGTAGATCATTCATCATTTTGTAATACAACGAAAAATCATTATTTTTACAACAGAAAAAAACGCAAAATCTTCCATTTAATATGTTTTGGTAGATACAGTAAAGAATAAATTAATCCATCCAAATTCTTAGCGGTCAAGAAACGTATGATAAAAATTTATATTACGTAATTGGAGTTACAGTATGAAAGAAGATGAAAATGCCTACGTTAGTCAGAAGCTAGTCAATTTCTAAGCCTTCCCTTACAAGAGAATTTCATTCTAAATATATTCAGCGCATGTCTTTATATTAAGAAGAAACATCTATACACAACTATATAACTATGGACAACATTCAAAACTTACATAATGCTTATATAATATTTTAAGGGCGTGTTATTCATACATTTGTTACTTTATCAAATTAACTTTATTCTTATCTTTGATATTTATTTTTGCATATCATGTTCTGAATATTCTTTAGATTGCTTCATGTAATAAATTTGTCCACGGAAACTTAACATAACATTGAAAGTTAAACTCTGTTTCGAATTGGAAGTGAGACTGTGAATACATCGAAGAAGTTGGGAAAAGTATTTGTTTTAATTTATGTTCCACGCTTACTTTATCAGTGGCATTTGTTCTATAACAGTCTGTTCTCTCGACTCAAAATGGATATTAAATGGTGTCGACTACCGGTTTTTAATAAAAACCCAATGTAGTACTAACACTATCATTATTATATTTAAAACCGCACTTTGAAAGAATTCCAATAGGTATTATATTGAAAGAAACCGGTTAAATACAAAATAAGCTAGTAAACGCAGCAAAGTAACGGTCCTCTCTACTCCCCGTTTACAGGGTCAGATAGAGTTGATGGGATAGAATGAAATCATAACAAAAAAACAATCATAACATAACAATTACAAATCTGATATCAATATTTAATTGTGACACAAGAAGAACAAAGCCCCTAGAACCTACAGCGATACCAATCAGCTACAGAACTGGTGATGTTTATTAACGATACATTCATATATTTTAGTTGAATTCTTTTCTTTACTTATTAAATATAAAATATTGCCGTTGTTCTGGAAGAAGACACAAACTGAAAAAAAACTAGTTTTGAGTAATTGGATCATTTTGGTATAACTAATTCAATATGTCATTTTTTTCTCAATTTGGTGCTTTATTCCAGAACATATATAAGAAACAATGAGCTCAACTATTCGCATTTTCGTGTAATAGCAGTGAATATTGAAATGAAAATTATAAAATCTCTAATACTTATTTACCGTGTCTTTTCGAAGAGATTAATGTAAATATCTTGACGTGGGTTTCCATACGTGGGTTATTACCATTACAGCTGTGATACGTTTACTTAAGCAGTTGGGCTTATGCGCAAACTGAATACAATTGAACCCTCGATATATAGTTTTAACATGTATAGCCAGCGTAAAGGAAATGTAAATTTGCATTACAGTCCCGACCCGGAATCTTCTCGGCGGACCCCAGACTTACGTGAACAGTAAAATGAGAAACACTGCACACCAGTAATATTAAATTTGACAGGGTTCGCGAACCTACAGAACGCGTGCCAGAGGTGGCCCTAGGCGAAAATTTAGCCGGCACTTGAACGATACACAGATTCAATTTTTCGCAAAAGAAAATCCATAAAAAACTAAGTTAACGCGAGAAATGATGAGAACATAGAATAACATTCAAGTGCTAAAAACAGTCAACGGCGATATAACATATTTTTTCTTCTACATAATATACTTGTCATTATTTTTTTTAACGCATTTCATTAAAGTTATTCAAGAAATAGAATGACCATATTGGCGTATGAATTACTCAAAGTGAAGAAATATTGTCTAGATATAACCGCACTTCCAGCATCATACACGGTAAAAATCTATAGTCGATTTTATGTAATTTTTTTACTTGTTAGTTTACTTGCCCTCCTCCACCCACCACTGCTTTGCCATCCATAAATTCGAAACTGCAGTATCCAGTGGCGTAGAAGATCTTAAGTACAACTATAGTGGTATCGTTAACCGGGAGTATCCTAGGAGCACCTGCCCAAGACTTGCTATCATTAACTTAAGTGTGAAGAAAATCAATCCTTATAGATAAAATACGAAGCTTCCACGAATATAAATTTAATTTTAAACTTCTATGCTTGGGACGCTGTAAAGTTGATTTAGCTATTTGGTATTATTGATACGCGTATGCAAAAAGATTTGCCGCAGCTGAAATACAGTCTGAGACCAAGGAGCCACTATCATAACCTGACGATGACGTCTCGGCGATGAACACAATGGAGCTGCCCAACTCCCACAATACACCATTCGCTGCGAGCACAATGCGGAAATTTCTTATTTGGCGATAAAATTAGACATCAAAGAAGGCGGAGAAGAAAAGCAATGATAAGACCATCTGTCAATTTTGTCGAGTGGAGGTCTAGGGTGGCATCCAATCATGGCGTGTTTCATTACATTGGAATAATTTTCAGAAAAACAATTATCGCTCGTGTAAGACACTCTCTCAAAACTGAAGGATAAGTTTTCAATTTTTTTTATTTTATTGTATTACATGTAAGTATTAGTTATATTTTTAACCATTTCCGTTAAAAATATGGAGCGTATAGACTCCTTAGGTAGAATAGAACTTTTTTTTTCAATCATAATCGTGAAAATCATACGAAATAAACTCGATGAGAATTTTTATAAGTCACTCATGTCCAAAAGATCACAAATTTAAATTGAAAAAATCTAAATTTGATATTGACCTTGCTGGGACTCGAACCAAGACCCACCTGATCGCTATGGCAAAGCCCTTACCACTAGACTACAGAGGCCGACGAACTTATGTTCAACTGGTTGTAAGACAGACGGTAAAACTTTCTTTTCAGTGTGGGTAAGAAGGATAAAGTTAGAAAATACAGTATTTTGAACGATTTTTATATGAAAGTTTCCATTCGGGATTAAAAACTGTGACCTTGCAACCTAATGGCATAAGTCCAACAGCATTGTTCAATCCGCTTCAGGATAGACCAAAACCTAATTATCATGATATTTCGCGATAAAACTTCATGAATTCTTTATTTCAATAGTTATAATGTGAAATATTCAAAACTTTTCCTTTATTTGTAATGGAGGATGTAAAATAATCACGGGGTTTTATTTGTCGTTTACATTTCACAGTAATAAATAGTTTTTAAATTTACAAACGTGCACATAAATGTATCTCATTCATTTCTTATTACAGGAAAATGTAAATATTTTAAACAGATTGAAGATTCAGTTCCCTTAAAACAATGTGATAGATAAACAAGCTATATAATCATAATAAAATGATTGTTAAGTTGACGAGAACGAAGTCTTAGTTAATTTGTATAATTTTCTTTGTAATAATTATGCAGAAAAAAACATAAAAATATAATTTTGAACAAAAAGGCAACAGGACATACGTTTCAATACTATTTTCACACATATTTTGTTTGGTTTAAAAAAAAAAACATTTACGAGCGATACACAAAATATAACAGAAACCTTTCTAGAATTCAAAAATTATATAATGCAATCAATCTAATATCGAGTAGATAAATTGATAAAATATTAAGAAAGCCTTTTTAAATTGAAATCGATTTTACAGCATCTTTTTAGTATTCGATGTAAAATGTTCTGAAACTAATTTAAAATTTTATGAATGAATGATTACCACCCCTGTTAAAAGAAAGTTTGGCAATGATTTATTTAATAATAATTCAAAAGCAAGCGTGTACCTTCTGCGAGATACTTTGAATAAAAAAAGTAAGAGATGGATTCAATATAGCAATAGAAAATTCATCGTCCTTACATAATATGTTTTAATATGTAAACATTTATAACAAATATCCTTGAGCAGAGAAAATAAAACGTGGGAAATATGGGAATATTGGGGTTCATTCAACTCGTACTTTAACATACTTAACTTAATCTCGGTTGGAAATTGTAGGAATATGATGGCTATATGCAATAGTACTGTGAGAAGTTTTAGTATATGAATCATTGTCAATCAATGTCAAAATTCCTGACATTGAGAATGGTTTTATTTATTAAAAAAATCCGTTTGATTCAAGCTGGCATTGCGCCAACATATATTATATCGGTAATATTAATATCGATTGGATAGCAGTGTATATTCAACCATTTTAAGTGTATAAAAATCGCAGTCACCTACAAAAGACTTTTAATCGAAAAGGTCCACTGTAACATCCTGTACTAATAATAATATCCGCTAGTATTATTTTTCCCTGTAAGTATTGTTTTAGATACAGATATTAATAAAACGATAGAAAATTCTCTTTATAAATTAGACTCCTTCCAAGATTTTATAAATAAGGAAACACTATAGCAAAAATATTTCAATATTTTTATTCAGAAAATATTGTATCCTAACGAAATTTATTCATAATTTGGCTTTACTATTCGTATTATCATTTTCTGAAATAAAAACCTAGATGAAAATAAAGTATAAGTAAATAACATTTTTATTCCGAAACAGGTCCTGATCATTATAAACACGTGGAAGTAGTACAAATGAATTGTGTTTTATTTTTTTAAATAGGTTAATGCTTTGTTTTTTGGGGGGTGTCGAAACCGGCATTTTCATACATTCAATTGACCATTGAATGTGTTTCACATTTTCAAAGGAGTTATATTCCCACCCCACCGATTATCCAATATTAAAAACGTTGACAGAGCGATAAGCTAAATACTAGTTCTGTCCAAAGCCCATCGTTATATCCCATCCCTCTCCGAAAAGGGGAGACTAAATGACGGAATAGCAAACATTGCTCGTAAAAACAATTGAGGGGAAAATACTCAACTGAATAATGACGACATACACGATTCTTAAATTAAAAGTCCCGCTATATGCTGCTGTGATATGACATGAAATATAAACGCGCTTGCTAAAACTCACACCTTTTCCCTATACGATATTAAAATATTAATTCAGTCTGAGTTGAGTAATTAAACACTCAACACTGGCGAAATCCGCCGTCGCAGATCCAAATTCATCATCGTTTATTTATTAGAGAAAAGGATCAGCCGTCGTCAAAGTGGATTACACGAGTTAAATATAACATCGATAGAATTTACAAATATATAAAGCTAAACATTCGGTTTTGCCGGAAGATACTTTCAGGTTCCAAGAATATATAGATACACTCGACCTTACTCCGAGCAAACAGGCCATGTTTTGTATACAATATTAGTAAAATAGAAACATTGGCATAAAATATATTTTATACATATTTGATTAACCTTTACGTACAGGTACATTAGTATAATAATATGTGTGTGTGATTTTTTGTAAGATTTGTATCTTTCCACTACATTGATTTGTTGAAAAAAATGTATTTTATTTGTATGTAAAAAAAAACTCACTCTTCATGGCACAGCCATAATTAATTAGTTACTCCTGGAAAGGTTAATTAGTCATATCAACGTTCTCACATCACGATTAACGTTATATATTATTAGTTTTTTCGGTCTTACAGACAACGCGCTTGGGCGTTCATCTTACTCGGTTTCATTGTTCACGAGTTTCAATACGGAAAGTTTAACAATCGATTTCAGTTCAAAGGTAAGACTACCTGTGATGTTAACATCCCCTTAAACCTGTCTGACGGTTAAAAAGAATGTAGCGAGAGCGATCACTTATTACTAACGAATAACCTTTCCCTATCCCCACCTTTAAATTCTTCTCAGAAAAAAAAATTAACTGAATAATAAGATATTCTCGTAAAAACAATTTGAGATTGTTAATTAGGGGTACATTACTTCAAATTGTAATTATTTGTGTGTGAATTGTTTATTCCAACTATTAATTAATATTGTGGTTTATGTTCTCTAGCGTTTCCTTTTCGGTGTTTCTAATGCGCCTGTGAAGTACTTTATCAATTCAACGAACATTGATGCAAACATACGTTTATCAGCAGGAACGAAGCGTAACTGTTTCAACTAAACGGTAGAAAAAATGTAATCGAATAATAAATACAATTATGCTGGACATAAAAATTAGCCTTTCTTTCAAAATTTTCTAGTTACAAGCACGATATAACTTTAATGCAACTAAACTGAGCGAGTCACAGTTGTAAATCGTTAACTCGTAACGTGAAAGGACCTGCGTATAAATTACATTTTGGTAACGGCACGTTTGCACAAAACAGTTTCAAAGGCCATGAGCAACAGTTCGTGCTCAGAGCTACGGGCGTCGTCATCCTTGGTGACGTCAAACCGGGGGCGGTAATGAAATTTTATCGACATTTTAGTTCAGGACTTTCATTACGAAAACGCCTAATATTGTTAGGGCTCAGAGATAAAATTGAACTACTTTTTGTCATAGTATTAATGAAAAACGCGTTCCGCTTAAAAATAAGCTTGTAAAATTTAAGTCGACTTTTAATAGATAGAATCATTATTAAAGCGTTTTAGTGAGTAGGCGAATAAAATTAAATATTCAGGAATTTAAAAAATGACAACCTTTCATGAACACCACTGGAATGAAGCCCTAATATAATGAATATATCGAGGGTGTCCAATTTGTTATAAAAACCCCCTTTTTAATAACAAATTGGTTAATAATGGTTTACTCATTTCCTTACGCTTTTATGTAGGACTTTGATACAATTACATAAGGAATAAGACTTTAATTATGAATTAAATTAAATTTTCTCCAAGAACTTTCAAATGAATCATCATACATTTAGGTATTTCAAAGAAATAGCCCGTAACTGTATATAAATTATTAAAACACACAGGACTCCAATCACACCTTAACCAGTACAAAGCGTCGAACACCTGTTCCTCATTTGCAGTCTGATTTTGCCACGAACCGAATCGAAGTAGGCCGCGACGTTTATTGTTACCACACAGACATTGCAACTGAGAAAAAGCTCTCTCATTGTGAAATCAAAATTCTCAAAGTTTCTATAAAAAAATTCAACTGCCGCAGTAAAAAATATCAGGATTATTTCAAATTAAATGGTCGTTTATTTATCTAAACATGTGCCTAAATAAAAAGGACCAAATAAAATATTTTATACATGATGCTGTTAAAAACAAAACGGCTGATCTCAAAGATTTTACGTTTTGTGAAAAGACTATTCGTTATCCTGCTTTAAGCAACGTAATTTAACATATAAAATTCACAGTCGTCATACAGTTTTCATACAAAATGGCTCGGACTACTGCAGTTTTTTTGAAAAACGGCATATTTTTAAGAGCTGATTTGAGGCAGTATGATTTTTTATTAACAATCTTTGCAGTTGTATGGAGTCATAGACAGAGAATAGGGAAATGCAATTAAATGAAAATGGAAAAGTGGACTTTTGTTGTTCTTATGTAAGGTCTTCGAATGTAAATGCTACACCGTCAAAGTATTATAAAAAATCCGAAATTTTTTTCTACTCCCTATTTTATAATTTTGTGATCTTGAATTTGTATGTAATACTGAATTAACTTTAATTAAAAATGTACAATTTTACACATTCCCGACATTACAAAGGAACGACAGCATTATGAGAGAAAAATGTTTTCTACAAGCATTCCAGTATTTTTATAAGATGTTGAACGGTAAACGGATATTCATCTTCGTTCAAGTTGAGTTTTTACGCCCGCTATATTCATAGCGGTCCCATCCCCGGCACTCCCCAAAAACATATTCTAAATTAATAACGATCTCGTCGTGATTAGAATATTATGCGTGCAACTCAATCTCTTATGCTTCTATAAGGAATGATCGACATTTTTTACATTTTTTTTACATTACTTATCTCTTAAATACTTTTGACATCCAGAAAAATACACGTCTATTCCTAGTAAAAAAAACTAAATATTCTCAAAAATTTTAAATTATCCTCATAAAGGGCTGTGGAGTTGGAGTGGAGTGAATATCATCGCGCAGTTTAGATTGTGAAAGCATCGTAGGTAAATTTTTGGGGGGACAGGTAATTTTCTGTATAATTACAAACGGTTAAAAACCATTAAAACCAGTTCAGTGATTCATCAAATTTCACCAGTAAACAATCTTTCAAACATGAGTTTACCAACAATTTTAATATATATACATCTACTGAGGGTGCTTGATGGAATTTCAATATTAAATTTGAATTGTTAAGATTTTGTACATTTCCATGTATTTTGTCACTAACGACCCGCCAGTCCATTCGTGTGAAAGGCGAAACCCGGGTAGTTAATGACAAAATACATGGAAATGTACAAAATCTCATCAATTCAAATTTGATACATACATCTATTAATTTACCCATTTGAAAAGAGAGCATTGTTAATACGTAAATTGTAGTTTTGTGAAAAGTAATGAAATGCAGCTTGAAAAACCACTGCACTGAAGCTCTAGTTCACTCGCTAGTCGTAGCTATTGATCGGGTAGTGCATACGTAGCAGTCGTAGAGGCTCTACGCCATAAACTGTCAATCGAACGACCGTAGTAACGGAAACAAAGGAAGGCTTCTTAGGCGGCTGTGAGAATAATAAAGTAAACGACGCTTGATTCTGGAAAGAGCTTTAAGTAATGGCGTGCCGCGCTACCATGACAAAACTTTTTCAATAGATGACACAATAAACATGAATAATCAAAAGGCAACTCGTTCCACTTGAAAGGATCGCACAGAATAAATATCAGGTGTTTCACTTTTAAGGTGTTAACTGTCAATTCTTGGTGGAAAGACATTATATTTTAAAAAATAACCGGTTTCGCTCATCACGAGCATTATCAACTAATGCTCGTGATGAGCGAAACTGGCCCTGATCATTATAAATATGTGGAAGTAGTACAAATGAATTGTGTTTTATTTCAAAAAAAAAACAAGTGTTTCATTGCGGCTGATGTTTTAGTCATTAGGGATTGCAATACCAGTATTTATTACCGAAACCGAGATCACGGTAATTCAGCTGTTTTTCAATCAGCAGACTTTAAATAAAAAAATGACCTTTTTCTGTTACCGGACCATCCGATCAAAATCAATGGATTACAACAAGGATGAATCAACCATTTGATGTCATTTTTGAATTCAAGATAACAATAAATCTAAGGTATTCATGATAGTCGTGTGATAAGAATGTTCTTTAAATATTCTTATGTAAAATGAAATATCTAAATACCGCTATTGATTTATTCGTCTGGTATGTATTATAATTCCCAGCTGGCAGGTGGATATTTTGAGGCAATTGATTTACCTTTATTGTGTATTCGTAGAAACTAAAATATGTTAAAACATATTTTTAAAAAATAAATAATTCTATGCCTATTTGGTTACCACACATTAAATCCTATTACAATAGGCCCGGGTAAACTGCGGACAGAGTCATATTTATATGCGGTCAGCGAACGTCATTATTGAATGTATAAAACAGTCCTAATTGGCCCCATGAAATTATGAATGAACTTATCGTGAGTATTTATTTTATGTTCAATACGCATTAAATCTATAAAAAAATGACTACAAAAAAAAACTTTGCCAAGTCCTGTTCTAGAAGAATAAATATATAGGTAAAATTCAAACGAGTCAAGATTGCGACGCTTCTCATGATTAACATACAGTGGGGCATTTCTCGTGACATTTAATAGAATATTCATTCAATAGAAAATTTGATTTATTGAAATTTTGTACACTTCCATGTATTTTGTCACTAACGACCCGGGTTTCGCCTTTCGGCATCTTCAGGCATTCGAGCGCATGAATGGACTCGAACTGGCGGACAGTAAATAGTAAAAACAGATAAAATCAAGAAAGTTTGGAAATCAATAGAGCCCAGTTAAATTCCTTGCCAATTCTGAACGAACAGCTGAATCTTCCAAACACCCCGTTGCTGTATCCTATACGTTGAATCACCTAACAGATGCCAGTAAATGTGGAATGATTGGATATATTTATCCTTTCGTCGAATTGCATCCCGTCGAAACCCACAATGCTATTATAATTGTAAAATCACTGGTAATTCTTACAGTAGTTGGAAAGCGGCAATTCGCCACTCTGTTAATGTGTTGTTTACAAAATAAGGATTAAGGCGATTCATGAAATGTTAACTCAGGTATCAGTGTGGATCCTAGACGTATAATATTTTATCTCGTAAATAATATTTGTCGTATTTGTATATTCTATATAAACGTTAGACACTGTTTACTGTCTGTCAGTTCGAGTCCATTCGTGCGCTCGAATACCTGAAGATGCCGAAAGGCGAAACCCGGGTCGATAGTGACAAAATACATGTAAGCGTACAAAATACATGGAAGCGTACAAAATCTCAATAATTCAAATTTGATATTGAAATTCCATCAAGCACCCTCAGTTATGTCTTATATTCTTATTCATTCAATAGAAATTATGTGTCCGTATATTTATATATACGGCCTATGTGGAAGCAGATAAAATGAAAGCAAATTAAATCTATTTATAAGTACTTAAAATACCCTATTACAAAAGAACGAGGAATGGCACCGTATTTAACGCAGACAGTAAATGTACAACACATCAAGATCGGAAACATAAAAACGATACTGCCGAATTGAAACCCGCATTTGAAGCGAGTATAATAGCAGTTTGATGTCATCTACTAATGTCATGACATTAAACTATGGTTGTATGAACTGGGCATCAAAAATTATAATAAAAATGAACATTGAAGAATTTATATTATTTAAGCTTTGAAAATACAACTTTTTTAAAATCTAAAACGTGCATTGGTAAGTAACCAATAGTCGCAGGTTGAAATATATATGCTCATGGAGTAGGATGAATTCCCAGGCTGTGGAGAGTTGTGGATATACGGAACTTTGTGTGGGGTCGTTAATCGATATACGCTCGAAAAAAATACATCTTCAGGTAACGACGGAATGTTTTGTGTGCGTTCAAAATAGCGTAATATTTGCAGTGGCTGGTAAAATTACGACTGTCTGACGTTTAACGTTGTGTGTACGCCACGGGAAACGTCTGCTAATAGCAGAACGTGGCCGTGGCGATTGGTGGTGGGAATTGCACGTCTGAACGTAGCAATAGAGTAAATAGGACGAAAGTCTTGCAAGTCCTTGCAATCATTGAAATCATAGCACCAATAAGATTTAAAAAAATAGTAGAAAGAAATTTCAAATAATTCTTGTAAAATTAATCACATTGTTATTTTTACATTCTTAATGCCAATTCAATCAATATATAGATAATCTTTAAAATAATAGACTGTCTTCGCTCAATGCCAAGAGGTATTAGGTAGATGTGAATATTGAACAACTTATAATGGGATGGTGAATGTTCGGGATGAAGTTGAGTCGTTGGGACCAGGGGCGACATCTGTGATCGACAGCGCGCACGATAGTAGCTTTTGACCGGCGCAGCGGGCGATATCTCTACGATTAAGATTTCATTCGTCCGGATGAAATGCATTTCCAGTAATTAATGTAAACGTCCAATTATTATATGACGAGCAAAGCTATTTGAAATTAAACTAAATAACGAACTCCGTAGTAATCTGCGACATAGCATGAATACGGTTTTCAAATTACTGAAGATCTTTTAATGTCATTTTACCGAAGTTAAGTAGTACATATAAATATTATTTTTTAACATTAATAATATCTCATGTATGTTACATTCACACACCAGGACTGCTTTACTGCGTTGATTAAATTACCTATTTTTTAAAAATAGCGGTTATTTTATGGTAATTCATTTTCAAGTTAAAATTCACTAAAATTAAAAAAAATATCAGCTGCTGATCAAGGGAGAAAAATATCATCGAAAGTTGCTCGAAAAATATTACTGGTGATTTTTATTTCAAAAAGATGAAAAAAATGTCTCGCTACGTGAACACGATATTGTAAATAAAATACATAATCTTCAGCAAGCTACATCACAAGTCCAATATCTTCGCTCTGTGCGTTACGTCGTCACATACTTTTAGTGAATCTTTATATTTCTTCGATTCAGTGAGTTCTGCGACAGTATATAATACTCATTTTTTTACTGTATCTTTGAATTAAATTTACACTATCCAAAACATTTAATTTAAATTTGTATGATAGACGTTAAGATTCATCCCAAAGTAAATGTAGTTACTTTCTCCATTCTCTTTCTTATTCGATGAATGTGCATTAGTTTAATACAAATTATCACGAATATTTCAACTATCTCAGATGTTAACAATTCCTGATGTTGCAGCATAATTAATAACGAACAATAAAAAATATTCCAAGATGTTTCACATATAAATGTACAGACGATCGGTAATTGCAAACAAGACAGTCATATTAAGAGAGTGACAAATTGCCTGCACTGTCACCAATTTGCCTCGGTAAATGAAAAAAATGGCAATGTCAAAGAGATCAGCGTGTGGCAGTGACAGGAATTAGTTTCTGCCGCGCAATTCAATGCTCTATTTTTAAGAGTGCCCCACATCAGGTGACGGCGTCCATTCGTAACGCCAACCAACAAAGGGTCTTTAGAAAATGATTTTATGAACTCTTCCACTCGAGAATGTCAACATTGACATATACTCAGAGCATTAATATTTTCATCGTGAAAACAAGCTGTACGGAATATTGTGCATCTATAGAGCGATGGCCAACAGAACTCAGATTATTACTCTATACTAAGAATGCTTAACAAAACCTATAAGAAAATTATTAATGAAACCTAACAAATTTTACCAAAAAAAAGTCAGTACTTTCTTCTAGTCCAACCATTATCAATATAATTCTAAGTAAAATCTTTCTACTACTTCAATAATCTGACTTATATATTACAAACTAAGTGTAGTCACATACATTAAAAAACTAAAAATTCATAAACAGTAACCAGCCAACGAAGGATGTCTTAAATTAATTATAACGAGGCTTTACTAATTATAAAAAAATATATAAAGATTCCAACAAAATTCCTACAAAGACTATGACGAGACTTCAGCAACCTCGTGCTGTATTACTTTTGAAACCCCCCTGAACCCTTTAGTCCTCAACTAGCCCAAAAGAGCAGCGAGACACATTCTAATACACATAACTGATCTCAGATAGACTAACGACCAAAAAAGATTGAATTATAAAGTCAGCAGCGCTCATCTATTCGCGTATGACTCGGGAAAACGTTCGTTGTTTACAGCGCAGATTGCAAGTCTTGCGGCAGCTCTAACAATGCGGGCAAACTGCTTTGGTATGTTCATATTTTAAACGTTTTATATCAGAAACTACGAATCGCAATGCTCGCCGTGTATTTCATTATTCTTACATGTACTTCACAAGGAACAAAACCTCTATCCTCGTAGTCAAGCGTTCCCACTACAATACCTTTTTACATTGATTATTCGTTATTTTTAACGGATGCACTCGACACAATAGGTTAGTAGCAAAATGTGCAAATGATCGAGTAGGTACCTTCTGAGAAATATTAAAAAGAAGAATTTGGCAAGACGAAGTTTGTAATGATTAGTTTGATTTAAAAATGTCGACGTATTTTTCATCTGAATGGAATTCACATTCTTTATAGTTGTCTAAAGTTATTAATATTTTATGCCATAACACTATTAAAACGATTTATAGCGTATCGAACTATTTGCCAGAATCATTTGCATTGCATTAAATTTCACTATAATAATGAAACTTCTTCTCTGTGAGCTAAAATTGATATTCTATTGAAATATTTCCCTAAGTTACTGTTAATTGATTTATTGAAAAAGTGTATTACGTAATGCTTCGTATTCTACGTATAATTTTCTTATTAATATTTATTTATACACAACGTTTTGTATACTAAGTAGACAGGCAGAAGCAAGAAAAATAACTACAAGTTTTCCGTAAGGCAGCATCAGTGCAGTGGCGTCACGTCATCGCAGCAGCGTTAAGGAAATTGCATTCGGAGCGACCGCCTCGAATACGCAATTAAAGTGACATTTTACGTAAGAAATACGAGTAGGAAGTCGAGTACCTTTGAAAATTTTATAGATAGTTTTTCTTCTGCGTTAGTATAAAAAGATCGGTTAATCGAAAAATATAAACAAAACTATTCGTGAGATGGACGTACCTGCCAGACAAAGATATCAGTCGAGGCGTGTCTAAGGTATGTCCCGTCTTAAAATGTTTTTCATCCATAAAAATATAATCAATTTTAAATAGATACAATGATGAAAAATTATTGATTTAAAAAATAAATCGTAACGTTTAATTAGTTTGTATTATATAAACACACATACGATGATAAAATACAATATAATACAAAACAAACTGGGCGACATTTTGATTTATACTTTCTAATATCCGCATTTTTCAGCGTCCTTGGAAGACAGCTGCAATGTAAAAAATGGCGTCAAAAATAAATAATACGGCATCGTGAATTTTCTTTCGTTAATAAAGCTAGGGTGAAAACACAGGAAGGTGACAAAATATAGCCTTTGTAGCACCCCCACTAATAAAGTGACCTTAATATAATAATACTTTACGAAAACGCCGCTAATTTTACTTGAAAATAAAAAAAGATTCCATCGATCAAAGCAAAGCGAATATTTAACGATCATTTCATTCGAAAATAAAAATATTGAAAAAGAGCAGGGGAATTCTTTGTATAAATTCATTGAGGCGCAATGCATAAATTTGTGTTATCTGTTTAGTATTATTACGAGAACATTAATGCAAAGCGATTTACCATCTATGCGGTGATGAAATATTTTATCTTATGATAGAATAATTAGATACACCAAATGCCAAGGTTAGTATAACTGAAAGAAAGCGAGATAGCATTATGACTATGAGAGATATTGATAAATAGACAGGCACATTATTATCAAAGTATAACTTATTCTGAAATCGCGATCAGATGTCAAACAGCTGATAAATAAATAAACACACACGGAATGAAAATTAATCAAAAAAAGTTTGCCGAATTACGACGACTAGGATTTCACCTTAAAAACATAAATCACTACCCCCGTTTCAAAGACTCTGGTTCAACAGTTTAATTTCCTCAGTCGGTAATCAAATTTGAAATAAAAAAACACGAATTTATAAAAGGCATTTTGTTAAATTCACCTTTTTATATGCGACGATATTTCAAATAATTTCGCCAACCCTCCAACACATCTGCAGAGCCCCCTTTGGGAATCACTGGTATCCAAAATAACGAATTACAATGTACATATTTATAATATTACAACGTAATAATGTTTCGCTGCGCTCTGCTACCGTCGACGATAAACATATGGCCGCGTTAGAAAAACTGTCTGGAATTTTTTATTACGTTTTAATGTTTCCATAATGGAAAATGTCTTGCGAAGTCTGTGGGCGATACTTATGACACACAGCCATTTGAATATTGTATGCATAAATTATTCGCACGAGATTGGCATTGCCATTTAGATATGAAAATGGGTCTGTGTAACATTACCAATGTGGTAAAAGATATACCAAATGCCAAACAGAAAAATATATTCAAACGTAGAGGAATTTTCCTTGTGCGCACTGGATATAAGCAAACTACTTTACGTGTGTTAGTCAATTGGTATCAGTGGTCGTGAATATTTATAATATTACCGAATATAGTATGTTTTATTATGTAACATATTATATTGTGACGATTTATTTATTACTTAATTCAAATTATCTGATTAAAAACAAACTCACGCGTGCAAAAATTAGACGTTATCGTTGATGCTGCAGAATTGGTCGTATTTTTAATATTCAATGGGATCCCGCGGGATCCCAATGTCTTACCGTACGTAATATAGACCCCCAATAGAGCACAACTGAGGCAGTGGAAAGTACAATGGACCAACACACAAAATACCTAAAATTAAGTTAACCGTGCAAAAGGAATCCGAACATATAAAATATTCAATGTATTAATGGACTAATCTCTTATCCGCTAAACTATCGCTAGATCGCAACCAATAGATAAGTTTTGCATTAAAAAATTTTCCAAAAATACTAATGCAATATTGAACTATGCGGGTGGGCTATTTTCATATATCATTTTCAAGTTTTTCCAAAAAAAATGTAATTAAAATAAGTAATTTCATTGATGTTGAGTGTTTGGGGATATTTTAATTATTCCATTATGGTTGGTCCACTGTTCCTCTCACTACCTCAATTAGTATGCTTAATACTCTTGTATCAGTTGGGCGAATTAAATTCTGTTGTTTGCATCAAAATTGTGGACTTACTTACTACAAATAACTTTTTTCATCGCACCTAACTCCAATACTGCTGACAGTAGAAATTTTATTAATACTTCATTTCATCATGTATGTATGGGATAGATTTATTATTGGTTATTAAAAATCTTTTTGTTAGAATACATGATTTTCTTTCATGTACCTTAAACTGTAGGTACAACTCGCAAAGATTTTCAAACGATTTGTCTTAAGATTAAATGAAAAATATTTTTCATATCAGATATAAACTCCATAACATAATGAAAGCCATCGTTGCATTCAAGGATTCAATATATTAAAAGCGGAAAAGTTTATTGAGCGTTGAAAAATCATCACTTACCTATAACGTTGTTGTTCTGGGCATTGTTGGCTGCGTAGACCATTTGTTGGTACTGCAGATGTTGGTGCAGCTGCTGCTGTAGGGCATACTGCGCCTGTGCTGGAGCCATGACGCTCACTCCTCCCACCCCACTGACCACACCTCCCACCCCTACACTTGTGGGGGCCATGCCCACTGACTCAGTCTCATCTTCTTCACCTAAAACAATGGAAACATGTGATTAAAATACTCTATTCACAAACAATTTTCAACACAGAGTTCAGCTCGGTTACATATGTTCAATTTCCCAATTCTAGAGAAACGTAAGCATAGGCATGTTGCAAAAATAATAATTGTATGCAATTCTTTCAAATATATGTAAATATGGCAACTTTAGCAAAATAAAGTTACTGTTGCTGGAGAGCAATTGGAAATTTTCAAAAATTTGCTTTAAATACAAAAATTAATCTGAACTGTCGTTAGAACTTTATTTTAAAACATGATATCAACAGTAGTTTTATTTTTTTTTTATTTTTTTATCAGTTGATAATGCTCGTGATGAGCGAAACCGGTCCCGATCATTATAAATATGTGAAAGTAGTACAAATGAATTGTATTTTATTTTTTTAAATATAATGTCTTTCCACCAAGAATTGACAGTTAACACCTTAAAAGTGAGTAGTTTTAGTGTTTACAGTTAACACTATTTGAGTTGAAGATAATATATATATTCTCATATAGAACAAAAAAATCTCGAAACCAATCATATCCATAACCCAAATAACAAATCATACTAACGCTATTAATAAATATTCAGCAAAGTAATCAATTTTCAATAAGTGATAAAATATGATCCTTGTAAAATTCGATAATATGACGAAATTTTTGATCAACAAAATCAATAGACATTATATTCACTTTGAATAGGAGTACATATTATATTCACTTTGAATATTATACTCGTCATTTCATCACATTGACGGGTACCCTATCTCCAATACAACGTAAGTCTTTATTAGAAACCACCTGATAATACCCCAACAAAAGCCGTAAACCCATTCATGCGAAAGAGATCTCGAAACGGTGACTAATCAAAGCTGTCAAAATTCTACGCATCGCACACGCTATCACAGTTTGTGATTAAACATATCTAGACCAAAGGGATATCTTAAGTAAAATTGAATAACTTTATAAATCATATTTAAAGGGTATTTGATTTGTATACACTCCCTCAGTCCCTATACACCTGGTTTCAGACAGACCTGTCAGATTATTATTATTGAAATAATTGAAATGAATATAAAATCTTTGACATAATAAGCCCAGATTCCTAAGCAGGCATATATACATGTTTATAAAAAAATAAAAATAGTACATGTTTATAAAAAAATCAGCTAATAAGTTGAAAACGCTCGTAAAGCCAGTACTGGATCATTCCGAAATCATCTTGTGTTTAATTTTTGTAAATATAATTGCCTTTCCACCAATAATTGAGTTAACACAATAACAGTTATAGCCAAGTATTTTTAAGAAATGTTTACCATATTAAAATGAAGCTCTTAGCAAATGCCAATTCAATTAACAAATCAAATGTCTTTACTATACGGCAGTACAGTACAAAATTGTATCTCTCATTCAACAAGTACATATATACTTATCAAATATGAATTGTTGAGATTTTGTACATTTCCATGTATTTCGTCACTATCGACCCGGGTTTCGCCTTTCGAACGAGTGAGCGAACGTTCACTCGTGTAAGTGACAAAATAAGCACCTTCAGTCGATGTCTTAAATCACATATACTTATTTTTGCAATATGGAATTCGCGTCTCATTTTTTAATAAAGTATACATCGAAAAAACCGGATAACGTATCCCATGTTTATATTTCATCTATATATGCTCTTTAATTAAATATTAAATTCGGAATAACTGGAATATAAGTGTGTATTGTATATTAATACTGCTACAGCAGTGTGGAAATAAACGAGCAACATGTCTTCAGTACTAAAAGCTACGAATGTTAATTTAACTTTAACAAAGCAACATTATAATACTTGCTGTCAAAAATGCAAGCCCACAAGACAGCCACGTAATTAGTTTTGAAATAATGATAGATGGCCGTAAGCAACCATGTGTATAGTAAACACATTAGTCACAACGCCATATATGTCTGTCACCACAATATGCAGAGAGATGTCATTTCATGAGAAGTTATGTCTGTCGGCCTCTGTATTCTAGTGATACCAGCTTTAAACCTAGCGATCAGATGGATCAAGGTTCAAACCCCGGCAAGGTGAATATCAAATTAAGATTTTTCAATTTCACATTAGATATCTTCGTTTTGGGAGTTCGTGATGTATTTTCTCTTCGGGAGGTATTAAAAATTCCCTTCAAGTCTCAGCTTATCTCATGCGATTTTTAAAAAAATCTGACACCTTGACTTCTTTTTATTTCTTTTCATTTTTTAATTAATCACTATTAAAATGTAACAGTAAAGTATACCACTCACTAAGCGTATCAGACGTTGCTCAAAGTAAAGCGTATTTGTATTATAACGTTTTTAGCTATGCAAGTCTACGAGCGACACAGCCTTAATCAATCATATTTCGATCACCAAAATATGTAGGGAGCAGCGGTGTGCGGTGGAGTTATCTCTATCGCACAACCTCATTTGTATATGAGCAAGTCGGATTTACATGTGAATGAGCGAGAAAGACAGAATGGCACGGCACGCGCCTGGTAGGGAGATATTATTTCAAAATGTGCCAAAAGGGTGCACAATACACTGGGCGTGTATGATCGAATAACGCGAGTGATTACATGGCGTTTGACAATCCATGAGTGTTGTAGACATAAGAAACACGACGCTATTTAAGAAACATTGCAGACGGATGAAGAAAACATGTTCGTATATAACATCAAAAATAAGAAGATAAGCCACTGACCATCACCAAGATATCTTATTATCATCATAATAATGGAAATTGTAAAATATTTCACATTTATGCACGAGAATAAAATAGCGTTGGTCATTTTTACGGAAAATAATTAGCATTGCGACGAAGATTCACCCCAATGTCGGCGTCCGTGGCGCAGTTGGTTTCGTCGCTGGCTACGGTTACGGATGTCTCGGGTTCAATTCCCGGTGCGGACGGTTTTCATAGATTGATCTTTCAATCGATTTATGGATTTCTGTTCGTAGTCTGAGTCCTCCCTCCCACCAATCCCATCCTCACGAGGCGTAACGAGAGCGATTAGCTAACCACTAGTCTTGTCATAGCCCTATCCTTCTTTCCCTACTCTCTTCGAAAAAGAAAAGAGAGATTGAGCAACTGAGTGACAAGCAGTTCTCGTAGAAAAACTTCTGTCAAGATACCTCCATTAGGAGACCATATGCTCCACATTGGGAGCGGACATGGAAATTTTTTTTTTAAATGTAAATTGTTATTCTTGAAAAAAAAAATTGAAAGTAAAGTTCATAATTACAAAGAATAAGCAATTTATATTTATAATAGTTGCTAAGAAAAATAAACAGTTCTAGAATTCAGTCCATATTGATTATCCGTAGTGAAGTTATGTACAACACTGCATCAGACGTCTGTGGAAGAAAGAATAGCTTTGCTCTTTTCTCCGAGAGAATCGAATATTTGAAAACTCGATTCGGTTTTTCTATGTGGGGGTGTGTTGTCTTGTTATTCCGCGAGAACGATTGTAATCTGAAAGGAGCCTACGGGGATTTATAAGTACGCCCGAAAAATACCTAAATATATTTCTCTTTCACACTTGTTTCACATTATTTATCAGACTATCTGTGTTGCTAACACAACTATAACATTTTACTTTGACTGAAATAAAAGCATTAGAATTATTCAGGAATATAATTTTGGGTAAGCAATGTAATGTGACGAACAGAATTTCTTACGTCGCTTTTATCCGATTTTATCTTTTAGAGTTTTTTTACACTAACTGTATATTTTTAATGATAAAATGTTAAACCTAATATTAGTATAAAAGTTAAACACGAACGCAATTTTACTCAATTTATTATTTAGTCTTTATTGTCATGCAAGGCACACAAAATGAGAATAAAATTATGCAAAGAACATGAAAAATAAATCAGATATTTTAAACTTTAAATCTTATAACTATCATAAATTCAAATGCATGTTTATGTTTCTTCTGTACAATACATTTTCTCTAAATGTTTATTTCCGGCTTATGGTTTTTCATCATAAAGTTAAGTGTAGTAGATATTATAAATAAATATTTCAAATCGAACAAAACATCATATTTTCTTCGTAGTCTTCGTTGCTGTAAACTTAAACATTTAATGACAAGCGTAGTCAGATTTAATGCGCTGTTTAACTTGATAGGTTTAAAGATATTAATCTATGAATTTGTTAATTATTATTTTGGTGGCATTGAAAAAAAACTCCGAGTGCACACATTGATTAATATATTTTTTATCAGTGAGAATGGGAATTCTATCCACCAATTCTACACTGAGTAAGGAGTTATGAAAAGTTAAAAGGGTCTGGGAAAGTGACAGTAAAAGGGCCCGGTCATTTTTTCATACAGCGCATGATAAGAATAATATTTTTCCCTTGTGGCATTTTAAAAAAATGGGTCGGCATGAAACGTGCTATCATTCACGGCCAAGAGTAAACAATACTTATATAAAATCCGAAAAAAAAACTATATAACACTTATTGCGTACCCTCCAGCTACGTGATATATGCGACTACTTTGTGCCCGAATTTCTCAGAATTAGGGATTGCAATACCGGAAGTATATTTCAATACCGACCGGTATTGCAAATATAAAAACCGGTATTACAACAAAAAAAAATAATATTAACGGTCAACTGGGATCGCAATATATTTAAGTATTTCGATTTTCATACTAATCACCGGTATGAAAAAATTTATGATAGTCATAAACGGTTGATTTTCATATATTATATATAGCTTAGATGTATCATTTCTTTGAATTAAAATAGTCAAACTTATTTATGATTGTTGGACGAACGTTCAATAAATATTTCTACCGATATGTTTTCTAATACCAAAAAAACAGTATTTCACATTTTCAAACATGGTATTTCGTTATTCGAAACGATATCCCGGTTTCAATACTACTGATAAAATTGCATTCCCTACTCATATTATTAACAAAACATCGAACAATCCAAGCAAAACAAGTAACATACCTAAATTTATGTAATCAAAACAGGATTATACAATTAGCCAGATAATTTATTCGTTTCAATCGCGTGGCTTTAATTAAATATAAACAATTGAGTAATTTAAATAACACATACAATCGATAAAATATTCAATGTGTAACGTTTTTTGACAAACAGCGATGCTTCGTTGAAGGATTGCGAGGAAATGTTGTGGCTGAACAAAATAATGTCGTTTTTCACACTGCGTGCGCTCTGTGATTGGTTACGATTGATTCAACCAACTTTTTCGATCTTACTTACTCTATCATAATGAATAGGATGGACAGGTATGAGAGAAACAAAGATATTTTTATAGCCATACGTTAGCGCTATATTTATAATAGCACGACGTCGAACAGATGTGTCGGAATGATTGCGCTCGTCGTTCGTTTTCATATAAAATCCGTGTTTGTGCCATCATGATTCAGGTTCCATCACGTACATGCGGAGCAATACACGGAATTATGGAGCGGTGTCACTAGGCCTCGCTTACTGGCATATTTTTATAGCAGTAAAAGTGAAAAATATAGGAAATTATTGTAATGTACATAAAGAATATTACCGCAGAAGTATCTGAAGAAGAAATAACGCAAACACCCATTCAGTGAATTTCTAATCAAATGCGACCGGGATTTGTGAGAATTTTTGATGACCAACGGGCCCCCCAACAGAGTCTAACACAATTTAAAGAACGTAAATTATTAGAAGTGCTCCTCTAAAGAAGGGTGAAGAGCCATAGTGAGTAATGATGGGTACAAATTTGAGAATCCTTGAAACTGTAGAGCTGGGTCAGGGAAATGTTTTGGTTACTTCTCACAAAAAATATCTGTTTGAAATCATAATAAAGCATCGAGACGGACGTGAGATTTTTTTCAATTCTATGGAAAAATCCAAGACACACTAAAAAAGCGATGAATTAATTTTAATTTTATTCGATTATTTAATAATAAAAAGAAAGAAATAGATCTATGTCTACAAGTATTGCCAAATACCGTGATAACTAATTTGGCATCACGCCATCGTCTTCGTGACCGAGGGAATTTTATATGATTATAATACATCGAGGCTATACTGACAGAAGGCATTAAGTCATAAAAACAAGTGCTGAGATGATCGCTCATTAAATAATTCTGATTTAAAAAGATTTTTGGTAAATTATAAAGAATAATCTTTTTTGTAAACAAATCATAAGATTTGATGTCGATGTGATATAATTCATGCTTTCTCCCAGAATTAAAAAAAAATAGCAATATGACAACAGTATTTTTTCAGTTATTATATTTACAATTTGACGTGTAAAACAGAAAACCACCAAAAACTGACTTAATGCATTCTGTCAGTATAATATCGATATAACATAGCAATGTATTATTATTTCAGTATCATGTTTATTTTTAATTACGTGTAGTTTATCAAGTGCTATAATTCTAGTACAAGATATTCTAGTAATTTTATTAATGAATATTAAAAATAGATTTATCTAACGCATTAAATAAGTATGGTTTAAGAGGAGGTTATCCAAGAATATTAGTTTGTCCATGAAGTAGGTGATTGCAATTACATTAAAATAATTGTGCCTTTCATTCGGGGTAATTTCCGGGGTCCCTCGACATCTGACGTAGGGAGGCTGAGAACCGCCGAGTTAATATTGATCGAATGAAATAAGAGTAAGTTAAATCACGTAGGAATGCCCAAACGCTGTATTGTTCAATCTTTGTGTCCGGAGGAAGCTTATTTGGGTTCATGAAAACGCGGCAAACGTCATCTGCAGTCCGCCGAGCTAGTCATACGGGGCGTGATGAAAATGCAAAAAGCACAGCTCGCCGAACGCCGGGTGCATGCATATACGCGCGTCCGATTAAAATCCGCGGAAGTCGGTCGATGAGGACGAGTTATGGATACCAACACGGGGACTGGCACGAAGCGTAATGAAAGAATGCGTGTGTACGAAGAAGTATCGCCATATTAAAAGTCGCAACAATGCAACGTGTTTTTGTTGAGCAAATCTATATGCATATATTAAACTAAAACGTGCGCCGTCATAAAACGAAAAGTATCCAAGCAAAGCTGTCGTACTAAGCGCAATAGGAATACAAGCAATCCTCCTAAGCCGCGGATTCGATATAATATGGTGTTCAAATCGCCTGCATCAAAATTTATTTAGAACACGCTTTCCATATAGAACGACTTAATTTACTTGGAGAAACATTGTAACAAAGCAACTATTCTATCACTATTTTTCAGGAGGAAAATTATGCCAATAGTAGACGACAGCGATGAACAAAATCTTCCTGACAAACCCTTACTATATGTTCAAAATATTTTTGTTATATATACAATAAATCATTAAAACACGTAAAGTTAAAAAAAAATCCTTTATATATATGTAATAAATATGAAACGATATAATATATATTTTAAAAATAAACAAAATTTGCTTCTACTTACTTCTACGTGTTTATAATGACCAGAACTGATAAAAATCATAACAAGGTTTGCAAAAATAGCCTTGTTATGATTTTTGTTTTAATTGTTAAATGACTTTGTATCTTATAAAACGGTTTAGCTATAACAAAGAACGCATTCCCCTAATATTTTCCCTTGTATTTTCGCTGAACACGCTTTCGATATAGCATGGTACGGATTAACCGTGTTATAGGTACATGCATAATAATTCAAGGAAACAGGGAAGTATAACAATACTTGTGTATATTTTTATTCCGAATATTTTTCATCAAACCTATTTCTTAAATTGTTGGAGACTGACGTTTGAAACATTTAATTTCATATTTTCCATGGAGTCGGCGGTAACTTTGTGAAAATTCATTTTTAATATAAAATTAAAATTATTCACTTAGTTATTACACTGGCTTTGTTACTAATAACGTAATGCGTTTCGCTTCTTTGAGAAGCATATTCAGACTAACTATATCGCAAGGTTATTTATTACTAAAGTAAGCAATGATTTTAATTCTTAAATTAAAAGGGTAGGGTGGGTTTGTTTCTTTCCACTAGAAGTGGGGAAGGGGTAAGATATAAACAATGATAGTACTAATTACTGTAACACTACTAGTTACAAATTAATTGCTAGTGTTTAGAGGTGAAAATCCCAAGGGAAATAAATCTAATAGCGAAACTAAATGAGCCACCTGTCCTATTCAAAATGTTATTTACTAATAATACTTTTAATTACTAAATAATCTACTAACAATTATTCAATTTCATTTTTAAAAAAACGTGTACATTCTTAATGGAACGGTTTAACAATTTTTAATTTGTGTTTCAATGATAATTAAATTGAAACAATTAACATTCGATTAAAACAGATTGAAAAAGCATTTAAAGCTGCTTCATCGTAAATTATAACAGTTATTATCCATAACTTTGCGCGAAGTCAGAAGACTTTCCGTCGAATGCCAGACGCACCGGCACAACTCGAGAGCTTGGCGAAATGGAAAATGTGAACGTCAAACAAACGAAATTATTCCTAACGTATTCACGGCAATCTAGTGTCGATCAACAAAAGTTTGTTTCATGCGATACGACCTGTGACAAATTCAAAACACGTTTAAAACAATATTTCTAAAAATACGAAATGTTTAGTGACTTTAAATCAATTTGAAACGTTCCTTGTATTTTCGACTCCACCAAATGAATACCTTATCATACCTATTTAAGATTATGCCGTTTCTGATTTTATATTTATCCTTAATGAATTGTAGATTTTCAAATATCTATTATGTATAAATTTCCTGTCAATAGAAATTGTACTATAATAATTCCTTTATAAGTAACATTAATTCTCTGCAAATGCAAAAAAATCCAGTTGCCAAAATGATTATATTGCCGTACTCTTCTACTCTTGTGTAATAATCGTTTATTTTATTGCTTCATCTAAAAACCAAATTATTTTATATACATTTTCGATTAGACATGACAATTTCGTGTAAACAGCTTTATTTTATTTGACTCTTTAGTATTCTCTAATTGTTTTATATGTCTTCTATAAATAGTAAACTGACTGGTGGAAACATTGACTTTTGACTGAAAGTACGAAATATAATTGAAACGCTATTCCAACTATACACCGACATTTTTTCGACACCCCTTTAATAAAGTAAGTTCATCACTGCTAAACATTCCTCTCATTTATTTCAAAGCACTGATAGGTGATGTGGTACGCGATAATTATACTCTATTTTTTGCAGATGGAGGCGGAGACACTTTGAATACCGTTGAAGATGAAGATTCGGTATATTCTCGCCATAAAATTTTGTTCAAATAACGCAGTTTTATTACCAGTAGTGGCTCGAATAGAAAATGTTTTCATTGTCTATTACGATGTCACTTTACCAGGAAACACAATTAAAAACAGTATTGTATATTCAAAATTAATACAGTGAAACTCAATAAATCCACATAATGAAAACGGACGGGAATACAAATCATACTTCATTAGTGCTGTATACATGGTCAATGTTTTGTAAATATAATAATCAAATAATTAATTTAGACTTACAAACTAGTTAGTTAAGTCTCAAGTGACACCAGCTAGCTTGAAACTAGGCTCCCTAATCGATCTGAAAGCCCACAACAACCACCGTCGGCCGCGGCAGCTTCCTGTCATTCACCATTAAATTTCAAAATTGGACACAATAATACTATCGACGTGCGAAAGTTAGACACGTTTTCTGTAGGGGATTCAGCGGCGTCGCGACTCGAGACACCAAACAGAAGGTTCATATAATCATTTGCGTCCTTCGCCACGTATTCCACCCTAGAGGTGACCAAATGTCCCAGGCTGATGAGAATATTATGCTACTACTTCCGTGTTATGGAATGACTAATCAGTAAATATTATTTTGAAAAAAACGCATTTACCGATTTTATTTATTTACGAAAAAAAACAGACCAAAAATATATAGCTTTATGACCATGTACCACCAGTAGTTGACTGTTTTCAATAAAAGTGCCCAAAATAAGAAACGTATACGCGGGATTGCTCTAAATTGTAGAGTTCAGACAAATGAAACTATCGTTTGTCGGATTGAGGAACTATCACATCACCATATATGTCATTTTGGTGTCGGCCATTTAAAAACAACACCTTATGCAGTAAGTATTTTATTTTGAATTTCTTAATAGAATTGTTCAAGATATCAGTGAATGTAAGCATATGCCACTTGATTCAACCAAGAGAGGTCTTACAGGAAGCTCTGATGAAAGGTTGTCATGAAACACTCTGATTACACATAGTCAATTGCCGAAAAAAGTGGTTAATTACGGTAACTTTCTATTTTTTAGATGGTCAACTACTGACACAAAAACATGGTTGTTAAAAATCGAACACATTTTTTTTTATAACACTCTTTTCTTCTTTTCTTCTCACTTGCTTTGTCATCATTCGGTCTAATGTTAATCGTTATTTTTGTTGAATTTTTCTCCTAAACGGTCAACTACTGGTGCGTTTACCTAAGTCACATTAATAAAATATTTTGTTTAAGGTACAATTATTGTTCCAAGAACTCACTATCATAAATCACTACTATAGCGTGTTTAGACTTCGGTTAAAAAATTAAGCGGAGCTTATTCATATGTCACATTTTAATGACGTTAATGGAATTATAGTAATTTGTATTAATTATATTGTCAAAACTTTATAATACATATGCAATAGTATCGCTAAACAGACGTAACTTCTTTTTTAAATTAATAAGTGTGCGTGTTTTTATTTGATTCATGAAAATAAAACATTACATTGTAAAATGCCGCTAGTGCAGTTTTATGGATTTGATCAAATTTGAGCTTTCTATATTAATTATCGATAAAAAAATTGCTATTTTTTTTTACTCATTTGTTATTAAGCAGGAAACAATATCCGCTACCATGGTGTAAATTAGATATCTACGAATTAATTGTGGTTATTTAATTAAGAATTATTTCATGGTCAATATTATTAAAAAAGTAATTTCATGGTCACCCGATTTTGCCCGCAATACTACGGCTGGGATCAGGTGCTCTCTAGCAATATCTTTATGTCCCGCGTCTAGTTAATTTGAAATCAAGTAGTGGGAAATTTAAAGGTATTTTCGAATGCTAAGAATGTAAAACGGAAAATTTTGTTATACAGACGTAAACTAAAGCATACCGTAGAGATGTCGTTAGACTCCATTCAAGAGAAGACTTGTGAAATAATGTGTTCGGCATCACGACTGTATTCGTGATCAATAAATTAATTGAAATAAGGAATACATCCACGTGAGCTTAAATAATGTAAATTCTCAAATAAAGGTCTAAAATAATTGAAATATATTTATTTGAAAGATGTTATATCTACATACATACCCATTCGTGTTATAATTAGTATCTTTAATAAATGTTCGATGGATCTATTTGTTCTTCAACGCATTTATATTTTTAGTATAAACCCGTGAAATAGGAAAATCTTTTATATTGAAAATATTGCAATGATATTATGTTAGTAAACTTATACGGTTTTATATTTCACGGGTGTAAAATTGTGAGTCAATAAAAACACGTATTATAAACATGACAGTAGTACCAGATTTTCATATTGTTTAATCTATTTTCAAGCCAATTTCATATTAAAAATGAATTTCTACAAAGTTACCGCTCAACCTATCGAAAATATTGATTAATATGTCGAAATTGTAATCAAAATAATTTGTCGCAGAACTCAGCCACATCTATGAATTATGACATGTGACACTTCCACCTGGTAATTTATAGTTAAATATTAACCAATTGATTTATTAAGATCACTACTGGATATTAAATGTTAACTAAAATTGACATGTACAGCTGAAATAATTCAATTATTTACGTCAAAACTCATACGGGAACTTTATGTTTATAAAGCTGTATAGATATTTTACTAATATAAAACGTTACACAAAAACATTTCGATGTCCAGTTTCTAATAATTATTTATATTTTTGATGAAGCTAACAGTATATTTGTAAGTATACAAAAATAAATTAAATGAATAAAGAACCATAATTCCCCATCTGGCTCTCGGAGAATACGTATCAAGTGTTTGCTGCTGTATGCGGAATTAGTATGAGCTTATTCTGTAGCAATTTGCAAGGGAAAAGTGCTTTAGTGGACCACAGGGACGTTTTTTGTTTTCCTAATTAGGGTGATAGCCAGACATTTCCAACCTGCGTCCGACGAAATTACATTAGTTTCGAGGACGGTGGGAAAATAAAGATTATCTAACACAAAACGCAATGATTGCTTTTTCTTCTGGATAACCTTGGTTGGTAACTTAGATTCCAACCAATCTCATGAGACAATTAAAATATATGTACCTTCCACTATTAACAAGAAAAGTTCTTACTATTTTCATATTAAATCGCACAAATTCAAAGATCAAATAGTTGAATGTGCGCACGTATGCGACCCCAGAGTGTTTCATGACGGTTACATAATTATTAATTTATATTGCATGTTACACTACTAAATAACATAACAAGCAATATTTCAATTGTCAAGAAACTATTATGTTACGCGGTTATTTGTACATCGCCGCAACTAGCAAATACGCTATTAATTGTATCATCATATACGAGAATAACATACAAAGATTCGCAAAAATGTTCGCGAATAAATTAAAAGCAAAAATGTTTGCATTATTACGGCGATGTTACCCTGCTTAGCTTATTGACAACCGTTTCGTAGACATTTTCGACAAAATATATTCCTTGCATTGTCCGTATAAAAAAGCATTGTAATCTGTGAAAACGACTTTGTTTCATTACCGACCATCCATATGAATTCTAATGCACAGTTAATTAACTGTTAATCGTCTATATCAAGAACTTTGAAAAACTTTTCAAAGTCGATAGTACGATAGTATTAAAATGATTTAATACATTTTGATGTACATTAGAGCAAATTTTGCAAATAATTTTACAGATAAAACCGTTGAAAACTAAAGGTAAAAAACTAGCTGTAAACCGAGAAATAGTTGCTTTGAAGAGACAGTACTCGTCATTAAGAATTTAACTATAATAAATTGTATCTGAACACAATTTTCGTAAACGTTTTGTGACTGTCAAATAAGTAAGCTTTGGTTGACGTTTGAAACATAAAAGCTCGAATTGTTGTGAATGCAAGATCCCTTTTCGGCCGAATTAGAAAGCTAATTAAGTTTATAAAGAGCAATTTTAATATAACATTTAATCACAGCACAATGCACGGCATTTACCTCAAATTGAGATTATTATTATGTCCCACTAAAAACTTAAGGATTTTATTATTAAGTTTATTTTAGTACATAGGTAAATCAATAATTTCATTTCGATTGAAATATTGAAGATTTTTCTGATACGGTTTTCACATATTGTATATTATATTCAACCCGATTATGTTGCTATTTTACAATAATGTTACAAGTATTGATTTTAGTTTTTTAATGTGTATGTTTCAGACGCCTACTGCCATCTAGATTTAAACGAAAGCACACAAATAAAAGCTACGAAGAAAACTCAATTTTCCCAAGGGTGTGAAAGCTCGCTAAACTTAACGAAAGCGCCGACGGTACTGTGGCGCTAGTTGCCATGTGAGAAAACTTTGCATTTTTGACTGTACAACAAGTACTGTAAATTGTTTTTTATTATAAATTTATGTAATGTTTTTCTTTCCGCCAAGAATAAAACAGTTTATACCATTTAAGTAATTACAATCATGTTTTACTATAAACAGGGGCGGGCAAGTTCATACACATGTAATCTTTAAATCTTTTTGATCACTTGAAAATTAATGAGAAAAAAATCCTAATTGTTATTTTATGTGCTACGAAGATACGCATTCAGTTTGGTATTAATTGGACTATCATTTACTTGATAGAACTCCATTATAATTAAGTAAAATTACAAGTATGTAGTTGGACGTGAATTATGAAATTTACTTTATACATATTTCGTC
The DNA here is from genome assembly GCA_022494535.1 of Himalopsyche phryganea. Lineage (NCBI taxonomy): Eukaryota > Metazoa > Arthropoda > Insecta > Trichoptera > Rhyacophilidae > Himalopsyche > Himalopsyche phryganea. The sequence goes on along the minus strand of JAGVSL010000001.1, from coordinate 5,351,443 downwards.
ATATTATCATACTTTGCTAACGTTGCCGTCTTAATCAGTTTTTGTGTACGGGTGTACTTTGCTTTCATATATATTATGAAATAAATCAAAATATCATAAATGAAAATTAAATAAAAAAGATTGGATTATCGTTATATTGACTTACCTGGTTCAGGTATCGGCGAGATCGGGCTCTCGGGGTGCAAGATACCTTTCTGCACCAGCTCGTCCCTGTTCGCCCGGACGGAAATCTTCCGCTCCAATGCTAAAACACAAAAACGAATTAAAATTGCCATTTCTCGTAGTTATTAATTTAATAACAGAAAAAAAAATAAAAATCAAACCACATTGAGAATATTACTTTTTTATAATTTTCAATTTGAAACTCAACGCATTAATTCAATGGGTGCGTTTCATAACCTCGAACTATGCAAGTTATACGCATGTGAAGATATTGTTAACAACTATATCATTGTTTCATGAAATATCATTTTGCACAACGCGTACACTCTGTAATTGATTGTAATGAATAAAACCGACGTTTATTCAATAAATATTTTAATATTTTCATTCACATCCACAAGTTTATTTTTTTTTTGCACACGGCTAAATATTTTTAGTAATACACGTTAAATCTGTATCGAATCATTTTACGGTAAACAATACGATATAATTTCTATACATGTTTATATGTAATTAATACACGTACAAAATATTGAATATCTTAAAATAGACTTTCATTTTATTTGTAAAAAAGCTCCATAATAAAGAGGATATTCAATTCACTCGGAAGATGAGAGGATAAACGGTATCCCTTAAAGCTTTAGAGAAGAAGAGACGAGGAAGTTTTAATTTTATAAGGGCGCTAGATGGTAAACGACTTTGTAAGGACCGTCGCTTGAGCGTTTAGGCTCGTGAAAAAGTTGCGGGACGTCTTTTAATGTTTTATGACTTCATATCGTTCATCCCTGTTAAGGGGAGTAGTTCAAAGATACTGCCCATATAAATTATGCCAGTTTAACAAGTGACGCCAAGATATGGCAGAGTCCGTTTTTCTTCCACACATTTTAATCAAGCGTTTAATTAAGATCAGCAGTTAATCTAAAATTCGCAGGAAAATCAGTCCAAACTCTGCACTATTTGAGAATATTTTTTGTTTTTTAATATTTTTTACTGAATGCATAACGCCAAAAAAATACGTAAATTACAATAGTGTTCGTAAAAAATGATAGAAGGGACTGTTAGAACAAGTATGACACCACTAAACTTTCAGGACATTTTTTTGTTACGTCAGCTAGTAGTTACGTGTAAAAAAGGGGATTTTAAACCAGACTTTACAGTTACTACAGATCCAATTAGATAAAGTGGCCAGATTCCAACACTCTAGCACTTCCGTCAAACACGGAATCTCCAAATGGACACATTCACTAACGATTTTCCAATCGAGTTGTGGTTTTTTATCATCCCATTTCCTATCTCAAAAAACGAAGCAATTACTACTTATATTTTCCCGAGTCTCACCAATACACCCTCAATATCCTCATCACTCTCAAGAGATTGACCGATTGACAACCCGTTTAGAGACCATTAATTTTTAATTTATAAATTAAAAATGTATTATGCTTTATGGATACGGAAACGTTGTGTTTTTAAATTGAAAAATGTCTTAAACACTTAATAGAAGAAAATTTGGATTATTGAGATTTTGTACACTTCCATGTATTTTGTCACTAACGACCCGGGTTTCGCTTTTCGGCATCTTCAGGCATTCGAGCGCACGAATGAACTCGAATTGACAGACAGTAAACAATACAATAACGAATATTTACCCTTTCGTCGAATTGTATCCCGTCGAAACCCACAATGCTATTATAATTGTAAAATCACTGTTAATTCTAAAAGTAGTTGGAAAGCGGCAATTCGCCACTCTGTTAATGTGTTGTATACAAAATAAGGATTAAGGCGATTCTCGAAATGTTAACTCAGGTATTAGTGTGGATCCCAGACGTATAATATTTTATCTCGTAAATAATATTTGTCGTATTTGTATCTTCTATATAAACGTTAGACACTGTTTACTGTCTGTCAGTTCGAGTCCATTCGTGCGCTGGAATGCCTGAAGATGCCAAAAGGCGAAACCCGGGTCGTTAGTGACAAAATACATGGAAGTGTACAAAATCTCAATAATCCAAATTTTATATTGAAATTCCATCAAGCACCCTCAGTCGATGTCTTAAATTTTACTTAATAGAAGATTAAATTTTTTATATTATTATTATAATTAAAATACGTGTTATGGAAAATATGCATGTTAATAATGAATTCCCTTCCTTGATTTATTTTATAAGAGAGAAATCAAAAATATACTGATCACATTTTTTTTCTTGTATCGCATCTCGTCATATTTATAAATTCACTTCAACGTCATTACGCTTTTATACAACTCGTAACACAGCATACAATAAAAAGCCTTATCTTGCGATATCATTTAGACTGCTTATTAAAAGGAAGGGCATGAAAAAGTCGTTATCGGCTATCTCCCTTCGCTATTATTTGAATATCGTTATATTTCAAGACGTTTGATTCAGACGTCAATTTTTTACGATAAACGAGAAAAAAACATGAAAGCTTTCATCATTTCTCGGCCAACTTATATACACAGGCGAGCACTCTCTCGGGACGTATCAAAACAAAACGCCTTTGCCACTAAATATCTTTTATGCAACGCTTTTCCAAGGCTAACATTTTTTTGTGTAAGTGGTTACATCACTTATATAACAAATAGTATCAATAAATTGAATGTGGGGAGAAATGTGACGATTCGCCTACTTCGAACACAATGGGGGAGAAATAATATTGCCAATAATATTTCGGGGATGATAAGTTGTCAGGAAAAAGCCTATGATTTCAAATGTCATTTAGAAATATGACGTGTTTCTTAATAGTAAAGAAGAATATTTGTATACTAATGATTAACCAGTATCACCAGTTTTTTTTTTTAGAATTGAATTGATTTGTATTATTGAGAGAACCTCCATAAATTATAAACTCGAGAAAATGTAAAAAATCGTCTCGAATAAATGGATTAACAAAGGAAAATAACTTTCATTATAAGCAAAAACAAACGAAAAAATCTCAATTAAAATAAGTAACAATCTTATATGTATATAAATAGAACATAACCTTTGCATCGCTCCATCGAACGATTAACATTTGAAAATTACAAATGATAAATCAGGATTTGTCAATATGGTCCATCCAATTGTTTTCAACTGATGTGGGCGTAGCGCAAATGGGCGATTTCTGGAGATAAGTGAATAAATAAAACTCTGAGCATGCGTATTATTATAACAGTAATATCGATAAAGCGATAACATAAGTGTTACGATAAGGGCGATTAAAAGTTTTTTGAGCGACTGAATAACAGCCAGTTCTCGTAAAAAAGTGATCGATGTGAAATTTGCAATTTATTGAAACATTTTTTAAATGTACCAAAAAGATCGTTTCTTCGCACTTTTTTCGACTGACATTTTACATACTTTTTAAATGGTGTACAAAATATTACATACATGTCTTTCAGCAAAAAAAAATCCAAAAAATTAAATATATAGTTTTTAACACCTTCCATTGTGATAAAGTCGATGTCCGTCGTCTGCCTCGACACTACGCTCGTTATTTATTTACATGTTAAAATAAAATATATAATAAAATTATTTACGGAGATCAGTTAAAATGCATAATAATCGCCAATCAAAAAAGATTAAAAGTATATGTACTTCATTCTTTATTATTGGGATGACTCTGAATATGTATTTTTTAAAACCATGACTGCTCACAATGTCCTCAACAGAAGTTTTTCTATGAAAACTTCTTGTTGCTTAACCTCTATTTTTTGAAGATGGTAGCAATGGAAGGAAAAGGTTAAGACAGGACTAGAGGTTAGCTGACCGCTCTTGCTACGCTCTATTCTTAAGATCGGGTGGGTGGGAGTCAATTCTATACGTATGTACTATATAAAGACAACAAAAATAGCCTGTACAAATCAGACATCGATAACGAAAAAGAAATATGATGAGATCCTTATTGCAATGGGTAAACCGTTTTTCCCTTTTATTCAGCGTAACAAACAACAATAAAATTGCCTTATTTATCAAACCCTACATTCAACTGTATTCTACATGTTGCAGTTTATACAATACAGTTGGTCAAATCCATTGCAAACAATCAAGGAGCACAATGCAAGATGAAATCATTTAGCTGAACACTGTCATTCACACAATCAACACTACAAACTGCAACCAGGTCTTCATTGTGCTCACCAATTTTGTGTAGCTAGTTTGATTTCAGGGACGAACGAAGGAAAATCGTTTCAGAATCTTTTCGCGGAAGTACCAATCCTCCATAATGAAACAACGGAGAATACGAAGAATCGATGCGCTTTATCTCAATACGATGAATAGAAATTGATAATGCCTCTTATATAGCAAACACCTACGACGGGCTCAGGTGTCATCGAATGTATATTATCGAGAGCACATATAACTTCACGCCATCGTATTGTATAACTTGACTTTTGTTACACAGTACTGGTAAATTTTAACGAACGATAAATTTTTTCTTATGAAATTCGGGAAAAACTCTCGATTCGAATAATATTCTTAATAGCCTCTTAAATAAATCAATTTCCATGCTGAATAAACGCAATTACTAATATATTACTAATTAAAGTACTTTGAAAAACTACTTTTAAGCTCCACATACAAAACAAACATCATAATACGTCAAAGGAAAATATGTGTACTGATAAAATTAGCAATTATTTCGAAGAATTTCATTATAATAAGATAAAAATAGCAAAGTATTTAGTTCCGCAAGAATTATAAGATAAAGTTGATCACTATTTCGAATTGACGCCTTCTTCAGTATTGCGTAATTGTGGCTTGTGGCATATAATAATAGCATTTCAAATCGGAAATTTTTATAGCTCTTATTTTATGACCGCTGTGCCTTCATTATTACTTGTCCATATTAACACAACTCATCCCCTACAGTTCAAATTTTATTCAGCGTTATGAATCTTTTAATTGCAGTGTTTACCTGAAACTGCCCAAGACTGTTGAACGAAGTGAAAATCGTCCGACATATAATAATAATCCAGGTGTTCAGACGAAAAAATAGATTTCCAAATAAGGATGTTGCAAAGCCAATATTATAATATCTATTTAAACAATACAATTCATTCGATTCCAAATATTTACATGAGAAATATCATTGCCAATATGTATACATGTTTGATTAAAAGTTTTTGAATTATTATGTTAATATCTATAACAATAAATTCCCTTACAACTTGGCATCAAATAATTACGATACTATATTTCATTGAACACATTGTGATACTAAAGTGTGTTCGAAATTGGGAACGTAAAAATGATACTGTACAAAATTCGCTACCAATAATAGTATACAGTAGAACGGACACTAATTGGTGACCATATGGGTCTAAAAAGCAAAAATACTGGAGAACTGTGATTCAATCCTGCACCTATTTTGTGAAATATCTATCGTATTTAATATCAATATAAAAATAGACAATTTGACAAAACGAATATAAAATCAAAATCATAGTAATATCACAAACTGGACGCGGTCTAATCTTGAAATAAGTTTATATTGTATTTGTATCAAGAGAAAATCTAGACGAGTGAATCATGTAAATCAATTACTTAAGCCCTAATGGTATTCAGAGTGTTTAAAAATAATTGGTTTCAATATTTAATAGGATTTCCTTCAAACGCGCTATCTTTATAGATTCCAATAACCGTCATTTACCATTTATAGACACTTAAAATGTCACTAGAGGAAGGCTTTTTAATGAGTTTGTACACGGTAGGTAAGTTAATTTCATGCAAACTTTACCGAGCAAGTAGTTGAAAGAGAAACCGCTCAAGAAGATAATTCAATATGATTACTATTCCTTGAGATTAAAATAATAGACATAGTGATAATTGGCATTGTAGCTTTTTACACTTTTATTATGATTAAAAATAATTTTAGTTAGATGGATAAATAAAATTTCACGACTTTTAAAAAGGCCATATTTTTCATGAAACAAAAAGTGAAAATATTTTTAACAATTCAATTTAGACAAATTTTTGTATTTTGGTGAAAATGATATTTTACCATCATTAAATAATTTATGTATGTCTGTGGAATTACACATACACATTATGAAAAAATTATCAATTGGATAATATTAATTTACTTAAAAAACGGTTCATAGAGAAGCTAAATGTATATATTCGATTGTTTACACCAGTGCTCCGCAACACTGGTGTGTCACGAGCTGCTAGGTGTACAGCGGCACAATACGTCCGATAAGATAGAACAATCAACATTTCCTTCCATGCAATCTAAAAAATATGAACGAAGAAATAAGCAATGTCACATAACATTACTGAAATCAGTCAAACTCGATAAGATTAGGCAACTATAAATTATTTTTGTATAATTTTACATAGTCCAGCTTATTTTATATATTTAGTTACAGCCCTTATAAATGTATTTTTTTTAAATTGTAATTTCGAACAATACGTATTTTCTGGATTTTATTTTTTTTTTCTTTCGAAAATTGAGTGTTTAGTCAGATCGAAAAGGTTAACAACCACCTAATTAGGTTTAAAAAGGTTTAATCGGTTATAATTTTTTTAAATACAAACTCATGAAATAAAAAAAAATATAAATTTGTAAATTAAGTTTATGAAAATCACATATTTGGTCTTACGGTGTGTCGCGAAATTCTACGCAGTGCTTAGGTGTGCCGTGGGTGAGAAAAGGTGTCGGAACACTGGTTTACACAATTCTATTAAATATGAAAAAAAAAGCTAAAGCAATATTTACTTTTGAAATCTTGACTTATAATATCACACGATGAGATAACTGATAATTTTTTTTATATATCAGTTCATCAAATTCTTGTCGATTTTATAATTCAACAAAAACCACTTTGAAAGCTCATTCCGAGTAATAAGGGGTTAAAGTTTTTAAAGAAAAATATATAAATTTAAGCCACGATTTTTTTAATGAACCCAGTAATTGTAAGCAAAATTGTAATGATCTAAAGTTAATTGAAATATACATACATCTGGAGGCGGCCTCAAACTTGTCAGACTTCTTTTTTCTCTTCCATTTCCAGGGTTTGAAGAACTTTCCAAGGGCGGAGAATCGGGATTTCCGTTCGAGGGGCGGCGTCCGAGCCCCCGCGCCCAAACTATTCGTCCGCAGGGCGGCGCCATTCTGCTTTTTTGCTATAACAAAACAAGAAAAAACATCAAAATACTGTTTCTTCTTACAAAAATACACAAATTTCGTATTTAAGTCTGACCATAGTAGATACAGTTTGTAAACGTTCTTTGAACAATTCTGACGATGAAACATAAAAATTTTTGCACTGGTTGGTTTTCATAGATGACATATCGTCTAAATATGGAAAATGAGTGTCTTAGGTGCGAATTGAACGAAGTCAATGACTCTTTCCGGTTGGTTTTCTATTTGTTCATCCGAGTCTTCACGTAACGAAAAACATTGACTTTCGATTCAATTCTAATACGTTTCTTCACGAGTCATTCGTTTTCTCACTCATTGACAGGAGAGAAAGCAAATGATTCGCGGTGAAGTATTATAACTTATAAGTACTTAGTAGTAATTGAAATTATCGTAACCGGTAATGTTACAGCCGAGATATATCCAAATATTGAAACGTGTTCTTTAGTCGTAAACGATGAAAATCAGCCCATTTAAATGGGAAAATAGTCCACGGGTCCTGTAAACTTTTCGGTTTTGACCGATTTTTCGCACTTAGCAAAAAAGTTAAATGTTGTAAATGGTAAAATAGTATAACGCAGTGGGTTCTTAAAACCGTAAATTGTGGTAGTCATCGAAGCATTTTTTCTTTTGTAAACGCCACATAGAACAAGATTATATTAAAAATAGGTAATAAATTAAAATGTATAAATACCGGTTATAATTTTCCAAAGCAAACACATTTATCGCTGGGTAATTGAATAAACCAACTTAATCACACAATCATTAGAATTTAAAAATAAAAATCAAATTCCAGAATCGTGAAAAGTAGATGCAGCAAATTTCTCTGGCGTAATTTTTTGTGTAGGAACATAAATATCGGATATGAAAAGGACGCTTGTCGCCCGATTGCTATCAACACGTATCTCGCACGGGAAACACCTTCCAACTTTTGCCAACTCGGTTTCAACAAATCGTGGGCGGTAAAACTTTCCGTGTAATTAATTATCCACACAATTCCACCAAACGTTTACACCATTGTTGAAAGCACACTTACTCATTGCTACAAAAATTTAAGCACATTTTCACACGTCAAATATTTAGAAGCATCCACCATCTTCAATGAATGAGTCTTGAACTCGTTATTGATAGCGTGAATTATTATTTATATCGTAGTACTACAAATAAACTGTGGAAGAATAAACTAATTTTTTTAAATCCTTTATGAACGATTGACACGAGGTCAGTCAAAAATACAGTTGTGATATCAAAGTCCAGTCTAGTTTACGAAACAGTTTTAAAGAAATCTTTATAATCACTATTCGTAAGTGGTTTTTTTTCTATTTTTACTTTCACTAAAATACATTCGGGAAAATAAGTCTGCACCCATTAGCCAAGATCATGGGAATCCGGATCGTAAGTTCCACATAGTTTCAGTTGGAAAAGGTATACGTAGTTTGTGTAAAAAAATGTTATTTGCACCGTGCCCCACACAACATGGCGTATTGGTTAGTCTGTTGCTAAATGTTATTCAGGAAACTATAGGTTTCTTAAATCTGTGGTCGACAAACTGTTTCAAAGCTGAAAGAAGCGAATTTATGGCTAGTTTGAGTTCGTCAGCTCCCACAGAAGAATAGACTTTTTTACCTTTCCTCAAAACGATTCTCAAAATTCATAATTTTCGTGGCAGGTAATAATAAATGTTTTGAACAATGTTTTAGGTTTAAATAAGTCTTAAATTTAATAGTTTCCAATGTTTTACTGTGATTTCTCAATGAGATGAAGTTTACTTCGTCATAAAATAGTTATGTTGAAAAACACTGTAGTAAAATTGGTACTATGATTTAGTAATGTGAGAAAAACTTTAAATTATTTGAATGAGTATTTTCATAATTTCTTGGTTACGTTTAATTATGGCTGAACTCTATAAACAGACTAGAGTTTGTATCGTTTAAGCTGTTTTATAGTAGTGATCAATTGAGATCACTTAAATGGTTTTAACTGATAATTCATAGTAGAAATAAACAGTAGAAATAAAGCAAAATATTGAATAATTATAAGAACATTTTAAACAGTTTCACGATCAGTTTTCAACTAATAAATAATACAATCGAAATGAATATTATGTACTATTGAAAATAATATGACGTCCAGAGCAAAGCCGTTAAATATATAAAGAAAAGAGCTTTCTTCACAATTCTGAACACTTATAGGTTGAAAAAGATAAGATAACAATAATCTGCGACATTTTACGAATATCTTCTACTATTCTAGCACTTCGTTAAGAATCGATAAATATCACAAGACGTGAGCGACAACGCGAGAGCAATAAAGTTCGGCGTTCGATTGCGGATATTGTGGACACATAACAAGCAGAATGGGTTGATAGAGAAATGGCAATCGACCCCACCGCAGCCGACCACCGCTGCTTTACCAATTTTTACTGCGCCAATATCGAATGCGCGGCCTTATTGAGAATCTAATCACGTCCGTATGACGGTGGAAGAGGACTCGCGTATACGTTTCAGTGGGGAATACGAAAGGCGACAATATTTTTATGGCCACAAGAACATTACGAAAGATTTTAATTGTATGCGTCAATGAACTGGCAGTGTTAATTCAACGCATACATTCAATCAACAAGCTGCAAACAGAAGTTGGTAACAACACAATTTAAAAAAGGCAATGGTACTTGTTTAGTCACATTACGTTAATACAAAACAAAAATATTTGGCATTATTTGAACTTCAAATCACTTACGATAAACTCAGTGATAATTATAGTATTGAATGAATACGCGTGTACTTAGTATTATCAATAAGGTAAAAAAAATGCAGTAAGTATTAATTTTTAAAAGAATCACGCAATACACCTTTGATAGCTGTTTTGCATCACGCCATCGTCTAAAATATTATTAATCACACAAGATGCATTCGAGGAAAATAGAAGGATATATATATTCATGCCCTAGATCTGAAATAAAATTTAACATTGAGCAAATTGAATGACCAAGAATTGAACATGGAAACTTACGATCTGAGCATAGTTTTTACAACTATATATAGAAAACGATGAACATATCTGGTGACAATTTTTCATTTAAGTGGTATACAAAGAATTCTTAATTTCAATATGACTTAAATAAGTGGCTGAGTAAGTCACATTTTCTTTAATTTAATTGTATATTGAATTTCATGCAAGCATGGTTGAAAAGTAGTCCCGTACAGCTGTGCTTGGTGAATGAATGCGTCATTCTGACGTTTTCTTTCGAAAGCATTGTGAATGTGGCCGTTCAACACCATAATCATATTTTACACAACGGATGGTGGTATACTTAGCATTCAAAAACAATGCCATGTAAATGATTACATTTAATATTTAATAGCTAGATTAGTTAATACATATTGAACTTAAAGGATGACCATTTATGAACAGATAAACCTAAAAATAATTTTACATCTTAATAAAACATCCTCTTTACGAGTTGACGAAAACAACATAAACAAATTAAGCCCCTAATCTACGATTGCCTTAACTAAATATTTTGTACGAAGGGAGCATAACTAAATATTTTTTGGAATGATACCTCGTCTGATTAGAGAGGTGACGAATAATTTATTTAAAAAGGTAAATTGAGTAATAACCTGTGGTCGCCCTAAAATGTAGTGTCTGTTAAAAACGTTTGAGCGCGGCCGAAGTCTCTACATATGACAAAGAGACCCATATGCATTTTTCATGAAGTTTCATAAACTCATTACGTTTCTGTTGCAGCATAGTCGCCATAAAATTGCCCTCACTTTTAGGGCAGTTTGCGACTTTCTTGTTCGCCGGTCATTACGTTTTTTTTTTAATTACCGTCATAATTTACTTTCACTCGTGAATATAAAATCTAACCAATTAACTATCAAACGAGCGCCGGCTGTTTGCACTTAACTTTTTTGGCGATTTTTGATTATTTTATTAAAATTTACTGTACAAAATCCCTGAAAAATAATCAATATAATACATACATAAAAGTAGAATCAAATCAGAAAAACTTTTAATAATCAAATAACGACGCTTTACCATCTTCATGTTTTCTCACATAAAAAGAATTGGCATATACGTATTTTATACATGCCAATCCTCTATTAAAAAAAGCAAATTAAATATCGAATACACTAAATTGAACAGTTTTATCATTAATTCTTTGTTATCTACAGTATCAAAATGTACAAGCAATTCTGGATCGATGCATCGATTTGGAAGAACTCTATTATAATATGATTATATTCTACAAGAATTTTCAAATATTGTTACTTCGCAACCACGCAATATTGTTATTTGAATTTTAAATACGTTAAAAAATACTTAATAACTCATAATTTAAGACATCGACTGAGGGTGCTTGATGGAATTTCAATATTAAATTTGGATTATTGAGATTTTGTACACTTCCATGTATTTTGTCACTAACGACCCGGGTTTCGCCTTTCGGCATCTTCAGGCATTCGAGCACACGAATGGACTCGAACTGAGAGACAGTAAACAGTGTCTAACGCTTATATAGAAGATACAAATGCGACAAATATCATTTACGAGGCAATACATTATACGTCTGAGAGCCACACCGATACCTGAGTTAAAATTTCGGAAAACGCCCTAATCCTTATTTTGTAAACACCATATTAACAGAGTGGCGATTGCCGAAGGCGAATTGCCGCTTTTCAACTTCTTTTAGAAATACCAGTGATTTTACAATTATAATAGTATTGTGGGTTTTGACGGGATGTAATTCGACGAATGGGTAAATATATACAATCATTCCACATTTAGTGACATCTGTTAGGTGTTTCAACGTATCGGATATAATAGCGGAGAATTAGGAAGGTTCAGCTGCTCATTCAAGATCGGTAATGAGTCTAACTGGGCTCTATTAATTTCCAAAATTTCCTGATAAAACAATTTATGATCCCCCATGTTTTTATGCAACAGTTTAACCCCATCATCCGCATTAAACGTATGGTTCTCCATTAGCAAGTGATTTGCGAATGTCGAAGTTTCTTTCTTTAATCTAAAGGCAGCTAAATGTTCTGATACCCTTATATCTAATGTACGTGTGGTTTTACCCACATAGAAATATTGAAATTCCATCAAGCACCCTCAGTCGATGTCTTAAATTATGTATGTGATTCATTGAGAGAGAAAAATGATGTCGAAGAAATGAAGGTTTGCCGTATTTCTTTCTTCCTAACATATAAAGGATACACAACAGGTAAAATATGAATTGGACGTCTGTCACGAACTCAAAAAAACATTTATTGCGAAAAAGCTAGTTCATCACATGTCAGGAATCACGATATTGGTTGACACAGTGCTTTGCAAACAACTTTTAAACAAATTTTTCCACCGACACATGTATATGAAAATTCAGTTAACGACTTCGGAAAAATATTGCTCGGTTGAGGGCGAGTAAAATTTAACAGTTGACTGGTGATAAATTTACAGAAAAAAGAGTATGACGAAGTACACATTCCCCGTTATTGGATTTCTCCAGCTGCAAAAGTGGAAATTAAACAAACATAATTCGGGCAACTCATTCATTTTGCACGCTTCAGCGAATATTTGTATGATTTGTACGAATTCGGAGAAAAAAGCTGTATGAGGTAGAAATGATCCGCGGCTAGCTTCATTCCAATAATTGTGATAGGAAGTTGCCTGATTGTAAATGACCCAAACTAATTTAGAGGTATCGTCTTCGAAGAGCGTTCACTTACAACATAATTTTTCAATAATAAAATTGATGTAGTATAATAAGTGAGAAATAATTATTCATATATTATGATTATAACATGTCGCATGAAATGACTCCAAAGATTAACAATAGAAAATGCATTACTGCAACATTTTAACATCCGTGCTGAAATAATTGAATGTGTGTATATATATTGATTCAATTAATGAATCTGCTCGAAATAAAACTTCATTTTTAAACCACAGGATTCTCAGGATAGAGAGCGAGACATGCGACATAAAATGTGGTTGGTATTAGGGCATCCAATCCCGGACCCCTTTTCTGATCCCGGGATTTCGGGATTGAACAAAAGCCAAGTTTTCATATTTGAAATTGTCAAAAAAAAAAAAAAATGTAGGTTATATGTACCACGATAAACCGTGTAAATGAAGCCACGGAAAAAAATATAAAAATCCTCTCATGGCAAACTGGCAAACTCTTTTTTGGAGATAATGATGCAAAAAAACAATAAATATCAATTATGTTTAAAATATACAAATCGAACATACCTAGGCACTCAGTCGCCAGAAACGTTGTTCTTATAGTAAGTCGGGTAATAATGTGAATTATATATTTTATAGTTCATCGGAAATAAGAATAAGAATTTGCATTTCAATATAAATTATTTTTTACTATTTTATAGTCTCTCGAAATCTCGAAATTCCGGTACTGGTATTAAGTCAATCCCGGGATTACGGGATTGACTAATTGCTTGGGATACCGGGATTGGAAGCCCTAGTAGGTGTCTACATAAAAAATAACATTTTATGTTTGTTATACCATCAAACTGTTCATAATGATTGAAGAATCATTTTTGTAATCTAATCAATAATTAACACTTCGATAATACGGCATAATACGGCATATTACTTTTTATTACTATTTGTCTTCAAAGTGCAAAAACTATAAACATTAATATCTACATTAAAGCGTTCATAAATATTCAACGAATCTCAAAGCTTTCCATCTATGTACAATTTATTTTCTTGGCCTAGTCGACAGCGAAATCATACGAAAGCTGCTTTGGCATGCTACATCTCAGATTCTTTAGCAGTGCGGTAGCCGGCAGCTAATATAGTAAAACCACGAAAGAGGTAGGAGGCCACGTGCGCCTAGGGGCGGCAATCCGCCCAAGACGTGATACGCCGCCCTGCACGTACTACAAAGTGGTACAACTCTACTCACCCACACCAGACAATCCCTGCCTACGTTGACAAAGTTACACCCGGGATACGAGACGATACGAGAAAGCTATGAAAAGCTTAGATTATATTTGCGGAAAATTGTAATGTGCCATTTTACTTTTTTAATATCGTAAACATCTCATAGCATTAAATGTATTATATCTTAAATTTTTTTTTTTGTTCCATGTCCGCTCCCAATGTGGAGCATATGGTCTCCTAATGGAGGTATCTTAACAGAATTTTTCTACGAGAACTGCTTGTTACTCAGTTGCTCAACCTCTCTTTTTTTCGAAGAGAGTAGGGATAGGAGGATAAGGCTAGGACAGGAATAGTGATTAGCTAATCGCTCTCGCTACGCCCTGTGATGATGGGATGGGTGGGAGGGAGGACTCAGACTACGAACAGGAATCCATAAATCGATTGAAATCTATCAATCAATCTATGAAAACCATCCGCACCGGGAATCGAACCCGAGACATCCGTAACCGTAGCCAGCGACGCTACCAACTGCGCCACGGACGCCGACAATATCTTAAATAGAAAGCTTTAAATTCTAAATCGTATTTATACTATAGACACATTTGCGGTCATTACATGGTTAGAAAATATTATATGTTGTATGATTTTATATGTTTGTATCTCTGTATCTATGCGGTAAAAAATAATTGACATTTGATAAGTTTAGAAACATTCATTACATGCTGTCATTAATTTTACCATCGTGTCTCATGCATATTGTAAAAGTCAAAATTTTGTTTGGTGTTGTGAGTAGTACATATTTTTTTAAACTATTACTTGCTGATATCTTTTTGTAAACTTCTTATCCATACGCGGTTTCTTGCTCATATATGATTGCGATAATCTTTGTAAGCATAAATTGGATGATTATCATTTTACCATCAAATAAAGACAGTTAACAATCTCACATCGGAAATAAGATTTATAGTCGGATTGCCCACCTACAATGCAACAGAAGGACACGTATTTTACTAGTGGAACATTAAAAACAGTAAACAATAGTTTTAAAAATTCTTAGAAATCTTCGTAAATCGGTTCCGACGTTAAAAAATGTAATAATACATAATTTACAATTAAATATACATAATAGAAGCCGCATTCCAGACAACTGTGACTGACGTATGAAGATAGTAGCGCTTGAAACGAGGAAAGTTTTTTGCAAGACACAATGAAATGAGTCTATAGAAGTGAAGTTTCGGGAAAGATGACAGAAGCGATATGCAAACATTGAATACTTTTCCAAGTGTTTTTCCGGCTGACGGTATCTATCAAAGATGGCGTTCAGCGATGACGATATTTTCGTATATCTTATATTACGACCATGATTGTCTTGCATATGACCTAAGCATTCGTTTTATGTACATGGCAAATAATATTGTTCAATAAACGAAGATTTTGGCGATACAAAAATTACTTAAATTATCAATTAAGAGAAAGTGAGAATAATTTGAATTCATTGTGGATTAATATTATCATTTGTGTTTTTTTATATCAGATAATTTAGAAAAGCTATACGCAGCACAATATAAATTTCAATGGTAGAAAATGCACTGCGCACTGAAAGAAGTTGTTCTGTTGATTCAGGAAGGGATTTTTTTTTTGAATCTATAGATACAAATTTAGAAAGGAGTGCAGCACCTAGAAGAGCTTTGTAGACTTAAACCTCACCCTAAAACGTATTATTAGAAAAAAATAATTGGCAGCTAGACAGAAAACTCTCAAATACAACTTAATGTATCTTTCCTTTGGTGGTCTAATACTTTTACGTAGAAAATATCTCAGAAATGTTCATTGTTCTTTACATTCTTAATATTTTTCTATGTGTCGCGTTGAATCGGGTAGGAATAGTTTTAACTGAAATCGCAACATCTCCGCATTCTGTCCGCATTATATCTCTCAAACTTAGAATTCCATCAAATTATTCGGCGAGATTCTACTTCGAAACACATCTGTTCACTCCTCTTATCACTTATACATTTAATAATTTACGATAGGATTCCCGTGAAATGCACACGGAAAGATTTATCTAAAGAACGGTTCGTTTGAAAATATGAGGAGCAATGTGATTCGTAGATATCGTAAGCGATGCCAGTACTCCGTTGATTGAATTTGTATATGAATGAATGCATACGTATTTATTTATATGAAGAAACGATATTCCTGAAAATAAACTTACAGTATGACGCGTATAGATTCACCACTTTATAGAAGGGTGAAAGTAGAGTAAAAGGCTAGACAAGTAAAAAGGGAAGTGTGTTATTTCCCTACGGCCATCTTTCAATTGATCGATTTAGCTTTTTCTTTACGTTTTTTTTTTTTTTTGAGAATACAGCTCGTGAAATTTTCCGAGAGAAACGGTTTATTTCTTTGAGAGCTTAACCTTTCAACGTTTACGTCAAATATTTTAACGATTTGAATATAGATACGTCAGTATAAATAGGGTGTTGTGATAAATTGTATCCGATATTGAAAATTTCGAAATATGAAATTGAATTCCGTGCCTTTAACAAACACATTACTCATCTATTAACAATATACTATAAATTCAAAATAGCTAGTGAATTTATTGAATCAATATGATTGAACTCCCAAAAATTACCTATTAGCCATAGGTGACGCTGATGTTAATAGTAATATAACATATATATTTTTATATTCAGAAGATATATTTTTGGTAATACGAATTTTACAATATCGACATTTTAGTTTTCAAAATAGTTTTTTAAAATAAATCAACATAAACCCATTTTCAATTGACCCTCTTATAACAATGGTATATATCGATATAATAAAACTAAACCTAGAGTGGGAATTTATTTTTGTTATATAGACCAGCAAAATAACCATATGATAAGGTTAGACTAATTCAAGTTTTATACTACGTACAATGTAAATAGTCAGTAATATAATATTTACGAAATCGGTTCCAGTTTCTCTTATAGTCGTAGGCATTTTCAAGGGATAAGCGCAACTGATTACGATTAGGATTCTTGTTTTTTTGCGTTAACGAAAACTAGTCAATAAATAAATGAGATACACCTAATAATAATAGCCAAATAATTTCTAATAGATATTCAAATCGAGTCTATATGTTCTGTATTACTCTCTATATTTTAATAATTCTTTTATAATATATATGCACAAGTCTAACAACCAATTCCTGAGCGCCGTAAACAATAATCGCACGATTGAACGCTTCTCATGTTCTGTACGTTTATTTAGAAAGACACGTGTCAACTCCTTCAGACGGTATGTCTGTTTAAGTGATCTAAAATGTCATCCCCAATTCAATCGACTCCATAAATGGAAAACTTCATAAATGATGGGGGATACTAAATTGATGACTGGAGACGTTTTTAAATACAAATTCTTTATGTTCAGATGATTACGTCACCGAAATATCGAGAGCGGACAGCCAAAAGTACTAATTTCCAACCATTAAGAACAAAATAAAATGACCCATTGGTACATTTTAGATTACTAGACGATAGTGTGCCAACTAATTTTTGTCTTTTTATTGTTCTCCTTGCAATAATCACTTATGCACATTAAGCTGGCCAAAAAAATGTATGAAACACATTAAATTATTAAAATATCCAAATACATTCGAGAGGAATTTACCGATTCGTATTGTATGTACATTTATGTTAATTAATTTTCGGACATAATATATAACGTAAAGAAAGAGACCCTTCTAAAAATCCGTTTTTTTTTTGTCTTGGAGTTCTTGGTTTATCACTAACGTGGCGCGTTTCGCCTCTTTAAGAAGCATCTTCAGACTAAATAACAAACTGCTTCTTAAAGAGGCGAAACGCGTCACGTTAGTGATAAACCAAGTGGAATAACTAAGTTATCAATTTTTTATTTAATTTTATATAAAAAATGAACTTTCACAAAGTTCCCACCGATTCCATAGAAAAAATAATAAAATTTATAGGCTACAAATAACTAATTTTCCGTAAAATATGCCTGACGCACGCCCTTGGCTTAAAAAATAGATAGGATGTGGATACTGAAATGATATTATCTTTCCAACAAAGCTAAAAAGTAAGCGGTTGTTATTTATTAACCTATTGGTTTAAAATTAATGCTTAAGAGCAATTTATTTTTTATACTAAATTGAAAATTCATTACAGGGTGTGTATTTATTTACTTTTGGTCGTGAAGACGTAATTGTGTCAATATTTTAAGATACTGAATTATTTTACTTAGGTTGATAAATTGTACGAACAATTTTTGGTGTTTTTGTATGCTGATAAAAGTGATTCCCTCAGCCGACCCACTCGTTCGGTCCTCATTCACGAATGAATCATGTTGAATTCGCAAAATATCAACGAAGAATTGCCCCAAATACGGAATACGCTGATACTGTGTGCGGCTGTCAGGGTTCATAAATAATTCCAAATAATTTTAAATTATGCATGTTAGGCATTTGCATCGGGTTGACGAGCGGCAGAATATGATAGTTGAGAAGATGAAAAGGCCCTGTAAATAGTTCCAACGAACCCCTTTAGGGTAATTTATATTTTAATTATTTAAATGAAATACTAACGTTATTTGCGCACAATTTGTCGCGGCTAGATTATTCAAATTTTAATGAAAACTATATACGGTTGATGTATAAAGTCTTATACTACAAAAGAAATATACAAAATTTTTTTTTCAAAATATAACAAACTTATCTTTTTTAGACTATGTCATGATAAAAATGTTGTGTTTGTTATTTACAGTATTAAACTAGTGTTAAACTACAGTAATTTTTCAAAATGTCAAAAAAATAATATATATTCGACAATCCCTACATTTTTCAAAAAGAGTCATAACTATCAATTGTATATAGAATTGTCACATTTCGTACGTACGATATTTTGTGAACCAAATAACGGGGAAAAAATATATAAATAAATGAAGAATTTTAAACGTGTATGAATAAAACAACTTGGTACTATAGGTACTTATCTTGAAGTGGGCATTTAGTATGACAGTAATTTATTCAACAAGGGTTGATTGTATACCGCGGACTCCCCATTTCCCATTTTTGTCGGAACCGTTACATACGTTTCATACAAAATTAAAAGTATTTCGGCCTCTGTGACCCAGTGGTAAGAGCTTTACTCTAGCGATTAGGTGGGTATGGGTTAAAGTCCGTGCAAGGTCAATATCACATTCATATCAATTCAATTGAACATTTGAGATCTTCTGCATTATGTATGGGTGATGTTTTTTCTCTTCAAATTGATCATTATAAAACTTTAGTGAGTTAAAAGAAAAATGAATTATCTGACTTATTACTGACCTTGGCTTATTATTAGCAGTAATGTGAAATATGTTTTAAAAAAAAAATTTTAAAAACAGTGTAAATACATATTGCGAAAATATCATGAATAAAAAAGACAAATACTTTTTCTGATATGATTTCTATTTAATGCAAAGATGTAGAAAAAAAGATAAATATAATGTTAAATGGATGGAGAATGGATTTCATTACTTTTAACTTTTAAAAATCAATATAAGATTTATTTATAAATAATGTTTCACATTAGAAAGAATATATTTGAAGGACATATATATAAATATTCAGACTCACTGTCTGGCAAACGTCCTCTTAGACTTCAAGACAGAATAAAAAATCCATGCAAAAGAAGGATCAGGGATTCAATAATTCCCACACAACTCCTACAATAATACGGTGGGTTAATCTGTTCATGTAAATAGATACAGCGTGTAAACTGTTCAGTGATGCTGCAGCATTCAATTCAGAAACGTTATTCTGCATGGTAAATCCACCGTAGGGCATGTCTGCTCACTATAGCAATAGATCGAATGTCTACGCCGGTACAAGCCACGATCTATTGCTAGTGACGCCTTTCTACGATTCGGTAGGTCTATTTCAGCGATGGAAATTTATTACATCAACTTAAGATTATTTTTTTCAAAAAGGTTTGATCGATTTTAAAAACACTGCATTATATTTAACTTCTAATAAAATATAATTTAAGACATCGACTGAAGGTGCTTGATGGTTAGTGACAAAATACATGGAAGTGTACAAAATCTCAATAATTCTAATTTTTTATTCTAATAAAATCTTACAAAAAAATATAATTTGAAAAATTTTCAAAATATGTAAGGAAAAAATAAGAATTAGTCACAAAAAAACAAACAATAAAAGGTGCCATTCTTTTAACAGTACATTTTTAATTTTTTTAACAGTTTGTACAGCAAACCATCACTAACATAGTCCATTTTTTTATATAATTTAAATATAATACAAGACAAACAAATGGAAAGCATGCTCTCGAAATGAAATGTTTAGCCTGCGATATTGAGTTTTAAATTTGGTTTAATTTAATCAATCAGACATATAACCAGCTTTCGTCAAATGCATCCCCTGTTGGTATGCTTTGTTACGAGGAAATACGGTGCATGTCAGTAGCAAAACATGATTTTAAGGCAAACCATATATGATCGAATAACGATCTGTTATGTATTTTAAATAAATATATCACTCGAATAGATTAAAGTCACCCAATACTGATTATACACTAAATAAATATCATAAATCGTATAGGAAAACTAAAATGAACATAAACATTACAACTCCTTTCACTGGAAAATCTTCATTTTCATTCAATACAGTAAGTTCGCTGTTGCTTCGCTGGTGATATATTTATATTTTCAATATATTTATACATAATATCTTTTCATTTTTAGCGCTCCAGGACTTTTATGGAAAAAATGCCTGGAAGCGAAAGCATCTCGGGCGCCATTCGGGCGGAAGTGCTGACGCCGCTTCAGTGACCGACCGAGAGGCAGGCAGCCTTAAAACAGCCAGTAAAACACGTGTAAACAGCCTGTCGGGAAATTGACCCAGCGGAAATTAAATTCAATTAAGTATATTAAATTTCATAAGGTCAGCTTCACTTATTGTAAAAACTATATTTTTATCATTTAGAAGCTCAATTCAATATAAATGGATCGGTCCAACGACGACGCAATACTTCATAGTAAAAATAATATGTATTGTTATTTAATATCAATAACAACTTAGGTGGATTTACGATAGCTGCTCACTAAGCGCAAAAAAAAACTACAGCCATACTGTATGGATGTCGAAAAAATATATTGATTTAAAAAGATTGTCGACATTTTCTTAAATTTATAAATAATTCTTTAATTTCGAATGTATTTAATTGTCCGTCTTTCTCAATCGCCTTCCGATTAAAGCTAATCGACAGCTTAATTATTATTGAATGGTGATTTTTATACAGTATAACATTTTTAAATAACACATAATAAATTATATAGGCGAACTTAGGAACATTTCAACTGACATAAGCCCAACAATACGATAATATTACATATACGAATGAAAATCGCATTATTAACTATTCGCGCATAAAAGAGAATATTTTTAAAACACCTTCATCCCGTAAATAGGAAGCCAAACCGAGTCAAAATTGAAAACACAAATCCGGCCTTTAAAATTTGAAAAAGAAAGCTCACGTCTCGCAAATAAAACATTCAAAAGATGTTTTACGATATTTTTAGTACGAAGCCTCAACGCAAATAAAATAAGGCAAAAGTCAAATCTGAAAAGAAATTTGATAGCGAAAACACAATTTCAAAAGAACGGCGTATCCTAAATAAAGTTCGGATGAAAACTTGATCTACAAATAATTTGTTGGACATGTCATACAGTTGAGAACTGTCATGTTTACAAGATTTTTTTTCCATCAACCCATAAAACTATTTTAAAAAATAAAACACAATTCATTTGTACTTCTTCCACATATTGATAATGATCAGGACCGGTTTCGCTCATCACGAGCATTATCAACTGATAAAAATACAAACATGACAGACTTATTTATATAAAATTGAGTGTAAAAATGAAGGTATATAAAACTGATGGATCATGAACTGAGACAAGAAAATACTGATTAGCAAACAAATTATATATAAATCAAATGAAAGAGTCTACAATTAAAATGTTATGGACATGCAAATCATTAAATACTAATCTGAAATCACGAATATAGCTACATTAAAAGTCCATTTAGTTGAACAAAATTATTAATGACGTTACTAATAATATAAAATAATGACTCAGGGAAATTATAAGTAAAAATTAATGAACCATTGAATTGTGTTTTATTTTTTAAAATATAATGTCTTTCCACCAAGAATTGACAGTTAACACCTTAAAAGCCATAAAACGATTAAATGAACCTTTGATAAACAAAAACTTTATCATGTAAAATAATGACACATAGTACGAGAATCAAAAAAAAAAATTATTAATCGATCCACAAATATATGTATGTTATTTATTATTAAATTTCGGTAAATAATATACATAAAAAAATTGATTGCATTAGTAAGAATTAAACATAAAATTCAGTAGCATCAGTAATAGGTGCATATCTCCGCAACCAGGGGGTGCTTACGTGGAATAGTCGCTCAATTGATAACATTTAATTAATTTGATTTTTCAATTAGCAACGATTTTTAAATTACTAATTAAATTTAAAAATTCTAATTTGAACCGAAATCAGGGCAGGCTACCAATAAAAACTACGCCTAAATTTGACATTTTATACACACGAAAACATAAAACTCTTGAAACTTAAGGAGTCCTTATAATATAATATATTATAAATAAAAATCAATCAAAAAAACGTTCAACACGGTAGTAATATTGCAAGACGATTTTAATTATTTATTCTCTTTGTAACATCATAGAAATACCTAGCAAATTCCGCATAACAACGATATAACCGCATTAATAAGCAACCAAATGATATAATGAAATTACATATAAAACTTATCGACATAAGCGTGTCAGTATTTAAATTTACATATTTAAGTTAATCGTCATATAAGGAGAATTATTAAATTTGTTATCTGATATATGCGACTACGGTGCACATAAAATAAATATTGTCATTTCAAACGAAAATGAGTGAATTTTTTATTAACGTAAAAACTATTTCATATCAAAATAGTTTTAAATAATTATGTAGTCTAGTGTTACTCTCTTAACACCGAAATTAAAATTGTGATGCCACTTCGAAAACTGATGTTTCCATCCTACATAGAGTTGAAAAAAATATATATTACATATAACTTAAAGATGTGGATTAATAGGCGAATTGGATGCCGGATAAAATTAATTTTAAAAATAACAGAATATTCACAACAATAGTAAAAGTCATAACGATGTTTGTATGCAGCGTAGTTATAGTTTCGAGGCTGACTAATTGTTATAACTACGTGATGACTTAAGTTTCCAGGGCAACGAGCACATGTTTGAAATACACACAATACTGCAATAAAGTTCGACTTGGAGAGCTGAATTTCATAAATTTAATGGAAACTTTGACGACAAACTGTAAGAAGCTTATAAATTTTCGACGAGTTTCAGGCAATTCGTTTTGAAAGGATATAAGATGTTGCCATAAACGAAGAAACTGTTATTCGTTATAGATTTTTGAAATAAACCTATATGCAACATTGTTAAGCATAGTTTTCGCAATACTTATTGAAATCCGTTTAAAGAACTCACGAACCAACCCGGGATAGCTGGAACTACCTTCAACTCAATGCGGTAAGTCTGGGACTGAAGGTTGTAATCGGTCAGAAAAAGTAACACTTCAAAGCATGAATTCTGACAGTGCTGCTTTAGAGATGCGAGTCATGACATATTACTAAAGCATTAGGAATTAAAGATTTAGCGTGTGCTTTGAGGTTTTAAAGAATGTAATATTGTAAAACAATTAAATCCATTCATTGCTTCTGAACAGTACAAATGAGTTGACGGACCCAGCCTGGACCACGGTCCGCAGTTTGCCGGGTCTTCTACTCGATAAAGCAAACTATAAAACAGAATAATTATAGTCTTTATGACCTAAAATAAATATGCAAATTAACATTGGAAAATAGATTAATGCAAATTGCTTTTAATTATATTACTAGCCATTTATGCCGAATCTTCTGAAGAATTAAAATTCTGAAAGCAATTATTAGCGTTTTCAATAAAGGGGTATCTTAATAACCGCTTTACAAACATTAAACGTGCAATTCTAGTTGATAAACGATTCTAGGATCGCGAGCTCAGACATTTTAATCCTTTTCGAAATAGCGCTAGCATTTTGCCATTCTTAATCAACCATTTCAATACATTTTTCAAGATACGAATATAAATCAAATTACAACTTGAATTTAGGAAACAGTGGAAACTAAAGTACAGATACAAAAAATAGTAATGTGGTATTCCCGAAAACTTTTCTGGCGATTCATAATTATATAATGGGGAGTCTATCTTTAAAATATTCATAAATAAGCGTGTATTATAACTTTTCCATTTAATATTGTACCCCGGATCATATTAACCGAAGTCCATTGTCAAAGTGCGAAACACTTATGGATATATACTTTAAAAAATAGTTCAAGCCTTTAGGTAGAGAAATTAGGCAACAGATCATCAAAATTTTAAGTAGAACACAAGGAAATATATTTTTGAAAAGAGCTCACAATAATCAGTCTTTTGAATTTCAGCTTTGAACTGCCGATATGCAGCATTAATCGTCAGCCCTATGTATTACACTTGTGTGCCTGTTGGCAGTGTATATGAAAACTGGCCGCAACCATTTTGCTTTCAAAGTCGTAAATTAAATATTTTTCAGCTTCTTCATTTTTTTCGATATTTTTATATTATTTTAGTGAGAATGCGAAGAGTTTAGTTAAACTTTTGATGTATTTGGGATAACTAATATATATTTCACATAACTCTCCATTTTTCTATTTTTAGCCATAGCGAGCGTTTAAACAGATCAATTGACTGAAAATAAATTCGTGTGAAAACGATTCGCGCTGTAAGGGTTAATGATGGTTGTTCAATCGGGAATAGAAAATTTTATAAACAGTCGCATATCAAACATGACTAATAAACTTAAACTTCAACTGGAGAAAAATCGAATACACGATTAAACAGATATACATACACATCATGGGGTAATTATTTAGTAACGACATAGTTTTTTTTAATTTAATTAATGGATCACTTATTTTGAAATTGGTTTAAAAAAAAACATGTTGTTTTGGCGATGTCATTACTTGTAAAAAAATTAAGAAATGTTTACTGATTGTTTTTTATTTTCCTATTCAGTTTTTGAATAAAAATTAATATTGAATTATCATACATAAAGTAATTGGAAAGAATACATAAATAATAGATATATTTTGCAATTATTCTATGCGAAGACGCTTCTCAAATGACCGAAACACGCCTCACTAATAGTAACACAAAAAGTTTCATTTATAGAGAAATCATATACAAGTACAACTCGATAATTGTAAATAAACTAATGCTAGATATATGTCACAATATTTGAATTATTATACCTGAATGTAAATAATTTAATTTGAATCCAATTCATCGACTAACGAAATAACTACTGTAAATGTTTGTAGGTTTCATAATTCCTCAGAGAAACTGCTGTCGGGCGTGAGTTTCGAAATTCTGTACTAATGTTTGCCAACTTTGACCGGCTTCCCAGCAACTATGGATGCTCGTTTCGATTTCCATGTGGAGAGTTTGTGGAAACATGTACAACGGGGATGCGGTGGAATCATTATATTGCATAGAACTCAACACAAATAAATGTTGTATTATTATTCCATTTTGAACTATGGAAAAAGTAATTTTAAAATAAATGATGGTTCAATGCAACGTGATGTAGCATTCTAAGAATAATATATTAAGTAAATTTGTATTATTGAGATTTTGTACACTTCCATGTATTTTGTCACTAACGACCCGGGTTTCGCCTTTCGGCATCTTCAGGCATTCGAGCACACGAATGGACTCGGACCGAACGTCAGTTAAGAAAGGGGAAATTAAAAAATCGAACGACAATTTACTTCTCATTCCAATTATTTCAATAAATTACATTTAATAGAAATAAAAAATATGAAAAGTAAACTCCTTATTTTTTTTTTCATGTCCGCTCCCAATGTGGAGCACATGGTCTCCTAATGGAGGTATCTTGACAGAATTTTTTCTACGAGAACTGCTTGTCACTCAGTTGCTCAACCTCTCTTTTCGTTTTCGAAGAGAGTAGGGATAGAAGGATAGGGCTATGACAGAACTAGTGGTTAGCTAATCGCCCTCGTTACGCCCCGTGAGGATGGGATTGGTGGGAGGGAGGACTCAGACTACGAACAGAAATCCATAAATCGATTGAGAGATCAATCTATGAAAACCGTCCGCACCGGGAATTGAACCCGAGACATCCGTAGCCGTAGCCAACGACGCTACCAACTGCGCCACGGAAATATAATAATAGTAAAATAAAAAATTGTTTTGAGCAGTTTCATATTCGATTACATTACCTATCTATAATACCGGTATTTCATATTTTAAAAATATATCAGTATATTTTATATTAGCATCAACGTATCTCCCCATCCGGATTATACATTCAGGGGCATCTGCAGACTTGCGATGAAAGCCTATGATCAATCTTGAAATAATTGGATATTAGATCATTCTAGTCGCAGCTGAATTCAAAGTCAGAGTAAATATACCGTAGGAGAAACGATAACATAGCATCCTATAATGTTCCGAAATCTGCAGCGTGACCTAATTCCTCGAGTAATGGCAAATATAACTACCATTTTCCAAAGAATTCTTTGTATTCGGGAACACTACATTTGAATATAGTTATAAGACTTTATAAGAATAAACTACCTACGACAAACAGCTGATTGCCAACATGTCTTGTATTTTTGAAACATGGACACCACAAACACCCATGACCAAGATTTCAAATATTGAATTGAAAAATCGCCATTTTTTTCAGGAATAATACCGCTTACTTACTTGCTCTTACGGCTATTTTACAGAGGCCAATCATATATATTTATTATAAACAGCGTTGAGCTGTAGTTGAATGAATAATGCTAAAGCAAAGATCGCAAATTAGACACAAAAAAAAATTAAAAAAATCATTTCCAACGATAATTACATAAACTAAATCATTATAATATTGGTGGCTTCAATGTAGGGTGAGACTATTCCTCGCTCGTTTCTCATGAATAGCACATCAATGTATGGCAGCTAATTTATGCGTTATGAAAGGGGCCACACAAATATATAAATATATTGGATATTTTAAAAAATAAAACACAATTTTTGACACAAATACCATACCAAAAGAACAGACAAAACACGAGAATTGACAGTTAATACCTTAAAAGTGATATATTGGATAGTTTCGGTCGTGATGCGATTAAAAAATGTCGTTGAAATAACTTTGATACAGAACGAATCTTCAAGAATTACGATTAAGCTGAGTGATCACCGTAATAAGATAATTTTAAACAAGGATAATCATATAGTCATGCATTCGTCAATTATATTCTATTATTTTTAATAAAAATAAAAACTGCATTACGGCTAATAATCGCCAATGGACAAAATATTCTCAAATCTTTAGATCACATATATATAGGAAGTAATTCTAGTTCAACTCAAGGAGATGAGACAGCATTCACCCATTCGAGGATCTCAAATTTTAATTATATATCGACCTTGCAGGGACGATAATCCAGTCCGATCTGATCGCTAAGGAAAAGCGGTTAACCTAGTGACTCGTTGCTGTTAGCAATTATTTATGTATATGTGTATTAATTATTATCAAACATATTGAAATTCAACTGCCAATTTTATTTAATCTAATAAAATGGAAACAGTCGTAGCAGTGTGCATGATGTGTGTGTAGTAAGTATGTATAGAAAATAATTCCGAGAAGTACAAACATTCAAAGCATAAATACAGTTGAACGGTTATGGAAAATTGCTAGAAACCATTTCCGTCAAACCAACGAGAAATATTTTTATAACATACTTATAGCGTGTATCCCAAAAGAATAAAACGATTTTATGGAAGGAAGGATGTTTTATATAAATAAGAAGCTATTTGATAAACAAACCGAGAAAATAACAGCACACAATATGACAACAACTGAGGGTCCATTAAGCATCTTATCATGGGAGAAGAAAATATGAAGAAGACCGAAGAGGGTTAATATACATACCGCTAAGTCGGTTTCCAATAAATTATCAGGGAAAAGGATCCGATGTATTCGATATTGATTGTATTTTGCTGAAGTGGTCCAACCCTTATATTTTGCGGAGTTAATTTTATCACGCCCGAGCCATTCCATATCAAAATTATTGGTGTAGAAATTGTATGTATACATAAATATAACTAACACTGATTTTGAATTACATTTAATAAAATAATATTACACTCAATTGGCTTCAACGAATGTGAGAGTATAATAAAACACGGTAAATTGTGCAAATTTTACTGATTATAATAATAGCAAAGAGCATATGTTGTTATTACGCGTAAAAATCAATTACATTTTTGACAACTAAGATAATTTGCACATCTTTTATCATACACATAAAAAAAACTATTTACTTTTGGAAGGAAAATTTCGTGGAATGTATACGAAAATGGGAACAAACTGCTCGGTGTGTTCTGATTTGTTGTGATGAAAAAATATTGCTCAAATAGTCATCTGTGTTATATTACAGTTTTGAGATGATATGAAGGTTTTTGCGAGGTAAATAATAGCGATATAACTTTACTATTTTAAAAGGATTGCCAATTTCATTATAGCTATTTTGGTATCAGGCCTTCATTATAAGCGCGATTAATGAATTTTAATCTAGAATGTGTAACTAACATTGAATATATAGACAAAATATCACACTAATTATAGCAAATCATAAAAAAATACAAAACATTAGTTTAATTAGAATTTTATAATTTTACTACACGTTGATTTTTTATGAGAAAATAAATATTTTTTCCAAATCTAAGAGTATTTGACACACGTATCAAAAACTGTGTTGGTGTATAATCTATTTATAAACATTATTTATCAACCTCTTGAAGGTGTTTACTCGCTAAGCGATAGTGGTCCTAGTGAAGTCTTCAATGTGTCGGCGCTAATGAAAGGGCATTCATATGGAAAGAGCAAGATCAACAAGTTGACAATATTAAATTTAAGATAATTTAAGACATCGACTGAGGGTGCTTGATGGAATTTCAATATCAAATTTGGATTATTGAGATTTTGTACACTTCCATGTATTTTGTCACTAACGACCCGGGTTTCGCCTTTCGGCATCTTCAGGCATTCGAGCACACGAATGGACTCGAACTGACAGACAGTAAACAGTGTCTAACGTTTATATAGAAGATACAAATACGACAAATATTATTTACGAGGTAAGATATTATACGTCTGAGAGCCACACTGATACCTGAGTTAACATTTCGAGAATCGCTTTAATCCTTATTTTGTAAACAACCCATTAGCAGAGTGGCAAATTGCCGGAAGTATTTCTAAAAGAAGTTGGAAAGCGGCAATTTGCCACTTTGCTAATGGGTTGTTTACAAAATAATGATTAAAGCAATTCTCGAAATGTTAACTCAGGTATCAGTGTGGCTCTCAGACGTATAATATCTTACCTCGTAAATAATATTTGTCGTATTTATATCTTCTATATAAACGTTAGACACTGTTTACTGTCTGTCAGTTCGAGTCCATTCGTGTGCTCGAATGCCTGAAGATGCCGAAAGGCGAAACCCGGGTCGTTAGTGACAAAATACATGGAAGTGTACAAAATCTCAATAATCCAAATTTAATATTAAATTTGTTGAGGCATAAAGTTAGCGATCAGATATTTTACCTGAAACTCAATAATATATATTATGCATACATATTATACTTTATCATAGAAGAATAAATACATATGACTGAAGGCAATCTATGAAAAAAGTTACTAATTTTATTATTTTAAAATTTACATCTGAGTAAGAAACAAACTACCATTACTTCAACAGAAATAATCATAATACAATGGGATAATCGTCCATAAATAAAATTACATATTTAACTATGAATATTTTATGTTAAAAAAAATACACCGGATTACTGTATGTCAAACTCTCACAGGGTTGAGTCGCATGTTAAAAAGTACAAATGTATATCAGAGATCCCCAAGTTGTTTGGTGTTATGATTACCTTTTTCATTTATAACGTAATATTCGGAAAATTATCCAATATTAAAAAACAGAAATATTTTAAATGGAAAATCGAAGACAAAAATTAAAATGTACAGAAGAATAGAATTTATGTAGATCATTGAACTCTGTATTTTTCGATCCTATGCCGATATACTTGATGCTGGGTACGTGGTCAGCTATTGGCCACATATTTGAATAAAAAAGTAATACAAATAATAAGCTATCACTTTTTATGAGTCAGTTTAGATGAGTTAAAACTTTGATCGGCCATATCTCGAAACTACAAATTTCTAGTTGTACGAGTATGGAACTAAGCCATTAATGTATTATTATACATATCTACGGTCCTTCGTTGCACAGCCCTGATGCGTAATATGGAAAAAAATGTCCCGTTATCTATTGTACATCAGACTGGCAACATTTATTTTGATGTCTATCTTCACTACAGCTTACAAAGATATAATCCGGAGAGAATTTCGTTTGTCTGAAAAACATGACATGCAAAAAAGGCCACATAAATATTATTATCGGTGTTTATTTTTAGAAAGGGTAGACAGAATACAGCGAAGAGAACTCTTATTGCTATCTTCAGCTATCATAATTATTACACAAATAAATAAATCCAGTTTTATTTCACGATCGATGACAAATTTCAAATGCTTTGCCCGAAAGATTAATATTTGTGTGTGAACACCATTGCCAATTATGTTGCTGTTTTTTACCATGTCCGCTTCCAGTGTGGAGCATATGGCCTCCTAATGGAGGTATCTCAACAGAAGTTTTCTACGAGAACTGGACTAGTGGTTGGCTAATCGGTCCCGCTACAACCCGTTGAGGATCGGATGGGTGAGAAGACGTTTTAGACATCACAAACATTCATGACTAGGAATAGAAATCCATAAATCGATTGAAATATCAATTTATGAGACATCCGTAGCCATAGCTAACTACGCAACCAACTCTGTGCCACGGAGTCGACATTGTTTTATTCAGAATAAATATTTTATTACATATGAGCCATATTGACCGCATCAGCAAGTTTTTTCAGTGTAAACACGTAAAACGAAACATATACCGGTTATAAAATGTTTTATTTTTGAAAAATCGACATCCATAAAAGCAAAAATATATACCAGCTTTGTCACCAAATTGTTACACTGTAACTTATTTGTGGCTTAAGAACACGAGATTCTTTTTTAGTCGCCGGATAATAATATAACTCCACTGTGGAAAGCAAAAAGGACGTAACCCACACAAAAAAATATCTTGTATAACTCACACAAAACGTGATAATACACTATACTTATATATAATATATCGACTGTAGAAAGACAAAACGACTTATCCCTCCGTATTTCAAAATATTTTCGATAATGACAATGTATACAAATTTAATACACGCTTTTTTTGGGCTACACACAATATTTTTGTGTGTGGGTTACGTCCTTCTTCCTTTCCAAAGTCGATATCTTTAAGTTGTTTCCTGAAGAGGAATGGTTTTAAAAACAAAATGTTCCCTTGTTTATAAATTCTTTGATACATACAATAATCAGTGGTTTCACTCGCATGAAATATTTTTTGACCCTCGGCTGGACAGTCCAGCAATTACAATCTTATACAAATAAATAATAACAATAATACAAATGGCGTCCAATCATAAACACATATATGATTTAACGTGTTTAATCAAAGTATAATAATATCAATGAAGTAAAATACGCATATAAAAATAATTAAGAATGAATACATAATAGATAATAATCGTCCTAGAATGTAGTCATAATTATTATTACTATTGCGTTTGGAATTCCATAGTTCACATTTACGGCTTAGTATTCACCGCTAGGTGGCACGGCACGCAATTTCCGCCCGATTTTTGTTAAATCGCTACACAAAAGAAAAATATTTTATTGAATCAGGCCCTCCCTCATTCATAAAGACGCCAAACAAATGAACAAATCCCCAAAGACTTTATATTTCACAAACACGTTATATCACGTTAAATAAACAAATAAAAGTATCATCAGCTCTGAAGAGAGTTGCAGTCCGTCAGCATATTTCAAATAAATTCTTTTTTCTTCTTTAAATCATTTCGTATTAAATTTTCGAGATCAATTGAAATTTAAACTTTTCAATCGTAAATACGGGATAAAAGAAAAAATCGCTTTTCAGTCGTCACACTTCATCAAATATCAAATATAAACTATGATTATGACAATAATTATTGTTGAGAAACGTCAGAAAATATTTTAAAAATAAAATTTACTATCCAATAATCAGAAACCCATGCTTGAGTAGTACGTTTACTGTAACAGGTCTCAGAAATAAAATATGTTGATAATTAACATTCATAAGCATTGAGTAGTTATTTTTCTTAATGAATTCTGTCATCCGAATTTCCTAGCACCATACTTCCTTACTTTCGAAAAAAAATTAGTGACTTCTTACTAGCCAACTTCTGTAGATATGCTCCATGCATATATATCAACTCATAAGTTGACATATATGCTCGACAATCGGGACCGCGCGTGGTTTAAAACCATTGTAATTGCATACTGAACTGCTTTGAGAAATAAAACACAAGTTACGTTTTTATCATTCAAAAAACTTTGAAATGCAATACTCATCTAATACCGCACTTCGAAACGACCGAAACCGACAAATCTTCCACAATACATTGTATGGTTCGGTCTCATCATTGAAGGCACAACGACTCTCGATATCTAAAACATAGTTTCCACTGGCGATTGAAAGTGTCGGAAGTAAAATATAGCTCCGGAAATAGCTGCTTTACGCGCGCCAATCTCAAAACGTTTTCTTACCGTAAATTTGTGGGTATGTATTTTTTCAATATCCATCGACTGTTAAGGCAGAAGCATTTAATTATTACGGATTTCCAATATTAAATACTGAAGTTGGTTCCGCTTTACCTGTTTGTCAAATTTCTACTAGAAAAAGTAAATAGATTTCACAGCGTAAAACATAGCAAGGTTCGACAAGAATTGTTAAATATCATCACGCCATCTATAGGACTATGCTGCTTGTAATAATCGGATTATTTCTCTCTTACATATACAGAGTATGAACGGAGAGATAGACGGTCTTTTATCAAAAAATCATATTTAGTTTTAACGCAATTATTATTTGATCTGATAGATAACAATATATCTGTCGCTACTTTTCAAAAGCAGCCATATCCATATGTTTTTGTATTTTCGCTTTTTTGTGAATTGCTATCGACCAACTTGATTTTAATATTTCTGTATTTAAGAAATGACCCAAATGTTATTCAATACCAAGTAAATCAGTATGTCTATAATCTTCCAACATTGTGACTGTGTACACGAAGAAACAAAAAAGTGGTTTTTCTCTAGTTCATCCATTTTGGATATGGTTGCTTTTGAAAAGTAGGGACACATATCATCGCCCCAAAAGCAAAAGGTCACTTAAGCAAAAAAAAAATTTTGAAATTCAATTTTTTAGAGTGAAAAGAAATCGTGTAGAGATTATTTTTATTTCTAGATGAAAATTGGACCATGGATGACTTATTAAACAAAGATTGAAATGCATTTTTTCATAATATTAAAATTCACATTATTTTAAATTTCTTCTTACACCTACTAAGGTTTATTACATAAAAAGCGAATTAAATTGGTATATATAATATTATACGCGTTTCAACTTATAATATTCAAGTTAAAAAATACATCGTTTACCATCCATGAATTGAAGGTTAGTTTACAAATAACACGTTACGTTTTTTGTTCTTCTCAATTTTAATTTCATAGGTTTTGTTTCGCAAATGTTTTTTTGCCTATCAAGTAGAGAAAGAAATTACAAACAAAACTGCATTCATAAATCCAAACCGCCAAATTGCGCCCAATCGCTTTTGTGACGACGATATTAAATATATATACATATTAATATATTTACTTAGAATAGTCTAGAATTCTTAGAAATCGATAAGTACGTGTCTCTATCAAATCCTTGGATAGTGATATTATAAATACTAGTGGTGGGTCATACACGAATATCTCTTAATGAATAAACATTATAAAAATCAAAAGAAATCAGTAGGAATTAACATACTTTATTTTTTGGGTATAAATCAATTGAAAACTTCCAAGTCATAGTATGCATCGATTCGCTTACAAAATGCGGAATAATATGTAATTGATTTGTAGATGGATACAAGTTGGGCCACCTTCAGTAGTTCGAATTAAACGGTTATATCAGTACCTCTTTCGGTGTCAAAGTGAAACCCTTAGGGGCTTTACAATATTAATGATCGTGATAGCAGTTTGCGGTAGACGACCAACATGGTTAGATACTGGTTGAAGTCAGTTGGCTGCAGTAGAGCTATAGTAGACTAGATCTTCTCGTAGAATTCCATTGAACGTGAAAGTAAAACAATGAGCACGACATAGTTTGTTCTTCGTTCATTTCCAGTAGAGTCTGCAATAGCTTTATCCAAGCTGACAATTTATAATACAGAAGCAAGTTTCTATTGATGGCATCGTAGTGATTTATTACCGTAAATAAAATGATCCAATTACAGTGATTTTTAAGTATTGATTTTAAATAATTTAAAAAAGGATATCTGGCACTACAGCTGACAGCCAATGCGCCAAATATTTTGAAAATCATAAAACCTTACGAGATTAACTCGATGAGAATTTTGAAAAGTCATTCATGCCCAAGATAGAAAATTTAAATTCAAATTTTTTTTTATATTGATGTTACCGGGAATCGAACCAGGACCCACCAGATCGTTAGGGCAAACACTTACCACTAGACCACAGAGGCCGACAAATCGACATCATCTTCACTAATTGGTATGATATTATAGTAATAAAACTCCTTGACTGCATTACACGTCATGAATTAAGGTACCTAATTGATATCTGATTACCTGAAACGAATAACGTTAAACCTGATTATTAAAGCTAGCACACAGCAAGTGCTATCGGTTATATGCGATATCACATATCACAGTAACTTATCTCTGCTCACTAAGATATTATGTTTTTTTTATGAAAGGCGATCTTGTATCATAAAGTATTATTTTTTATATCTAAACAGTTACGAATCAAAGTTCTCCATATCCATTAATGTATTTTCGAGATAATTACGAAACATCATTTCAACTTGTGTTCGTGAACATTAATTATTCTTGACGAAACAATGTCGGTGTTAAACGAACTGATGGCAATGGACTTGACTTGACCAACTTAGATTTGTATTGCCAAGTTGGAGATAGTGATGTCTTTCTTATCTTCATCAAAAACTTATATTAATTTACTTTTTTTTAGATTAACCGTCAGCCAATTCTTTCACGAGTATGTGTAGGTATGCACAATTCAATTTACTTTAACTCTTTATATACATAATACAATAACGGTTCCAAAATAATCAAGAATAGTAAGTTGAAACTCACATTCAGTATTTTATTTAAAACTAGTGAGTACCCGGAATGCGTTGCAATGCCACTCAAAGAAAGAAAGGGTTTGTGATTTAATTCCGTTTAACGACGCGCTTTTAGATACAAAATATTTTCTGTTACCGTTTGGTGCGTGCACGAATAAATCAGAAGGTTTTTCCGAGATTTTCTCGATTTTTTTTTTCAGAAACTTCCACGGTGTGCGCACAACAACTCACCGAAGTTTCATCGAAATCGGATGAATGGTAACGGAACGATAGAGGACAAACAAACATTCACTTACATATAATATATAGATAACAAGCAAGCTCATATGACAGTAAAATTCAAATGATTTAACGTTTGCCTGTTATTATGTGGTTATGTTTTGTTTCGTTAACGTTGTTATGTTACTAGTTCTTTTGTAGGGAGTAAAGTGAGATTATGAAATACACATTTATGCAACTAAAACTCAAAATCACATAAAACATTTCAAGGAGCCGATTGAGTTATTTGAAATAATGATCTTATACGGTATATTTTTGTAGTAACTTCAACACCAGCAATATTGGTATAACAACAAGGAACGTTTTAAATTTATAAAACCTAGTACACCAAAGTTTTAGAGGGTACTTGTGAACGTTAATCAAATCTGAAAAACAGTGATTTTAAGACAAATTCACACAGTTTGACTGCCAAAAATTCCGAGATTTTATGTGTTAAATCCTGAGATTTTCGGCACACGAAAACGGGGATTACAGTCTACAGTTTCTGTAGTTACCTAAGTCATAGTGGGTAAATATATTATATACATCTAGAACTTTTTTGTGTCCCTTCTCATAGTGAAGGCAACAGATTCGTTATCATTAGGGGTTCATTGAACCATTAGCGTTATGTCAGACCCTCGTATAAAATGTATTATATTTGAACAGGTTATCTAGGAAAAAAATGAATTTGGAACTAAATAAATACGCTTTGATCGAAAATATATTAATCCGATATCTTCATTTATTACATCCTATAAATTTAAAAAACACCGGGTTGGGTTATTGCATAAATGTAAAAACGTTTTTTGAAAAAAAATAGAATTGAATAAATTTATTTAAATTAAATGATGTCAAATAAAATTAACAATATTTAATGTTTCAGATATTATTACAAAACCAAAAATTCGTCAAATGGAGATTGTATGACAAATCTATAGTTAGAATATAAATAATGTTAAAATTTTTTGAATGAAGCTGCTGACTGCCGATCGATAAGTATCGCAATTTATCATTACAGATTTGGCTACAATCAAATTTAAATAACAGTTGAATAAATCATCCTTTTTGTATTCAACTTGGCAAAAAAAATGCCGTATTGACTCACCGGTCTCGCCTGGGTTTGGTGGCAAACTCATGTGTCACAACCATGCAATTCTATGACAAAAAACAAATCTTTATGATAATAACTAGTTATATATACATACTCGGTGTTAGTAACACCTTACAACATTCGCTCAATACGCAATCTGTGTGTTTTTTGCCGTAATATGCGTTACAGACAGTAATTCTACAGTAATGCAACATGTAATTATTTTCCGACGGAAAAACAATGCCGGTTTGAATTTGAATTATAAAGCTTAAAAACTTTTGTTTTCATTGCAATCGGATAAAAGCGAATTTGCTCAGACAAATCAATAACTTACATCACAACAAAGGAAGATGCAGAAACGCAAAAATCGTGTTTGTCGGTAAGAAAAAATAATTAAATATGCAAATAAATTCAATTGGTGGTTCGCGAATAACAACCGCAGAGAAAAACTCAAAAGCAGTGCTCTTGAATATTAAACGCGGAATAAAAACAATGTACGGTTTTAATAAAATTCCTTTGAAATCTCTATTAGAATTTTTCTCGTAGCATTTTGTGGGGAATTGAAGAGATTCAATTTTAAAGAGTTATTTAAATATTATGCTTTCGTTGGCAGTGGGATAAATAATAAATTATTAAAAACTTGGAATTAAAGAATACTCAAACACATAAATGTAAATTACAAAATGTTCTTTGATATGTGGATTTTTGTAGAGACCTTAATCACAGACAATTTATCTTTTCAACAATGTTTATTTTTTGACGAGCCTACCCTTCCATCAATATGATTTTGGACATTACGACACAAAAAAACTTGATGATATGAAATTTGGATTATTGAGATTTTGTACACTTCCATGTATTTTGTCACTAACGACCCGGGTTTCGCCTTTCGGCAACTTCAGGCATTCGAGCGCAAGAATGGACTCGAACTGACAGCGCTGGAATGCACTGGAATGCGCTGGAATGCCTGAAGATGCCGAAAGGCGAAACCCGGGTCGTTAGTGACAAAATACATGGTAGTGTACAAAATCTCAATAATCCAAATTTTTTCTTTTTTTTAAATAAAACACAATTCATTAATTGGTCACATGGTTCATTAATTTTTTCTTATAATTTCCCTGATTCATTATTGTATATTATAGTAGTAACGTTTTGTTCAGCTAATTGGACTTTTAATATAGCTATATTTTTGATTTCAGATTAGTATTTAATGATTTGCAAGGGGTCCATAACATTTTAATTGTAGACTCTTTCATTTGATTTATGTATAATTTGTTTGTTAATCAGTATTTTCTTGTCTCAGTTCATGAACCATCAGTTTTATATACCTTCATTTTTACTCTCAATTTTATATAAATAAGCCTGTTATGTTTGTATTTTTATCAGTTGATAATGCTCGTGATGAGCGAAACCGGTCCTGATCATTATAAATATGTGGAAGTAGTACAAATGAATTGTGTTTTATTTTTTAAAATATAATGTCTTTCCACCAAGAATTGACAGTTAACACCTTAAAAGTAATCCAAATTTGATCTTGAAATTCCATCAAGCACCCTCGTCGATGTCTTAAATTAAATTGATGATATGAGTTTAAATATACTTTCAACTTGCAATAATGTAAGAATTTATATTAGAAATGGCCTGTATATTGGAATTTTCAAAGACTCCATACGCGGTCATGTTTATGTCAAATAAAACTCCACCCACTATCAAAATGCATTAGCAGCATGAGTCAGAAGCTTTGCTCAATTTAGAATAATTCAATAAATAAGCTTGAGAATCCGCTTGTGTTACTGCATAGCCACGAGTGAAACACCAATCAAATTAGGACAATAAACACATTGGTTATGACTGTTATGATGAGTATGGTCCAAATCCAATGAACATCATTCATATTCTCATTAATATATCGCAAGTAAATAAAAATAGAAAAAAAGACACTAAAAAATAAAACATTGTTTTTCAACATCGTTATGACAAACGAGCGTTTGTTTATCGATACAGAATAATGATAATGAAGTTTTACTATTAATATACTTTCAGGATTGCTTCCAAACTAAAACCACAAACATGAAAACATTGTAATAGCAAGTAAATTCGGTTGTGGTTATTCGGATTATACTCTAAACTAATTCTACATTTTCCAAGAATAATTGAAGAACTTTAAAGAATAATTTAAACGTATGAAATAAGTAATAGTTTTCTAATTATTTCAAGATTATCAAAGAACTCGCTGTAAAATTTAGCTGAAGTAAACTGCCCGCGTTGAACAACAAAGCAATTATTATTCAAATAATGACAGATGAAGTATTGTGACATCGAATAACATGTTATATTGTATAGCAATAAAATTTGCATATCGCTATTGAGGAATGTGCCTTGCGAAATTTAACAGGCCAGAAGACAGCACCGACTGAACATAAAGAAAATATTTTTAGTAAAAGTAATGAATTAATTTCGGCAAGGGAAGTTACATGAGAAATATGTGTATTAGAGGTCTGCAGGGGCCGATATTTGATGAAATTATCCGGCCCGAGCCCGTTCACTTCAGGCCCGACCCAGCCTGAGCAAGAGTCTTAATACCACACTTGTTACCCGAGCCCGACCCGAAGCCTAAATTTATACATCTCGGCCCGAAAAAAATTAAATAAAAAATACAGATGCATAAAATTGATTGAAATTTAATACACTTAACATATCTACCCAACTTTTTCACATGTAGAAAAATCTATTATTTCACGAAATTATTTCCATACATCACCACAGTCACCACTTTGCAACATTTGTCGTTGAAACTCATTTTTAACGAATCTGTTGCATTTTTTTGTAATGAATTTTTCGGCACATGACACAGTCGACTATCTAAAACGGGTAGAAAGCAGATACTGAATAATATCACACTTTATTCATTAACGAAATATTTAAGCTTACTATCGGCGATGCTTCTTAAATAAATAAACTATTGTTTCACGGATCAATAACAATTTTATGAGCTCAGTTTCAGATTACCAAAATATAAAATGACGTCTCCATACTTATCAAATAAAAGACTCTATTGTGTCTAATGATATTCAAAACGTAATAAATTATTTTTGTTATCAGCAGTATTTAGTTATCAAGAGTACTGATGATCCGAACATGGTCCGAAATATTTTTCTGAAGAACAAATCCCTTAACCGGGCCCGACCCGAACCCGAATAACAATTGTCTCTACCCGCCCAAACCCGGCCCACGGGCCAAGCTCGGACCCGTGCAGACCTCTAATGTATGTGCTTCGGCGAACTGTGATCGAAAACTGTATTGAATGCAATGAATAAGTTAACTATATTGAATTGTTATTTTCTGGGTAGAACTAAAAAAACGACGGTTAAATGTTGTTGATCTATATTTCGACATCAGTAGCTATATGAATATAGCAAAAATATAGGCCAATCCTTCTAAACTTTACCATTTTATTGGTTTTTTTCATATATTTTTTAAAAACAAATAAAAATGTCTCCCACATATCATTCTCCAAAATCACACACCTCGTCCATTCTTTCAGTTCTTTCGCAGTTACAAAATCAAATCGCTCTGAATTATTCTAAAAACAATCTGACAGCATTGTTACACTGCCCTATAAACTCAATCAAAGTGCGCCTGATTGAGGATCAAATACTTCTCGCGAAGAATCCCAACAAGCGGTCGATGGGCGGAAATAGAACAGCGGAGCGCCAATTAGTGGCGTGCTTCTTCTTATCGCTGGCTGTGATTAAAATAAACAGCTCTCGCTTTCAAGTTGAGGTGGTAGGAGCGTGTTTTCAAACTCTTGCGGCAACGGGTCAATCAGGTCTGTTTCATGTTTGGACCCTCACTGATTGGTTGCACGTATAATTGTCCAAGTAGTCAGGATAATATTACGCAAGTCGATATTTTACATTATGCTTACGGCGGTCTCGGCGACACTCTTCGTGTTGTATTCATAAGCTTCCATGTAGTCAATTTCTGCATATACGTGTTGTCGTGTACCTACACAACACCCTCACATGAGTGTAAAAATCATCTTCGGTCTCTTTAGCCTAGCTGTAAGCTAGCAATGTCGATTTGTCTAAAATTATGCGAGCGTTGACAATTTGTTGTTGTTTTTATTTTTAATTCTTAGATTCAACATGTGAAAGCGGTTGTGCAATGTATAGTCAGTCCTACGAGGTAAAGTTATATCAACATGAATAGACCATTCAAACAATGTGGAGTAAATACACGATTAGGAGTAGTCAACTACCGGAATGGCGACCGTTCATTCGCAACGGTGTGTTTGCGAAGTCGACCTGTCGGCCTTGACATACCTATACTACAAATACAAACTTGAAACCTAGGTACATCATGCTGGCGAATACGTCACCTATGTCTTGTCATTAACGAAAACCGAAATAAACAAACGTGGATAAATCATACGTCCGGCTCGATATTCCCGCGAAGTTATCCCGGAATAGACATCCAGCAAACGCACGTAGCCGGTAAAATAACATAGTATTTCGAATAAGAACATGATTTTAAACTCATACGCGAAACGAATACCATAATATATAATAAAAAAGTAACAAAAACTAGAGATGCTTCTCAAAGAACCGAAAGATGTGTCACAACTAGTACAACACCAAATGAATAACAGATCTATCAATATTTGAATTTCATTTCTTATATATATAATAAATAGTTCAAAACTCTCTGTAGACTTTTTATTACTATTACATATCAAATGTAGGTATGAAATTGTCTCATGACCTAAGCCTTCGCGGTGTATATATAAAATAAAATGTTGTGCAATGCAAACACAGTTCCAACGTACTAGCTACTTTAGACATTCAGTATTTTAATTTCAATACCGTCATCTATGACGGGTACGGTTATAGTAGTTAAAAAATAATTTTCACAAAATTACCACCGAATCCATCGAACATAATACCATTTTATACCTATAAGTCTATTTGTTTTCAATGCCCGATTTTGAATATCTAACAAGCATCATTGTTATTACTGTGTGCAGCATCTGGATTCATAATCCCTTTCACTATTACAACACCTATGTAACCCTGGTGAATCAACTGAGAATTATTGACATTTAATCTGAGTATTTACTAGGCACTGTACGTGATATTACCAAATACCTGCAGTCGTATTGCATGCACAATTCAGTAAGATAAGATTACAGTTCAACTGATGTCTAGCAGCGGCATTTTATAATATCACAGGAACTACCAAAATATAACAGACAGATTTTCGCATAATGTATTTGAGATACACTCAGTTTCGTGATATAAAAATCAGTAAGTGAATTTCAATTATAACTGTCATTAAACTATTATTTTGAAAATGCATAATATATAATCCTATTTTCATTGGTGGTGTCAATATGTTAGTCAATAAGCGTTTAATTTAAATGTAATATGGAACATTTTTAACAGCACGGGTAATATAAATATGTAAGCGGCTGGCTTCACACCATTCGCCCTTATTTCAACGAGTAATAGAAAGGTTGTAAGTTTAACAGAAAAATCTATGTATTTCAATGTCACGCTGACGAATGAAGCCTGGGTTTTCCGAACTCAACCACAGCACGTTGAAACAAAGCCATGGATTTCAACGAGTAATAGAAAGGTTGTAAGTTTAACAGAAAAATCTATGTATTTCAATGTCACGCTGACGAATGAAGCCTGGGTTTTCCGAACTCAAACACAGCACGTTGAAACAAAGCCATGGCGATCGAAATTAGCAGATTTTAAATACCAACATTGTTATTACTTTCTTTATTCTATAAGGTTACTTACAATATAAATTTGGTAAATGCTATTCAATTTATAAAAACCAAGAAATGGGAATGCGGCCATTTGACCAACTGCCATTTCTTTCCATTACAGTATATCAATCATATAGTCAGTTATAACTAGATATATTATATACAGACGAAACTGATTTGAACATTTTCGGGAAATTCGGGAAATCAAACTTCGTGTTTGTGAGCCTAAATTTACGATTAATACTAATAACATTGTTGTATTCTTCAAAATGGTGTTGCTACCTACCATTAATTAATTAGTTTTACCTAATGATTATTTTTTACATATAGAAGGAAATGTATTTTAAAATTTTTCAAAGATCCAAAGAAATACTTAAATTTATTTAACTGAAGTATTAAAATGACTCCGTGGCGCAGTGATTAACGTCGTTGATTACGATTACGGATGTTTCAGGTCCATATCCTGTGTCCGAACAGTTTCATTACATGATTTTTCAATCGATATATGTATTTCTATTTGAAGGCATGAATGTTTGTTATGTCGAAAAGTCCATCCCACACATCCGATCCTAAAAACGGGATATAGCTATTAACTAACCCCTAGTTCTGTGCTAGCCCTATCGTTCAATCACTACTCTCTTCAAAAAAAAAGGTAGAGTAACTGAGTAACAAGCCGTCCTCGTAAAAAAACTCCTATTGAGATACCTCCATTAGGAGGCCATATGCTCCACACTGGGAGTGGACATGGTAAAAAAAATGACTACATAATCCTCGTCCGTTGTTGGTAAAAAAACCATGCACAGTTTTTCTCAGCTAATCTAGAAAAATTCATTAATAATTAAATTCTCCATCAAAACAAATATGTCAAAAAACATGCAAAATTAACGCATTTTCAATTCATATAAAGAAAACATTTTCAAAATTTAAAACTTATGATTATGTATGCACATGCATTCAGTACTTTGTATATTATTTGTACAGTACATTTTTTAATGGTATGTAATTAAAGAAAAATATGTTTAGCTACTCAGTAGTCCGAAAGACAACAATATTTATAAAAATATATGGCTTTTAGAAGATTTTGTGTACTAAAATTTTCCAGTGTTTTGTGCAAATCTGAAAGTTGCAAGTGAAGTTGGGAATTTCAAACACCTCAGAGACAATAATCGGACTAGAATATCCACCAGGTAGCAACCGAGCGGAAAAAAATATTCAAAATTGTTAACATAACAGCACGCAATAAAGGTGAAAATTTCTGCGCGTATCCAGCGGACAGTTATGTTATTTTCCACTGGAGGTAGTCGTAAACTGAACGTCGGTATGGGCACTAGACGATCGGACATGCTCCGGACAGAGAGCCAG
Source organism: Himalopsyche phryganea (assembly GCA_022494535.1). NCBI lineage: Eukaryota > Metazoa > Arthropoda > Insecta > Trichoptera > Rhyacophilidae > Himalopsyche > Himalopsyche phryganea. The sequence goes on along the minus strand of JAGVSL010000001.1, from coordinate 5,307,163 downwards.
TCGACTGGAACGCATTCCGGACATTTAAACAAATTTTATTTTAAACTTGACAGCGGAAGCATCATTTTTTTCACTACAATCATGGATTCATTATTGTGTCGAAGAACAATTACGATTTCTCGAACAAATAAACTATTACTTTATTAATTATTGACTAACTTAAATTTCTAACTCTTACAGTTGTTGTTAAATCGAATCATGAAATTAAAAAAATAAGCAGGTATTTGAAAATGTATCGTATGAACGAAATATAACGTCTTTATCAAATTTTAAAATTTTTCTAAAAACAAATTTAAGAGTTCAATTGTCAAAAAGCAAAATCCGGTGTTTTTTATACGCTAGAACTTCCGATGAAATCACCACAAACTTCATTTTCGTATTTAAGCTGATTTTATGATTGATAGGCATGTTATATGCGATAAATGAAGTATTTTCTGGGAATCTGACATATTCGACAATTTAATTATTGTAGTTTTTGTTACTTATGAAGATTGAAAACTGAAACTGACGGACTGGTTTTCTAACATGAAACACAAATCAATTTATCAAGTAACCATGGAACTTTGCTGTATGTCTATTGTTAAAAAAAAATGTTTGATCAACAAACATGTTCAATTGCTACTAATTAATTTGTCAGTATAGGTTTTTTTATCTCAGCATAAAACAGCCAATTTGTACGTCTAAATGTCATCAGATACTCGAATATCCAATATGTATCCTTGAGTGCAGCGACTGACAAAACCCACCGATTAGCATTTGACACAACATGACTGTTGCCAGATGCCTAATTGACGCGATGCAATGATCAATTTCACATGATCCTAGTGACAGTTATTATGGGACAGTGCCCACTCGTGACTATATTTAAATTTCTATTCATAATCACATTTAGAAAATGTTACCTGTGAAATATTTCAAATGGTGCTATCTCTACATGTTTATCCTGTGAAAATGTATGCAAAAAATCGACCCATGTACTTACACAACCAGATCGGCACCAAAACTTTACATCCAATATAACTCTTGAAAAACCGACTCGTACACTCATTTTTTACGAGAAACGTCAGTCACGAGTAGAGTGAGCCTGATTTCAACAATTTACGTATTTAAGTTTATGTATTGTTTCAAGTATCTATAATGAAAGCCCCAATAGAGATAGACCTTGACGGTCTCTTCTACCAACCAACTGTATTCGAGACATGAACATTGATATGGCGCATTCCGTTCATGAACCATACGACATAAGACCAGCATGACTAGGAAAAACGTTTCCAACCAAAGTTTGAGCGTAAAATCCTGTGATAGATTTCAGATCGATTTGTGTGGATTATACATGGTTTTCATAATCCTAACACAAGTATAGACTGGTCCACAATTTATTCTGATAATCGGTCCACCAAGGAACGTCGAAACTATAGTAGAAGGATGAAATATCAGGATTAGCCAAAGTGCAAGTAAGTGTTCACCTTACACTGTCACTAAAGAAGATCTATTTAGAAAGCGGAAATGAAGGTTGACTACGTTAGTTTCTCAAATACAAACTATCTAACTAACTAAAAAGCGAATCGCATGTTCTTTACAGTATTACATTAATATCTGTCATACTATAATAGTATGACTATAATGTGTCAAGAATTCAGATACGTCGCAAGCAGTAATAAAGAATTAACGCACGAACCAGGCGTAATTAAGAAAAATAGAAACTCTTCATCTGGATTACATTATTTTTCAGATAAGAAGTATTTTTTAATGATATGAATTGTATGATGAACGTCTGTATTCGTAAATAAGTATGAACAATTATGAGTCACGTTTTATTATAAATGGTACCTACTAGTGAAACAGATTAATTAAATTTAGTTTGATTAGTCAGCATTCGCAGAACTAATCAGTGATGGACATGCAGTCACAGTAACCTTAAATATAGACTCTTATCTTACTCTGAGATGAAATGTTTTAATGATAAGTTTATATAAACTCTAAAAAATCTTTCCACGTGTATAATTTATCTTTTATAATTAATATTGAAATAGCAGCAGATGTGATTTTTGATGAAATAATATATTGCGGTATGCTGATATTCAATTCATCGCAGGTAGTGCAATTAATTTGTGATCTCTATTTATTTATACGCCAAACACAAATTATAGGATACACCTAGGTATTATTGGAAACGTATCATTTAACTTGTAATCGTTAAAACAACCGTTCTGTTAATGAATACAAACTATGTAATATAATACGCAGAAAACATTTCCTGGGCAGTTCACAGCAAAATAACAGTTAGCAATAGTATTGTGTGTATGAAATTATTGCAAAATCTTGATGAACCTAATTGCGATTCCGGTGAATTTGTTCTGTTATTCAATATAAAATTATATGGCATTTTATGAATGTATTGTTTGCCTCTTTGAGTCAATGTCAAAACGAACGATGCGTGTAAAAGTGCGTTTGTAACATTACGTAGGTCATGGTACAGAAAATAAAACACAAAACGTTGTACATTTTATATAGAATGTTGAATAAAAATCTCTACTCGTGAAACTTATTTTCTCCTTATATGACGAATATGGCAGCTAGTCCAAGAATGAAAGAAATAACACGTTTTATACTGCACATAAAACCTGCAAGTTTTCACGAAACCATGAATGATCAGTAACACATTTAAGCGTATTAGGAAATTACCGATAGAACGATGTTGTGTTTTTTTCTTTTCTTTTTTATGAAATGTTGGTTAAGTCAAAAATATTATAAGTATATAACCGAGAGCTTTATTTAGCTTTGCATTGCACATAATTAATTTGAATCACACCCACTCGCCGTCATTTATTTCGCAGATTCTTCCAATGCCATTCAAATAAAAACGATGTAACGTCGAAATACTTGACTAGATACCTACCTGCATTAAAGGCGTATTTCAAAACGTACAGTTGTATGGAAAGAAAATTGCATTATAAGAAAAACATGGTTATCCTAAATCGTAAGGTTTTATTTTAATTTAAGGAACGTAGAAACATTATTTTATACAACGAAATTTTTTTTTAGAAAACGTATTTTCAGTATGTCATTAAAACTTTAAAAAATTAAGTAAATTTGAACAAATGGTCGAAAATCTATTCTTATACGGTGACAGTCGCTAGCGTATGATTATTAATATTTATACAGTATTTACTTGATTTGTATTTTTTTTTTTTTTTATTAAAAATGAAAATATATTTCCTTGTAAACGGGGTTTAAACTGCCAATTATAATAATTGTACCAATGAATGAAACTGATAATTTAATAATTTATTAATTGAAATAATAGAGGGGCGTGACACGCAAGCACTTTTAAGTTGGAAGACCACCAGCAAAAATACTGAAAAAGCTTTATATGTAATGAAACAACTGTGATTAGAAGTATATTTTGCTAATGGATAATATTGTAAAACTGTTTTATTGGTCAGACTATACCGGTTGTGGATAGCAGTATTTTTACTTATTGCCGCAGTGTTTACTACGAAGAGCTTGTACTAATGAATAGCAATAACGTAGGTGCAAAAAAACAGTTGTAAAAAATTCATATTGACAATTACCAAGAGTATTATTTATTTCTCGTCAATGTTATTGCAAAGCCAAAATCAAGATGCAATCTAAATTTGAATCATAATATATTTTACCTCCACTTGAATTAGATACAGATTATATACAGGTGAGGCAGACCAATCGCGACACAGAAGATTGTAGTGGGCACTTTTAGATAACAAACAACAAAAAAAAGCACACACGTGTTTGTATGAGCAGTCAATTCAGGTAGGGTGACGAAATCACAAAGGGCAGAGCCGAATCACGAGAGTATATACATATCGCCTATGGTCACGTCGATACAATTCAAATATTTTTCATCACTTGAAATTGTGTAGCAATTTTATTAATGAAATTCTGAATCGAACATGGATCTAATGTATTAATCAAATACAATCTACTAATTTTAACATTTAACTAAGGCATTTTCTGAGAAACAGGTATAATTTCACTGGCAAAAAAATACAACCTACTTTAATTTTGGACACTAATCCATTACAAATGGTAAAGCAAAGCCGGCCATAGAGGAATATTTTTTAAATGTTAGAATTATTTAAGTATTATCCATTTGTTACATTAATTATTATTGACAATTTTATAGCAGGAAGAGTACGTTATATTACATACCGGCTAGAAGATATAAACGTAAATAAATAACTAATATTTTGTGACACTTGATAACTTTGCTTGATAACCAATGTTTGTGTTAATTAATATAAGACTGATTCAGTCTAAAGATACTTCACAAAGAGGCTTAAATAATTTTAAAAGAGAATACGAAAAATGGACTTCTACAAAGATACCGCCGGATCTATTAAAAATAGAATTCTTACGCTGAACATACGTTTACGTTAATTTTATTCAATATTTTTTGTCACACAATTATACCAGTTTTATTAATAAACAGAGTTGGCAAATTTAAATTATTGTATGTGCAGCGCAGTGATAAAAAAGCCATGCTTCCCCCAAAACATACACGAATCAGGTAAAGCGCTACACCTGCGAGGAAGAGGACGTTGATTGCGTAACGCGGGGATTTATTTTAAATTATGCTTGTGGCGAGCCGGTCGGGGGGTTAGGTGCTCAGCTACCTGTGCTGCCGACGGGGAATCGCCCGCAGGGTCGCAGCGAAGGCCTCACGCGTGAATGACGAATGACACATGCTAGATTGTCAAAATTGGAGGGTCGCATGGCAAGTTTTCAAATACGGAACGTATAAAATGTCACTGTCATATATTTTGCCACCGAAGGAAAAGCATGGTCAAAACAATTGCTGTATTTGGTCGTATGTATATGGAAAACCATCAAAAAATATGACAGATTTCATTCGTGATTTTTCACTGGAATATTTCAAATTTCAATAAACGTGATACACGTGGCTACTGCTAATTATGACCTTCTTAAGTTTCCAGAATTTAAAAAGTAAATGAATGTTAAGTTTGTTTATTTAGTATTTTAAATTACGTGTATATGTACTTACATACTAAAATAAAAGAATCGGACATTTAATACCCATGTCAATTTAACGCCGTTAGGGTTCAACGGATTTAGACCATTTAGTTAGTTATATTTGCTATAATTTTAAGCCAAGCTATAATACATTATAAATAATTAAAAATATATAATAATTATATTTAAATGCTTACGAAGGTGGTTGGGCCAGATCGACCGTTCTCGATGTTTGGTCGCGTGGTTTCTTTGCAGAACGTAATGTGTAATTATTATTTTATTTAAACATAATGGGTCGTATAATTAATTATACGTTCCACATTGTTGATCCTTATGCCCATACACGAAATTTGGCAAATACCCGTATGAAAAGATGAACGATGGCAAAGTGGCGTGGCCTGCTGCTTGTTTTGTGACGCTCTGATTCCATCGAGAACAGGCATTATTCAACATCGCTCATTTCAAAAAGTTTCAACGAGTAAATATTTCAAATTTTAGCATTACTCTTTGATAAAGTTAGATGTTGTTTACTTGTCTAATACCTACAGGTAAAAACGCCTTTTTATATTTGACCGTGTCACCGTTCCACGAACATCATTTTTATGAAAGCTGTAAACTCGACTCGTCATATTTTGCAATTTTCGTGATTAAATGAAAGAAAGATGTGAAAATATCACATATATATATACCTAACTGCACAGGATGCAAATCTTTATTACCTATTTTTTCAAAAAAAACTGCATTTCATAAATTAGCCCCACACTCCATTGATGTACGTTAATATTTTTTGTCAGTGGTATTTAAAACGGTTTATTAAAAAATTTAAAACAATCCCGAATGTTTTCAATTCTTTTATATAAGCGAATGAATACAAACAATATTACTAAATATTTTCTGAGTACTGATTCCTTATCCCTTATCTGCATTATCTGCACAGTTTTGATGCAACACTGTTTATTAAACATACCAATTACTTGAGTAACATACCGTTTTGCTTTAGCACGGTTAAAATAACATAAACTTCAGAAAGCGATAATGGCTTTTTAACAAAACATTTGTTTTGAAAAATTCACGGTGGTCCGTATGTTCCTTGCTAAAAGAGAATCCAGGTAATCAAATATTTATTTAGCAGGTGTTTCCAGACCATAAACAAATTATCGGTTGGATATATAGAACGTCATATATCTAAGCAAAAATATCCCACACATTAATGAGTAATATATATCAATAGAATATAAACAAAGACTTACAGATTCACGAACTGGCACAGCTCAAAGAGTCGGTGTTCGATTGAAACATGCTCAATAGGAAAATAAGCCATTTGTTGCCACAGTAGTAAACCGATTAATACAATGAATGGTTTAAATACTCGAAATAACAACAGTAATAAATTAATACGAAAAGTCGTGGGAATTGTAACGCTTTAATTTTAAATTATTAAACGCAGTTAAGACAATGGACCGGTGCTCATCGGCAATGAGAACTTTCACCGTTTTCATTCCATAGCCAACTTATAATCATAATTCATCGCTTCATTTCATCTATATGTTACAAAAAGTTATAATTTTTCAAAATCTAAAACCAAACCTACAATTTTGAATTTTACTTTATCATTAAGCCATATTCGTACCTACCTTGGCAATACACCTATGTAACAAGCGTATTGAAAAATAGTTATGTTCGGCATGAAGGTGTTCAACCTAACTAACGGTCCAAATACTTTGAATGATCGGATAGGTACTTTAAGATACGTGAGAATAGTCCTCTTGTAGGCCTAATACAAATTTACAGAAGAATTTTCTTATTTGTTCATTTTCAGAGCTTAGTAGAGTGGAGTGGAATGTGGTGAGCACATCACAGATAACCGTGTCATCTTAATAAAATTACTTTTTATGCACCGTATTATTAGTGATAATCCAATGAAGTTTCGAAACTGATGCATGTTTCATTGTCAAAGGTAGTAAGAAAATAATGATACACATTTGTATAACCATGGCTTGGAATAGAAATTCAGAAAACTGTATTATCTTTCCCTCGAACTACAGTACAATCTTTCAAAAGAAAAGATTGTATTGTACAAACAAATAAAAGATGGTCCCGTTACCCTCTGTCAATCAAAAACTGTTAAAAGTTCTCCCATTTACTTTGCCATGTATTTACGTCGGCAGAAAATGTTTATTTCCTCAAACCAACGACCTCTATCCCAGACTTTTGGCCTTTTAAGTGAGATCAATACGCTCAATAATCAATTCATGTGATCAGCTAATCAAATGAATTAATTTAGTGTATCTTCTTACAATTTCAATTTCTTCAGAGACCACGATAAGATAGCGGCACAAGTTTCGGGCGAATTTAAACTACAATTGTACGAGATTATTTTTTAATTGCATCCAAGCCTGCGATGTATTAGCGAATGAAAAATTCGCTCAATTGATATCACGAGGTATGCCATTTAAACGATGAACTCGGACACAGTAATAGAGATAATAATTGACGTCGATAAAGACGAACATCTAGACACTGTACTAGCCGCCTTCCGTCAGATGGATGAGTCAATCTATACTTCAATATTGTAAACATGTCCCTCGTTAATTACCTACACGACAACAGTACTGGTTACTGGCTGAAACCAATTGCCTATTGAATGCTAAGTGTCTTTAGAGTTAACTAAGAGTATACATACTTAATTTACTAGTAGCAGTCTTGATTGGAAATGCCATTCCTTTCAAGCAGAGAATTCCATATAGGGATAAAATACACTGAATTCTCTTTTTCCACGGGGGATGCAGTGAAAACAGAAAAATTTAAGATGTGTTCCATTATATTGGACAGTGATATTACACGAAACCGTGCAATAAGCGAATTGTGTGTAAATTTATCTTGAAGTTGTACGAAATCGTTAAGCCAAAATGTTTAAACCACTTTCCAGAAATGTGTATTATTTAAGAAACCATAGTGCAGCGCCCGGCAACATAAGCAACGCGTGCCACTACGTGGCACGAGAAAGAATTTGTGGCGGAACGCCTGGAAAATTACGATTTATTAATATTTTCGGTATTTTAGAATTCTACCTAGTATGTCAATGATTTTTTGCAAATGTGTTCGTGCAAGTGAGTCAATCACTAGGCTGGAATGAGCTGGAAAACACGTAATAGCTTTGTAATAACTGATATAATGGATTATATATCAACTTTGCAGAAGTATTTCATAAACAGATTTAACGATTTACATAAATTCTCACCCATGTTTAAAATATATTTTGTAGCCGTACATTAATTACAGTTCCAAATAAATGAATGATAGATTTGAATTTTTGAACCCTGAGTGCGTTGATTTAGAGTTAATCAAATTTAAGAATTCTGAACTTGGGGAAATAAACTTCAAAAATGCCAGAGATTATGAAAAACATAGACATTTTTCTTGACGTGATAACCAAAACGTGGAATGAACTCACAGACAGATTTCATTGTATGAAAAAAGTTGCATTCGCTCTTTTAAATTGAAGTTTTCGGTACGACGTATTACTGTGAGCAAACATTCTCAATTATGAAATATATTATAAGCCCGTGTTGAAATCGTTTAATTGAAGAAAATTCTGAATTGTGTATAAAATTATTAACACTATGAACCAAATATTGAGGTATTGGCTTCCAAAATTGAACTTCAAGGGAGTCACTTAAGTTTAAATATTGTAATTAATGTATGATGTTTTTATGTAGCGTATATTATTATAGTCAATAGATTTACCAGTTTATTTCAGTTGCACGCTGAGTGTCCGGTACTTTGAATTACCTGTTTTGTGGCACGTCATGCATTTTGGTTGCCGACCGCTGCTATGGTGAATTTAAGTTTTTGATAAATTTACTTATTGATTGAATTAACATTTATTTGGTAGAACTCCATTATAATAGTATTAACTGAATGCTTTATTATTTTTACCCTATTAAATTTTTTTATCTTTAAAATATTTTTAATCCATGTCCACTCACAATGTGGAGCTCATAGACTTCTAATGGCGCAATTTAGTTTTTTTAACGAGAACGGCGTGCAAATCATCCACTCAAATTCTGGGTAGGGTAAGGAAAGACACACGGGACTGGAAAGTACTGATGTTCAGCTAGTCGGGCGCATATACGTTCCATTTTTCGGAATCGGATGGGAGGAGGATGAAAACTTCACACATTCTTGCATTTTGGGTATAAATCCATGAATGTCCCAGCACCTGGAATACTATCCCTCGGATGAAGTCGACGGAATTAACGGCATAGGTCTTCCGTATAAAATGTAAAAAAAAGTACGTAAAAGAAATTCGTACTAAAATGGGCAAAGATAAATAATTCATATTACATTTATGAATAAAATAGACATTCTTTCTGTGGTATATAAGCATCGACAGACACATTGATACCGTTTTATTGATTTAAAAATAACCTTCGTTTACTTTTATTACCATCAATATTTTAATACATCGATATGGAACGTTGCAAGTTTCAAATGACGACATCGAGTCAGTTATCCCACGATTGTTCTACCTTGCCATTGTGCCGGTGACCCGCCATGCAACGTGAAGGCAAGATAACATTTAGTTTTACTCACTTATGGGATCAATGAGAGCGCAATATCTATGACGCGAAATTGACTCATAAGGATGAATATTTTTCAACTGAATCCAAATAGCTATAAGTTTCCATGCAGGTAAGTGACCAATATTAAAATTAGCAACCGCAAAAGCGAATTACATCATACCTATGAATACAGCAATTGCACAAAAACACGCAACACTTATGAATGACTAATGAATGAATGAACGAATGTTAGGAAGAACGGTAGTGATTGTATAAAAGCTCCAATACTTATTCTGATTACGTTTAATACAATGATTTATGAATCATGGCAATAAAAGAAAATATGGAAGATTGATAAGAGGATTGATTTAACAAAGAAAATACATTTGAAAAAAGCAACTAGTATTTTTATTGTAATAAACGTATCTTCACCGCACTGTTAGAAGTTGATTGGAAAATTAATTGAAAAAATGAGCTATATGCACAGTGGGATTCTTGGATATCAAATCTTTATTTGGAATAACTCACTATTTATATCTATTATACTACTTTGGCAAAAACGGCAATTAATTGTATCACTAAGTACAGTAATGCAGATTTACAGTCAGGTAATTGTCCATATTCTATCAACATCTAAGTTATTTTTGTCAGATCGGCATAAATCCATCGATATTTTGATATTATAATCATATATGTAACATAAAATATCGAAGCTAGAGGCTTTATCCTGGAACTATCAATTTATTAGCTACCAACTTCTGCCAGTATGGTGATGGGTGTTAAGAGCAAGAACGCATACATGAACCATCGGTCAGATTAAAAGAATGCAACATAATAAATACACAAATTACAAAACAAACCGCATTAAATAAATTTACTCCGAAATTTTGCTTTAATATTTCATGGTGTTTCTACGTCTTTCACCATATTCATTTCCAATTCGAAGCCTATGACCACCACACGGTGTTGTCTACGAGATTCTGTTTTCGACAAATGTTTCAACCTCTGCTTCCGCCCAAGTTATGCCGCTTTTAAATTGTCAACGTTATAAGATGCTGTTATTTACGATACACACGGGAAAAATACAAATTATTATGTCTGCTTGTGTAATCGGGTAAGTATCCGTATTTTAAATAATAAATTTCTTTTCTTTCCGCTTATAAATTACTTTAACAACTTCGGTGAATTCTAATTTTATATGTAGATTAAATTTAACAAAATGTAATTCAAACATTTTGAATGCTTGCATTATTTAAGATACGAAGAGCGGAGATAAATTTAAAAATTAATGTTCACATGAACGCTTACTTCCTAACTAGTAAATCACCTATAGCACATTGGGAACAGTTACTTTTAATTAATACAAAGCTGGTGGGAGTACCTCAATTTTACGGCAATTAACGTGGGCAAGTGTAAGTTGCCTTCAAATGTTTGACCCAGGCAATTAGCGATCCGTCGAATGGTTTACCTTCAAGTCAAATGAAATCGATAACATACATAGCGATTAGCTTACTACTACTACTCCTTACCAGTATCCTATCATCATTCAAAAAATTTATAATAAATAAGCCTATTTATAAATAATATTTATTTATAAGTTAAAGTTATGAAAATATGCCTATTATCGTATTTCGTGTAACGTTCGAGGTGACATGGTTAAATAAAACGTAAGAATTTCTTGTTGCGTGGGTTAAAATTCTTTGTCAGAAATGCCAAATAAATTAAAAACAAAAAAATACACATATATTGTCGCCCGTTAACGGAGTTACGATCGTACTTCCGTGAGTCTTTCCCCGTTCTCTTTAATCGTCGTTCTAATGAAGTAAGAATGCACATAATGGTATCAGTAATCATTTTAATGCAACAATTACATACAAACAATAGCAATAATTAATCAAATTACTAAACAATTCCACTCTTGGTTTTTGGAATATAACTTTCTTTGCAACAGCATCCATCACACAATTGTGAAAAATTTGCAGTTTAAGAAGCATACATGCATTTTAAATGAGCATTCATACTTATTTTTTAGTTTCATTGAACACTTACCAAATAAATCATACATGCAAAAAAGGATAACACTGTTTTAGAGTTGGATTTTATTAAGGACAGTTAGTAGTGCTATCTGGCAATTTTTGGTATACTTTTTTGAGCGCAAATTATTGCATTTATCCAGTGAAACCTTGATTGTGTATTTCTTTAAATATTAAATGAGAATTACCTAAATTGAATATTAATTTCTTTACCTTTAAAATGGAATAGCTATTATATTTTTTTTATTTTCAAATGATTTTCAATTAAATTGTCACTGAATAAAAAAATATATATTAAATAGTTATAGACATGGAAAATTAATGGTTTTTTAGCAAAATATAAAAATAGGTAAGTAAACTGTCAAAAAAATAACGTAACTCGAATCGAAATAAAGAATGGCGACATAGCAAACAAGCCCTCACCGTTTATTTGCTTTCTAAATATCATGACGATATTAGTTTTCATTATCTGAAAAGTAACTATGACAAGGCAATGAAAAACTCGGTGAATGTTTTAGATTTTAGATCAATGGTTACCATGTGCGGCCACGAGAAGATTTTTCTGTGGCCACCAACGATTCTATAGTAATAAATATTGATATTTAAAAAATGAGTAATATAAAATAAATACGACATTTGCTTATTCGTTATACGGCTCGAAAACATATTTGTAATGAATGAATATTTTTAATAAAATAAGGATCCTTTTTAAATAAAAATTAATCGGGGTCAGTACGGTAACCCCATCGGGTTAATTTGTGCATGCATTAAGTAATTCGATTTGTTGTACCAACGCTGTTCATCTTCCAATCGTGTAATTATCAAAGACGAGAGATTTTCCAAATACATAAAGTGTAACAGTCCAGATTATCTTCCGATTTTTTTTATAAATGTGGAAGCATCTGTATAATATTATTTTATTTTTTATGTTTTTAATTTTGAAGGGAATTCGATACAATCCCCGAGTTAAAATAGATACAATAAATCATCTATATACAAACATTCAGAAGGATGAATGTGTAAAAATCTAATGACTAATAGATTTTTAGACATACTTGGAAAACAAACCTGTAGGGCTCTATAATATTAATTATTAGATTTGTAAATGATAAGATTGTAAAAATATAATACATATTTTTGAAGAAATTATAATAAAACATTAAAAAATTCTGCCTGCGGCGCAATTTTCTCGGAATACGCATGGTGCGGCCACGAGACAATTCGAAAAGACCATTGATGTTCATTATGCGGAAATGGAGAAAATATTATCTAAAACAGAGGTTCCGTAAGAACCGCTGTTTTAGATAATATACGGTAAAGTGAAATTGGGTAATAAGTCATCTAAGCTTACTTCATAAACAGCATCTCCACGTCTTATAAGCATAAAATATATATCACGCATGCATGCGACAAGATATAATAAACCGAGTCAGCTGTGAAGAAACAAAGGGAAATTAAATAGAAAAAAATAAGGACGTATAAAATCATAATAATATATTCACTTCACACACTTTCTCACTGAAAGTGACGGATACCAAAGCGAATAGACACCCGCACAGAACGCCAAAGATGGCAGGAGTATATTAAACGAAACATTATTATAGGCTTAATGGATATATAAATTATCTTCATTAAACTTGTTGGGCGACATACATTGATGTTTTTATTAAGACTTGATAAAGTTGTCACACCTCAGATTATATGTAATAAACACAATACACGAAGTAACAGCTGATTTTTAGACTAATAGATACTATTCACATTCTGAATTAACGACATGAAACGTAGAAAATATATAAGAACCTGGTGAAAACTATACGATGAAAAAATCATTGACCCTAAATATATGACCATATCACGCAAATTATTAAGCCAGCCATAGTCAACCTGCAGTCAACGGCCTCATGTGGCTCACGAAGCTTTTTTGTCATGTATCAATTATAAACTTGACTTGTGGATAATAGTTTGTCTCAAAATCAAAAATGATTTTTAAATAAATCATTGTTCATATATAATTTACATATTTTTACATTTTTATAGTGATTATGGTATAGTTTACTATGTTGTGGCCTACGTGTCGTATACAACATATATATGTGTCCCAAGTAAAAAAAAGTTTAAGTCTGACTGGTTTAAACGATCACTTTAAGTAAGAGACAAATAATGTAGCCATACTTCATTAGTTAAAATTTCAAAAATTAATAAGTATTAAAAAGTAAGTAAAATAACTACTCATACATATAAACAATCAGAGATTTTAGATATTAAAGATTATTTGAAAATGATGCACTCTCTAAAAAAAGGAGTCGTCTAGACTATTAAAATAAGGCCAACGAAGACAAAGAACCATGATTCGAAGAAAACGTAACTTAGTTAAATATAACCGCATGAATGAATCACGAGAAAATACGAATGATTCAAAGCAAATAACTATTAAAAATACTGCATGAGGATAATCGTATTGTAACGCAATACTAAAATAAAGTTCTCGGGATCAATATGCCTACGCCTACAAAAGCATTAAAGAAGACAGACATGTATACAAAATCAACGTTTCAGTGGAATTAAAACGGCGACTTACTATGAAAAGGTAACCAACATTTATTTTAAGATAGTAACATGCAAAATAAAGTATCAATATTGAAAATAGGAGTGAAACATTTGCGGTGATTTTATCATAAAACGTGGTAAGGCAAATAATATATTTTTGTGTTTTTTTTAAATATCTGGCATTACAGCTGACAGCCAATGCGCCAAACATTTTGAAAATTCGAAAATCATACGAGATAAAATCTAAATTTCATATCGACCTTGCTGGGAATTGAACCAGGACCCACCTGATCGTTAGGGCAAACACTTGCCACTAGACCACAGAGGTCGGTGGTAATCATTTAAAGTAGTTTATTTTTTTAATTTAAGATATCGACTGAGGTGCTTGATGGAATTTCAATATCAAATTTGAATTGTTGTCAGTTCCGAGTTCATTCGTGTGCTCGAATACCTGAAGATGTCGAAAGGCGAAACCAGGGTCGTCAGTGACGAAATGCATGGAAATGTAGAAAATTCAACAATTCAAAATCGCTTAGAATAGATTTAACTACATACACACAAAAACTTCGAAAGCAGTTATTTAACTTTTTTTTAAATTCAAATAAAGAACACATTTGGATAGAATGCACTACGTATTAATAAAAACACGTTCGTGTCATTTCAATCACTACTTGTGAATATTATATTTAAAAATGGCATGCATATAAATATTAGTATGTACCTGTAAATTTCAATTCAATACTGGAACTAAATAAATCATTTTTAATTTCAAATCAGGCAGGTCAGGGGCGGATGGGCGTTGGATTTAGTAAGAGCCAACAGTACTCAGGGCCGTTAAGTGAATGGGTGAAGAGATCAGATAAGGCCACAATCGACGAAAGGTCAAAATGTATGTGAGAGTTATGTTCTATTGATATTACGCGCATCGTGACTATCGAATATTTGATTTTTAAAATGCATAACCGAGTACTTATCCATTTGGTAAAAGTGTAATGATGGCCTTCTAAGAAACACTGAAAACGTGACAAAGGCATCCGACAAGTTGGTTTTCTTACTGTAGCAAAAAATATATTATGTAAGAATCGGTGACGTATTGAAAACAAATATTAAATTTAGAGCACATATGCTCGATACTATCATCATTCAAATCAGATCAAGACCAAGTACACATTGAATTGAAACACCAAGCCAATGAATAATAATATTGCGAAAACATTACATACGATACCTGTTTGTAAAAGATTATCAGTAATGACTAGAATTGTGCACAAGTTATTAGTACTTAGTCCAAAGTTATATATTATGACCAGAATCGATATCGATAAGCGAGTGTGCATTTTCAACTGAAGCTCGGAGAAATTGTTAAATTGTTTCACGACAGAAATTTTAGTGGCCTTTAAAATATTTGTTTGTAAAATATAGTGATAGAACGATGATTGAAGTCCGAAATTAATTGTCATTGATGTAGTGAATTAAAATTTCTATAATTCCTTAAAAATAAAGTCATCTCTACTATATAGCACAAAATACATGTAGAAATCTGTATGTTTGTATGTCTGTCGGTCACAACACTCTTCCAAAACGGCGCACACTAGCGACGTGAAATTTTGACACGTCATTTCAGCTGCAATTGTTAGTTCAACTGCGCTATTTTCAACTCTCAACTCTCAATATTAACTTTTAACCTAAAACTGAACACGCTATATTTTTGACGTTTCAATTCGGGATGAAAAAGTAATAATAATAGTCGCCTAGCAACAGCTCAATACTCGAACGTAGATATTTGTGTTAAATATTGAGTTTCATGTTAGTGATTTGGTAAAGTCGTAAAACTTGGTGTGCATGTGGAATCGTCATCGAGAATTAGCGTATGACTCTGATCGTATGTTTAATTTGTGGCGCTGCAGGTGCCAATATTAAATGGGAAGTTCTGCGGCGCCATAACCAGAGTGCAGGTGGCAAAATTGTCATCTTTTATTTTAGCTAGTTTCAACTGTTAACATTATTATTAATTGGTGGAATACATTTTGTGGGTGAAACAAAAGAGGTAATGTTGACCGTGATATTATCAAATGTCAACATTAGCTAGCCAACCTTTAAATTTAATAACCTAATATAAGCGTTCACCATTCCATGGGCGAAGCCGGGTAAAAAAAACTAGTATTATATATTCACCAATAATAATAGGATACACGTGTTTGAATTAAAGCAATATTCGAAGTCGCTTTTACTAAACGTATAAATTTATTATCTTCATTGTATGTAGATCACCTTTATGTTTTAATTTTAGAGATATTGCGCTGTTTCACTCACATTTCGAATATCTTGGTAGGTCAACAAGAAGTCGCTTGAGATATTCTTTATTTCAGAAAAATTGGGTTGCTGGGTAAATCTATAAATATTTTTGGCAAAGCTGGCAAATATTCGTAGGTGTATCGTCGTTGGGATATCATCGAGAAAGATAACATGGTTCAAAACGAAAAACCAACATCAGCATGGTGGGTAATCTGAATCATATTTCAATAACAGGCCGATTCTCTTTCTGCAAGGTTTTGGTTAAAAAAAAAACACATCATCAAGCACCCTCAGTCGATGTCTTAAATTACATCATCATAGGATCAAAACTCAGGTTTGTTAACTGACAAACAGTCCGATAGCGAATACCCACCATTTTTTTTTAACAATCCATCATTCACTATTCAATAGGGATTGTCGGATTGGAGCTATTCTTAAAGTTGGAACCTGCGGCTTCAAGGCTGAATCCAAATTGTTTATTTACTTATTTTCAAAAAAATATATTAAAAAAAATAAAGCACAATTTGTTTGTACTACTTCCACGTACTTATAATGATCAGGACCGGTTTCACTCATCATTAGCATTATCAACTGACGACCAAGAATTGACAGTTAACACCTTAAAAACATTTTTAAGTATACTATACATATTAAGTAATTGAAGTTTCTTAAATGCGGCCATCCGACATTAAAATGTTCCCCCTCCCTGGTCAAATCTGTATGATATCAGATGATGAATTAAGACAACGGACAGCACTATCTCACATGCAGCGATGTGTGGATGTGCCTCTAATCACAATCATAAGTTACCAAATTAATATTTTTCAATTATTACAATTTAGGCAAGACATTGATGTCGGCGAACTCGTAAAAACTAATCGGTATGAATAACATTTTCGGTTTCGTAATAAAAAAAAAAAAACGAGTAACTCGGACCGCTAGTGCTTCCTTTCTCCTACGATAAATAAAGCAATATTTTGTATCAGGCAATGACCTCTGCTCCTTGGTATGAGTGTGCGATAATATTATACACAAACGTACAAGCGAACATAAATATTTTATGAAAAATGATAATTACACATAAATCCGTCGCGTCTGTAGTAGGGAAAGCAAGAGAACCGTCAAAACGAGAGCATCTTTAGAGCAGTTGTCTGGTTGATAACCCTTGTTAAAATTAGTAGCCCTATAATATCTTGTCTGGTTATTATTAGAACACAATTCACAATAGATGCGATCCCTTTTGTTACATATTGACAAAGTTAATCTAATAAAAGACGTGACAAGTATTTATGATATACCATGTTCACTATCATTATATTATAGTTTCGTAATGTATCGAAACTGATGAATAATAATATTATGCCTTGCGTCATTGTACGGAAATATAAGTGAATTATTAAAAGTACAGTAAGAAGGGTCGATTTCGTATAATATATGAATGTACTGATGAATCTTTTTTTAAATGTATTTTTTTTTATACTACGATCCATAAGATTAAGAAATCCAATACCAGTTATTATAGACAGTATGGTGTCCACAGTTATGAAAATAATAGTCGAATAATTGAAAATTGTATTATAAAAAATCTATATTGGTCACACAATTCTCAAATGTTATCGTTTTCTTCTATGTTTGTCTTTTTGTCAATGAATTAGCTATGAATCATTTAAGAAGATAACACACTCTTCACAGTACAAATATCTATGTGCGCTGCATCTTTTTTGCATGGAACGAATACCTCATGTAAAAAAAGGATTGAATGTAATGCCTTAACAATTGTTTTAATGTTGTCAAAATAAACATTTACAATTATATTCCTCGACCACGGATCCGATTTATTATATTAATTGAACTAGGTATCAATGCACAATATAACTTTTATAAAATGTTAGTTCAACATACAAAAATGGTATTTATGAAAAGCAATGAGTAATATCCACGAGATGTGGTTCGTAATGCAATCAGTCACATCATCAAGGTCGCTATAACTCCATAATAACAGGCATACAATCGTTTCGAAATATCTGCAAGAAAACAGTAGATTCCGCAATGCTTAATTCTTTTAAATTTAGAATGAATAGATTGCTGCAAACAATGAAGTGATATACATTTTTTTTATCTATAAATAGTACTTATATGGCAATTTACGAGGATAATATTGCTAATAATAACAAAATTATCATAAACATATTTATATAATTATTTACACAACAGGAATGTCTACGACTGAAACGAAATGGCTATAAAATAACTATTCATAAACATGCTAATAAGTATACACGAGTAGGGTTTCCAATCCCGTAATTTCAGGACTCACTGTAAATGCTAGAAAATAAGTCATATTTAAAATCAAATAATTCTTGATTTACTACAACATGTACCTCGGTTTGTGTATGTACATAGTCTTTTATTATAATACTAAACCTATATAATTCTTATAAATGTACTGCGATCTCCTTCCTTTTCATATTTTGTTATGACCAATTTCACCAATTTGAAATGGAGGACAAAGGACAACTACTTCTTAAAAGGATGGAGGACAATATTGCAAAGACAAATTGAAAGACATGTCCTCTTTGTGGATAGCATCTGGCAAAACATACCTTCATAGTGCAATAAACTAAATAAAATATCAAATTATTTTGACCATTGTGTCAATTTTTATTTTTTCTCTTTTTTCGCAAATGACTGCCTCAATTTTTTTTTATAAATCACATATATAAATTCCAATTTAAGCAATAATAGACACAAATAAAATTTTAAATATAGATACAATTTAAAACATGAAATTACAATTAATAACCAATCTCGTCGCGTGATACGAAGATTGAGAAAATCTTAATTTCGAAATCCGTTGATCATGAAGATAGTCAGGGATTGGAGCCCTATACGCGAGTAAATAAATTTACGAACGATTCATTGCGTAACCCTACTATGTACTGGCGGTTCAGCCTTGCTGTTGTAACACAATCATTTGAAACATGAGCATAAATTAATAACAAACTAGTTAGTAGTTAGGTATTGATTATTAAAGTGTTAACATGTTTTTTATAACAAATTTCACTGTATTGTAAGATGGGAGAAACAATTTATTGTTATACAATTGAAATTACTTGCAATATCATAAAGATAAGAACATAAACATCAAATGTATAAACTATTATTATTGCCGATATATTATTATGAAAAATTATTTCTATGCCAATTCTGTAATTGACTCATAACGTCTACAGTTTTCGTTACATTCGATTACGCGGTCTACGGTTCAAATAAGCGTCCATAATTTTTTGTAGCAAATATTGATTTATGGATGTGTATGTGAATTGTATGTGTTTTGATCTCTAATCACTCATCCCCACTCGATTGGAAAACGAAGCAAAGGGACAGCTACTAGCCGACTATTAGCAAATAGTTTCTTAAGCGTCATCTTTAAAACATCATGTTAAAACTTATGGAAGAAATGTGTTTTGTTTAATTAGAGTAATGGTAACTGTTTTTATATTATAATTTAGACTTTTGATGAATACCATTTGTATTGTTTCTAACAATAGACAAAAAAATACTTACCAACATTTATTATATGCCCCAAACCCAAACATGGTGCTTTCGTGTACGGAGTATAAATAATGTACATCAAAGATTTTCTTAATGGACCATCAATGTAAATTATTGAAACTCTAGAAGTGCAGTAGTAAACAAGTACAATGAATTATCACAATTTGAAATAATAGAGGGAGCGAGCCATAAGAGAAGAATGTTCGACTATTTTAAGCACAACGCTTACCGTTAAATTATTACTTGGATAGGTAAAAACCAAAACATTGTTTGTCGACTTAAATCATTAGAAGAATAACCAACCGCTATTATCAATGTAAACTAGTGATGTGACGACGTGCCTCGACGGAATATTCTCTTAGAATAAACTCAGCGTTTTGAATTAAAAATCATAAATAATAGATTGAACTGACCGACGATGACAGTGGTGGTGG
Source organism: Himalopsyche phryganea (assembly GCA_022494535.1). Lineage (NCBI taxonomy): Eukaryota > Metazoa > Arthropoda > Insecta > Trichoptera > Rhyacophilidae > Himalopsyche > Himalopsyche phryganea. Next base: position 5,286,718 of record JAGVSL010000001.1, on the reverse strand, counting down.
CTCCCACAACGCAGCCCGTCACCTCCTTGGTTGGTGGCGGGCCGCAGTGTATGAAGTCTGTGAGGGAAAGCGAGCTGGCTATCAGCTGCCGCTTCTCCTCGAAGTTGAGGTAGTCCAGGCTGCCGCTGCGCTGAGGGGCCCCCTGCTCCTCCGAGGGCATAGCGCCGCCGCCGCCCGAGGACATACCATATCACCCGAGACCTCCACCCTTCATCTCGCTACGCCCCGCATATTTATTTCACAGTTCGCAGTAACGATATCGGCTCGCAAAGCGAATATTCACAATTTTACTAACAAACACCCCACCAACAGACTGTAAAATAAGGAAATCTGATCGCGAAACTCGCTTATACGCGCTACTAAACTAACGACACTTTTGAGTACTGCTATCAAAACTTGCGATTGTGTTAATGAAAAATAACAGGAAATAATCGCTTTGCACTGTACTTCGGTTAAATAATCACAATATCTCTCCACGACAATTATTATACTCCTACCGATGCAATTGGACTTCCAAAACAAACAGAATTTTTTGATCACAGCACACTCGCACATCAGTACGTTACACTGTTAACTGAAACAAATAATTATTAAACACTCATTTTATTTTTAAAATTAATTATTTGCGCGCATGTACATGTGAACACGAAAGGATAATTTTGTTCAGCGAGATTTGTGTCACACGATTTCACTAATTTACTTGATTCGGGGTAAAATTTAAAGTTTATTACAAAACGAAAATAAATCAATAAATATTATCTACTATATCAGAAGAAATGAGGGAGAAACTACATAGAACCACGTCTTCTGATTTTTCGATATTTAAATGAATTTCTAAGTACAGTGTGCACCATTGTCAATAGTATATTATGTATATGTTAAACAGACAAATTATGGAGGTAGTTGCAAAAATTATAGAATGATTAGTATTATAACTGTGAAGTGAAAAATTATTCAGCCGTTTTCTAGCACACGTTTAAAAATGTTAAATGAATCAGAATTTTAGAATAAAAGTGACAGCTCAACCTTGTTGAAATTTTTGGATATACTAATCTATCTTCATATTTTTGGCCCGTTGATAGGCAGAAAAGTTGATAAATTTTCAGAAAGACTATATCGAACCGGTGATGCTATCGCCTCTTTAGAGAGACGCACGTGGTATTTGATACTTGTTGATCGAGTCGAGATAGTCGGACACGATCGATCGGAGGCATTCACCTGTCTGCCCGCTCGGCGCCACCGACCCCGACCAATGTAAACAATCCGCAACTACGAGAAAAACACTGCAACAACGGAATTCATAATAACCGAAAAAAATAAAACTACCCAAGTGCGAATTCTGCTTAACAGAGATTCGTATATATCTACGGCGCAAAATTAAAAAAAAAAACGAGGAAGCATCCCTCCTCCCATTACGCACTCACGGCTTGTCACACACGCATTTTCGAGCACCAACGGACTTTTATTCAAATAAACAAACAATAAACACACTTCATAAGCTTCACTAGCACTCGATCATCGATACTAAACGTCACTTTTGTGTCAGAATCTATTGCACCAACGGTATTAAAAATGTAAACAGAAAATATAGCAGTAATTCACATAATGAAGGAAAAAGTGCTTCGCGAGCTCCGCTCTCCGCCGAACTAACCAATCTACGAGCGGCGTCGCAAAGCGCACGGAACAGAGCGAGTAGGAAGATGCCAAAGTAGAGGCCATGCAAGAAGAAGAGCGAGATACTGATAGAAAATGCGCGCGAAGAGAAAACGAGACATGCAATAATTCGTGAGTGTTTAAAGCGAGATAGAGTTACAAAAACCGGCAACGTCGGTCTGAGTGCAGTCCATAGAGATGACGGTGGCGCCGTGACAGCCGGCGGGGCGCGGCGGCAGAAAGCCGGCAACGCTGTCGTAGAAAAGACCGCTGACTCTTGTAATGTAAATAAATACCTACTGATAGCGAGTAGCAGGTCTTCCTTCATCCTCGCTGCAATATTCCCGGCTAGAATCTGGGTTCAATACTGACTGATAAATTTTCTCAAAAATGAGAAAATAGCACGTCCATAATATTGTAAATTCCCCGCTAAATTCATGTAATGTCTTTAATTTATTTTACGAAGTAAGGTTGTGAAACACATGCTTGTTTTATAACGAAAAATTATATCCGGTCACTAAAACGGGAGACCGGAAAGTACATGTAATATGCTAGCGCTGCTGCTTACGTACAATGTACACACCTAGGTATTATACATTTCTCATACTGACAAAACTTTAGCTTGTTTTTTTTTTTACATTAATCTCAAACCTAGAACCAAATTTTGGGGACGGGGCTAATGTTTGCATCACAATAAAAATGTGATGAAAGCAAGAATTTCCAGATTCAACTGTGTAATGATCTGCATGAAAATCTGAAATGATGGGCGTACAAGACTTATTTATTGTAACAATATGGCATATTATTGTAAACTTTAAATCGTGTCTTACTTTGCTTAAATTTTTCTCCTGAAAAACCATCACGATATTAAATGTCGAGGCGGCTGTCAATCAATATCCTATCAAAGCGATGGTGAACCTTTTACAAAAAATCTCTTCCCAATATTCCCAATTATCATGATAATGCTCGTGATGAGGGAAACCGGTCCCGATCATTATAAATATGTGGAGATTATGAATTGTGTTTTATTTTTTAAAACATAATGTCGTTCCACCAAGAATTGACAGTTAACACCTTAAAAGTGAAGGTTATTTTCGTAGTTTTTTTACGGAAACTGGTTATCATTCACTCGCTTAACCCCCATTTTCAGAGAGCGTAGGTAAACATAGGATAGCACTAGAAAAGTAGTTGTACAATATTCACTTTCGCTACAATCCGTTTTTAGAATCGGATGGTTGGTTGGAGTGAAGGTATACATACCTACTCGTGGTTGTGAAAAACAGTGAATCACCTTACTCCATAATCACGATGAAATGAAATCGTGACAATGGGGGTATAACTTTTTCGAAACAGATAAGATTGCATATAGTACGAGTTCACATATAATGTCTTCCAGTCGATGTGACGTCAGCTATGTCACTTTACACATCTCATCTCTAGTGGCAGACATCAAATATAAATTTTCCGGCGCTAACGAGCGTCGCGAACGCGAGCCTACTCATTCGTTAGACAGGCGACACCGCGCCATTCAAGTCTTAGCGACCTTGCTTACATATCTAGACACTTTATTAATCTTTTACAGTTTATAAAATGACTTCACGGAATAATAATAACATAAAAGTCTTTGTAGTTAACTAAAACTAGAATGAATTATTATATAAAACAGTATAAATCAGTTAAGTAACATTTATAACACCAAGCATAAAATTACAAAAATATAAATGTTTCATAATTTAAGACATCGACTGAGGGTGCTTGATGGAATTTCAATATCAAATTTGGATTATTGAGATTTTGTACACTTCCATGTATTTAATACATGGAAGTGTACAAAATCTCAATAATCCAAATTTGATAAATGTTTCAGTTTATAATGTAATAAATTATTATATAAATTAATATGGACATGTTGTTAGCATATAAAAACCATCAGAGTTGTGTTGTATTGTTAATAGTTTAATGTGTCTTTTACAATAAATAAAACACGTTACTTTTCCTTTTTATTTGTGCCACAAATTGCTTATGTAATAACAAGCTTATAAAATACCACTGGTGAATTTAATGTAAATATGTATGTTAAAACCAAAGGAATTCACATCTTCCAATTGAAATTATACGAATATAGAATAGTTGAGAGGGGGTGGGGTGATTTTTCATAGAAAGAATAAATGGTGTTTTTCTCGAATTCGTACAATTTTGTAAAATATACTAGGTGGTTTTTTCCACAGGATATCAATCATACCTTACGTGAGTGTCCGTACATGGACAATGAAAGGAAAGAGTTACTTGAGTAACGTTAGTCTAACCGATGACAGAACCGGTTGGCCATGCCTACTTGGTTTCAGCAAGGACGAATTATGTTTATTATTAACCTTTCTAAATACAAACTTTCTTTATTGCATAGTATCTATGTCTTGTATAATTATAATTTATAATTTAAGACATCGACTGAGGGTGCTTGATGGAATTTCAATATTAAATTTGGATTATTGAGATTTTGTACACTTCCATGTATTTTGTCACTAACGACCCGGGTTTCGCCTTTCTTGTATAATTGTTCATAAGACACTCCTGGCAATATTTGAAAGCGCGTAAAGCTGCTGTGCTACAGGATACGCCCAGTAACGGCTATTGATCAGATGCAACGTTCAGTACACTGGGATGATAGGGATTCAGTAGGTGGTTTTCCTGCCACCAACCGGTTTTCACGGCCGACTTCAATGAAACTCAATGAAAAATGAAAAGAAGAAAAAAAACACTTTAATTTAGGTATAAATCAAACACACGATATCCGAGTTCGGTGTTTATCAATTTCTGACACTGAGGCGATGACACAATTTGAACAGATGAAGTGAATATAGGACCTCAGGGCATCAAACCTTGCTTAAGACGCCTCACATTAAATAAGTCTATGGTCTATCAATCAACCTATTATTCAGTCAATAACCACTTTACGCTGAAGATGCCGGTTACTCGTTGGAATAATGGGAAGTGTGGATATAAATATCGATAATAATTCTTGAGAGAGAGCCGGAGTACGTTATGCGAATAGTTACTTGAGTCATATTAATGATTAGAGATAAAGTATTCCAGAGAATCCTTTTATTTACTGGTAATTAAGGATTAATTGAGAGTCTGTAACCATATATAAATGATGAATTATCTTAATATCTTATTTAAACGATATATTATATTACATTGTATGATATAGTACAGGGGTGACAAACTTTTTTATCTTTTATTCTAGTATTTATTTATCTTAAAATGAAATAAGGTCGCATTTAATAAACGTTAATAAATATGTATGTACATTATTGTTTAAATAAAGGAAAACAATGAAATTTATTTTTTGATGTACTTGTTTATAAGGTCGCAACTTCGTCACCCCCGGTATAGTATATACAATATGCATAAACCGGTGTGCATATAAAATCGGTTAATGTTATGCTCTCTTCAAAATTATATGCTATATCGTGCAATAAATTTGTTACAAGCCAAATCAATGTAAAATAATTAACCACCACAATAATTGCAGTGTTCGTAGTCGAATTTTTCACGTCTTTGGCTATGGTGCTCACAGGCTCGAATACCAGTGCGAACAGTTTCATAAAAAAACAATTTGTTTGATTTATGAATATCTGTTTGAAGGCGTGGATGTCTGTGATGTCTAAATTCCCTCCCACCCATCCGATCCGTAAAAACGGAGCGAAGCGAGAGTGATTAGCAAACCGCTAGTCTTGTCTTAGGCATATCCTTTTATCCCTACTCTTTTGGAAATAGAAAGCTTATGCAACTGATTAAAAAGCAGTTCTCATAGAAAAACTTCTGTTGAAAAACCTGCATATTATCCACATTGGGAGCGGGCATGAGTTAAAACATAAAACTATTTTATTTATATTAAGATCGCTTAGGCCTCTTTATTATACATCAAGCTTATAAACATTATATTATATCAACTATGCAATACCCAAATTTGTATTTTTTTATCTTAAACTTACTTGTTCTTAGCGCCAGTCATATAAGACACAAGTTGCAAAGCTATCCACGAATTAATGCATTGATATATTGAGCGATGAACTGTGTATATTGTTTTTTTTCTTGTTTAGTTAATGTTTATTTAAATTATATCACTATTGCTTTTGCGCTGTTTTTCTCAATTCGTTTTAATTGGTTTTTATTTCATATACAGTTTACATTATATTATAGTTGCCAAATGCATAGCGAATTGGCGTAAGCTGTTATGCCACGCATTGTCCTTTTCGTTTTACGATAAATAGTTATATACATACTGAAACATAGCGAATAGTTTTACGCCTTTACGTTAAGTGAATTATCTGCAAATCCGTTTACAGAAGATGACTTGAAGATGCTTCAATTTACTTTAATGTGGCTTACTGCAAATTCTTGGCGTAAAGAAATTACATTTTAATAATAAAATACATTTTTTAGTATGATCAAGATCAGTTCCTCCAGCGTGGTAGCATTTTCGGATAAAACTGATTCTTATACAAATTTGAAATAATGTAGTATAATATATTATTTTCATTGTATAATAAATACGTATGTTTAAATTTCTATTTATAGTGAATTTTTCAAATGTCAGACTATATTAACTTCACATATAATATCTGCAAATAATTATTCTGTTAGTAATAATTGCAATTACTTGCTTTGTCAATAAAAACGCTATTTTGCGATTATGCATAATAATATAGAATAAAATGAGAATTTTAGAATTATCAGTAATGTCCCATATATATAGGATGTGTTTATAAAAGCATAGTAAATTTTTCGAATTTAAGTAATCCAGAAGGTGCGCTTGTACTGTCAGCCTTGAAAATTTTAAGACAAATTGAATTTCATTATCCCGGTGGGAAAACTACCGAATGATGGTCATCTCGCCCCAAATTGATAAAGCCGGAGGAAATTGCGGCCATTTAAGTTCTAAATGGGTTTTAATGTTACGAAAAGCTTTGTTAGCGGTAGTGTCAATCAACCAGTGAGTTATATTATAATAAATCATTACACGGTCTTCTATGAATTCTACTTTCGAAGGGTATTAATTTGGCACGTTTTCTTTGTAGTGTGAATATTATAAAATATGTTATATATCAAACGCACGAATTCGTGTTTCTTAGCTTTTTATTCAGCAGTTAGGACACATCTAGTTACACAACCAGTGGAAGTTATCGATTTTATTCAAAAAAACGGATCTACACAAATTAAGCACCGCGTCTATCGATATACCCGGGCTGTTCACCCCAGGTAGTGCGAGGGCCGTATAGAAAATTAAAATTTATCTCAGGGCCGAACCCAGAATAATAAATACAGTACATAAATTAAGTTACTTGGAGAGTATTACCGTGAGTTAATTACAATTTCGTTTAATGCATTCAATTCGTAGAAAGTGCATTCAATTTTATTATTGTTGTTTCTCATTAAATAATCGGATTCCCACCGCCTTTGATACACTCGCTTTTCATCTTGAAGTTTTCTTTTCTTGTCAGACATAGATTTTTAAGGATAAATAGTAAAAATTGATAGTTTGGTAAAAACAATGGTAAACAAGTAAAACCGTGGTGAAAATTTTAGTTTGTGTTAAATTACATCATACAAAATTATCAATATTGAGGTCATCAAAATCAAAATATTTATCTCGATTTAAATTTTTATTTATTAAGGAGTAAAAATCAAAACTTACTGGCGGGCCATAGTCGTACTGCAGGCCGCGTTTCGGATAGCCCTGGTATATACGATATTACTTTTTTGTCATCGTCAACTTTTGTTCATTCGTAATTTTAAAACTTGAAGCTTAAGGCAAATTTTAATTATGGTAAATTTTAAACTCTTTACTAACGTTACTAGAGTTGAAGCAATTCTACTCAATATTTAATGCAGAAAAGTTAAGACGAAGATTATAAAGCATTAAGCATTCTAGATATTTAATAGTTTTTCTAAGTGGCAATATTTTTCTAATTAAAGACAAGACTCTCGACTGCCGTGGATTCCGGAATATCTCGTAATTAACCTGTCTTACGCATCTGAGCACCTAACAAGATTAGAGGTAAGTTCGCCCGTCGCTCATTTCTGATCCGCAACCATTTGCTTTGGAAGTCTTTCAGGGATAAAATCAAGACCGAGATTACGAACACAACATGAAAAGAAGAGAATAAAACAGCCAAAGACATAAAAGTTTTTTAATTAAATTGACGTTAGCATCGACTTCCTTGGCAGAAAAAATTAAAGTTGTGAAAGAAACTACTCTACTTGTCGCAATCAGTATTAAATTAGTATCCTACGACAAAAATACAAATTTAAATGGTTAATTGAGTTTTTAAAAAGTACATAAATATTGTTTAACTCATAATACCTGGAGAGAAGTAAAGTTTTGTTCATAATTATAACAACTAATGGCAATGAAGTACAGCAATAAATGAAACACAAGTCGCAATGGAGACATATTGATTTTCAAATAATAATTTGTTAAGATTTTAAATGGCATTTAATGTAAATGAGACCAATCGATTGTTAGCTCAGAAATCAATCTTACACGGTAATAATACGCCCTGTTAACCTTCTTTATTGGAATGGATATATATTATTATGCTTAATCATTCTTTTCTTTAGACAGACACAAATATAGTCACAGTCCATTTTAGACTGACAGACATTTTTGTAGTTCTTTTATATAGGTGCCTTTTTTAATACGAGATTTAGATAATTACGTTAAAAAATATCGTATTTATAACATATTTATCTGTAAAATTAAAACTGTCGACATAATTGTACGTTTTGAATATATTGAATATTTGATTAATTTACATTTAACGTAATTGATATTTGCTCAGATTTGTACAGTGATCCCTAGATTAGAGCAATAATCGCCTCGTTTTATAAAAGGCAGAAGAGGTGGCGGGCAATAAAACGGAAACATCCTGGCCTACCTGTCGATTGCGTAGTGGTAAAGCAACATGGAAAATTTTGCTCAGCTAATGGACTTTTGATGTAGCTATATTTGTGACTTCATATAAGTATTCATTGATTTGTAGGAGGTCAATAACATTTTAATTGTAGACTATTTTATTTGATTTATGTATAATTTGTTTGTTAATCAGTATTTTCTTATCTTAGTTCATGAACCATCAGTTTTATATACCTTCATTTCTACACTCAATTTTATATAAATAGGCCTGTTATGTTTGTATTTTTATCAGTTGATAATGCTCGTGATTAGCGAAACCGGTCCTGATCATTATAAATATGTGGAAGTAGTACAAATGAATTGTATTTTATTTTTTAAAATATAATGTCTTTCCACCAAGAATTGACAGTTAACACCTTAAAAGGGAACAACAATAATAATGAAGCTAGGCCGATTTTAGGATTCAGAAAATTGAAAAAACTACGTACATATTCCAACAATTTCGTGATTTGTGATGCGCATTGTGCGGGAATGTAATCAATTCTTTTGCCATTCGAATTTCAACTTCTAACGACGAATAAGTTTGAAGGAAGAACGAACACAATCACGCTACCATGTAATTTCCTTTTCCGCCAAAACAAAAACATCGTCGAACTTCTACGAATATATCTTCGCTGGCTAACATTTTACTCCGTTGTCATGTATTGGAGATAGTTACTAAAACAAACACGTATAGTTAGTTACACAAACGTATCTGAAGAGCGTATAAAAAATGAACTACAATACATAACGAGCCTGACGACGAAATGCGTCATTCGAATCTCACATTATGTTTCGTTGCTAGTATTTGGTTTACAATTGATCAATTTTGAAGAAAAAATGTTTTTTAAACAGAAAAATTACGCAATGCTTCAGTTATACCACTTGGAAATTGGGTTAGTTTTCAGTTATGGGCAACACTCTATCGATTGCGTCTCCCCTATCAATTGTGCAGAAAACTTTGTGGCGCAATAACATGGTATAGATTGTTTTTAAGCCAAGCTATCTTAGAAATATCATGAAGCATTCAGAATGTATCTACAAAGAACTGAATGTAATTCATTTTCCCATCTTTTCTTTTTCAGATCCGTCAAGGAAATAAAATGTAAGGAACGGTAAAAAACGACCTTTGCTTTATTAATCGGTTTTTATAACCACATTGTGTAGGTGGGAAGGGTTGAAATAAAATTAAATGACAGATACACAATACATAAATTGGTTGAAAATTCGATGTGTGAATGTATATATTCAATTTGTTGAACGCACATCCAAATAAGACAACAGCCCTACAGCGATCATTCATTTGATCTATAGAAAAATGAGGGCACCAAAAAAAAATAAGAGATCTGAAAGTTTATATTGACCCGATACAGATAAAACTTAGCCATATCCACGGAAGTTTTTGCGAGATAATGGTAAACCAACAATTTTACAAAAACCTCAATAAAATTTGATAGTGTTTGAATCGGTACGCAGCCACTGTGAATTTTATTCGTAAGATGAAATTTTCTATGCGGAACTTTAAAGATTCTCCAAAAACTCATTTTTTATATGGCGCTTGTCTTGTCTATATTGCTTTGGCGTTTTCAAAACCGTAGGGGTGATTTTATTCCCAGATACTACGTCCGCATAAAAAAACAATTTACTTTATCAAATTTCACTTTTCCATATTACTTTTCGATTACTATTCAAGATCGGGATATTATTTTATTCTGAACGACCGTGTTGCCCCTATTTATGTTTCAAATTTATCCGCCGGTACTAGGGTAGATAACGAGTAAGCAGGAGTGCCGCTAAGAGTCTCATTCATAAAAAAGCGCGGACGTTTTCAATTAAATTCAATTTATTAAAATGTGTAAGGGTTTCAAAATACAAAAAATCTCTAAAATACAGGTGATTACATCGCTTTTTTCAAGACCAATAATATAAGTATCAAGAAAATATGCTTTCCTCTGATAAATTGATTTGACAAGATGCCGTAGTAATGCTTTGATCTCATGACTTGATTGTAGAATATAATAGAACGCTGATAAATTTTCAATTTCAAAAAAAACCTTCAAGAATGAATGAATAGATTAAATTTAGCTTATAAGAATTGTCAAACATAAAGAAAATTCTGTTTTAATTTGACTTAAATTTGGAAACACAACTGTTTTCGTTTATTTTCAAGTTTTCCTAAAAGTATATTCGTTCAATATTATGCTCTGCAATTAATATGCAAAAACAATAACTGCTTAATAGAATTATTTTTCATCGGATAATTTTTTTAATAAGCCTTTGAAATGTGAATATTCTGTGTATTTTTTATAATTTTCTCTGAAGAAACTTCGTTTGATACAATTATGGAATTGGTACAAAAAATATATTCATATATAATGTGAATACCATATATGTGAAAAAAATTATTTTATTTGAATGTAGTGATGTTACCATTATCACACGTATTTATATTATAAGCATCACACATACTATAACTAGTAAAATACAACACAATCAATAAAATAAATTCAATAGTAACGACATAACAGAATAGTAATAACGAGCAGCGTCAATTTTCTCGTAAATATGAAAGTTATTTAATTTCATACTTCTTGCGAAGAATCACGTTAACATTCCCGCGATATAATAAGATTAATGTATAATTTTAAATCAAATTACTATCAATGCCATTCATATATTTTACAAATATTTGTGAATAGTAAAATTATTTTGTTACTAATAATCTATGCCTTACTTTTCCAAAAGTGTGCGTAAATAAATATAGGTCTTTTGTGAAATGTTTAGTTATAGTAACTATTTTTTCACAAATTCCACGTATTTCTTCCAAAAACAGTAAGAATTTGTCAGACTTTATTGCCGTTGCTCTGATTCAACCGCTTAGTAATTTTAATTCAAGTTTTAATATGAACTACATAAAATGTTTAATTTTAACGATTTTTTTCTTGAAAGTAATAAAAAGTATTATTAATATCAAATAAGCGAATTATGACTTCATTAAAAACTAATTCAAACTATTTCAAATTTATTTATCTATTGTATAAGAGTATAGGAGGGAAAACATTCTAGAAGAAGATAAATCATACATAAAGGCGACAAACAGTTCCTTCATAATAAATTGAATGCCATGCATTGTGCATGAAAGTGTTGGATGACCAACAAGCAAAAAAGATTACTGATGATGGCGATTATACCTATAAGCAAGCGCTTACAAAAGGATCCGTGAGAAATGCCAAGACATCACATCGTAGCCGTGGTATATAAGAAAATAACGTTTGTAATATTTCTTCGATTTGTGACAGCAATTTTATCCGACGGTTATAATACAGCTCTTGTCAATCAGTAGCATGTGTTCCGTTTTCTATAAAAAGAAACCGAACTTTCACGACTAGTGACTAGATAGATAAAACCGTATGGTTCGCAAACGACAAATAATAATGCTGTGCTCAATTGTAGTAAGTAGCGTAATTTTAGAAAAATGTTAGATATTAAAATAATTTATATTATTACCTTGACATATCTAAAATGGAAAGGAAAGCATATATAATGGTGGTCTCTAAAGCTGAGTAAGTATGGGAGCTACTTTAAATAAATAACTCGATGAACATCACATCTTCCGGTTTTAATGATGAAACTTTTTGTTTGTTTTTTATTTATGAACTAATCATTATGGTACTCACAAAATGCCTATTCAACCACAATCCGTTCATGTATTACTTGTCTGATGATTTAAATATGTGTATCATAGATATGTATTATAATTATATTGTCAGCCTCTTCCACTTCCAACATGGTTAATATGTAATGCTGATTTTTTCTTTAGGATATTTGAGATCTAGAGCAGCGGCTGCCAACCGGTGGTCCGCGGAGTTGCTACAGTAACTTCATTGGGGCGGATATTTTTTATTATGAAATATATGTTTGTAAGTTGAAATGATGTAACTCGTACGTGAGGTCCAAAAGTGACCGCTAACCTAGAGTATGATATATAATTTCCCCTCGATTTGGTTAGAATTTTTCATGCTTATTTCAAGTAATTCTGTATTCTGGCGCATTGGCTTTTTACTATAACGTAGAATATTTTCATTTGAAAAAGTATTTTATTCAATTATAATATTACATACGCCACAGCAAAGTTTTATGATATTTAAACAGGACCGTATAGGCAAATATATTTTTTTAAGAATTACTATTATTATTAACTTTTATTTTTTTTTCTATTAAGATGATTATATATAAAAAAAAATCCCACGCGAACTACGCGACTGTGAGCTACGGGAAGCTTACGAACAACGGTTTGGCGACCGCTGATCTTACAGACAAAGTATGATATCGATGACATTGTCACTGACAATTTGTCACAATTTGGCACGTTTTTGATATTTTGAGATATCCGCACTAAAAATAAATAATTATGTTTATTTTCAGTGTAAAAGGATATTAAAAAAATCTGATTTGAATGGACACGGTAAGAGCATTGATATCGAATATAAAATTTGACGTAAAATGTTTCGTCTGCCCTATCTGAGGTCGAACTGTTCGCCAGGAAGGGCAGACGTCAATACAGATGGTAAAGTCTTGAAGGGAGGTACACGTGTTCGGCATGGGGCGCGTGTCAAGGAAGTAGTTACCCTATCCATATTGCGAACTTTAGTGCCACGGGCAACTTTTTTACATGATCCATTAGCTACGGCGTCATTCGTGTTGCTCTCGCCTAAGACGTTTTTCTATGGCGAAACATTTAATTTCCACAAGAATATGATAATTCATGTATTTTAATGAACTACTAAATAAAGCTGTGAGAAGAAGCAAAGACGAAAATAATAATTAAATCTAATATCAGTACCTGCCACAAAAATTACTAAGCAACCATTCTGATTAATATTTTTGTGATAAAGAATTTTCAGTACATATTTTTTATCTTTTATTTTTTCTCTTGACGAAGAATTAATATTTTGGATAGATTTAACGAAAACAATCCTGATCGTTAATAAAAAAGTGGAATATGTAATGTTTTATTATATTTATCGTAGAAATCAACAGAAAAAAATGTTTGAAAACAACTTAATTAGGTACATATTCAGTTCAATTTGTTCAAGCGAAAGAGAAACTACATTTTTCATTGGATTAATAATCTATACAAAATTATCATAATATTAAGGTGTAATTGAGATTATGATTGTGGCAAGGAGACGCGATGCATTTATATTGGTTTTGTCATCGAGTAGATCATTTTTAACTTTATTATATCTGAGTGGCGAAAAGTATTTTACGTAATATAATATGCCTACATGTGCATAAGACGATTTTCAATTTAAAAATAAATAGTTTTTTTAAATTGACGTTTATTACAAAAAATGATAATTATTGAGAATACAAACTTGATTAATTCAAGATAATTTTATATATTATATGAATATAAAGAAAATTGTTTACAACATGTATAATATATCGCTAATATAATAAAATATACCGCACAATCAACAGTAAAAACCATTGAAGGTAGTTTGATTTTATCAATTACACGAATGTTTGTATTAAACACACTTGCCATTTTTTTTTCATTATTCGATGTCTATATCATATACAATGAAACTTTTCCAACACCCTTGAAACGGAAACGGAAACGTAGCACTTATATGCGTTACTAAAATATCCACATCTACCGGGAGAGAATTGATAAGTCACAAAACTCTTGAATGTACGTATTTAATGCAGTAATACGGAATTGACGGATGATTGGATATCGTTACTAAGCATTACGCTTGATTGTCAAGTCTCACGACGCGACGCCATCTCAACCGTCGGGCCCTCCAGGCGTCTAGGGAGGGGCGAGGGCGTCTCGAGTCGTCAGGGAAGTGTGGAAATCGCGTCTCGTCACGTACATTCACACATTATAATTAATTAAGGTCACACCAACTACCACGCCATACTGATGTTCATCGCACCGCAACTGAAAGATTTTTGTTCGTCTTTTAAATACACGCATATCTCTCCTATAAATGTGCATAGCTAACTATTTCGCATTCAAACTATAAAGAGAATGTATAATTTACAGTGTCTTGGATAAACCAATTATCGACCAATGATAACTCTTCACCGTTATTCTTTATCAAAAATGCAAGTGTTGCATAATACAACTGCATATTATTAAATGCAGTCATGAATTACTGTTATTAGACACTTTGTATTTTTGTATTTACAGTCAAGTTATTTTTTATTTACACCAAGAATTGACAGTTAACACCTTAAAAGTGATTACAGCCAAGTATTGAACATCAATTCTTGAATACGCTTGCTCAGTAAATACATTCAATTTTAAGTATTGAAACATCACTATGTAATGATATTTTTACTTGGATTTCAATTAACGTCCGAATGAAAGCTTTGTCTCAATAGTGTAAGCTAAATAAAATATCGAATTCTATGTAGCCCTATACTTATATTCCTACTCTCTTCAAAAAAGAGAGGTTGAGCAACTGAGTATCAAGCAGTTCTCATTGAAAAAGTCAGTTGAGATACCTCCAGTAAGATGCCATATACTCTGCATTAAGAGCGGACATGGTAAAAAAAAATTATTATGATTTTTTATCCCATTTTTGTCATTCGTAAAATTCATTTGTTATTTTTAATGTTGGTTCAGAAACATTATAAGAACAAAAACGTATTGTACATAATCAACGGTGTTTTGGCCAATTGATGTAACTATCGAAATAGAATTGTTCAGGAGAGCGTAAAAACTGTTTTCATCGAAAACATTACACCGTGAGTTACATTATGAATTTTCAAAATGCACTCCTGTAAATTCTCATGTTTGCAGATACGGGATTATACGTAGGGATTTTCGATATGATAACAGTGGCTAACATCAAATGGCCGGGTCAGAATTTTTAAACCAAAAAACCAATGTAAAATGATGTTTACCTTCCAAAAAGTGGTCAATATTTTTTTTTAATTTATACCATTTGACCTGCTCTGTCGTCTTAAAAATGAGATCCAATCATCAATTAGTTTTTTTATTTTTTGAGGGTTACATCAATTGGCCAAAACAAGTACGATACATATTTCACAATTTTCGTTTGATAAACACGACAGGTTTCGCTCAGCTAATGAAAATTTTCAACTGAACAACCATACAATATGTACAAAGAAGCATAGTTTTGTCATAATATGTTTTCTCCGATGATTTAAAATAACAGTAAATTTGTTTTTTCGTTGTTGTTATTTTAAAAATATGAAAGTACCTTGCTTAGTTAAGCGGACTTTACAACTTTGTGGTAAAACTATGCATGTGCATTTATGATATCATTCATATATTTTTCAGTCACTATACCATCCGATTGTGAGTTGTTGAACTAATCCAAGTGTTTTAATTCAAGACATCGACTGAGGGTGCTTGATGGAATTTCAATATCAAATTTGGATTATTGAGATTTTGTACAATACATGGAAGTGTACAAAATGTGAAATACATGGAAGTGTACAAAATCTCAATAATCCAAATTTAATCCAAGTGTATGAAATCACCAGTACGGCTATATTTAAAACAAATATTGCAAAATATTTCACTAATTCGTGCAGATTATTGTATATAAATAAACGAACGTGAAATAGTATAAAGTGAGCTGTTGATGCAACATTAGCTAAGCTTAATCACGACATGATTGTTTATTGATATATCAGATATTAATGATCATTTTGTTTTTATTTCCTTTCACTTAACAGCCAAATATATTCCACGGTCGATAGATCTTATTCCGTGACCTCAAACTATATTTATGGTGTTTTGAATTAGCAAAGAAATGAACAAAATTTGAACGATTCAAATTGTAACGTTTTAAACTTATGTTAGATGTCTATTTATATACAACATTCATCAAATTCAGATATTACCAAACTTTACATTGACTGTCAGACTGATATACCAGTAATAATTATTAACAGAGACTTAGGGACATAAGCCATTTATTTCCCACGCGATTTTGCAGAGCACTTGCGAAAATGTAGCAAAAACTAACATGTATAACATGTTAACCAAAACGTTGCCTAGAATTGTATTTTTTATTCATCAAAGGAATTCGAAAATTGACGATGTCTTCAAATAACTTTATAGCTGTAAGTTAAAAATAGTTGTCGTGGATTAAGTAAGACCTTATGGCAAAGAAAAGTAGCTTCGTTATATAATAAATAAATGTCACACGTGTTCAATATAAATAGAAAAATAAGAGATAACTTGAAGTAATAAAAAAAAAACAACGTAAAATACGAGATCGAAGAAGCTCAAAACGTCCATTCATTTAATAGTTCAGAAGGTTTTCCGACGCACGAACAGGCCACATACAGATGTCCATGTGAGAAGCATGGATTTTCCAAATTTAGTACACACACTTCTAGCGATTGTCCCTGTGCTTTGTTGATGGCCATTACAAAGAGTCGCACCGAAACTGCAGACGTTTGAATTCGACTGACATATCTCTCGGAATCATTGGGATGCATGGCAACAGTACATTGTCTCCTTTAAATTTTCACAATTAACACTGTCAATACACGAAATATCGCGGTTTGTTCCAATTTGATTCTTTTTTTTCAGAGCCCTTCGCGGGTGTGCGCACAACAACTCAACAAAGTTTCATCGCAATCGGATGAATGTTATAGGAACGCATACGGGACAAACAAACCTTCATTTTTATACATAGATAGATTAACCATAATATGTTGGCAAATTTCTTTACGCATATTGACTGACACGTGAGAATAAGCAGCGATATATCGCCCGAAGGACTAAACTCAACACTTTTTGATTGAAAATATAGACTTTGATGTCATTTGTTCTAAGTATCACATAAATGTTTAAATAGTTTACTCGTGATTTATAAAAATAGTTGATTAAATAATAATCGCCAGTACATAATCTGAAAGTAGCTTATTTTCTTAAAAGAGCTTATAAATTTTGTGTAAAGCACTTCCTTTTCATTAGCATTATCTTCATGCCACTTAATACTTTGGCTCACAAAATTGAATAATAATACCACGGGGAAATTAAACCTATAGATTACTTCACGCTTCATTTAACACTGGATAAATAAATAAACATATTTACACAGCATGAGATAAAAGTTAAATTGCCAAAAAAAGTTTTATTACACAGAGGAAGCACGCAAACAAAAACAACCTTTAGAAGATTCTAATTTGTATCGGTAATAAGACAATATCTGTGTTAAGCACATTAATCGGTATTTGACAAGTTCAGGTAAGTTCGTATTTATATTTAATTCAAACAGATATTTTTATTTTACGCTTGACTAAAAAATCAACGCCTTGTATCATTATTAATGGATTATTAATCAATTCGCATTTAAAATTTAATCATTAGTAAACTCCCGTCCAGAAGAGGCGATAAAGATTGCGCGAAATGGGGTATTAAGCCGGTGGTTTTCAAACTTTTTGTTCGCATAAAATAAACCGGATGTATAAATACATATAGGCGTAAAACTTTAACGTAAGTATATTTACGATTTGATTAGGCAGATTAGAGTAAAGAGAAAACTGGCGATAATATCGTCATATCAAGATGTACTAAATATCATTTGATTTTGCAAGCGCAGATAACATTATTTAATTTCGAGCAGCCTCTGGAATTTTTTTAAGTATTAATTATTAAATTATTTAATTAACATGTTATTTTTTGTTTTTAAAATAAAACATATGTTTTCTTCTCTTTAGTATCGACTCGTGTAACTGACTTTGTTAATATCTAATAATAAAGAAACAGTGTATAATAATTATTTAATTGTTATTTAAAGAAAATTGTTTCGTATTTTTATGAACAATGTCATTTACTACAAATTTTGAGAGTATTTGGCTACTGTGTTTGAGCACACATGTGAAAATATGTAAATACTTTAAAATGATAAAATAAAAAAATCGAAGAAATTGACTTATGATATTGTTCACCTCAGCTATTGAATTTATACGTTGACAAATATTTGAATAAATTATTACGCGCAAGCACAAATCATAAGCCTCATAAAAACTCACAGTGTTAGTAAGCTGAATAGGTAAATTATCAAATTATGTATTTGCACGCTATTATTAGTAACATGTTATCAAATCGAATTTAATGACGCTTAATGTTACTCAGGTTTCAATAAATACAATAACAAGGTGTCAGAAACCACCTAAACAAGTGGTTAATACGGTAACACACCAATCAAGGAGCATTCCCGTAATAAGAAACAATCGAAGGAGGCCGGAGGTACCGTGGGAAACCCTCCCAAATCAAATAATCCCATCGGATTAATGCGTCACCAGTGGAGGGGGCATCCTGTTGGCCCGCAGGACGCGTCCGGAGCTGACAAAGGGGCGAATTAACAATTCAGAGGGCAATTTAGAGAGGGTCTACGGAGTGGTCGGTCAGACCCGCGACTAGGGACAGAATAGGTAGAAGAACATACAGCGTCGACGTAGACGAAATGCCAAAAAATGTCTCTATTCTGTTTCATAGCAATATTGTAGCTTTTAAAAACCATATTGAACAAACTGAAAAAAAATTCCTACAAAATAACCCAGTCTAACATGTTTTTGTACTAATTACACATTTCTTTATAATTATCATTGATAGGTTGAAAATGCTTACTATGTGCGGAACCGGTCTTGATAATTATAATGGTTTTCCAGCAAGAATGTGGTGATTACGTTTTCATAAAAATGATAACAATATTTTCTATGGATTCGGCGGCAACTTTATGGAAGTTCATTTCCAATATAAAATTTTAATTAAATCAGTCTAAAGAGGCGAAACGTATCATGTTAGTGATAAACCAAGTGTAGTGGAACCATAACTTAGTTATTAATTTTAATTTAATATTTTTAGATGATACCAATATTGTTTTCTTGGTGTAGGTATAACATCTTTCCATAAAGAATTGACACTTAGTGCCGTTAATGTGAGTAAAGATACGTGTAATCATTATCATTGAAAAAAAATATTTTATTTTTGTCAGAAAAAATCTTTAAAACGTTTCATCTCAAAGATTATTTTAAAAATGATTTAATCTAGAACAATTTTGAATTGACGTTCATATGCAGTGTTGATGTTTTGATTTTCTATAGAACATATGATAACTCCCATATTGAATATGATTGACAATTACGCCCTGATTTACTTAGTATCAATCAATATATATTGTCAAAGTTATTTCATTACGATATTATTGGTTCAAACGATCATTACTCTTCTCGTGATCATAAATAATTTTTCTATAAACAAATGCAAATCTTCTGATCGAAACAATAAATCCGTGTATAAAAATGGCCATAGTCAACATTGTTTTGAACAATTTTAAATATTTTACTCTTGCATTATATGAATAATCCATTTTGTTTCTTCAAATTAATTATAACTATTTATCACATCTAAGGTGTTGTTAACTGTCAATTCTTGGTGGAAAGGCATTATATTTATAAAATAAAACACAATTTGTTTGTAGCACTTCCACATGTTTAAAATTCTCAGGACCGGTTTCGCTCATCACGAGCATTATCAGCTGATAAAATACAATCATTACAGGGTTATTTTATATAGAATTGAATCATAACAATTACTATGTAGAGAAAACAGTTGGTTCATGAACTAAGACAAAAATTTACATGTAATCAAACACATTGCATATAAACGAAATTAAATAGTCTACAATTAAAATGTTAAGGACCACATACAAATTAATAAATACTAATCTGAAATCAAAAACAAAGCTACATTGAAAATCCATAACCTGAGCAAAATATAATGAGTTTAACTAATGCGTAAATATTCATTAAACATAATAGCAGATTGCAAAATTTAAAAAAAATAGTGAATATTCAACATTAATGAAATAAATGGTCAAAATGTAAATTTAAAAAATATGCATATATTCAATTTCAAAATTAATATCTATATCTACAAAGAAAACAAAAACAAAATATTGAGAATACAATTAAAATAAGCCGCCATAATACTGTACTTAATATTGTACTGGTAGAGATGAATGGATAACATATATTTATATCAAATTGGGAAAGTAATAAATTGCTGAATGCAAAATTCTGATAACAGCTGGGATCGGAATCGTCGCTAAGGGATGAAATAATATGATATGATACGAACGGAGCAAGCTCATGAACTGTTACACGATATTCTCCACGTTTGAAATTGAGCTAATATAATTATAGCAAAAATATGAAATTAATGAAAACTACAAAATAATAATATTGTGCAAAGCCTAGTTTTATACTTGTATTTGAAACAATGCACATGTTTCATATTGTTGATAATACTCATATCGTCGTTTATATGTACATGTATATAAACAAGCAGTTAGGGTTGGTTGTATGTGTTACATCTTGAATGATGTCGACATCAAAGACATAAGGACCAGACTTCACAAACACTAGACGACGCGGTATGAATTGAAGTATGGACGCCCGCCGAGACGAGACGAGACGAACCGGCGCGCCTTTCTCTGAGAAAACACATAAAACGTAAGGGTATATTATTATCTTGAGCTCGTTTTATATCAATCCAGTAAATTATAACATCCAGGAGATATATTCGGTACCAAATTACTATTTTTAACCTTCCTAACCATATATAATACTACGAACAGTATGGAATGGAATGGTAACGAGGTTATTATTAATGACCTATAAGTATTTGGGAATAATTGAAATCCTGTCGATTGCGTTAGTTTTAGCTTTCTATGTTGGTAATATCATTCCATTTTGTTTTAAATACCTGTCGAAGTTCCGTAAATACTTTACGTGTTGGCCATCAATCATTTACCTGTCTTCGACATCACCATTTTAACAGGAAAGGGTAATGGAAAACATTTTTACCTTTAATTTGTAAATGATGACTTTTGTTCAGTTACGTAACCTTGGGCGGATCCATGAAGGGGGGGAAAGGGGTTGGTAGTAAAGGTAAAAAAATCCCTTTCATCTACAAAGACAAGTAATTACTCAAATGAATGCCTATATTTGAATAATCAAAGAAATGTAACTTTATTGACCTTCTTTATTTCAAATAGCTTGTAATACACAATTGTTTTATCTACATAATTTTTAGTGGGAGGTTCGTCTCGATACCCACCGGTATATAGAGTGATTTTGAATAGCCACTCAAAACATTTTTTTTAAGACATGAATGTTTTGAAATAATAAACATACTTTGATCCTTGTGAATGCATATTATATTTATTTTGTACTCGCTCGTAAATTTCAAAACACCTCTGTTGATCGACTCTTCCCGTGGGAAAATGCATTGACGTAGAATGGAGAACTAAAGGACAAGGAAGTAAAGATAGAAGCACTGAAGGACGCTTGGGCATCATATTATACGAGGCCACTTAAGTATTTCGATACCTAATAAAACAGTGTTACCAGCCAATGTCATGAATAGTATTTTCTGAGTCTGATATATTAGGTTGTAATTTTTTCTTGATAAAATAAAAGGTACAATATAATGTAATTAAATGAGTGAATCCAGAAAATGTATAAACACGGTTTTAGAATACTTTATATCAACATCTTTTTTGTTAATGCTGCTGCCATTTGTAAAAAGATGGATTCGTTAGATGTCACTTTGTTTATGACGGTAGAGCAGTTTTCATAACGTATTGGTATTCATGATTTGCATCAGTTCCTTTTGAAATATAGTCTTTGAGATCCGAATTATCGATATGTGGTTCACTTGGTTGATGAAATGAAAATAAGGACATAGCTAATAAAATTTCATTCTCATAAAAATTTATTTTATTTAGTCTAAATCTTGAAATGGTATACACGTATTGTCGTTTGTTTGCCAGATATTGTTAATTGCTCAAATAAACTGTAGCACTCATCGAAAAAAAATCACCACCTACAACTTTTCAGAGTTTTTCACTTCAGTTTCACATTAGTTATTATATTTGTAAAGTATAGACATGGAAAGGGTTAAGCGATTCTCCTAGGGCTTCAAAGTAAACTTGAAAAATGAAGAGATCAATGATCAAAAGAATTGAGGTGGCAAATGGCACGAAGCAGGTTAACGGTTCCAGTGAGAAAAGTTTGTTTTAGACTTTTATACGTGACAAAATTTTTTGCCATCGACTACGCTTATTTTGATGTATACTTAAAATAACAAAGAAAAAATAATCTTGAAGATTAATTGTGCGCAATGAATTTTGTTTATCAATACAATAAAATACAAACGTTTTAAAAAGGAAACACTAATAGATCTATAGATATGGTAATTGCAATGGATGTGTCTGATGAACGATCAGTATGTAACCATAACACATAAAAATATACAAATTCTTGCCATTATGTTATCAAAAGTGACTGTTCTTTTATCTTTTTTAAAAAATATTCGTGAAACACCTAATAAATATGAAAAAATATAGCACCATTCATTTAATTGGCGTTTTGTAGGACTCCTTTATAATATACTTAAAGACAGTGATGTTTTGATTCCGCAAGAATACAGTATTGCTGTCAAGATACTTTTGACAATGGCCTGATACTAAAAGTATTTCAATGTTCTTAAATTACATATTTGAGGGCTCTAGTATCATAACTGAGAAACTCCCTTAATGCTTGTTTTTGGCAAATCAAGAAAAATCGTTTTCATGATTTTACAAATAACCCTGTTGAAAAGACGCTTACACCATGATATGTAAACAAATACTGGTGGCAATGGCAGTACAATGCTACACTCTCATTAGCTGGAATGGAGATTATTAGTTTAGAAAATTATAGGTCATTAGAGAATATGTGTTACGAAAATGAGCAACATTTTCAAATTCATTTTAGATAGGAGTTTGTAAATTTAGTATACTAGATAATTCATACTAGACCGCTCATTTAACAATTACAATACCGTAAATAATGTTAGAAAGAAAGAGTTAAGCAAAATATTTATCAACTGAATAACTTATTCAAGTACCTCAGAAAAGTTATCTTATATTTTGTTTTTTATATAAGTATTTTAAAATGTTGTTTTTAGCAGTGGCAATATGTGCAACTTAAGTGGAAGAAACAGTTAAAAATAGCAACAAAACCACAACCTTTGTTCATAATATGAAACGCAAATGCAATTCAGTAAATTGCTTGGAGGAGAATGAATGTAAAGAGGTACTATAAATGTAAAATAAAGAGTGAAATAGATAGCTACAATAAAACATAACAAGCAGTGAGTCTATTGCCTCTTTCACTACTATTACATCTCTTGGTTGGTATTACAACACATCTGTGTTAGAGATATATATAATAATCTCGCCCTTGGTAGCTGAGAACATTTGAACCAAAACCTTTGTGTCTCTCGGGGGCTATCAGGTTGAGTAAAAGTTGAGTAAAACACTTAAGAATAACAAAATAATCATAAGAGCTTCCGTTTGAACATATCTACTGCAGTTCGATCAATTAATCAAATAATATATTCATATAGAAATTAAAAACATCAAGGACTCTCAGCCTTCTATTTTGCTGATTTTTCAAGACTAATTTCAGCAGATATCATCATAACAGCGCAAACTAAATATGTTGTCATATAAATATTATGAAGCACTAGGGTGAGTGTTATGACCTACAGTCGGCCTTTTGAGATTAAAACTTAAATAATAGTGGATACATTAAAAAAAACAGATTTTTTAAATTCGTGTAGGTAGTATTGCCACTTGCCAATGTATATCTGCACTATACTGGCCTATATGATGCAATACGCAATTAAAAAAAGCACATTTTTACTTCGCAAGTTTCGGGATCGCTAACAAAATATATTTTATATTATCATGCTTAGCATCATTATATTCTTTATTGTTCTATCTACTATCAGTAAATTATTTCGCGATATTCATTAAGTTTCATAGTGATGGCCGAACACCGAGTAACGAAAGGCTGATCATTGGATTTTGGGGACCGACCACTGGGAGAATTGGCATTTTTTTGTTATTCTTGTTATTGTTAACTTCTGTTATTTTATGCTTTGTACAATATTAACCATTTTATTTTTAGTTGGTTACATTAGTTAATCTCTGTTTAATGGAATAACAGCGAAAAAATTATGTATTTATCATTCATTGACTCAAAATCCCTTTTGAAAGTACATCTGTCGCTTACCTGGTCGACCATTTGCGAAATGACCCTATGTATGTCTGATCCGTGGTGCAGTAGTCAACGTCGTTGACTTCGGTTACGGATCTCACAGGTTCGAATTCCAGTGGGGAGAGTTTTATAAATTGTTTTTTAAAAGATTTATAGATTTCTGATTGAAGGCATGAATGTTTGATTGTGTTTGTTTGGATTTAATAAAAATAAATTAGCCGCACCTGTACCTGGATTGGATAATTAATATGTGCATATTGAAACGTCTGTTGATACAAACACGGCCTGTAAATTCTCGCTAAATAAAAAGGGCAAACGTAATTGAAATTAATTACACCCAATGGATTCCCGTACTAACAAAAACGTTCGCAAATATTCTTCGATATAGTTACTTGATTTATGGATAGCATCTGTATTAATGTAACCCAGCCAATTACATTACGCTAAAAGCGAAATATATCAATTCAATTTGTATTATTCTCTTTCAGAAAGGTCAATTATGAGATTGTGTGTAACCACAATGAGATTTCGCTGTTGGTGATTTATGAATTGTAAAACAAAAAGATTATGTTACAGTTTAATAATAAAAACAATGCTTTATGTGCTATCCATCATATTCATGTAAATATTTTATAACCGTATTCCGAAAGCCATAAATAACATGAAGCCCTGAATATTTTATTCTAAAAGAATGACATAACAACACGCATATCATGTTTACTTAATTTCTGCGGTCATCAAAATGTATATTTTTCCAATTTGCCAATTTACTGAAGATGGTTCGATAAATAAGCAAATTGGACGATCAGCAGAAAGCGCTTCAAGATATTGCCTTTTTGTGCATGTATATCATGAATACACATTGTTTTTTTTTACATTTTAACTGAAATCAATGTTTTTGAAAAAATAATAACATTATGACACCCATTGCTTTGGATACGAATTCATAGATTAAATTAAAACTTCACTACGCGTACGTCCTGGCGGAGGGTAGTTCACATGTTCGTTTCAATTTAAGAAATATTAATTGGCGGATATTATATATATACGGAATGCTGAATATGACCATTTAATATTTGTGACCACCAACCAAAGTGACCTCCGTACTTACCTATTACTGTCATGTCGTGTTAAGCATATTTATCGTATCTGAATATAAAACAAGTTCGCGAAATTGTGCTCATCAGCTACACACATTTACTCTTAAATTTATTTAGAGCTCGGTATTATGTTTTCAACTGCCATAATAGACATAATTGTTGGCGATATCTTGACTACTTAATTGCCAATAATAATAATATTGATTGGTGATTTTACTAACCAAGTATAACTGTAGAATATGTCTTGTCGCTTTAAAAAGACTTTCAAATATTTATCTATGATTGATCGATAGACTATTTTGATTTTAATCTAAGAACAACGTTATTTGAATCTTGCTTTCTGTTAATAGAAATAAATATTAAAAAATAAAGAGGAAAAAGTAAAGATTATAATATAGATAACAAAGTTACTATTATATCATCGTAAATTATTACAAGTACTGCGAACACAATACATAATTGAAATTTATATAAGCAATAAATACGAGATGTTATTTGCGAATATAACAACATTGATAACTCAATACAAAACGTGAGGGCTTTGGTACAACAGATCGATAAATCGGTTTCCTGACGGTGTTTTTAATCATCTGAAACATATGAAAGAAACCTCATAAGAGCAGTAAGTCATAACTAGTGCTCTTTACGAGGAATTAAACGTGAATGCTAACACGTGTTTTGCGGTTAATAGATTAAGTATACACAATACTAACAACAAAAATTAAATTTAGTCATACAATAATTGTGCAGTAATGATATTACCATATTTAATCGACTGTTATTACCATTTTTGGTACATCGTAGTATTTGACATTAATTATAACACTGCAATTTATGAAAAAACAATCCGTAACTACAAATTATAATAATATTTTGTTTTAAAAGATCAACATAAAATTTTTACTGGAATCGGTGGTTGATCAGTGATATTTTTTTTTTAGAAAAATTATCTTCAATATATTCATACATCAAAACCCTGATTTAACGTTTCGAATCGACAAACAAAAAAGGTAGATTGGGGGTAAGTACTGAAGTTTTTTTTTTACTAATAATTGATTTTAAGGTTTCGGCTTGTACTAGTTAAACTGAAAAGGACTGCGATGAATGAAACTCGTCCTGCTCACTGTGTAAAATGTGTTTTATTTGCATAAATATAATACCTATAATAGCAATAATTGATAATTTACACCGTATATAATCTTTTGTTAAACTAAAACACGAATAAATTTATCAGTCAGTAAAATTGTATGCAAACAGGCGCCGGAAAGTTTCGACTACGTTTTAAAACTGCTTTTAAATGCGTTTCACTCGGATAATAAACGTTAGGAAAACCAAATTAACCCGCCCAGCGGCTAAAGAGATGCCAAAATGCAAAATGTATAGTTTTATATTTATATATGCTTTCACTTTAACGTTGTGAGCATTGGTGTACCGAAAATTCGCCATCGCAAAAAAAAATCCCATTTCATTTTCTTCCACATTTAATTGGACGAATTTGACAGGTATGTATTTGTTAATCAGATGTTCAATAAAATTCTTTTATAAGTTTGTAGAATAAAATTTAACTGCGTATTTCGTACCTAAACGACTAAAATGTCGTAAAAACTTTTATGTGTACACTTAGGGCTAAAAGAAACAAGATAATGAATCAAAATAACGGGTAAACAGTTTCATTTCATTTGGACACGGCCTAAGAAAACGGATAAATTATTTTTTACACTGATAGTTTTACTTTATTACTGTCAGAAAATGAGACTTACAAATATATTTTTTTATTGTTAATTGAATTGAAATCGGAAACCGTATAAATCCTTTATTTTATTCATACATAAATTATTAAAATATACTTGTGCATATCAAGAAATAGCATAAGTTAGTAGAGATAAAAATATCGATTTAATTATGTATTTAATTGTAATTAACCATTGTGTTAGCTTATCGCTCTTTTACGCCTTCTTTTCCTCATTGGGTAGGATAAGAGGTACTAGAAACAAATTAGAATCAAAGAAAAGTACACCACGGTATCAGCAGAGCAAATTACATTGTTTAGTATGCCAGTGTCCGTTACTACATTACATTATATTTAAATATAATATATAATTAGAGTAAATATAATAATAAATGATTAACAAACCTCTAGTTTTAAAAAATGGTAAAATGATACACCACTGAAAGCATTTTAGTGAGACGGAAAATTGGGTCGATGAGAATGCACCCGTTACACGAGGCTTTTGCCAAATAAATATTGGTCAGCGTGAATTTTTTATGGCACGCTGGGGCCCTGTGGAACATTCGCCAAAGGGCCTCGAAGCTCTAAAGCTCATTGTATTTTTACCAGGGAGCTTTAAACTTTACGTGTACACTCTAAATGGCAACATTTTCGATTTATAAATTTCAAAGCAAAACAAAATCGTATTAAAACGAGTAACATATAAAATTGAATCGAAGAATTTTGAGTATACTCAGGTAAAAAGGTTGACCCCCGCAATGTGTTCATTTTTTAAAAAAATTTCAAGTTTTATAAAATATTTACTTAGCAAGATAAAAACTCATAGTAATATTCTTGCATAGAATTAATTCGTTGTGTCTGGAAAAAAAAATTTGTGGGCCATCCAAGAAAAATATACAATGTGACGTCTTTTTTCATTTCAGCTAATGTCTTTCACACCAAGTTATGGCACTTATTTATTATAAAAACTTTAAAAACTATGTTATTTTATAATATGGTGATTACCGGTTTTACCGAGCAAGCGAACATTTTCAACTGATCTGTTTAATGGTCACTCACTTAGCGAAACCAGTCCTCATCATACATTAAATTGGTGGAATTGAAAAATTGTTTATATATAATATTCTTCAACGAATAATTAATATTAATAATATTCAAGATGCTCCAAGTGGCAAGTCTATTTTGTAGTTATAACGAGTGGCTGCTCGTGGATAAAATATCTGGGGGTTCTGCGTTTGATTAAAATGAAAAAAATAGTTATTTGGATTAAATTTTACTATTAACATAAAAAATATTAAAATTAAACATTACATGTATTTTTATTTCTTTATAGAATTCAGTCAGTCTTTTTTCATGGAAATATATCGCTTTTATTAAGACAGATGTCGCGCACGGTGTCAGCTGCTGCAGACGCACCTGCACACAGAACACGAAATACTGTAAAATTCGCAGTTCACATAAAGCTTCTAACCGCGAGTCCCCTCTCTCCGCGCCCCTCCTTCACCAACTCGAGCATATTCCATCAAAATCCGTACTGAACAAAATCATGAAGATGCCACACTTTCTGATATTAGTAGCGCGGTGTATGATAATTATTGGATGTATCGGTGCGCGGGCGAGCTGAATACACGCTTGAATAATAGTGATATTTTCATATAATATACATAAATTTATGTATTTTATAATATTACATTTTCTCAACTTACATGTGCGTATGGACGAGCCGCGCCTGGTTATATCACACTCCACTATCAGTATACATATATGAAAGATATGGTTATAGCAATATTATCAATATCATGGAACAATTGATATCAGAGAAATTTATCCAAGTATAATATTACTAGTATAACCGTACCCACCATAGATGATGGTTTTACAATAGAAATACTGAATATCTCAAGTAGCTAGTACGTCGGAACTGTGTGTGCATTACGTAACATTTTATTTTATATAGACCGCTAACGCTTACGTCATGAGAAAATTTTATACCTGCATGTGATATGTGAAAATAATAAAACGTCTACAGAGCGGCCTGGGCTATATAATATATATAAGATGTTCTGTCTAATTATTCAGGTGTTTCTTAGGCACACAGTCTAAATATTTTACTGCGTATTGCTTGAAGCATAATATCAGAAAACTTAATAATGCATGTGAAATATTTGTTTCTCTTTGAGAATTTAGCATCAGAGAGCTACAAAGAGGATGATAAAAACAGCAAAAATAATATGAAATTGCTAGAGAAAGAAGAAAGGAGTGTTCATTCTCCCGCGCCGAGCATTGCAGGGCCGTCCGAGGGAAAAGGCACGGATACTTTTAAGTGCTTTATTGTCCGCACGCCGTGCGCTCAAAAAGCTGTTTTCCACAAGAGTACAGTTTTAGAAATAGGGCGGCATGTAATTTTTATTTATTTTCACGAAAACGGAATTGTGAGTGCGTGAAGGACATTAAGCTTTACACAAGAAATAACGATAGTGTTCTGTTCATGAATTCAAGAAAATATTCATAACTAACATTTTATAATGTAAGGGTAACGTCTTATAAAAAGATACAGTGAACTGAAAATAAATTGAAGGTGACTGAAGATAATTTTAAATTAATGTTTTTTTTTTATTCAGACTTACTTGCTAAATCTTGTTGAAAAGACCACCATTATATCAGAATATTTAAAGCAGTGGCCTCCAAACTCAATAAGAATGTGAGCCACTTTCAGAAATTGAAATTATCTGGTGAGCTACTTATTCATATTCCTTCTTTATATTTTTTTATCATCGTCCTTATATAAAATTATTATATTACCTAAAATAAATTAGGGCATCGGGCTTCCAATAAAACATAAAATGCGTGCTTTAATTATTTATTTATAAACAAAATAATAATTGAAAAATTTCTTGAAATAAGTGTGGGTAAAATTAAATAATTAGTGAAAAGAATGGCATTTACTTTTCTCCGCAATTTTTTCAATTCTCAGTACCTAGTCACAATGCAATTATCAAGATGTAAATCTGTGAGCCTGTTTCTATATTTTCTTTTCACCACATCCATAGTGGAAAATGTTGATTCACTTAAATAGGTAGAATAAAATAATGTCATCATTTTCAGCGCGATTCGAGTTAAAATTGGATACTTTTCGGTTGGGATGAAAGGCCATACAGATTCTTCAGTTCAGGCAACCCTCTTAGGCGATAAATCATATTGAAATTCTATTAATTACATTTCTGATGAAAGGCTATTTTCTTGAAAATTTTCGACGATACATGATAAAATATTCTACATGAGCTACCGAAAATGCCACCGTGAGCTACCGGTAGCTCGCGAGCGACCGTTAGCTATCACTGATTTAAAGAATACAATTTGGTGCTTAAATCTATACTATAAAACAGAAAACAAATGTGTCTGTCTGCCACAAGAAATCCTCCCAATCGGTAAACAGAAGTGACGTGACATGTTGCACATGCCATTCTGGCAGTCATTTAACATTATTATTAATTGATGGACTTTAATGAGTGTTACATGAGTTACGGTCCACTGTAATATTTTCAACATTTAACATTAGATAGCACCAAAATAACACTATAATAACGCAGACATATTTGTATTTCCGGTGTTTGTCTCCAATTATCACTTTGACAGCGATTATTTGGTGTGCTCCTGTAAAAACAGTAATCATTTTAAACGCTAAGCAAATAGTTTGCCTCCTGATTACAGCGGAAAAACAAAAAGCAAGCAATGTGAACATAGCAAAATAGTTTACAAGCCATCAATAGTGTGCCGAAGAACATAACTTTAGCAACGCCATATTACGAGAGTATGCTAATGCAGATACTGTAAGGCCAGTACAAAGGAAGTAATATGTCAGCGGACGAAAAAGAACCTTGCGGAAAGACAACCATTGGATATTCAATACTTGGCGCATAGGGACACAACAAATTTACCTACACAAAAGCATTATGTAAATGCCTTGATACTACATGATATTATATAAGAATGACAAAGTTTGCCCGTTGGCTTAAAAAATATCTATCGATGTGCAAACAGGGCTATCCCATCTTTTTGTGCACATGAGCTTCTCTTTATTATTATTATCAACTTTGTAAATCTACAACAATGTAATATTTATTCTCTTTCCAGGTGTTAACTGTCAATTCTTGATGGAAAGGCAGTATATTTTAAAAATAAAACATACTTTGTTTTGTACGACTTCCACATTTTTATAATGATCATAAGTAGTACAAAACAACTTGTGCTTTATTTTTAAACAAGTAATAATTTTTAACATTCTGCCGTCTGTTTTAATTTATAAATAGATTATAATAGGACACCATCTTATGTTAAATATAAGTGTTAGTTAAGTGTGCAATATTAAGTGGTTTGATATCCACACCAATCCCATATTCATGAATGCATGGATTTCGTAATTTCTAAATTCCTTCCCACCTATCCGACCCTTAAATTGCGGCGTAGCGAGAGCGACGGGCTAACCACTAGTCCAGTACTAGCCAAATCTTTATATCCTTGCTTTCTCAAAAGAATGAGGTTAAGCGACTTAGCAACAAACAGTTTTCTGTAGAGATAAGCTCCATTAGGATCCATCCATTAGGATAGTCCATATGATCGATGTCAACTGCGTCCATTGGGGTATTGGGAGCGGACACAGTTATAAAAAAATTTGAGGTTAATAAATTAAAAAGATCATCACATTGTTAACGACCGGTAGATCGCAATCGATAGTTCGATTAAACAGTAAAAAATAAAACAGCAAACATGTCATTATAATTAAATGAATAGTCCTACAAACGAAAAAAATATGCACGTCTCTAAGTCTACTTGATAATAATATGTAATGAAAAAATGAGTACATTACTGTAGTTACTGTATCTTATAAAATGTCTTATGTTTTAAAACCTGATTTATGTTTCACACGAATGTTTTCACGACATCTTTTTATCCTTTTTAATCAGTTAATCGCATTTTTTTGCGGTGATCATCAATAATTTACATTCAAAAGGCGGTATCTTAAAATTTCGTATCTGGACTAGTTAATTTTATCCACAAGTTTTCTGGAAATTTGTCGCAATGATTTTTTCTTTCTCTTCCATTCCGCGATTCGGAGACGTGACACTGTCATCTTCGATTAAAAAACACCGTAATAAATAATATACTGTGAGAATTTAACGGAAGCAAGTAACATTAGCAGGCGGTGATGCATCGAAAGCTGCCTAGATTTTCCGTTGTATTTGGATCACGTTTTTGTTTTACAAACGACAAACTCATAAATAATATAGACGCTTGCTTGGAGAGTTTGTCTTACGCCATATGCCGAGATGTGATTAATCGACTTTTAAAAAATAACTTCGCAAAGAATTGTCTTATGGCATGTGCAGATGCAAAAATATATTACTAAAAAATTAGTAATACATTTTTTGTGTTTCCTAAAAAGGTATCTCTACTATATAGCACAAAATACATGTAGGAATATGTATGTTTGTATTTCTGTCGGTCACAACTCCTCCCAAACGGCGCACATTTGCGACGTGAAATTTTCACACGTCATTTTGGTTGCAATTGTCAGTTCAACTGCGATTTTTTCAACTCTCAATTCTCAACATTTAACTTTTAATCTAAAACTGAAAACGATGTATTTTTGACGTTTCAATGTGGGATGAAAAATGTAATAATAATAGTCGCCTAGCAACAGTTCAATACTAATATATTCTGCAAGTGACAGTTTAGATAGTAAAACGAATGTAGATATTTGTGTTAAATATTGAGTTTCATATTTGTGATTTGGTAGAAAGTGAGTGATAAATTCGTACAACTTGGGGTGCATCTGGAATCGTCAACGAGAATTAGCGTATGACTCTGATCGTATGTTTAATTTGTGGCGCTGTAGGAGCGATTATTAAATGCAGATCAACAAAGCTGTCTATCGAGAAGTTCTGCGGCGACATGACAAGAGTGCAGGTGGCAAAATCGTCATCTTTTATTTTAGTTAGTTTCAAATCTTAACATTATTATAAATTGGTGGACTATATTTTGTGGGTGTAACAAAAGAGGTACAGTGACGGTGATATTTTTAAATCTCAACATTAGCTAGCCAACGTCTAAATTTAATAGCCTAATATAAGCGTTCACCATCTTGGGCGATGCCGTGTAAAAATACTAGTTTATACATATTATACAAACTACAAACGGGGCTCTGAATCATGGTCTTGTAGGTTATTCAAGCTCTGTTTTATGTGATTTTATACCATACTTATAAATACTTGATTCCATAGTGATATGACATCTCCTGATAATATTAAGTTATATCCAAGAAAACCATTATTTTCACGTTTAATAGGCCTACCATTACTCCCCGAACTTATCTTGTCTGATATAAATTATTTAAATAAAGAAAATGTCGAATAATGACGGCAGTCTTCCCCAAGTGAACCTGCCAATGAGTTATTAAAGCTCTGTAATCTCTGACCCGTAAGACAGATAGGCGGAAGTGGGTGGGGTGGGCGGAAAGGGGGCCCGCCCACTTCCCGTGAATCCTCAAAGCTCCCAATGGCGGCGGAAGCTTTCATACCGCCACCGTTTAAATTTATTCATACAAATTGAGCGCTCAGTATTTTATTCGATTTTGTAAAGTGAAGGCAAAGCTACATTGCAAGCATCGGTCGAGGATTTTCAATACTTCTTTGGTAGAGAAAAATGAAATTAAGATAAGCAGATAAATAATGTGAAATAATTACTTTTGAAATAAAAAATTGTAATAATTAATCTGATTGGTATAGTGGTAATGGCTATGTATTGGCATATACCTGGTAGAATTCTATTATAATAGGGTAAAAAAAAAACAAATAACAAACAAGAATCTTATCAGACTATTTAGGCTTCACGTCATCGTCAGAACTATGTTTAAACTTAATTTAGCTTATTTTAGGTTATTACCTTGATTATATCTAATAATTTCTAATTGTTCGAGAATATTAAGCCTGGGGGTATTATTAGAAAAATTTAGACAAACCAGCTTGAATTAGATGTTATGTTGTGTGATTCTTTGAAGAGGTGGTTCGCGAATTGAGAATCTGTTTTTTTATTACTGAATGTTCTTTAAATCTAGCTGAAATAACTCCTTCCTGTCTATCCAATGTAAAGCGAATGACACAAACCGCAGGAAATTTTGTAAAATCTGCGTCTGTCTAGTTATTAATTTTGACTTTGCTATGTTCAAGATGAAAACCAAGATTATTTACTTTAAAAGAGTTCTTGACTTCTTGGTGGATTTTAACACCAATTCTCTCTAGGTCGTCAATCGATTTATAGAAGCGGTTTCCTAGGAGTAGGTTAAATAAAAGATATAATGTTGGAATAAGTGAGATGATATATTGTCTATCTGTTATATATAAGTTAAGCGAAATGAAATTTAAACAAAGTCCTGACGATGGCGTAACGCCGAAATAACTGTCAACATTCTTGCAGAATTATTTCCTTATTAAATATTTTGTTATTTTTACCCTATTGTAATATCTATGCTCAATAATCAGAACGTTCCGGAGTGAAGTCCTAGCACGGTTAAAATGAAAAGTCGAGTAGATTGAACGTCAATTTACACAAACTGCAGTATTCAGTCATCCAATTATCAAAATTATTTTTATTGAAATTCATCTATTATATTGTATGTATGTGAAAGATCAATGCAAAAGTCTACAAATATGCTAGCTTCCCCGCTATTTATTTAAAATAAATAAAAATGAAATTTAAGCAAAACTAACTACGATGCACAAGTTACAATTATGTACATCTAATTCTACTGCAAATGTAAATTTTATCAATTGTTTATATTCTTGACTATAATCGAGACACGTAAGAATTCAAATTCATGAATTTCGATAAATGAAAATATCTTATTACCCATATAAAGTTAGACACAGAAGTCTGCTGTGGGCTTATTTGTAGTTTATCAATAGATACTTTCAGTCAAGAATCATTTATACACAAAGAGACTTGACAAAGATATGTCAAGTATAGATACAGACGAAATTATCAATATTCAATCCTCAATTAAAGACATTGAATATTTTGATCGTCCACGACTTCTGTATAAATGTTGATATAATACATCCTATACCTTATTCAATAAAGCTCAAACAATTCATGAAAATTTTGATTACAATAATCGAGCATATTTATAATAGTATCTGACATTGAGCCCACTAGGTATGCATGAGCATGGTAGTTAAAAACATAAAATGCTGTATTTAAAAAATTAAGGCGTAAACATGATACGGTAATTTATTTATTTTGATTGAAAAAAATGTTATACCTAGTGGTAATGAGTCACGCCATCAAAAAGTAATATTAAACTAAATAAAACGTATGCAAATTTTTCTTGTGTTTATTTTCGCATTTTTGGCCAGCGAAATAAATTCTTGTAACGCACATAGTGTCATAGCTGCCTAACATGTAAAGTGAAAGTAATGCTGCTTTATAAATAACGCTGTCTCGGATTTTTTCAAATATTTAGAGAATAAACTACCACACGTTGCTTTGAGAATATTGTATTTCAACGACAGCACACCCAAAAAATTTGGTTCCAAAATGCTTAAATGTACGTGGGGAAGTTTAAAAATCAAACTATAAATGCGTGCGGTAATAAATAATTATTATAATAATAAATATTATTAAAGCTTAAAATCGTGACTATATGGACTGGTAATTAACTGTATGGATACAGCTTATTTTCATTTAAAATTAGTTTTGCAGTTTACTTCGTCTGTTTGACAGGGATTTTGTGACTTCACTGAAATAGTCCCTACACTCTTTAACGTTTTTTAATCACACATAGATTAGCAGACGCAATTATGATTTTATAAAATGTGTTTATGTGGCTACATTGTGTCATTATTATAAAGAGCTCGAATATATTTTTATGTCTGTAAAAAATACATAATTATTTATATTGCTTTAGGTTTCAATTAGATTAGATTTATAATCAATAAGTTACTATTTATATCAATATCTTATGTCCAATAAATAAAAAAGGAAACATTCCTGCGTTTTATATACAAATCAAACCCGATCATTTGCTGGAAACAATCTATCTTGTTAATCGACGGATATATTGGCCAAAACGAGTGTTGATATACGATATATTAAGTACATGGCATTTATTATTCTTCAATCCTTGAATAAAGATAATGTAAAATTTCATAACAAATTTGTAAAACTAAAATATTATCCTGCATACTTATTGCTGTGGACAATCTCTCATCATAGTTCTGAGTTTACAAATATTTCACATAACACTTATACTCTTATACCAACGGTTCAGTATAGTTGTTATATACATCATATATTGTAAATAATAATAGTACTTATCCGAAAAAAAATGTGTGGCAGTGCAACTTACAACTTTTAGTCGAACGGCAGTTCGATTCCCGCCAAACTGCAAAATAATATTGACAAATGTTTTAAAATCAAATTTAATTTAAAATAAACTGCATGCTTATTATGAAAATAATATCAAAGAAACATTCGAGTGCAAATATAAAACAGTGAACAAAAATAAAAATAAAAATAAATAACTGTCGAATCCATCGAAGATTAATTATTAGCAACAAGTATGTATGTGCAGAATTATTATTGCATTTACATGATATGGCTTATAATAGTTGTGCATACACTGCATACTGATTATTGAAATAACCAAAATATTTTGAATTAGTAAAATAACATTCATTCGATAAATTTTCGGATTAACGCAAGCAACTTTTATTATTAAAAAATTAGTAATTATTCTACTAAACGTCAGCAGTCTTAAAGTACCACGAAGTGATAAATCTAAAAGTAATGGAAAAATAAACGGTTCAGTTTTATTCGTGCGCTCGAATGCCTGAAGATGCCGAAAGGCGAAACCCGGGGTCGTTAGTGACAAAATATATGAAAGTGTACAAAATCTCAATAAGTCAAATTTGATATTAAAATTCCATCAAGCACCCTCAGTCGATGTCTTAAATTACATTATAATATTAAATTTATAAAAATAACATCACGTAGAAACATCATTTACACTGGGTTTTAAGCATTCTTCTTTTTGTGCCATATAAGCTACTGCACGTCTGAGATGACGTTAGGAATCGTTTCGTTGTCTGTTGCTGCTATTCTGAACATGGCTGGGGTGTTAAAGTCACTCATATAGATTCTTGAACCTTGGCACTCTCCTTCTGCCGGAGTCACGCTTGAGGGAAATCATCCCTTGAATGATGAGATGCAGAAGTTGATACTTCTCGGAGAAAAAGTAAAAAAAAAACAAATTGAAAAGAGCATTACAGTTTAAATACCAAAAATATTTCAATTCAAAAGTGCCTAGAATACTCAAAAACTATTAACGATTTGAATAGGGTAAAAATAACAAATTCTTAGTTCTCCAAGAATGTTTTGGCTTCACGCCATCTTCAGAACGTGAGGAAATGCTATCAACAAACTGATAAAGCTCTTGTAGAACTGAATAGTTTGTTATTTTTACCATATGAAGTCCAAACAAGGAAAAGCAAATTCAATCAATAAGTTAACGGCTTGAGGTACAATTTGAATTTCAAAAACATCTGCCGATATTTATATAAAGATTCTTTTTGTTAATTTGATTTCATGATATTTTTAAATGACAGAGAAAATCCGATACATTATAAGATAAAGAGAAATAATCGTTTATGAATATTCACCATTCCAATTCAAAAGATCTTACTAAAATTGATTTGGGATTTAAACATTCAATAATTTCATTCGCTCATTTAAAAAGACGTTCTTTACAAACTGCAATGTCACTTTCCACAGAACTGGGTCTTAATTTATTGTTAACCGTGGTGATATTTCTATCCAGAGACAAATACCACTAAACCGTTTGACAGTAATAATGCTTGCGAATGAAGATGTATCTTCACACTCCACAACGTCTGACCAGGAGTTAATCCAATAAACGAGAGACGAGTTCATCGTCCTTCTCCAGCCAGACGACACACCCGCTGTGACTACTCATTACGGACTGTGATACCAATACCTACCTAATTGTTGTATGTAACTTTTCAAACTACTAGCTAGATACACCAACCATTAATCACTAAGCTTTATTGAATATTCTGGTTTAAAATTTCAACACGATATAATATTGCTTTTTTTAAATAACGAATCGCATGTGATTTAGAAAACCATAATTTATTTAAAACTGGTTGAAAACAAAGTAAAACATTTTCAATTTGATTTCGAAAAGCAAATATTTTTCCTATGTTTTGATCTCAATTTTCTCTCTGAGCTATTTTTAAAAATTGAATTTATATAATTTAATGTTGGAACGAACATTTTATAATTAAAACTGTTTTGCAAGAATTCTCTTACCTACCAAAGTAAGAATCTTAAGTTACTTAATCGAAAATAAGATTTAAAACTTTTCTGGAGTCTACAATAACACAATGCTACTTTTACCCGAAAGGAGTTTAAGTAAGATATTATTTCTTGTTTTAAAGGAAAAGTTTTAGAATCTCAAATCTCATTTTATATTAATTTAATGCGAAAACATGCACGTTAATAAAATGTTAAAAAAATGTAAGTGAATTCTTATTCATTATCTAAAAT
Source organism: Himalopsyche phryganea (assembly GCA_022494535.1). NCBI lineage: Eukaryota > Metazoa > Arthropoda > Insecta > Trichoptera > Rhyacophilidae > Himalopsyche > Himalopsyche phryganea. Next base: position 5,247,537 of record JAGVSL010000001.1, on the reverse strand, counting down.
TCATATTTTACGATAGTTATAACATTTATTTCAAATTATAAAATATTAAAAATATTTTTTAATTTAGGGGAATGCGGTTATTGTGGTTTAAATAAAGTTCTAGAGAAGATAATTTAGTTTCAGTTGAAGTGTAGTGGACAATATCATTGGCTACGGTTACGGATCTCAAGGGTTCGAATTCCAGTACGCACAGATGTGTGTTCGAAGGAATGGGCGGTTGTGATATCTAAAAAATCCATCTGATCTTAAAAACGGGACGTAGGGAGATCGGTTAGCTAACCACTGGTCTTATCTTAACCCTATACTTATATTCCTACACTCTTAGAAAAAGAGAATTTGACCAACTGAGTAACAAGCAATTCTGCTAGAAAACTTCTATTATGATACCTCTATTATATGCTATAGATTGAGAGCGGATATAGTTTTTAAAAACGTTTTCTGTACCTCTAATAACAAAATATAGCATGTTGAAGAAATTTGTTGTGTATATATAAATTTTGGTATTCGTATTGCCAAGAATTTTCATATAAATAATGTGACTTTTAACAAAACATAGCAAAATTACATCTGTTCACGAAGCTGCCGAATTGAAATATGTAGTTCCATTGCAAGAATATTCGATTATCCGCAAAAACATTCAGCATTCACAGACTACGCGGGAAACACTCCCAAGTAAATTTACAGACAGCGTTGACTGTCATAGTCACGGTAATTCAATCGAATATATTCTCTGCTAATGGCAAAGGGCGCGTCCACACGGTCTCTACATTGCACGACTCATGGCAGTGGTTCCGACCGAGAACTCCTACGTTATTTTATTTTCACAATGTCGTTTTCGTCATCAATTTAATTTCAAATGGATGTTTGATGCAGGGACCCGAACAGTTTGTTTTTCGTTACAGTTCGATAAAAAAAATATATCGGTTCAGGTCCAGTTTTCGGTTTAGTTCGTATTTAAATATTATCAAGTTAACCCACACCGTCCATACCTCTCTTTATATGGCTTTTGGCTATAACATAAGGTGATCACATACATAATTAAAATCTCAAAGGAGAATATTTTCTAGCGTTTGCGGCTTGCCGCTGGTGCACTGCGGAATAGTGGGGGATTATGACGTAGTTAAAATGCAGACAAAATACATTTTTTTATTCATACTTAATTAACTTTCTCTAAGCTTGTCAACTCTTCACTGCGCCCTGCTTTTAGGAACAAAATTTCGACAACAGTAAATATATAAAGAATTTAGTAGTTTGTTTTGTTCTAAAAGTTATTTATATAGGTATGGGTCTATTTACTCGTGCTTTTCCGTTGACAGGTGTTTGAACCGCGAACTTTTGATAACCAATCTATTTATAATGTGTTCATTGATATTTCTATCGTGTTAAATCACCTTTATTTGAGATAGATAATAATGTATCTTAGTATTTAACTTAACTTCGAAAAAAACCGAAATAAATATCGATTCGGTTCCGGTTTTCGTTCCGGAAAAAAGAACGGTTTTTTCCGGTTTTCTGGTATGATGTACTTGTAAAAAATAAAAACTACTGACAGCGTATATGGCCTACACATTAAAAATGACTATCACTGTATGCAAGGACTTGTCAAATGGTGATTCTTGGATCGTACAGCACCTGGGCGGCAAAATTGATTAGCGCATGACCATGTAATTCAAAATAAATTTAACAATATAAATACATCGAAGCAATAAATCAAACACGTGCATGTGTTGGTTCATAAAACTCTTGCTAAAAAAATGTGTGACAATGTGAGTAATTGTCGAATAATGGCACAAAGCGACAGGATAAATTTGTTTGGGCTGGTCGTGGAAAAAAATTATTTAAAATGTCCAAATTCAATCATACTAAATACGTTGTTCAATATCCATTGCTATTTTTTTTCCTGCAAATCACAAAAAACAATGTGTGAAAGTTTCAATTTCATGATCCTAAAGAACGGAAAGCCCATAAGCGTTGACCGGTTATGATAGATATAGATAGCAACAATTAATTGAGCATAAAAAGAAACTTATTCAGCGTAATATTTGTATGTTTGTCGTCAGATCAATTTAATGTATTTTGTAACCATAAAGTTGGACGATGATTTATGAAAAGACACTAGTCAATGTTTAGTGGAGACAGATTTACTAAGAAAACAAACTAAGTGAACTTCGTGGTTCCTGATGCGTGATGCAGTAAAGAGGAAAGATTGAGAGAGCAAAGCTACATCCCTATCTTGATAAAATGAGATTTTCCGAACCAGGTTTCGGTTAAAATAAATAAACACATGTATTTAATAAATAAACCACAATGTTCTGATGAAATACTTGCACATACAAATCAAATAACTCGAATGCAAATCTTGTTTTTCCCAAAATTTTAAAAGTGTTTTACATCATAAAATTTGATTACAATTATCGACGGTAAAGAGTATGAAAATACTGGCGGCATATTGTGTAATGAACTGTTAATATTGTATTTTATATGGCAGATATGTGTATATATCTATTACTTTTGGAAGATTTAACCCAAAACAGATCATTGGTATCCGAAATTTATGTGAAAAGTATAATATTTATGTATTCAAAACAGCTACAGAAAACTTTGAAGGTGAAGAGCAATTGAAAGCTCCACGTCGAAAGCTTTTTCTCTGTTATGAGAAAAATAAAACAAACTTCAACGAAAGCTCGTCTGGGGTATAATAATTCTTCTTTACTACCAAAGTCTCAAAGGCCCTGATTTTTACGTTCGATATGTTATTGTTTTCGTAAAAACAAGGATCAAAAATACAGATTGAAAATAGGTCAGAGATACGAAAATGTTTTTTGTTTTGTTATTAAATTGCCATTTTTTAACAATAGACTGTATTTTAACTTTTTTACTGAATTTAACATTTCTTTCATTTAAATAAAAGTCCTCGACAATGATTTTTGAATAGATTTTTTTCCGTTAAAATAATAGTGGATACCATGTATATTAATATCACCGTGGAATGAATATTAAGAGCATATAAAAATGGTCATTACGGATTTATTTATTTTAAGAGGCAAAAGTTTTCATACATATTATAATAAAACCATATAATAATTTATAACTTGTGACTTTAAACGATTGTTAACGGTGAAAATGTTATTGCTATCAAAATTGATGAAGCTTTTTTGAGTGCTTTAGAATATGTATTCAAAATATTTTTTATCAAAATACAAACTTTGAATTCATTTCCGACAAAATCATAATTTTACCTCTTTGCCGACCTCGAGTGTAGTCTATAAGAATTGCTTACTCTATGGATAAAATACTGAAATATATTTGATATATTTGTTGTAATTTATTCTACTGCCAATAAATACACATACTATGACATCATTTATCAATTGGATGAATTATTTTTTTAACGTTTAGCATTGAGATGTCATGAATGTAACTGAACAAAAGACGGGGCAGGGCCTATTGGTTGAAACCTAGTATAGAAGTTTGGTGAAAATAATTAGTCTCGCTTGCCAAATGTTTGGCAGCAATGAATAAGCGGTTTACCGCAAACTTTTCGGCTCCTGTCTGCTGAGTAATGCCTCAGTTGACCCTATCACTGAAACGCTAATGTCAAGGTGAACACACGCTTACTGGAAAATAATGTGACAAGATTTATAATACTTGCTCACTGAAACAATACCTCATAAAGTATCATCATCTTATCACAGTTAACTTTATTGTGTGCACATAAAATAATCTAGAAAAATAGTTGTTTTAGACGTGTGACGATTTGGTGGCACCATTCTTATCTCCGATTGGACTTTTACGCAGTGGCGAGATATTTGGGGGTGCTGCGTTAGATTAAAAATTAAACATTACATTAATTTTTGTTTCATTATAAAATTGATTCATCTGTCTTTTTTCCTTGAAAAATATCGCTTTTATTTAGACATATGTCGTGCGTGTGGTTAGACCGCTGCACACACACCCACACGCAGAACACGAAATACTGCCAAATTCGCAGTTTAGACCAAGGCTCTAGCTGCGAGTCTCCGTTCCCCGCGCCCCTCCTTCGCCAACTCGAGCATATTTCATCGAAAACTGTACTACACAAAATCATTAAGATGTCTTACTTTCTGATATTAATACCGCGGTGTATGATAATTATTGGATGTATCGGTGCGCGGGCGTGCTTAATAAATGCTTAAATTAAAGTAATATTTTCATATAATATACATAAATTTATGTATATTATAAAATTACATTTTTCTCAACTTGCTCGGGGTGCTGCAGTTCCTCAGTGCGTATGGACGAACCGACGCTGCTTTTACGCCAGTAAAGGTTTATATTTAAAAAATTTCAGCCGGCTTTTAGTCGACTGCTATTAAAATATAATTGCAATCTTTAAAATAATAAATTGGATATACAACACATTTTATTTAAGATCGGCAAATCGCTATCTAACAAAGGAGTTAAAATGTTTGTAACAAGTGGCCAACCTACTCCTTACATCATCTAATAAATAAGAAAGCGAAAAATTGTCCATTTGATTAAGAATCTATTCATCTCTTCGTCCAACAAACAGCGATATGTCGTAACCCATCAGTTGTAATTGGTGGGTTACGACGTGGCTGTAGCATTTTGTATCTTTGGACTTACAAATTTTCACTTTATCATATTGTATACAGATAAAGAAATAACTCAATACTCAATAATAGTATTATTTTATTAATAACATTAATTCTTTTGTATTCAAAGAGAAAGTTTTAATATCAAACATAAAAATAGGTCCACATTAATAAGTGGAAATTCAATAGCAATACAAAACAAGGTCACCACACCGCATGCAAAAAAATATTGAAAAAACTATAAAGATGTGTCGCGGGTTGAGCAGCCCTGTCATAGGATTACGACCGAGTGCCAATAGTGTCATGTAAACCTAGCTGTCAATGGTCGAAACAGAATAAATGGACATTCTCGTCTGAGGATTGTTAGAAATAATCCAGCCAATTTGAAAGTTTGTCAAAACGATTTAAATAATAATCCCAAGATCGAGTGGTGGGAATGTCGTAAAAAAGGTACGCATAAGAATAAGATGATTCACAATATCAAGGCCTGCGTCCAACTTGAAAATCCAATATCGCCACTTAAGTCTCAAGTATTCTTTTCAATTCAGAGTACGGCGGGAAAAATAAATACTTCAGATCCATTTACAAAACTCCTCTTTGTGTTTGACATCTTTAGGTGGTGTTGAAAAATGAAATACCCTCTCTTACACATCAACACCAAGAGTCGAATACTATACTAGAAAATAATATGAACTATTCTTAGTATTCCGCATGCAAAACCCGATAACGGATTTATTTTTCTGAAGGAATAAATAGAGAAGTTTATTTTTTAAAGAAAAAATACAATTCATTGCCAATTTCGCAGATATTTTTGATTTCAATTAATGATACAATCACTCGAGATAAAATTGCTTATTAACAACAGGAGAAATGAAAAAACGATTGAAAGAAATCAACATGTGCCAGTACTTCAACCCGGAATCTTCGGATTGTTAAATAGATTACTAACCGCTAATCAATAACCGCGAATCGCAGAGGTAAGAAATCTTTATCGCTTTTATATAAACGCCATTTAGAAGATGTTTTCAATATTAGATATAACTCCAATACTGAAAAGAATATTATAGAAATAATGCTTGTTCAATATTATAAAATTTTAATCTAATCTCTAATCTAAAACATATTTCGTTGAGAACAAATATCGCTAATCATTATCTCATATTAAAAGTTTATTCGTTATTAAAATGAATTGAAATTCACTGGGGATGTCCAGATCTGATTTAAATTGAAACAACAGAGTAACGTCATTCTTGTTATCGTTTTTTTTTATATTAAGATTCAAGAAATATGCATGTAATAAACAAGCGTCGATTATCTATTAATCTATAATTCATCAAACACGGCGTAACGAAAAACTTAAAATCCAATCAACCTGTGTTCATTGAATGTTAAGATAGATAAAAAATATAAATATGACATAATCATACACATTTTCCTGGTGATATTTTTCATGTGTGTGATGATTATTTGGTTTTTAAATTGCCATATCGCTCGACTTGGGATTTGATGTTTTTTAAGCCACCATCAAACATTTTTCTGAGAGACTTTTCGCGACAATGCTAAACTTCAAAGGACTGTTTATCTCAAAGCAAAGGGGAGAAACACTTTGGCGCTGGGAAATAACCAATCTGTTAAAATACGTTACATCGCTCGTAAAAATATTTTTTTATGTAACGTCGCGTTATATATAACCTTGCGAGAAGCTCGGTATCTTTCGATACACTCAAAAGAAAGTTAAATGTAAAAAATGACTAAAATGAGGTAATTTTTCCATGATGTATATTTTTTAACGTTGGTAACACTTATCTCTTTATGTATTTGTTGGTATTGAGCAAATATTTAATACACTGGCAACTTCATATTAGATTGTCTATCAATGCCATCTAGTGAGTAGTGACAGAATAACGATGACAGTTCTGCTTACTAAAAGTAAATAGCGATCAATGTTTTTCAATAATTATCTAATGCTAATAAACAGTTTAATTTGATGAAATGTGATAAAGAGAGAAAACGTTTTAACGGAAAATAATATAACGTGACTTAATTAGTAATGGAACAAAGGAAGTAAGTTTCTAATTACATTAGTATTTTACCTCATCACAATTTATTATAAAATTTTTTCGCCGTTTGTGTAAATCAAGTTTCAATCTGCCATCATTGATTTTTCAATATTTAGGACAAAGGAGATTGAGGAACTTTCTTATTTTGAAACCGGATTATATCGATGTCTCGAATTTCATGTAAAATGGTATGATTGTTTTCTTTACCACGATATCCTTGACCTATTAACTTTTGTTTGATATCGGAGGTTTTAACATAATATTTATTCAATACATACCAAATAAAATCGAAAATTTAATGGGCATTAATTAATACTAACACGTTTGAAAAAAAATCGAAGTGAGAAAAATTAAAAATAATGATAAATTGAAAGTCTTTCCTTTTAAGGGTTTTCAAATCTCTGTTTCGGTAGGTATAGATGTACTCATCTAATTTTAGATATCGACTGACGTGCTTGATGGAATTTCAATATCAAATTTGAATTGTCGACCCGGGTCAGTTCGAGTTCATTCGTGCGCTCGAATGCCTGAAGATGCCGAAAGGCGAAACCCGGGTCGTTAGTGACGAAATACATGGAAATGTACAAAATCTCAATAATTCAAATTTAAATTTGAATTGTTGAGATATTGGACATTTCCATGTATTTTCTGTGTCAAATTTACTCATCTATTTTAATTATTATTTAAGTCTACCTACCGCACTAAATATTCTTAGCGTTCCGTTAAAATTTTAGGAATAGTCAAGCGTTCTTGAACACAATTTAACATATCGAATCAAAAAAATAGTCCACGAAACATATCAGATAAGAATTCGAAACCACCAATCATAGACGCAACGTCTTGCAAAATGTACAAAATGTGTACTTATTATGACGATAAATATAATTCATGGGACATAACCCAAGCAATAAAAATATAACGGACGTGGTTTAGATCCCTAAAATGGATGCTATCATTGCCAAATCATAATTATTGAAGTAAAAAGGCATTAATCTTTCAAGACAAGCATTAACAAATAATATCAGCTTTATTACATCGAACACAAAAACATTTAAAATAGCGGCATTGTCATAGACTGATAAACCTACTTTATTGTTGAAGAACTTATTTCAGATTTGAATAAAGTAGATTAAAATTCTTCTATTTCCCACAGGGAAATATTTTTACTACAGGAATACTCGGTAGATGGTGTAAGCTTCTTAAAAAATAAAAACGTTATCAATGGTGCCAACAATGCCAACTTAACTTGGTTCTTATTTATAAACAAAGACAGATAATTAAGATTCCTAGAATTTAAGCGAAAACTTTTAATTACTGCAATGTCAACCATCGTACATTTAATGAATTTTATTTTTAAAAATAAAGTAAATTCTAGAATTATTTTTAATGAATTTAATTAACATTTATATAATGAAAATTGATAGCTTTACTCCACTGGTTGTGTAAATAGATGTGAGACGTGTTTCGTACAGCTAGTGAGGATTTTCGATTGATCATTCATATAATGTAGAAATACTAACAAACTCTCCATCTATGAACGGAAGTTATGGTTAGAATTGTAGCGTGAAGTACCAAGGAAAGGATATGCTATGTTTTGATATTGATACAAAAGGACGTAACCCTCACAAACGGATATTAAATTGTATACATTGTGATTTGTGATTATCGAAAAAAAATATTTTTTGAGAAATTGAGGGATACGTCCTTTTCACTTTGTAAAATCAATATTCTCAATAGTTATTATTTCATGGCCTAGAAATTTAGCTACATTTAAAATATGCTTTTCAGGTAGAGGATAATAAAGCAATTGTTGTTTCACCGTTTACTTTTGATATTAGATACTTGAATTGTAGATACATAAGCCAATATTATTATTTTAGTTTTAAACATGATATCCAACCTAACAATTATGTAACCATAACGTTATGTTCCGTGAAATTTTAGCGCATTTACAAGGATCAAATTTCTGTAATATTCACTCACCCCATGTACGTGACAATCTTTATCAAGACTATTAAAATTATTATCTCCAGATTTGAATTCATTACATTATTTTATTTTAAGAAATTAATATGTATAGTGGGCATTATTAGATGCCTTAAAAGTGAGACTTAAAATTCGACAGTTGAAAATATTAACTGAACATTCCACATAATTAATTGCAATGAGATTAGACAAAAAAATAAACAATGAGTTTGTGTATTTTTTTAAAATCTCTCTCACCAAATATTTTTTTATCTGATTGAATGTAACGTTGAATTGAAATCATTGTCGAAAGCACAATTCGTGTATAATACAATGAATATTTAACTTAAATGGATATCACTTTTAAGGTGTTAACTGTCAATTCTTGGTGGAAAGGCATTATATTTTAAAAAATAAAACACAATTCATTTGGACTACTTACACATATATCATTAAAATTTGAATATACGAAATGTTTTTAAATTGTAACTTAATTAAAATTATATCTAATGAAAAGTATTCCATATTTTCCATTAGTCGATTGATTGTTACAATTGCTACAATTGCTACATTCCGTAAACCCAAAAGGAGAATTTAAAAAAATTAAATTAAAGCAACTTCTCTGACTAACAATGTTGACAGATTTTGGCAGTCATTGATTATATAAAACACATTTTTGAAATACCTTGACTAGGTAGGCCGAGGTAAAGGTTAATAAACTTCACGCAATTCACGAATAAGGATTTGATTAATATGTTTTAAAATCCATTAACACGTTAACTCCGGGAGACGCGTTTACCTCGTCGCAAAGTTTTTTGTATTGTTGAAGTTGTGAAACGCGTTTTTCGCGTCATTCGATATAGGCGACATTAATCGCTCATAACTAGTAATTCATGTTTGATTCATAATATTATTAAAAAAATTGATCAGTTTATAACGAAACACTTTTAAGAGAACATCCAAACTTGTTTTCGCTTAATTGTCGGTTGGTCAGTTTCATGCTATTCTTTCCATGACCTATTGTCAATTTCCTGCGAATCAGCCCCGCCGCTGCGCATATTTTGGTCATATTTCCACCGTTGCAAATGTGTTAATATACACTGTTCACTAATTCCATCCAATTTCAGATACGCCATCGTTTTTACAATTGAAGTACGAAATTATTACGACACACACACAATCGTGACAATTTCTCCCAGATATACATAATGCAAAATAGATTTTCACGATAAACGTGATTTCGAATTACTGATATTACCAGGTAATGTGGAATGAATTTGGACTATTGTATTATACACTTTCCCAAATGAATCAAAAGGAAATATAGTCCAACATGGACATGGTATACAAATGAAGTGTTTATTTTCACGAAAAAATTGTACCGAAAACATGCTTTTTTTGAAACATTAGAATACCATTCAATGTGTGTATACCCAAAGAAAGAAGGATTAAGTAGACAATGTGAGTGTGAGGAACGAGAAAACTGCGGTGTTTCGTATTCCATTCTAAAAATACTGGGTTTCTATTTTTCGTTTTCAAGAATTTGAAAGTTTTCACTATTAACTATCTTAATTTTATTCCAAATAGATAGATAGTCAAAAAAAGGTTTTTTCGCGATTCAATTATTTGTTAATTATTTGTTAATTGGGGTTGTTTTATTTTACTTAACTTTTTAATTTCACAATACGCAGTTGTACGATATTGTATAATAGTATTAAACAATTTGGAATCACATCTAACTGCTACCTAAATATAAAAATAGTCTTCATTTAAGAAAGTTAATATTAAACAGTCTCAAGTGCCCATTCGCCGTTTCACAGTACGCAGTTTCATATAAAAGCCGCCTATCAGGCTATCCGCCAATGCGTATGGACTTTTGCAGACGATGACCTATTTATTTAATTCATTTATAGCTTCTGTGATTACAAAAATATATTTACTACTTTTTTATTTGTGTATTACAACATTTAACCACTTATACTTCTTTCGTTTATTAAAAGAACTTTTCCTTTTTTTTATTGTACAAAAATATTTATCCGAAACACCGAAATTACCTGGTTACAGTTTCGGGTTATAGTGGAAAGAATCATTGATCACGGATAAACTGCAATCCTGTATTCTATGTTTAAGGGATAGTGATTAAAGTTGCTCTTAAAATCATCATCGACAGCAAGATCCAATGAAAATTAAACAAGAAAAGTTAACATGAGAACAAATGCCACATAATAAAGAAAATACAAACGCTTAAGTAGCAATAGATTGGACGGACATAACGCATAACAAAGATAATCACTGGAGAAGTTGCAGTAGAAATACAAAACGTCAATTGAGTATTTAACTAGTAAGTGACGAAGAACATAATTTTGCATGTTCGTGTGTTAAAAATTGTAAAGTGAATAAATTTTTTGGGGGATTTTTGTCAGCGAAACTTTTGTAGATTTATAGTAATCAGAAATATTCTTCTGTAGAATCGCAAAGCTTGCGAGTTCGCTTTTTGCGTGGTTCAATGAACACAAAAGATTACAAGCTATGTTATACAATTTACAAAAATCCTATACAGTTATCATTACTCACTATCACTCATGTCTTACAATAAGATAATATACGTTGTGTTGTATAACATTTTGCTGCAGAAGAAAAGTCATGGCCATTTACAAAAGCCATGGGTAGAGCCTTTAATGGCAATGTCATATTTAGCTGGTAGATGCTAGGTAGGCTATTGTTTGACATTTTCCAAGAGATGTTCTCAGTACTGTCGGTACGTAAAGTTGTATAAAAAAATCGCTAAAATATTTGTAATTCGAATACGCCAAATACCTTTTAGATAACTTTGATTTTAAATAAATAGCTATGGTAATAGTTTATCGATATATTTTATTCTTCACATGTAAAGTAAATACCGTTTTTTAATGCGGGGATTTATAGATTTTTTATTTTAAACCATATCCGCTCCCTATTCGGAGCATATGGCCATCACGCGGTTCTCCCAAGCTTCTCTGTCCCCCGCCAGTCTCCTCGCATCTTCCCAGGTCATCCCAGCGTCCCGTAACTCCGCCGAATACATCCTATGGATGATCATCAGCGGCCTTCAAGGGCGACGGAATCCATCTAGTTGGCAGTAGAGACAGGATTGGTTGGGATTCCATACAGTTTTAATATGTCCCATAGGGAAGGCCGGTGCGGACTATCAAAGGCCTTCTCGTAATCAACGAAGCAGCACGCCAGCGAGCTGTTGAATTCGTTGCTTTGATGGAGAAGGCATCTGAGATTATGAATTTGGTTCGCACAGGATCGGCCAGGTAAGAAACCGGCCTGATTTTTCCTGAGGACACACATTACAGGAATCCTTATTCTCGTCAAGACTATCTGCGCCAAAACCTTGCCAGGCACGCTGAGCAGCGTTATGCCCCGGTAATTGTCGCAGCAGAGTGGGTCACCTTTTTTTGTGAATTGTGATGACCTCACCGTTTACCCAGTCCCTCGGACAGCGCTCCTGCTCCCACACCTTACTGAGAAGTAGGTGCAAGGGCTGCAAGAGTGCCTCCAGACCGTACTCGAGAAACTCTGGGTGTACCGCCCACGCCCGGCGCTTTCCCATTCTTTAACCGCTGCAGATAGATGTTTACGAAACGTTAATATGATTATAATCATACTTTCTTTCTAATCAAGATGTAAAGTAAATCTCATAATAAGCATTGCATCGCATTTTTTTTAAGAAGCTTTAACATGATGCAGTGCTCACTAAAGGCGAATCGTACCACGAGCTTTTTGGTAAAGATGTGAATTACTCGTATTGTTATGCCGGAAGCATAATACCCGGAAACATAATGCTGTGAGGTGATACATAATAAGGGAGGTAGAAAGAAAAGTGCTTAAAGAGCATTCCTCGTTTTTGAAGGTAAATTTATTATGATTTAACTAGACAGAAAAATAGGAAACAATGAAGCTTTGCCGTTAGCATTTTCCAACTGTTAATAATTTTAAAACACATTTTTCGAAATGAACTTTTAAAAATAATAATTTTTAAAGTTACGTAAGATTATAATAGTATGTATGTTGAATATTTGCTTTGTAGGCTTGAGAATTTTCCTTTCGGCGCGTTAAAAATCAAATAAAACGAAAAAAAAAGTTTCAATTAAATTTAAATTTTATAGTAAATATTTTTCTTCTAATCTATATCGACAGTGTTTTGGCCAATTGATTTAACGCTCAAAATTGAAATGGTTCAGGAGAGAGTAAAAACTGTTTTTTTCGAAAACATTATATGGTGAGTTGCGTTATAAATCTTTGAAATGCACTTCACCTGTAAATTCCCATGTTTGCAAATACGGGATCATACGTAGAGAGTGTCTATATAATAGTGGTTTACATCAAGTGGCCGGGTCAGAGTTTTTAAACCTAAAACCAATGTAAAATGATGTTTCTCTTTCAAAATCCATGCGGCTTAGACCTGCTTTGTCGTTTTTAAAATGAGATTCAATCATTAGCTCATTTTCGTATTTTTTGAGGTTTACATTAATTGACCAAAACACCGTCAAATTATATAGATCGGTGATGGGGAGCCTGCGGCTTGTTAGACCTTTTGCATGAATCCAAAAGTGGCATTTCGTTGTTTTCATTATGTTAGCAAATGTGTGTTAATTTAAGTATACCATCCCTGATCTCGGACTCAAGTCGTGAGATTGATGTATCCCGAAATAGATTGTCCCCAAAAAGCATGTAGCACACTATTGTACTGCGTAAATTTCACAGATTAAATCTAAGAGAAAATTAAGTACTATCAAAAGATTCAGAAAGTTATTTATCTATCAAAATTTATAATAAACAAGTTTACACATTATTTACAAAACATATTTTTGATAGATAAATATAGTTGGCCAAAAAGGATTCCGTTTCGTACACTCACCCAGTAATATAAGCACATAATAGAAATTATATGATTTATGTATATGATCTTTTTGAGCATTATCTTCTTACTTCATGTTACTCAGATGAAATTTATTGCGATAAAAAAAATAACAAAATATTTTTCCCAATAAATAGCTTGGTAAATAAATGACAAGGTAATAAAGTTAAGTAACAAATTAAGATAAAGGAGTTACTCACCTTATCCTATTGATATTCTGTCTAAAAAGATTAGATAAAAAAATACAATCACGTGATTTTTTTTTATAATACTTGATCGTTGTTATAAAATGTTAAAAGAATTTCCTGACAATAATTCCTTGTATCATTTTTTAATAGTTTTTTTAAAATAATATGTATCATGTGATGAATAATATAGTGAGGGGGATGTGAATAAAAAATGACGTCACACATCCCAAAAAAACAAAATACAAAAAATTATTTCTTACACAATGACAATGATCACTTATTATACAGTAGATAACAAGATTGCGGAAAACTCGTTTTCCATTCAAATTTGCAACTGCTACTTGATTACATGTTAAAATACTTCTTTGCCGCATGCGTATGCTCTGATTATGTATGAATATGGTAGCCCCAATCGCCCGCTCTGACTTATCGGGGAGTCTACTGTAGTTTTACTAAAGCAATGCCAATTAAATTTATCTGTGTGATAGTTTAAGGGAGGATAAAAAATTGTGACTTAATTTAGAATGGAGGTAAAGATTTTGTGAAGAAATGAAGAGGAAGGGTGTGTGTGGGGAGAAGGGTTGTGGTTAATCAGAAAGCAAGCTCAAGCTCTTTTTTTTTCGAAGAGAGTAGGGATAGAAGGATAGGGCTAGGACAGGACTTTTTTTTTTTTTTTTCCATGTCCGCTCCCAATGTGGAGCATATGGTCTCCTAATGGAGGTATCTTGACAGAATTTTTTCTACGTGAACTGCTTGTCACTCAGTTGCTCAACCTCTCTTTTCTTTTTCGAAGAGAGTAGGGATAGAAGGATAGGGCTATGACAGGACTAGTGGTTAGCTAATCGCTCTCGTTACGCCCCGTGAGGATGGGATTGGTGGGAGGGAGGACTCAGACTACGAACAGAAATCCATAAATCGATTGAAAGATCAATCTATGAAAACCGTCCGCACCGGGAATTGAACCCGAGACATCCGTAACCGTAGCCAGCGACGAAACCAACTGCGCCACGGACGCCGACAGGACTTAGGACAGGACTAGTGGTTAGCTAATCGCTCTCGCTACGCCCCGTGAGGATGGGATGGGTGGGATTGACAGATCAATATATGGAAACCATCCGCACCGGGAATTGAACCCGAGACGTCCGTAACCGTAACCAGCGACGCTAGCAACTGCGCCACGAACGCCGACAATGCATGCATTTCATAAAAATGTATTGACCCTATTTTATTTTTAGCATGTGAATTGTGAAATATTGTAGACATATTGTATCAATCATCATGTCGAAAAAGAGTCATGTAGCATTTTTCTTTTACGAATTTCCAGATGTGAAAGGCGTTTGACCTTGATGCGAGGAAAGAGTGTTAGGATGGGAAGTCACTGGTAGAGGGAAGTGAGTACTTTGTACGGAAATAAATTTTACAAAATAATATACCGCTTCTAGATAATATAATACGACCCGACTGGCTATACGGACGTTTGGCGCCTAAGAATAGACAAACAAAGATTACCATTAGATACGAGTAAAATATAAATACGAATAATCTTGAAAGCAATTAAATAAGATTTTCTTATGGTATGGAAACATTTTAATTTCGCAGAAACTGAAGAAACCTTTATATTTATAATAGTTTTATATAAATATATGCCAGTCGCTAAGCAGAGTGCCCAACGCTATTGGATGTTCGTACTATTCGGTCGCGTGGACACGGGTTTGAATCCACACTTCCATACAGTGATTTTGTAATCGATTGAAAAATCATTAACCCTTGAGTGTTGAGAACGAGAGAAAAAGTGTATATGTATTATTATTATAATCTTAAACAACACCTATATAGTGAATACTTTAAGTTTCTACTAGTGGCACTAATCTAGCCTTACCTGACCACTTTACTTCTGTATACAGAAGATGGTAAAAACAAGTAGCGTTTCCGCAATATATTTTTAAATATACCAAACTAATTTATAATAATATTTCATTAAAATGTGTCAATATACTATCTGGATATATGGATCTAAGAGGAATAATATTACTGCAAAGTGTAGATTTGAAGTACTGAGTACACATCTAATATCATATCGAGGGTATCTGAGAGAACGCATTAAGTAAATTTTCGATGGTTTTCTATTTTAAATGTCAAAATGCATGCACGCTCGACGCAAAAGTTAAACGCATGAAGTCATAGGATATAATGGTGTTGAAAAAAATATAATTAAGTCATATTATTATTTTTTTTATTCTGGCAGAAAGCATGATTTGTATGCCATGAAGATTATTAATTAAATAACAAACAATTGTATTTGGCATAGAGTACATTGAAAAAAATTATGCTTTAAATGCGACAATTTCAGAACCCTTTTATATGACATAATGCCTTCTTTCGGTATATCCTCGATATACAAGGCATATGTCATCAAATTCATTTCTAAATTGGTCTCGAGAGTTCGTGCCCATCCATCTAAAGTCCATTACTTTCTATTGTCAATTATCCGTAAAATTATTTGGAAACGTAAGATTTTTGGAAACTTTCCGTTCCGAGTTCCACTTATAAATATTTAAAATAGCATATGTATTTTATATAATGTACTTTTCCCTATTTCACAAAATACCGTGCTACTTGGCAAAGATACAGTCATTTATCATTAGAAATTCGTAGAATTTGAGATGTTTATTCATCACTCATACATTAAGATTGCCGTATTCCAGATTCTTTTCAATTCTGAGTATTTAATAATACTTTACTTTGGAATTCTACTATGAAATTCTTGATATAGATTTTATTTAATATAAATAAAGAGACTGAAATATAGCGAAAAGACCAACATTTTATTTCTTACTAATTTTAATGACAGAAAATATTAAATTGTACTATCCATAATTATTATTATCATTTCATATTCAGTTTCGTAAAAAAATAAATAAATTTTACACAATATTTAGTGATATGGTGTCACTCTCAAATGTTTTTGACAGTTCATTTGCGAAAGAAACAGGGGGGATTTTAAGTGAGCAGCTGTCGCACGAAACATGGCGTTGCGCACATGATGTGCTTTCCGGATATTTATTTTTAGATTAAGTATTTATGTAGACAGGGTCATTATAACTCTAAAAATAGACAAAGCATCATGTGAGTGCAATGCAAGTTGGCTTATTTTACTGGAGAAAGCAATACACAACTGTGTGACGAAATTAGAAATATTATTCCAGTACAAAATAAAAAAAGTCCACTTGACTGTTAAGGCATAATAAATATAAACAACACATTTATACCTACCATCGGCGTGCGGTGGATTTATCTCTATCTTTATCACATAACCTAACTTGCGTATACGCAAGTAGGTTGAAGTAGGTTGTAGGTTGTAGTCGCTCGAACTCTTCACTTTACAAGTGATTGAGCGAGAAAGAGAAATACACGGCAAGCGCATGGACCATCATTTTCGCATAAATGTATAATTTGTTTAAAAATATTACCTATCAATATCCATTCTTACTCGAATACCCAGTTCAAACCTTCAGATGAACGATATTTATATAGTCGTAAGCATGAAAAACTTTAAAAAAAAGGGGCGCGGTGCGGAAACTGCAGTACGATTGTTACAATCGCACAATATAATAATGGACACTTGATGAACCTTTATGTAGAGGCCGAGGTTGGGCAGTCGGGATGCATTTATTGTCATATTAGAAGATATTGCCGAATTTTGGACGTTTATGGAGAGTCAAAATCGCGATGATTGACGAACGTTGGAAGCGTTGGAGCCGGGAATGAAGCGAGGGCGGGAGCAAACATAACTATACACATGCATGCAAGTTTGCAGCTATAGTTTTTGTGAGTTATGTGACGTGTCATATGTCATATTATGGATGACTGAAACACAGCGTTTCGTTTCGTGTTACGGTCCCGGGGATATAAACGGAAGAACCGTTTTTTGAGGAAAATAATAATTAATAAATCAACTCAGAAGCTCTCAGAACAAAAACAATAAATAAAAAACTTTTCAATTATTTTTTGACATCTGAGATTAAGCATTCATATAAAGTGACACCGAGTTAGTTTATTTATAAGTGAATTTCATTTTTGGAGCAAATTTTAGAAAACATTTAAAATTTCAATTGCCATATTTGAAAGTTTGCAAGAGGACTTTCGAATTTATTACTGCGTTACTTGGATTAGGTTATCTTAAGAGTAACAACAATAGTTAAAGAAAGAAACCTACCACAATATAAACGAGTAATCCTATTCTCAAATGTATTGGAGACTATACACGAATAAGGCCTAGGCGGAAATGCTAAACACCTTTACGCCGAACTTAATATTTTTTGTATTTCTTCGATACATATTTATAATGTTTTTACTTAACATAATCGAGATCGTAATACAGGAAGGAGGTCAGTGGTAACATGAATTTTCATTTGAAAACAAGAAGTATCATAACAATAACTCTAATACGTATAGTGAGAGAATAGGATCAGCCTGAAATAAAAACTTGAAAGAATAATTATGTAAGCAAGATAGTTACTTACTTAATACTGTTGACTACAGCAGCAGTAAAAATAGCCGCAATTAATACAGCATTCAAGTAAGGAAATACCAACATAAAAAAATGTATAGAGGAAATACAAAAATCATTATGTTCAGCGTAAATGTGTTATAGCGGCTCTAATAAATTTGAGAATAGGACTGCAGAATACTTTTACGAGCATTTTAAAATGTCTTATTAGAATGAATACGCCACAAATAAATTAGAGCGATAATAAATATTTTAACAAATCATTCGCATGCCTATTTCAATAGAAGATAAAAGAAAATGTAAGGATTAACCAAAATCAATTGGATGCTTTTAATTATGTTTTCTAATTAAGATACGACGTTTTCATATCAATTAATTAGCGGAGGTCTCTACTTTGGTGAAGAAAATCGGTAAAATAAGGCAGTACATTGTGCGAAATAACGGAGCACGTTAGAAATATAACTAACTTAGAAACTACAGTTATGTTTTCTCGCACAGTCATCAAATGTTTTCCATTATCTCGAAAAACAATTAGCTAACGATACAAAAAAATATATAAGGCAATTTTACTCGCATACCAAAGTTGTGTAGAGCTATTCTTGTCGACGGACTGACTATCAGCTAACCTTTTTTTGTCTAGAAATCTAAATTGGAATTCGGAGGCAGAAAAGGGTCACCAACTGTTCAGTAAAATATAAAAGTTACGCACGATACACGTTCATTCTATAGTAACGTAAATTACAACAGTGGCCCTCAAAATATTTACGATAATAACTATTTTTTTTAAATAATAATAATGCATAAATAATCTCATTATACAGTAGTAACCAGCTTAAGAATACTTGTTGAAAAAGAGTGAAACAAGAGTATAAAGAAATATACTTAAAAAAAATAATAATGGTTCGATTTTAAAAAACAAATACATTTTAAATACAATTAAAAAACACAATTTAATGAAGACATATTGATATAGAGTATAGATTATGTAATAATATTATAGGCGTAAGCATATAGAAACAGATTAAAAAAGAAAAAAGATAACCCAATCACTTTAAATATTTATTTTAAATATTATTAAGAAATTCAATCTCGCTGTAAATAGTTAAAAAAATATATGTAATATTTCTAGAAATGCAGTTTGAGAAACATTATAGCAAAGTAATTTCGATTAAAAATTGAAACGTACTTACTGCTGAAAATACTATACATTTTTCAAAAGACAAATCAAAATTTAACCCTTAAATATTATGTATTGAAAAACTTTTGTTAACTTAGCTAATAGATATTCATATATACATATATATGAACATATTATCAGAGGGAACATAAAAATATTTACATTATGGAAAATGTAATTTAAAGTAATAAGCCAGTGGATTGTAGTCTTAAACAAATGTTTTCACGCTAACCTCTGCCACGTCTTTCATTTTCATATTTTGAACAAGAAACTAAGGTGCTTAAAAGTTTAAAATAATAACTTATCCAGTGTTCTGTGCTTAAAGCTGGCAGACCAAGAGCCTATTCCAAGCTCCTAAGTTTGTATCTCGTAGCAAAGTAACAGAGAAATCGCAAAGACTCCGACCGAGGAAAATAAACATACCTGAAACAAAAGAAAATAGTGCACTTTAGACAAATTGCCAGCTGAATTTATTTGACTTTCTCAACGAGCAAATCCAACGATTGTTTTATATAAGCTTATATTAAGAATGAAAGGACGATTCGATAATCTGCTAACATATTGCAGCTTGTTAAAATATCATATTAAAAATGGTGTATTTAAAATGTATTTTTAAGTACATATATGAGCTTTCCAGAACTCTCTGAACGTCCTCCAAACAAACATTAAAAAACCTTCTTAAATTTTAATAAATACGTTACTATCACAACCTCAATATTGCCCATGATAATTTTCAATTCATCAGTGAAAAATTTCCACTAGATGAACAAAGCCGAAAATATATTTTTTAATTGTGCACACAATACTACAAATCATTTTTTTATATATATTTCCTCGCTGTTGAATTGAGCTATGTGATAAATAAATAAATCTTTCTCAAAAACCTATGTTTTAAAAATAAGCTTTTATTTATCAAAATTCACAAATTGATCCACATACCACTTGTCTGCTGTTGTGGCTACAAAAGGCTTTCAGCAAGAGCCACATCCTTAAAACATTGGCGTATTTTTAAAATATTTTGCTTGTATTCGATAAAACAATATTAGAAAGTCATACTTTATTTTTCATGACTACAAATATGCTATTATTTTACTTGCGACATTAGTATTGATATCAACATTTCATTTATATACCCACAAGTACCCAGTATGCGATGCAATGCCATTCAAAGAAAGAAGGTGTTTGAGTTTAAATTCTGTTTATTGAAATGCTTTTGGATTAGAGGTCTGTACGGGCCGAAAATTTATAAAATTACCCCGTCTGAGCCCGACATTTTCAGGCATATCACACTTGTTACTCGAATCCAACCAGATTTTTTTTTCAGCCCGAAAAAAGCCCGATTTTTTCAATACCATATTTCCACCGAAATTCATAACACATGTGATATAAATTATTTCAGTTATGAATAGTATTGCCTTATGGCTGACTCATGACCCGAACATAGTCCGAAATATTTTTCTGAAAATTTAATGCCTGCAATATAAAGTATAAAGTCTGACCTCAATTTTGGACACAGTAATTTTCCATCTGCGTGCACGAATAAATCATAAAGTTTTTCGAGATGTCGCTGTATGTACGTAATTGATTCTTTTTTTAGATTTAAATTTTTTTTCAGAAACTTTCACAACAACTCCCCAAAGTTTCATCGATATCGAATGAATGATAAAAGAACCCATATAGGACAAACAAACATACATTCATTTAAATAAATTATTTTGCATAATTTGGTTTATTTAAACACCAAAATTTGCATGGATAGGCCTTTATCTAAAAAAAAATATTTGCATGAGTGTCACTGTAAAAGATTAAAACATGCAGAATAAATTTAAGACATCTTATACTATGGCACATAAGCAGATTACAAAGCACTATCAAAAGACATTCAATAAGTCAATCATTTTGGCAGAATAACTGCCGGGAAAAATATATTTGAACATTATTTCATACACAAGATGGAACGTAAGTATTATATTCTCTCGCATAAAATACAACGCGTGGAAAGTTTTTTCCTCGGAGCAAGATCGACCTATCCTTGATCCGCCGATAATGGATTAAACATACGTGACTCAGCTATTGTTTTGTTGCCATTGAAAAAAAAGCAAGGCACACAATAATTTAATCTGTAAAATATCATCAAGTATCATATTTCAATTAAGTATTCAAAAAATAAACTCATTCCAAATTGTGTCACAATGGAATCCATATTTCAAAAAAAAAAATTATTCGTGAAATACTATACAATATATCGTCGTTGTTCTGGAAGAAGACACTAACTGAAAAATACTAGTTTTGAGTAAATGAACTTGGAAGTTTTTCAAATGCTTGAAAAGCTGTACGTTTTTCATTTAGTTTGTTTGTGCAAAACAGTTTTTAAGAAAACTATAATTTATGAAAATACGTGTGTTCTTCCATACGGCAGAGTTTGAAATAAGGAGCGTTTTTGTGTAACTAAATCAATATGACATTTTCCGATTTAGTGTTTTCTTAAAGCGACGATATTATTTATCGTTTTCCAATTGGTGGGTCTAAATCGTTATAGAAATTATTATATAGTCCAAAATAACCCAAATATAATATATTGAAGCTTTACATGCAGTGTGCCAAGTTTTAAATATATTTTTTTATTATTTATGAAATCTATTTTTTCCGTATTTTTTAAACCATGTTTGCTCCCAATGTGAAGGATATGGACTCGTTATGGAGAATCAACAGAAGTTACTCTACGAGAATCTCAGTTATTCAATCCCGTTTTTCCGAAGAGAGTAAGGATAGAAAGATAGAGCTAGGATCTGAGTAGTGGTTGACTAATCCCACTCGCTACGCCCCTTTTTTAGGATTCAATGGGTAGGGAGGTAATTTTAGACACCGCAAACATCCATGATATGGAACGCAAGTGCATAGATCAATTAAAAATTCAATTTATGAGACTTTTCGTACTGGTATTCGAACCCTTGAGATGCGTAACCGAAACCAACTATATTGACCACTGCACCAAGCACTACAACTGAAACAAAACTATCTTTTTTTTTTGGAAGTAAGTGGAATAACTATGTTATCAATTTTAATTTTACGCTACACTATCTCCATCTTTCGATCTTCATCAAAGCCACAGTGCTATTCGTAACCCTGTCCACAATCCGTAGTGGGATTCGAAACCGTGATACACCGGTACCAAAGGCAACGAGTTTGACCACCCGAAGAAAGGCCCGGCTACCTTAAATATTTCATCACGGATGCAAACAAAGTCAAAAAATCTTCCTATACCATAATGTAATCTCTGTTATCATAAACCTCAAACAAACATATTTCAAACAAATATTACTCTGGACAATAAATAATAATATAGCTAGGTATAAGCAGATTTCAAACCGACAGCCGTAAACAAACAAAACGTAAAACATTTTATTATATATTAAACCTATTCAACCCTTTATTTTCTACGTATACTAAACTGTATTGAGTATTTCATTGGTTCGCTATTTTCTCTCGAAATTCCGATAAGTAGAATTTAATGTTATTCTTTAGGGTTACATAAAACGGCACTTACGCTATCAAGCTACTTGGTTTATATCCTCAATTTCTACGAGAACCCAAGCGCTTGTTTTATATACATATTTGCCCCCCTGGAAACAAATATAAAGGGTATATAGTAGAGATGGAAAATATAATTTGTTCTACATGGCAAAATAAACCATGTCTTGCCAACCTATTAAACGAGCGAGTAATGTGCTCATTATATAGATTCTTTATAATACTTTAAATAAAACCTGAATGTAATTTTAGAATAGTATTTATACATTCTTTGGAGACGACACGGTTAGAAGGATGGAATTAGGAAATGACTTGTAGTTTGTTTGTCGCTATCTCTAAGCCCTTCAGAGGTAGGCTTAGAGGGATGAAAACATCCATCCATGTCTTTGAATACACATCCATGATAGATTGAAAAATTACTGCGTGAAAATTTTCTTTCCGGGATTCCAACACAGCGTTGACCACTCGACTTCGAGACCGATAAAAATATGCAACACAAAGAATTATCTATTATTGGCATCAAAGTTTTTTAAAAACCGCTACGATATTACGGCTGCAATATACAATTTTTTCGACTAACGGTCGATGAAGACTTTCAGAAAAATATTTAACTAATCAAATATCTATCGTAAAAATTTTCTAATCAAATTAAAAACTTTTAATTTATGGTCATGTATTTATGGTAAATTGATCACTTCGCTTTCATATGAATAATTTTCACTAGCAACAATTTTATATAACGAAAAATGATTATACCTTGCAAAATCATTTTATTTTGGATACAGATAAAAACTCTTTTTAAAAAAATAAGTTCGTCATCGAAAATAAGGATTGTTCAATATTTAATAAATATAAATCACATATTCCAGTCTTATCTCATTTTGAGACTTTTAAAACAATCGTCAAACTTTTGAAGGTTATATACAAAACTGAATATAAATTTATTTATTATAATATACTTAAATAATCCATATCAAATGGAAAACTATTCAAATTAATATTGGGTGAACCAAGTCGATACCATCAAATATTAAGTGCCATTATAAATATATATCTTGTACTTTGTCTAATTTCGCAGGTTTAATTTTTTTGTAAAGTTTCAATGTTTCGTTCAGTTACCCGAATTTTGTTAATTTTCTTATACGGATGTGAAGTTTCTACTTTAAAACATCGTACTGTATAAATATTTACGGTGTATAACATTTTG
The DNA here is from genome assembly GCA_022494535.1 of Himalopsyche phryganea. NCBI lineage: Eukaryota > Metazoa > Arthropoda > Insecta > Trichoptera > Rhyacophilidae > Himalopsyche > Himalopsyche phryganea. The sequence continues at coordinate 5,223,398 of JAGVSL010000001.1, read as the reverse complement.
GGATGCTTGCCACTTATTTTCCATCGCTGATATTTGCTTTATTTTGATTTTAATCTGAAATGTCAGTCAAATAAAGCCTTAACACTACTGTTGAATAAGCGTTTTATTATAAAATACATCCAGACCAAGAGAGCAGTTTTATCAAAAATATAATAAAATTTTAACAATAAACTATGCAATATATTAATATCACTACAATATCTCAAAAAAAAAAAACAAAGAAGCTAAAAAATCAGACTATTGACGTTTATACTGAGTTTAAAATGGTTCACTAAATAAATACATATTTAACAGTCGTATTACGTTTGAGGTAACTAACTGTAAGACTATTCACAATTCACTCCGACAACAATTATCATGTTTGGTGTAGTTAAGAAATTACCTGTGGAAGAACGGGCAATGCATCTTTACTGTGAATTTGCAAATACGCTGCGGATGTATAAAAACATCTTAAACCACATTCGTATCTTCTTCCAACTAACTGGAAATCGGTTCTCTGTAAGGCAGTTTATATCCGTATATCTTCGGCAAAATAAAGATGCTCGCGACAAGCTTAAAATCTAGGAGAAGCGTTGCGTTACTCATTTGATCCATATGGGATTAATGGGAAAGAGTCAATTAATCTAATCACGCGATACTCTAAACGAGAACATTCAACTATATTATACAACGGTGCGTGGTATATAAATTTAATTAATAATTTAAAGAAGTCTAGTTTTACACAGTACGAATGCTTCAATCAACCAGATCTGGAGAGTAGGCAAAAAAAAAAGATATCAGAGTAACATACACTAATAAGGTAAAAGGATCAGAAGTAGAAAAAAGCTGGTATGCACCACAAGGCTGGCAGAAGATAACTTGAAAAAGAGACAGCCTTCCTATTGTAGCCTTCCTAAGTACCTACTAAGTATCAATATTTCATATTTAAAATGAAACGTTATTGCTCGGTTCAATAAATGCGCCTACTTCCATACGGTATTATTAAAAATCTCTGCTCTACAAAATGATTTTCAAGAGAACTTTTTACTGGGTCACTCGAAGCTGTCATCATTAATTAGTGATTATCCTATATTCTGAGACTCTAGAAAACTTGAAAAGAAAGAGGTCGTAAGAAATTTCTAACATCTGCGCGCTCGTACAAAAAACTAACTTAATTAAACAAAACTGACACCATATTATGAAACTTTTCTATTTTCATTTTAGTTGCGAAGTTTTTATATATTTTCTTCCCTGTGGCTTTTCCCGCCTCGAAACAATTAAATTAGATGAAAGGTTAACAGATTGCTTATCTTCAATAAAAAAATAATAAAGTACCTATTCATAAAATTGACTATTTCCTATTAGGAAACATTTGATTGGTTAGCAATTTGAATGTCTGAATTCTAAATAATATCCGACATCGTAGAACCCTTAATTAAGCGACTGAAAATAAGATTTATGTTCACTGATCATAATTCAATAAATGGTGGACTAAGTACTATAAAATTTTATAAAACTATGACACACCCTGGTTTTTCTTAAGTATAAGTGTCATTAGTGTCCTGAACTGAAATCGGCCTGCGGCAAACAGCAATATTTCGCAGTATAGGTTTTTTTTCTTGTTGCCAGGCTTTGGCCGCTGGACGAGTCCATTTTTACGGAAAAGGGTAGCTCCAACTTTGCACGGAGTTTTTTTGAATTTTTGTAGACAGTCGATTACGATCCGCCGAGAGGGACGAGCTGCGGTCTCGTGGCAGCGGAGGTGACATGTGAACTGTTTGTTTTTTGTGTTTTGATTTACGTTGGATTTAACTTAAATTCGTTGTGTTATTTGTATTATAACTTAAAGTAAATTCAGTTGCTAAGTAAATGTAAATGTAGAATCAATTTTATGTGTTAAGATTTATATATTTGTGAAATATTAAACCACTGCATCTTGAATGGAAAATAAATAAGTTTTTAACCGGATCTGAAATGGTGTTTGTCTGAGATCAGCCCTTCCAGGACTCCGGATAACCAGCCGCTCGCCTCTCTTCGATCCGGGGTCTTCTCATTTGGCGCCCAACGTGGGGCCATTGACGGTTTGTGACACCTCAGGATTCACCCCCTGAGGACTCATGCTCTGAAGATGCAGTGGCTTTGAACTGTGGTTCATGGCGCCCAACCGAATTTTAACGTAACTTCAAGAATTTCAAATCGCCGAACGCACACTAAGAATCCGGACCCTGCCCTGAAGGTGGACTTCAAGATCGGGACCAGACAACCAGTCAGCTTCCCGGCGTCTTACTACGAAACCCCAGCTTCAAAGGCGAAACTGGCGGGAGTCATCGGTGAAAGGTGCCTGGTTACTTTTCACGAAGCCCTACTTCTCGACTGGCCGCTCTTGACGTCGTTCGTGCTGACCTAGGAGGCCTGCTGGGCCTGTTGTGTTTTCAACCAGTGAGGCCTACTGTGGCTGTTTGTTTGCAATCCGCGAGGCCCGCTGTGCCTGTTAGAGTTGCAACCTGTGAGGCCCGCTGTGCCTGTTATATTTGCAACCTGTGAGGCCTGCTGTGCCTGTTTTGTCTTCAACGAGTGAGGCCTACTGTGGCTGGTAGATTTGCGACCCGGGAGGCCGTTTTGCCTGCCATGCTGCCTGTAAAGACGAGAAGACGCTAATAAACCTGCCCTGCCGAGCGAGGACGCTGCGGATGCCTTCTCGGGAGAAGATGAGGCCGTCTGCCTGTGAAGAGGAGATGCCGCCGACACACCTGCCATGCCGAGCGAGGATGCTGCGGATGCCTTCTCGGGAGAAGATGAGGCCGTCTGCCTGTGAAGAGGAGATGCTGCCGACACACCTGCCCCGCCGAGCGAGGACGCTGCGGATGCCTTCTCGGGAGAAGATGAGGCCGTCTGCCTGTGAAGAGGAGATGCCGCCGACACACCTGCCCTGCAGAGCGAGGATGCTGCGGATGCCTTCTCGGGAGAAGATGAGGCCGTCTGCCTGTGAAGAGGAGATGCCGCCGACACACCTGCCCCGCCGAGCGAGGACGCTGCGGATGCCTTCTCGGGAGAAGATGAGGCCGTCTGCCTGTGAAGAGGAGATGCTGCCGACACACCTGCCCCGCCAAGCGAGGACACTGCGGATGCCTTCTCGGGAGAAGATGAGGCCGTCTGCCTGTGAAGAGGAGATGCTGCCGACACACCTGCCCCGCCGAGCGAGGACGCTGCGGATGCCTTCCTGGGATAGGAACAGGACGCCTGTTGGCGTAGGAAAATTTGCACCACCGTCCGTTGTGATGCCGATCGCGACATGACCTGTGTTGTGGCCTCGTGTGTGACGACCGACGCGCTGCCACGCGTGTGTTTTTAAGACTTGATTTTTTTGTGTTCTTTATTGTATCTTGTTTTTGTGTGATTATTGCTACGCTTTCCGAACTCAGTTCATGGACACTAGAAGTATGGGGGTTTGACACACCCTGGTTTTTCTTAAGTATAAGTGTCATTAGTGTCCTGAACTGAAATTGGCCTGCGGCAAACAGCAATATTTCGCAGTATAGGTTTTTTTTCTTGTTGCCAGGCTTTGGCCGCTGGACGAGTCCATTTTTACGGAAAAGGGTAGCTCCAACTTTGCACGGAGTTTTTTTGAATTTTTGTAGACAGTCGATTACGATCCGCCGAGAGGGACGAGCTGCGGTCTCGTGGCAGCGGAGGTGACATGTGAACTGTTTGTTTTTTGTGTTTTGATTTGCGTTGGATTTAATTTAAATTCGTTGTGTTATTTGTATTATAACTTAAAGTAAATTCAGTTGCTAAGTAAATGTAAATGTAGAATCAATTTTATGTGTTAAGATTTATATATTTGTGAAATATTAAACCACTGCATCTTGAATGGAAAATAAATAAGTTTTTAACCGGATCTGAAATGGTGTTTGTCTGAGATCAGTCCTTCCAGGACTCCGGATAACCAGCCGCTCGCCTCTCTTTGATCCGGGGTCTTCTCAACTAATATAATTGATAGTTGATTATTCACTTGCCACCTTGTCATATATATAAAAAATACCACATATATTGAATTCCCAAATCAATTTAATGGCGATCCGAACACTTTTAATCATGATATTTTTTTCACCGCCTTTGTAAAATAGTTTTTAGATTTACGATTGATTACTATTAATATTTCAGTTTCGTTACAGTCCCATAAATATCTCAAATGAGATAATGTATTTCCATGGAGTCTCCCTATAGTCTATAAAGTCTCGTGAGTTGTAGATTACCAGTTTTTTACACATCGGGACTGTGTCCTAATCTCTACGACACCCTCGATAACACTAAAATTTCTGATGTCGGTGGACAGATTTTATTCGTTAATGGTTTTCTGACTATATATATTTATATTATATCAATACATATCTCCATTTTCGAAAGGATTTTATATATTAAATGTGGTCCCGACTTTCAGGAAAATAATGTCGTAAATACATTTAGTTGAAAAGTAATGAAGAAATTTCCTATGTTTAATTTGAAGTTAATCGCTTGGTTAAGTTTCGCAACATTACTTGGTTGTGTATGGTTAAATATCTCAGAGCACGGACCAATAGATTATATATTCAATATTGACTATTCCTAGCTCTACTGTTTTATAATTAAATTTTGACATTTGTCGGTACAAATGTACGTTATGGGAAGGAAATAACATAATTCCAGCGTAATGGTTCTAAGTAAATATTTTCAATCTAAATTGTGGATGATTGCCAATAGCCAAAGCGGATGCCGAGAAACTATTTCAAGATATTTATTTTATCTGCGAACAGAACGAATAACATCGAACGAGATCAATAAAATATGCAGGCGTGAAAAATTATATAATCTTGAACAAATAATACAAAAGATATGCCAGACATTTATTAAAGAAAGATAAACGATCATTCGCAGAATTCTGATCGATTACTATTTTGGTATGTTGTATTGCCAATTGAACACAAATAACAAAAATTTTAAATTGGAATTGCAGAAAAATGATAAAGATACCAAAAGCGTGTTGGCTATGCCAAAGTGTCATAATACGCTATGAGTAAACAGAAGAATATCTATTATTTTTATTAAATATTATTGCAACCGTAACCGTCATAAATGACGGTATTGAAATATTGAATGTCTTAAGTAGCTAGTAGCTCGGAACTGTGTGTGCATTGTTTACTCATCGAACGCGTAGGTCATTAGAGAAATTCATACCTACAAGTGATATTTGAAAACAATAAAACGTCTACAGAGCGATCTGGGGCTATTCTATATAAGATACTTGTATTTGCTATCAGTAGAATATTGTGATATTTCTAAATGATTATTCTAATAGTAGTTGGAAAGCGGCAATTCGCCACTTTGTTAATGTGTTGTTTACAAAATAAGGATTAAGGCGATTCTCGAAATGTTAACTCAGGTATCAGTGTGGATCCTAGACGTATAATATTTTATCTCGTAAATAATATTTGTCGTATTGTTATCTTCTATATAAACGTTAGACACTGTTTACTGTCTGTCAGTTCGAGTCCATTCGTGCCCTCGAATGTCTGAAAATGCCGAAAGGCAAAACCCGGGTCGTTAGTGACAAAATACATGGAAGTGTACAAAATCTCAATAATCCAAATTTAATATTGAAATTCCAACAGTCGATGTCTTAAATTATCTTAAATTATCTTAAATTATATAAAAAAAACGTATTCATAAATGAATTGAATAATTTGATCAAAAGTTCCTTCTTTCAACTGACAGTTGCTGTAAATTGATCGATCACTATAAAGTAGGATGAGCCTGTAAAGAAAACATATTTCTTGGTAAACTTAATATAAGAATTCAATTAAATTTAAGTAGAAGAATATTACAAAGTAAAATAAAAAAAATTTTGTTAACTATAATCTACATTTTTTATTAAAGTCGCACCGATTTTTCTTGCTGATTAGCAAAGCCGGTACAAATGATAAATGCGGAATACGTTCAGATATATCAAAAATCACCTCAAATAAATTAGTAAAAAGTCTTTTTCAACTTATTATCTCCTATATCATTAAACAAAGTGGAATTCTGGATATTTGATAAGTATTTATTATGGAATTGTCATTTTGTATTATGATATATGTTACAGTTTGGGTTAATTTACAATGTAAAAAAATATTTTCATACGTATTATGGATGGGGCATGTTCCCTTTTGAACACAATTATTTTGTAGCGTAATCATGTTAGAAGATTTTCAAAATTCATGACATATTTAAGTGACATAGTTTCAGGAAAGGTTCACGCGGTTAACGTGCGATGTTGTTATGAATTCATGTGGATTATGACGTTAACCTCAATAACGCGGGAAAAGTACTAGGTGGCGATGATATCGGTAAAAGATGTTAACTGCCAAAATTAAAAAACCATTACTCTCGCCTTCTGACTTCATGGAAAATGCAATTCTAATCTAGGCATTAGAAACATTGCGTGACGTGCAAATATAAAAGCGACTGATTTTCTCGTAAAAGATGGTAGACAAAGAAATTAAACAAAATTATTAAGCCAATAGTTTCGTACAAACAATTTATTATTACAGAATTCGCAATAAATTACTTTTCCTTTTACGATATAAACAGCCAACAAATGAGATTGATTTACTTAATTTTTGGAAGGACAAATATAAAATGAGACAAAGTAGACGCACTGCTATATAAAAAAACAGGAAGCACGTTCTTTTAATGATGGCTGACGAATGAAGCTGTGTAAATTATTATAGACATATCTGATATTAAACATTTATATATCTATAATTTTCTAGTAATCAAGAGTTATTTTCATTTATTTGTTTTGAAAACGAAAGAAATAATAAATTAACGACTATTTTTTCCTGCGATTTCATAGCTGTGATATTATTTTGTTTTTCGGTTTTTATTTCGTTAATACCATGGTATTAATAAATTGGGTTTCGATTCCAAATTAGTTTTATTTTGTTAGTTTATTCGGGATGGGTTTGTAACATAACTAAACTCGTATTGCAATGCATTTTCTTTTGTATAGGAGGGAAAAAAACAATATTTTATATTATTAGAAAAAAATTGACGTCGCACGGCTGAATTCAACGAGACAAAGGATTTACTTTTTATAACTGGCATTGGGCAAAGGGTTGGCGCAAGATAAAAGACAGGAAGAAGCCGCTGGGCACGTGTTTACGTTGGAAACAATGGTGTTATATAAGCAAACACGTGAGCGAAATCATACAGTGTTTATAAACAGTGGTGTACCCAGCCGAAGATAATTCGATAAAAACATGCTAAATAATATATTCGCATAAATAATTCGGATTCGGTAAATCAACAAATTGCTGATACATGAAATAACGAAAACATATGATAGTACGAACATTTACTAGCAATACCAATAAATATAATTTAAGACATCGACTGAGGGTGCTTGGTGGAATTTCAATATCAAATTTGCATTATTGAGATTTTGAACACTTCCATGTATTTTGTCACTAACGAACCTTCCAAACTCGCTTCCAAACCTTGAACCTTCCAAACTCCCCGTTGCTGTATCCTATACGTTGAAACACCTAACAGATGCCACTAAATGTGGAATGATTGTATATATTTATCCTTTCGTCGTATTGCATCCCGCCAAAACCCACAATGCTATTATAATTGTAAAATCACTGGTAATTCTAATATTAGTTAGAAAGCTGCAATTCGCCACCCTGTTAATGCGTTGTTTACAAAATAAGGATTAAGGCGATTCTCGAAATTTTAACTCAGATATCAGTGTGAATCCTAGACGTATAATATTTCATCTCGTAAATAATATTTGTCGTATTTGTATATTCTATATAAACGTTATACACTGTTTACTGTCTGCCAATTCGAGTCCATTCGTGCGCTCGAATGTCTGAAGATGCCGAAAGGCGAAACCCGGGTCGTTAGTGACGAAATACATGGAAGTGTACAAAATCTCAATAATCCAAATTTGACACTTTAAATAACTGGTTAATCAATTGATAAATCGATTTGTTGTCGAAAGTATGATATTTTTGTGATCTTTTGATTCCTTCTTGCCTACCAACTTAACCTTTCCTAGTCTTATTCTCTCTGAAAAGAACATCTCAAGGAATTACTTATTATGACTGGGGGATTTTTCTCACTTAATGTATACAGATTAATAGACTTATATTCCGTTGAAGGATTGTTGTTTGACCCGAAGACTAAATGGGGGCTTTTTTCTAAATGAATAAAATTGACTTCATTAAATTTTGCGTTTCATACAATTACAATGAATACAAAAAATAAAACGCTACTGTTAAAGCCTTAGTTTGTCATGAAAGATACTCAGATGCCATTGTCAAGAAAAGACGTGTAAACAGTTTTAAAATATTTTTATAAACTACGACCGAAGCCAATAAAAATAAAGATTCGCTTTGCAAAAGTAGATACTTTTAAAATTATGTTTAATTGAAAAGATCTTCTAATCTAATCATGCTAATATTATCAGAGGATTTTTTAACAATGTTTTTTCTCCAGTATTTTTTAGCAATGCTATTTTTTATTTACCTGTTGTTCTTGGTCGCAATCATGAAATACGAAAATCAAAAATTTCAAGGATCCTTTTATCACAATACAGTGAGACATGTCGACGAGAAAAAATATCGGGACTTCCGTTGAAATATGTATTTATTTAATACATTTTCTTTAGCTAGAATCATTTTAATGTCCCATTTGTTTACTTTGTAAAAAAACATATGCGGTTGAACATATATTATACATTTCAATCTAATAATAATTGAAAGATTATACATAATTTATATCTGATATACAATAAATGAATGCTTTATATTATAAAAGAAATAAATAGGTCGGTTGCATAGCACAGTGGTTATTCTCTAGTGATTCTAAAGCTTCTTGGGTGCGTGGTCAAGGGTTTTAATACCCGAATGAACATTTCATTTCAATTCATAGATTTATATGCGGATATCTGTGATGTATTAATCCAATTGTCAAATGCGAAATATTTTTACTTCAGCGATTTCCAAATAATTCAGTCGCAAAATCTTTTTGTACGCATTGCATAAAACGTGCCTCATGCGATAAATTTCCTTATTTGAAAATCAAATACCTATGTTTGATCTTTTGAAACATTAAATTTTACCGCATCACCAAGCAAATCACCAATATCATTTTTTATCACCATCCTTTTTCTATTATATTATATTATAGAATAAGTGATAAACAAAAGTATATCGATATTGCATATTGTACATCTCACCGGTCGCCAATCGGTAATCCACGGAATTGTTACAATTACGTCACAGGAGCCAAGAAATCCACAAATTTATCTGAACGTGTAGCAACAATTACTACTCAAATTAATTTGTTACCATTAGATAGTAAAAAAATGTAAGTAATATTTTTACCACCGGGGGGAAGACTACTCAATACCTTTACCTAACTAAAAAATATTCATATGGCATTAGTATTATCATGGTATTATAAATAGCAGCACTCTTTTCCATTTAGTGAGCCAATCTTAGACCGATGGGCAGACTTACCCAAATTAATGGTAATAGACAATAAATTTTGAGAAAATAAAATTTCCGGACTGCAGAAAAATTCTGCGGACCATCTAATAAAAATTGTTATAACTTAGGGTTACCGGTTATCGGTTAAGAAAAACTGCTATAAGTACAGCAAATTTCATCAACTTTCATTTTCATCCGAAACTTGGTTTTCACTCGTTGATACATTGTTTGCATCCTAAGCAAACCTATTGATTTTTTTGTAGTATATTAAAATTTAAGAAAAGCTTTAAATTATTGATTTTCCATAGAACAGTAATATAAATCGTAAGCTACTAATACAAATATTAGTACAATTTTCAACTTTACTCTTGTTCATTGTTTGTTTAATACGAAAATATTTTTGCGAAAGTCTTTTCGGTTTTCGCAGTCGTTTGGAAAGAAAGAGGAAGTATATTTGAAAAGAAGAAAGAAATATTTTGGATCAAATCGTTATCATAAGTATCGGCAGTAATGAAATACCAGTTTTGAATGTCGCTAAAAAGAATCAAAAGAGAAACTTACAGACCATTTTCTTCAGAAACGATATGAAGTGAGCGTACAACAACATGATCGCATTACTTTTGAACCGTCTTAAATGTGCTTAACGATTTGAAAATTTGTAATATTTCATAAATTTCCCCAATTAAAATTTATTTTTTTATACATCATTGGATTAAAAAGCGAAATATGTATATAATAAAAATGTTAAGCGTACAAATTATGAAATTAATCGATACTACATTATTAATTTGATTGCACTTTGCAAAATGAAATTTTGAATGAATTTATTTTTCATTAACATTATCATTAAGTCTGGTAAAATTTTGATTTTTTTTTCATTTTCAATATGTTTCTCAGTAGTTTAAAAGTGGAGAGCATGATTAGTAGTTAAGATAATAGATGTTGGCCTCTGTGACCTAGTGGTAAGAGCTTCACCTTTGCGATCAGGTGGGTCCTGGTTCAAGTTCCAGTAAAGTCAATATAAAATTTAGATTTTTTTAAATTTAAATATGTGATCTTGGACATAAGTTACTTATACAAATTTTCATCCAGTTTATCTCGTATATGATTTTCCAATTTTTAAAATATTTGGCGCATTGGCTGTTTTTTTAATTCAAAATAATCATATAAATAATTAAACGAAAAGTATACAACGAAATATGTACACGAATGTACAGTATTTATCCATCTGGACTAGTTTAGCTATCCTAGTAAGGATTTTAAACTGATACAAAAGTAAATCGAAAATGGGTGTTTATATAAAACCAAATGTAAGACTATTTGGCAATCCATATAAAGCCATTGAGTTAGGGATTAAAATAAAGTTTATGCTCATTAGACCAGTATTAGGCATTTAAAATGGATAAAGGGGCAATTTTGAGTATACTAATGTATAATATTATGTTTTAGTATTGAAGAACTATTATTGGTTGCAGAAAGTAAAATAGTTTCTCAACTAAATAGGCTATCGGTTTTCCGATCGATGCTGTCAGAAACGGTCAACAGCGACATACGATATGTTGACCGACGACAGCCCAAACCGCTTCTATCAACGTCCAATTTCGTGGCTAACGATCACTCCCAGTTGGAATGACGCCATATCATATTGCCCACCACCATATAGGAGTATTTCGTTTAACATTGACTGCTTTATTGCAAAATGAGCGATAACTCACAGCAACTAAATGAAAAAAGCTAGACGTGTTCCGATACAGTTTCATTGAATCCCATATTGCTTTTTACTATATCTTATGTAATCGATATTTCGCTTAGCTGCTCTTGTAAATAAATGATTGATATTAATAATTTGGATATGAAATATCTGCGCGTTATATTTTGTAAATTTAACGAATGGTGGAAAATAAATAAAATCGTCTTAGAACGATTAAATTGAAATCATGACGACAGGTATTTTATGTTTTAAGTCAAATTTTTTAAGAACAGTTTTTACTGTCGATCGACCTCTCAGTTTAATGGAAAATTAGTTATAATAATGCATTCAAAATTTAACTAAGTATAATAAATGCTACAAATATTATATGGCTTTAATATAGCTGAGTGATAAACGCTCTTGGGCGTTCATTCTATTCGGTTGCGGTATCCAAAGGTTCATTAAGACATTAAAAAAGGTCAAAATATTCTTACCAAAGACACAATTTTTTTAAATGTTTACATTTCTTGATAACGGTTCACAGAGAGAACAATTAGCTAGTTACTAAGAGTACTTTCCTAGTTTATCTTTCTCTTTTTCCCCTTCGCGAAAAAAAAGTGGTTGAGCGGCCAATCAGAATAAGCACTAAAATGTCGGTTCTTTTTTAACTAGATTCAGAATTAGTGATAACTTATTATAATTTGTTTATATTAATATATTTTCATTTCTATTTGTAATTATTTGTGACATTCATATTAATTGCCTTATAATGAGGTACTCAAAGAAACGTTATTAAACTAACGATAGATAAGCACCGAATACAAATTTGCTAGTCAGGAATTCAAATCTTGACAGGGAAAATAATGAGCTTGGGAAACCGAAAGATTTTCTCCGAGAAACCGACGGAATTAACATAAAGGATTATGAAGCTTATCGGCTTGGATTTAATGCGAAAATACGACCGCACGCCCCTATTATTTAATGCGTTTAAAACTTACACATTGTTTTATAAAGTATTACGAGCAAAACAAAAACATTGTTATCGTAACTTCTAACCCTTTTGTTCATATCTGAATACCCACTCACGTGTAAAATAGTGAATAAAACCAGTCGAATTGGGAAACTTAATATCACTATGATACAAATAGTCCCAAATTTATTTTTGAAATGATATTATATATTCAGATATCGGCAAAACCAGACAGTTTTTTTTTAATAACTCGTGTTTTAGGACGAATATATTTCATTCCAATAATACAAATTAAAATTACCAATAAAATTATGTTAAAAATATTATATTTAGTTGTATTTTTTTGCGTTTTAACTTTTTTCATGAAATCCACACCCAATGTGCAGCAAATTGATTTCTAATAAAGAATTTCAACAGATATTTAACGAACTGGTTTTATATATGTCATTTGCACAAGTTCTCACAGAGGCGAAAATAATTATGTATTTACTTTAGTTAAATTGAACATGAACAAATAAATTCAACTACTGACAAGTATTCCATTGTCAATATAATGCAAAATAATATATTCAGATACGTGCATATGGAATAAAAGTTATTAAGCATATCAAAACAAACTGTAAAACGTATGCTGGGACACGCTGACAGAAACAGAATCATTTTGCGTAAACAAACAATTCGTGAAAATGTAAACCAAGAGTCAAAACGAGCGTAGGTATTTATTTTTATACTGTTTGCAAACATAATATTCGTTGATAAAAAAACACGTTCAGCAAATATTATTTACGAATTTTCCAACCAGCGACAATTGAATTTGTCCTTGGCCATGTAACGTAAATTCATTGGTATAAATTGCGTTACTTACATGGATTCGGAGGGTGACAACTCGAGAACTTATTCCCGGGAATCCAGGGGCATTTTGCAGTCTCCATTTTCGAAAATTTTAAAGAAAATTAACAGGTTGACAATACCGCAACGTTCATAATTTTCCTTTCTTTTCTTTAAAGGCAATTTAAAAATTGTGTTGATTCTGTGCTTCTAGAGTGTTTGTAGTGATTTTTGGTGTTTCTTTAATAACTTTTTGTTTTTACTGGTAAACATATATCTATGTTTTTTAAATGCACAAATAACCTATATGTTAATATTTAATTTTTAATTTAATGGCCCAATATATTTTGTCATAGGGTAAAGAAGAAGATAGCTAATCGCTGTTTGCTACGTTTTTCAGGATTACATATGTATTGTGTAAGTCACAATCCTGATCTAGATTGATAAAAAACCGTTTCATAAAAAGTACACTCTTCGACAAAACAAGAAACTGTACTTACTGAATGCTAGGGTTAAAACATTCTGAATAAAAACACCGAAATCCTCACATAAAGTTGTATGCTGCCATATTCAATTTTATGTTTAATATTTATGTAAATAGATTTTTGAATTGAAAATTACCGCAACTTTTTTTGGTACGAAGTTTCAATTACTTCCTTATAATCCGGATATAAATTTTGATTTATTTTTACCTAAGTGGTCTACCTGATACATTCATTCTGTGTTCACATCTATTTCTTAAGCAGTATTTTAGAGAACAATAGTGTACTAATAGGCGTAGCATTGAATTTCATTAACATATTTAGTACAATTCAAGGTGAACAATATGCAATTTGTGTATGATTTAAGAAACCTAATGTATTCAAAGTTATAAATGAGATTAACGACTTCATGTAATTTTCTAAATAGTGACACATTAATCTTTTGATAAATGGCAGTTACGAATTGCATACATTTATAATTCGTATTGCAGTAATGAGACAGTGAGTAATGCAAGAAAGATGAACACTTATATAACTAAACCATAACTATATCAGATTTTAAAAAAAACGGTACAAAATCATGTTAAAATTAGAAAAGAAAGAGCAAGAGCGGTATCTTGTAGAGAAAAAAATATTTTATGTGTACTCAGATATAAAATTCGCGTAGTTACAGGTTCCAGGCGTTACATTACACAAAATTACAAAATTAATAACTTTATTTTTCCAATAAGATTTCACTAAGCGTAAAATATTTTATTCATCACTCATTGAGAAATATCTTCGTAAGAAAATATATATCAATAACTACATAAAGCCCGTAGAACGTAAATATTAAATCTAGTGTTTTTACAGTTTGCCGTATTCATTTCCGATTCAAGCCTTATTAACTATTTACGCGATGGAGGATGTCTACATTATTGCTATGTAAATTTTCTTTATTAATATAACTTTTGAGTTAAATGTTAAAGATCTTAATAAACCGTAAAAATAAGTTATAAGAATTACATTTTGAAAATCATTTATCGATAGATTCAACATAAAAATCTTTTAGTAAATTTTAAGATATGACAAAAAAATAAATGATTTTTAAATACTAACTCTCTTCCTTTTCTAAAAGATAAAAATATATGGTTTAATTGTACCTATATCCCCATCTTCGTCGTCATCTTCATAAAAAATAACACTTCTCACGCTATGCCTAGGCATATCCATTATTGAATCGTGAATCACACTAAAACACCTTCATCAAATAAAACTAACACATGCACTTTCAATCAAAACCACATGTATAATAAAATATCCACCATTGAAACAGACAGCAAAGAATAAAATGAAAAAGTTCAAAATATCTCTTAATAATATCAATACAAATAATTATTTAGAAAGTAAGGATTAATAGAAAGCATTCTTGTAAAAAGGGTGATTATAATCAGGAATATTAGACTAGATTTTTATTTATTTAACAAAATTTCTCATTTTTTACGAAGTCATACGGAAAAATGAAAGTATGCAGTTAAAATAATATTTAACCATGAAGCTGATTCAAATAACGAAAAGTATAGTATGAAAAAGCTAAGTAATATAAGGGCGTAGGTTGATTACTTTTTTCAAATTGCTATACGCACAAAACAGATATAGTTTTAATAGATAAATAGTAAGAAATTAAACTAAATTGGTAAAACCACATGGGTTC
The DNA here is from genome assembly GCA_022494535.1 of Himalopsyche phryganea. Taxonomy (NCBI): domain Eukaryota; kingdom Metazoa; phylum Arthropoda; class Insecta; order Trichoptera; family Rhyacophilidae; genus Himalopsyche; species Himalopsyche phryganea. The sequence continues at coordinate 5,208,238 of JAGVSL010000001.1, read as the reverse complement.
AGTTCACATATATCGACATATTCACTTAATAACTACGCACACTTTTGCAATTAACGAAACACCATTTTTTAAATGAACTTCAATCGTGATGAAACATGACTAACGAGGAGACAAACAAATACCTGATGCAACGGTGATATCTACAACATATTATTATCCACGAATTTGATAAGCTATTTTCAGCGGCGTACCTTATATATTATTTTCCCTCGCAGGTGACAATATAAACCCACATATTTCGTAAATATTCAATGTATGTCACACATAATTTATTTTGGGCCACACTGAAGCGTATCATTAGGCGTTCGTTAGTCATCTGGCCTGATATATTAATTTTGCGCAGAAGGACAAAACTGACTATTCACGTAAAGAAAGCAAGAATATTGAAGGTCTGAAGTGTTGTATATTGTACTATATAAAGACAACCTAGCTCGCTTGGTTTTGTTTATCGAATGAAAGGTGGTTTTGTAGGTGATGGAATGTTAACTGAGTAATTAATTTTTAAAATATTTAGTCAAAATAACAAAGTAATCTAAAGTATTTCTATATTTACCCCAGAATATAGTGTTAGAAGTGTAGATAAACTGGAGAAAAAATGACATTCGTCATTTTTATCTCAGCTGTCGTCATAGCGCGTTGATTGAGTTACATACAATTTACTTTGTCTACAATTTACTGTTGATGGATACAAAAATTTGTTTTGAGTTGTAAAGAGTGCGATAGAGTTCAAAATAAAACACTTAGAAGTTGTAGTGTAAAAAAATAATTATCTTGAAGATTTAAAATATTTCAAATTGAATAATTTTGCAGTGAAAAATTGTAAGCGATGGAAAATTTTTTTACTTTTCCTAAAGATCCGCAAATATGTGATATATTGTGGAAAAGGAAAATGCAAGACTTGCATTTTATCTACGTCTTAAAGACAAATTATTAATTTCATACAGTATGCCCTCCAATTCACTGTCTGAAAATATTGTGAATAAACCAAATGACAGCAGGCAAACAAGAGCAGGTAGAAGATCATTCAGAAAAATATCTGAACGGGCTATTACAGAAGCAGAATATAATGAAATAAAGTTTGTTTCTGAACATGCGATTGAATTATAATATGTTATGGCACTCATAAACAATCATTTTTTGTATAGTCCATGTGCATGACGTGGCTGAACCAAGTATCGGAGTGGGGGCTCATTGCAGAAATTTAAAAAAAAAATTCCAATGTTACTTGATGTAAAATTGTCACTGAATGTGATTTTTTGAAATACCATTTAAAAAAATGTGCTAAATAATAACAAAGTACCTATTACTGCAATATCAAACTATTATTTTTTGGATTTAGAATGTATTTTAGAATTATGGATTTAAATAACAGTTTGAAACCAGATGCTACTAATTAAACTAATTCAACTAATTAAATATTTTTTTTAAGCTGTCTAATTATTTTTCACTAAATATGTCACGCCTTTCGATAAATTTTGCAAATTACTCACATATATACGCTATATTTACATGAGATCACATATTTTTACAAATAAAACCATTCGGCTCACCTATACTTCTTACACCATGACCCCAGGATATGAAATCTTGCGTGGGTACTCCCAGACGCCGATTCTATTTTTTCGAGTGTTTTTAAAACCTTAAGCATTGGTTGTAATGTTCATAAAATAATAGTCGAATATCATTTGCTCTTCGATATGTGTTCAAAAAGTGGTTTGGTAAATACGAGAATACCAATGTTTTTGTATCGCCAAGTGCCAATTTAAAAAATATATTTATAATATATTAAATTTGGATTATTGAGATTTTGTACACTTCCATGTATTTTGTCACTAACGACCCGGGTTTCGCCTTTCGGCATCTTCAGGCATTCGAGCACACGAATGGACTCGAACTGAGAGACAGTAAACAGTGTCTAACGCTTATATAGAAGATACAAATGCGACAAATATCATTTACGAGGCAATACATTATACGTCTGAGAGCCACACCGATACCTGAGTTAAAATTTCGGAAATCGTCCTAATCCTTATTTTGTAAACACCATATTACCAGAGTGGCGATTGCCGAAGGCGATTGCCGCCTTTCAACTTCCCTTAGAAATACCAGTGATTTCACAATTACAACAGTATTGTGGGTTTTGACGGGATGCAATTCGACGAATGGGTAAATATATACAATCATTCCACATTTAGTGAAATCTGTTAGGTGTTTCAACGTATCGGATATAATAGCGGAGAATTAGGAAGGTTCAGTTGCTCATTCAAGATTGGTAAGGAGTATAACTGGCCTCTATTAATTTCTAAAATTTCCTGATAAAATAATTTATGATCCCCATGTTTTTATGCAACAGTTTAACCCCATCATCCGCATTAAACGTATGGTTCTCCATTAGCAAGTGATTTGCGAATGTCGAAGTTTCTTTTTTAATCTAAAGGCAGCTAAATGTTCTGATACCCTTATATCTAATGTACGTGTGGTTTTACCCACATAGAAATGTTGGCAATCATTGCATTGTAATTTATAAATACCAGATTTGTTCTTAAAGTTTACTCTATCTTTATTGTTAATAAGTAATTTGCCTAGAGAGTTTTTGCAATAGAACGCCGGTCTAACACTATCAGCGAGTTGTTTTTTAATTTTAAAGCTTGTGCAACCTAAATAACTTATTCTATGCCAGATTCTAGGGCGGTCTATGTCTTTAGACAAGTTCCCGAAATATAGCATCTTTTCTGCTAATTTACGTTGTTTTTTTGATACAAGACTATCTATAAGAGACGCCTCATAGCCATTATTAATGGCAATTTGTTTAATAATGTTTAGTTCGTTTTCAAAATTAAATTTATTTAGAGGTATAGTGACTAATCTGTGAACCTGAGAATGGAAAGCAGCCAATTTATATGAGAAAGGATGGTCTGACTTAAAATGGATCGCGGCTTCTGAAAACGTCTGTTTTCGGTAAATTTTAAATTCATGAATGGAGTTTTTAATATCAATATTAAGGTCAAGGAAATTTATATTCTTGCCCCCTACTTCTAAAGTGAATTGAATTTTATCATCTAGTGAGTTAAGAAAATTATGAAGGTTAGAAACTTGTCTCTCAGTTCCATTGAATAGACAAAGGATGTCATCTACGTAACGGAACCAATAAACTACGTTTCTAACTTCTGTTTTATTGCTAAAAATAAGGTTTTCTAAATGGTTCATGTAAAATTCTGCTAATAGTGGTGACAAACAACTTCCCATTGCAAGACCTTCGGTTTGTTCATAGAATCTATTATCAAATTGAAAATAGTTCTGGTCAACGCAAACGTCTAATATATTAAGTAATTCCGTAGTAATGACAGGATTAACTCTACGCGTATTAAGGGTATCTTTGATGATTTGTTTACATTTGTTTACAGGTACATTAGTGAATAAGCTAACAACGTCAAAAGAAATTAATTTGGCGTTTAACGGAATGTTATAATTTTTAATTTTATCTACTAACTCTAATGAATTTTTAATACTATACAATGGCTTGAATTTACTGTGATTGCGGATGAGAGAGTTAGCTCTTTTGGAAAGTTTATACGCTGGAGCATTCATATATGAAACTACCGGTCGAATTGGTATTGAATCCTTGTGAATTTTCGGTAGCCCATAAAATTTGGGGGCTTGTGGATTTCTAGTAGATAAAAAGGACAAATCCTTAGGGTTGATTGTAATGCTACAACTATTTATAACCTCTTTAATATTTTTATTAAATTTTAATGTAGGATCTTTTTCAATTCGACTATATCGTTATTATCGAGAAAGTTATTAAACTTATCAACATAGTCTTTTCGCGTTAACAGGACCGTGGTATTTCCTTTGTCCGCCTTTGTGACAATGATATCATTATCTTTAATTTTAGTTTTAATATTTTTAAGAGTAGCCAACTCCTCATTAAACTTATTGTAATTTTTGTTGCTGTTTAAGTAATCTTTCTTAAGGATGCGAGAACAAATATGTTTGCTGGTTAAATCTTTATGTAATGCAATTTCTAAATCTTAATTTGAGTAGCCAGATTTAACATGTTAAAATCATTAATACAAGTGTGGAAAATTTGAGTTTATTGGTGTAGTAGGAATAACATTATTATAATCTTTCCTAATGTAAAAAATAATAAAATAAAAACCAATGTATGCTCGGTGATTCTAATAAAAATTCATCTACCTATCGGCTTTAGGAAATGTAAAGGGATTAAAACAAATGGATTTTATTGATATTTTCTATGGATTCGGCGGTAACTTTGTGGAAGTTAATTTTTAATGTAAAATTAAAATTGATAACATAGTTATTTCACTTGGTTTATCACTAACGTGACGCGTTTCGCTTCTTTAAGAAGCATATTTAGACTAACCATATCGCAAGGTTATTTATTTCTAAGGTAAACAATGATTCTAATTCTTACATTATAATATATTGATTTATATTCATTATAAATTATGATTATGCATTGTGAAGTCAGAATGATTTATCGTATAAAATAATGAAAAAATCTTACAGATGTGTCCGGCTATTTTCTATAATAATTAAAAGAATATAAATATAATGATATGCATACAAACTTGTATATAAAAAAGCAACCATTCAACGTACTGAATATTGCATACTGAAGAATTTCAAGCATTCAGAAACGTGGGCGTTATGTGGTATTTGTTATTGAGTCCCACTAAAAAGATGAATCGTTTCGTGAATAATCACCACTTACATCTTTATTGGACCAAAATATATTCCGAAATAAAATTACTATGTACATGATGAATGATGTGTTTTATTGTATTTTTGTTACACCACTGAAAAATCGTCGAAAATCACGTGGTATTACCTACAGAAATCAACCAATTATAGCTGAGAACCAGACGCTGATTATTAGATACTAGCACATCATATATCTTATCATAAGTATGTGTATACTAATGTTATCTACACTTGTGAAAATTCAATTTGACTTTTTTGTTTAAATTTTAATTGACGTGACATTTTTGACCCAATAACTAACTCATTGTTAAAGTGAAAAATACCAGAATGTATATCCAACCACACAAAATATTTAATTAATTTTCGCACGTCCATACTTACTGAATATGACATATATTTATGTAAATGTTTAAAAAAACGTTGCTCCAAACAATCTGATAAGATTGATAAAAAAACTGACATTGCTATTGTAAAAAAAACTAAACAAATTATATATATTTAGGTTAACGGGAAATGATATTGATATGATAATATGATAATCAATTAGATAGTATAATACTTCATGTCTACACGTATTGACGAGCTGATGGCTATTATTGATAAGGAAAAAAATGAATAATCTAGTTGGCTATTATTTTTAGGAATTAAGATATTAATAATTGATAAAAGAATATTTACAGCTAAGTACGATCGATAAAAAAAATATTATTAATGATGTCATTTCTATCACATAATTAATTAAAACATAAATGCACATGAAATATGAAATATGTTTATATTTATTTCAAAATTTTATCAAATAGCGGGGTCCGGTCGCTTATACTGGGCAATTTTCAACTGAAATTGATCGGTCTTTCCACCAAGAGATATTAATAGTTTACATTTCAAATGTGATATTTTGTGTTGCCGTAACATTGAATAAATAAGCAAAGACTTGTTAGTTTTGCTTATGCAGCATGATAACGTGATAAGGATCTCTACTGAGAATTATTGATTGATTATAATCAATATTAAATACCATTAGCTTACTTCAAAATATTTTGCATTCGCCTCATTCATCAAAAATTCTTTACTGAATGACAAAAATAACAATAGTTATTTCACAAGCGTAAGCAGTTTAATTTTCCGTTGCACGTAGTTTTTTTCCTAAAATAATAGAACCAAGAAAAGTTAAATAATGTAAGTTTTACCTCTTCTTAAACCTGCTTATTATATATACATTAAATTATATAACACTGTAGTTAGTTACCTATATTTTTTTAAAGAATGTAAAATAACATTGGATGTTTGTTATACAAGCAATTAAAACATAGCTGTACCAAAAGATAACATGTAAAAGAAACACATCACAAAAACTGCAAACAATTCAATATAATTTATTGGAATAGTACGTGACTTCCATACTCAATTATAATATACATTTATTTTATGGCGATATATGAATATTTTGCACGTTTCCCTAAGAAGCCACTAATTGGCTCAATATTTTTTACGACAAAAATGAAACTGAATTTATTTATGTCATACGCAGGTAGTTTGTTTTTTAATCAATTTTACTGTTTAACTTTTTACTTTAATAAGTTTACTACAATGAGTAAAGTATAAAATAAATTGTGTGTATGCTATTGAAATGTATGAGCTACCACTGCAGCTCATAAAGTTCAGATAATAGTTTAGCGGTGAAGGTTACACGATTACTGGTTGTGAAATAATCAACCTCTATTATTAAGAAAAATGAAAAGGAAATTGTGATGTTGTTAGTCCTGATAAGTGTTTCATTTAATTCGTTCTAAGGGCAACCATAATCAGCATATATTCAAACTTAAATTTAAAGTATCGAATAAAAATAGGATATATTTCTCTGATTACTTTTTTCAAATTTATTTTTACTTATTTGATTTTTGACTGTTTGTTTGGCTGAGGAGAGTAATTTTATTCTCACTATCAAATCAATTCATCGGGATTGAAATATCTATTCATGGTATAGAAAATTATATGCTTGTTTCTCTTTCATATAAGACTATCTTTTTCCAGCGGGTCAAACACAACGGCATAATTATTAAAATGATCAGATAGCTAGAATTGTTTTATACCTTACCTTCATGAGTATATTTCGTAGCTGTTTTGTGTTTAGCTCCCCGTTTAACTTGTTTCGTATTCATATTAAAGCTTCTCAGAATAATCTAAGAATATATTTATAGTTGAATACACAGCCAAATTACACCAACATCGTAAACAGGTTGTTTACAAATGATGCATCGATATTTTAATAACACACGTTTAACATATTTAGCAATTTCACCAAACATTCACACTGTTCAAATTATGTTTAAAGAAGAAGGGGCACTTTACAGATTACTCTATATAACATATCAGAAGATAAACTGTATTTTTTCACTGAATAAAAAAACAACAAATAACTTTAACAACCACGGGATTACGAATAATCAACCGATCAACATCGTTCATTCGGCAATACTAAATTAAAAATTAAAATGTCGTTAAGATGAGCGCATTTCTAACATAGATCACGATGACTAACGACACTGACTTCACTCACGTTAATTATGTCGACAACACCTTGCTATCGAAACGTCAAAAATTGACACAAAAAAAATAATTTGACAAACTTGACTTCAAGATATCTTACTGCACGCAAGATTTAAAATAATTAGGTTTATTTTAGTACATCATGTTTTAAAATATGTACAATATTCGAAGAATTTAACGAAAAAATCGACCGGTAAGATATTGTACGTATTTACGAAAACCTGTTTTGTTTCCAGCGTGATAAAATTCGTGAAATTTTTCATAAAAATTAGAAAGAATTTTATAAATATAAAGTATGCCTCATTATGTATTTTTAAGCAAAATAAATGACGCTATTACTATTATTATAAAAGAGTTCGTGAGTGTTCCAGTTACGCTAGGAGATGTAAGTGTTTCGCGAAATTTAAAATGTTTTATCGGTCATAAAAAGAATTAAAATAAATACTCAAATGTTTTCATGTGACTTATTAGCATATTTATAATGATTAGCAATCAATTATTCTTAATCAAAGCGTAATTATACACGTGAATACACAATCACAAAACATATGTTCAATTATTCGTTTCGCTTTTATATGACACTCGAGCAATTTGTTTGAAGAGTGAAACCACTAAAGACTTCTTTCATGTCATCATATATTATTGTCAGCGTTAAGGAGAAAGTCACCAGCCATATAAAAGACTTTACTTAGAAAAACGCGTTTTAAAATAGTTGCAATTGTATTATTATAAAACCGTTAATAGAATAAAGAATAGAAATATATTAAATGTTACCAATATTTTATTTAATCCTGTTTCGGAATATCGTACTGACTGTAGTATAATGTTAATAAGAATTTATATTAAAATTTTCACTATAGACGTCTTCACTATTTAAAAGATTTTTAGTCAATTACTATAAGGCATTTATGGTGTATACCCGATTGTATACATGATTTTTTATGAACTTTTTTGTAGATAATCAAATTATAAACGCGTGCGAAACTTTCTTAATTTACTTTGCAAATTAAGTGAAATGCGCGATATCAACCTAAATGTTTATTTTCTTTTTAAGAAATGTTCAAGATTCCTCGGTAAACTAATTAAGTACTCTGCGATTGGCGATTGAAAGCCAGACGCATGCACATAAAATCGCGATTAACGCGTCGCGGGAGACGTGGGAGCGCCGCGACGCTGGCACGCTGGAGAAAGTCAAAAGTTTGACGCCGCGTGGCCGAGACCAGCGCAATACTGCCGAACGCGAGATATTTTACCGCGGTCGAGAGCTTGACGTCTCGGCGCCGCATTGCCGCTCTGTCGACCACCGACGCCGACCTATTATTAAAACACAAATATTATTTTTGGTGTTCAACTACAAGAAAAAACCAAGAAGAAAACTCAGAACACAAATCTTTAAACTGTTGTGCGGTATTTTTTTGTTGAGCGCAATGCCGTAACGAGCACAGTTAGCTGTTTCAGACAAAAAAAGTGTATATTTTGAATGGGATATAATGGGCTTTTATTATTTGACACTTATGCCTATTTTCTTTAAAGGGGATGGGAAACCAACGAGAGTAGATACATAAGGCAAAAACGAGTTATTTGACTGTTAAATTCCTTAGAATATACTTTTCAACTAGTCGCAAGAAATTTTCTTAAATAGTGGGAACGCATTGTTTAATCCTTTTAAAGTGTTTTAATTTCAAAACCCGCCTACATATTTGAATAATTTTATTATTTTTTCAAAAACTACGATGAAAGAGATCGCGCTTTCTTGAAAAATAAATATCGTATATATTTTACATTTTTGATGAAAACAACTGGATAAAAGATAACTAAATTGAAATATTTTTACTTCTTGTATTATATTAATTGAAATAAAAACCATGCAATGTGTACCACACATAATTTTCTTCATTATATCATATTTTTCCCAACAACATTTAATAATAAACATATAATAAAATTAAAAATAATTTTGCTTCGTATGTACGATAAGTGGAGATGGATATGGGCTTCGATGATATCGCTCTATGAAAAATCTCTCTTTTTAAATTTGACACTATTTGTTTATAAACTTTCATATTTTCTATACTCAATATTATTGTAATCGCTTTATTTTTAAAGAATAATTTGTATATTGTAGCGAATTCCAATGCGCAAATATATATTTTTTAAATGTAATCATCTGTTTACATGGCATAGAAACTTATGCCGTAAATCTCAAATCAAATGTGAAATTGAAAATCCTCAAGTGATATTTATCTATTTATTTGTGAAAGAAATTCTAATAGCAACTAAAAATTCCATGCCAATTTGCTTTAGCGGAGAGTATTTGACACATAAAATATAGTTCCATTTGGTAGTGAATTGGGACAGAGATATGATAAAAAACAAATTCTGAAGGAAAAGAAGCCTAACCAAGAAAAGATAATATTAAGCGAGCTTCTTATATCTGTTTTAGTTTACGTTATTTTTTGGACTTTATTTAAAATAAATCCAGAATCGAGCACCATGTTTTATTTATTTAAAATATCTTGAACACTTACGTCTAAATAAATACATATAATAAATTTATAATCATACAATTTTGCTTCGTGTACGCCGTGCAAAAGGAACAAAGATTAATCACTTAAACTTCTAGAAGCTCTCTCAAATACGTTGATCGTTATACGTTAAATAAAGCAATCTTCAATATTTATTCAATTTTCTGTATAATTATCTCAGCTGGAGTAATAAAAATAGATACATTACTTATGATAGAGTTGGCAAGATTGAAGTGTTTACCTATTATAGGTGAATTTAAATCTATAAGCAAACAAAAATCCGTTTAAACAAAGTAGTGTGCTGCCGAAATGGTTATCGATACTATTTGACGATAATAAACTTTAATCAAGTAAATGCCACATCAATCAATATAATACACTAATAATCTCGTATGAGAAGACCCCGGATCGAAGAGAGGCGAGCGGCTGGTTATCCGGAGTCCTGGAAGGGCTGATCTCAGACAAACACCATTTCAGATCCGGTTCAAAACTTATTTATTTTCCATTCAAGATGCAGTGGTTTAACATTACACAAATATATAAATCTTAACACATAAAATTGCTTCTACATTTACATTTACTTAGCAACTGAATTTACTTTAAGTTATAATACAAATAACACAACGAATTTAAATTAAATCCAACGCAAATCAAAACACAAAAACAAACAGTTCACATGTCACCTCCGCTGCCACGAGACCGCAGCTCGTCCCGCTCGGCGGATCGTAATCGACTGTCTACCAAAAATTAAAAAAAACTCCGTGCAAAGTTGGAGCTACCCTTTTCAGTAAAAATGGACTCGTCCAGCGGCCGAAGCCGGGGGCTTTTTTTAACGCCTGGAAACAAGAAAGAGCGTATTCTGCGAAATATTGCTGTTTGCCGCATGCCGATTTCAGTTCAGGACACTAATGACACTTCTACTTAAGAAAAACCAGGGTGTGTCAAACCCCCATACTTCTAGTGTCCATGAACTGAGTTCGGACAGCGTAGCAATAATCACAGAAAAACAAGATACAATATACAATAAAGAACACAAAAAAATCAAGTCTTAAAACACACGCGTGGCAGCGCGTCGGTCGTCACACACGCGGCCACAACACAGGTCATGTCGCGATCGGCATCACAACGGGCGGTGGTGCAAATTTTCCTACGCCAACAGGCGTCCTGTTCCTATCCCAGGAAGGCATCCGCAGCGTCCTCGCTCGGCGGGGCAGGTGTGTCGGCAGCATCTCCTCTTCACAGGCAGACGTCCTCATCTTCTCCCGAGAAGGCATCCGCAGCGTCCTCGCTCGGCGGGGCAGGTGTGTCGGCAGCATCTCCTCTTCACAGGCAGACGGCCTCATTTTCTCCCGAGAAGGCATCCGCAGCATCCTCGCTCGGCAGGGCAGGTGTGTCGGCGGCATCTCCTCTTCACAGGCAGACGGCCTCATCTTCTCCCGAGAAGGCATCCGCAGCGTCCTCGCTCGGCGGGGCAGGTGTGTCAGCTGCATCTCCTCTTCACAGGCAGACGGCCTCATCTTCTCCCGAGAAGGCATCCGCAGCGTCCTCGCTCGGCAGGGCAGGTTTATTAGCGTCTTCTCGTCTTTACAGGCAGCATGGCAGGCAAAACGGCCTCCCGGGTCGCAAATCTACCAGCCACAGTAGGCCTCACTCGTTGAAGACAAAACAGGCACAGCAGGCCTCACAGGTTGCAAATATAACAGGCACAGCGGGCCTCACGGATTGCAAACAAACAGCCACAGTAGGCGTCACTCGTTGACAACAAAACAGACACAGCAGGCCTCACAGGTTGCAACTCTAACAGGCACAGCGGGCCTCGCGGATTGCAAACAAACAGCCACGGTAGGCCTCACTGGTTGAAAACACAACAGGCCCAGCAGGCCTCCTAGGTCAGCACGAACGACGTCAAGAGCGGCCAGTCGAGAAGTAGGGCTTCGTGAAAAGTAACAGAGGCCAGGCACCTTTCACCGACGACTCCCGCCAGTTTCGTCTTTGAAGCTGGGGTTTCGTAGTAAGACGCCGGGAAGCTGACTGGTTGTCTGGTCCCGATCTTGAAGTCCACCTTCAGGGCAGGGTCCGGATTCTTAGTGTACGTTCGGCGATTTGAAATTCTTGAAGTTACGTTAAAATTCGGTTGGGCGCCATGAACCACAGTTCAAAGCCACTGCATCTTCAGAGCATGAGTCCTCAGGGGGTGAATCCTGAGGTGTCACAAACCGTCAATGGCCACTAAGTTGGGCGACAAAAATGAGAAGACCCCGGATCGAAGAGAGGCGAGCGGCTGGTTATCCGGAGTCCTGGAAGGGCTGATCTCAGAGAAACACCATTTCAGATCCGGTTCAAAACTTATTTATTTTCCATTCAAGATGCAGTGGTTTAACATTACACAAATATATAAATCTTAACACATAAAATTGATTCTACATTTACATTTACTTAGCAACTAAATTTACTTTAAGTTATAATACAAATAACACAACGAATTTAAATTAAATCCAACGCAAATCAAAACACAAAAACAAACAGTTCACATGTCACCTCCGCTGCCACGAGACCGCAGCTCGTCCCGCTCGGCGGATCGTAATCGACTGTCTACCAAAAATTAAAAAAAACTCCGTGCAAAGTTGGAGCTACCCTTTTCAGTAAAAATGGACTCGTCCAGCGGCCGGAGCCGGGGGCTTTTTTTAACGCCTGGCAACAAGAAAGAGCGTATTCTGCGAAATATTGCTGTTTGCCGCAGGCCGATTTCAGTTCAGGACACTAATGACACTTCTACTTAAGAAAAACCAGGGTGTGTCACGTAATAGTCGTCGTCAGTGGCGCAGTTGGTAGCGTCGTTGGTTACGGATGTCTCGGGTTCAATTCCCGGTGCGGAAGGTTTTCGGATTTATGGATTTCTGTTCGTGTTTGTGATGTCTAAAAACTCCTTCCCACCCATCCTATTCTCACGAGGCTTATAGCGAGAGCGATAAGCTAACCACTAGTCCTGTCCTAGCCCTATACTTATATCCCTACTCTTCGAAACTTCGAAAAAAAAGAGGTTGAGCAACTGAGTAACAAACAGTTCTTATAGAAAAATTCTGTTAAGATACCTCCATTAGGATACCATATGTCTCACTTGGGAGCGGACATGAAAAAATTTTAAACTTGAAACGACATATAAAATTGCAATATTGAATTCGTACAGGATAATTTCACTGATTATAAAAAATATTTGCAGTAAAAATTAATATAGATTTCTGTGTTTTATATTTTTTATGGTTTCATTGGTTACAGAAAATCTCTTGAAATAATCATTATTATCAACGATAATAGCTTACGTCGTGTAAATAATACTATGGCAGGCATAATCATGGTTAAAGCATTCTGGGCTTGAAGTAGCAGAGATTCTTATCCAACACTGGTGCGGAAGCTCCAAAAGTGTATAATAGAATATAATATTATTCTTGTTTACAAACGGAAGCGTATATGTGACACCGGATAAGGGTTTCGTAAACTGCTATCTACGAAGGGTGATCAACGCATTTAAACTACCATCAAATTTTAACTTACATAGGACGATTTCGACGATAAAAACGTAACAAGAAATATATATAGAAGCTTATAAATTCTTTTGGTTACATTATTTATGTAGTGTATTATATTGATATTATACAAGTGCTGAAGATATTCAAGACGGTAAGTACATAAAAATCAACCAAGTTTTTAATATTACATGAATATAAAAAACTTAAAACTATTAAACGCAGTGGCATTATGTATATGATAATAAGATCAGACGAACTTTTTTGAAATTGCTATACTCGGAGTCGGTTATGTTTTACATTTTAAACGAGCACATTTTAAAAGCCCTGTATTCCATCGTTGAGAGTAACGTCATAAAGAATAATTTTCTCCATCTTGAGAGAAAATAGTCTTGGGAACACTTCTCCAACCTTTTTACGCCGGCGATTCGGTGAAATATGAGAAATATCTCTCGGAACTATAAATTACTAGTATAACCGTACCCGTCATAGATGACGGTATTGAAAATACTGAATGTCTAAAGCAGCTAGTACGTCGGAACTGTGTATGCATTGCATAATATTTTATTTTATATATACCCCGAACGCTTACGTTATAAGAAAATTTCATACCTACATGTGATATGTGGTAATAATTAAATGTCTACAGAGCGGTCCGTGCTATTATATAAATTATAATTAAGGGTATCAAGTATTTTGTTTATTTCTTTTCAAATCTTTTAATATAATATACATTATGTAAATGTTGGATTACAAATACGAAAAATATGTGACATAAAAATTCCATTTCTAATCGATATAACTAACTGCATATTGCACAATACCAATTTTTAATATGTATGACCTATTTTTAGAACAAATACACAATGTGAACATTTAACTTACAAAAAATTATAATAACGATAAAAATACAAAAAAGAATGACAACTTCAACTTGAATTTTTCGGCACGGGTATTTTAAAATACGTGATAAACTATTTGCGAACCGGCAGAAAATTTCGGTGGACCAGCTTTAGAGGAAGGTTTTGGACACGAATTGAGTTTCTTTACCATACCAAAGTCTAAAAGGTTTTCACGGTATTTAATCGTAGGTAAATCACATCTATCTCGTGGTTTGAATATAACACTTGGAATCGAACCCTGCGTGGAATACTGTAAGCAATTACGCGCAACGGATCTGATGAAATATACCTCCCAACCGAGTTCTTCAAATAAATATAACTACAGAAACGTGCCAAGGAGATATTTGCATTTATGTATCAACAACAATAACGCATACTGCAAGTGAAATTTAAATGAACTTTCGTGTCAGCGTCATCCATCAATGATGTCAAGACCCTATGAAAGAAAATGTCGGGTTAAGTGAAAAGGTGATTGATTAGTACAATATAAAAGTTTTGTGTATTAATAAACTCCGAGGAGAATGTGTTTGCCGATAAAAGCTTTCGTAGTGGAAGCTAACAGTGATAAGATGGGATGAACTTTCAAGAAACGTTTCAATACACTGTTACAATGTTCCTAAAATTAATCAATCAATAAGTAAAAAAGGTCACATTTTGTATTAGGATTATCTTTAGATTTAATTACTAATTTTATAAAATAATGTTGAATACTAATTAACATAATATATATTATAACATAGGTTATCGCGACAAATAAAATTAATCGTGAATCATTAAATGTGTTCCTGACAAGTGAAAAGAGCGAAAACTGGAGAAAATAACAGTTTTCTGAAAGTAACTTTTGGAATGGGAATGATTTTTTAATTTAATAATAGTTGTACCGAAAATTGTATCCATATGCGTTGTACTAGTATGTTATCAAAAAAATTTACGCTTCATTGTGGATTGCTTAGCTCTGCACCGATCACGCCCTTCTATCTGCAACGATGGAAGTGGAAAAAAAATTAACATTAGAGATGAATGAGACTCAAAGAACTATGACGCTAACGCGCCTTAGGACTTAACGCTCCATCAAATTGATATAAAAAAAAAAAAAATTTGTGCAAAACATGAGAGTTTGAATAAATTCTTCACAAGGTGAAAATATTTGATTGTTAATAGGGCTAATCACTTTTAAGTTGTTAGCTATCCACTCTTAGTGGAAAGGCATAATCCCTTCACATTTTTATTACGATCAGGACCGGTTTCGTTTATTACGAGCATCATCTACTGATGATTAGTTGTGTTTAAAAAAAAATAATACGGTTGTTAAATTTAAAATGTGTCACGTTTCAATTTAGTACATTCGAATATATCGTAAAAGATCGAATGAAGAAGCACAGCTGTTCATTTAAAATGGCCATAAAAAAATTGGATACATCAATAAAATTTATGTTCAAAATAAAAATTATTCACATTTAAATTATAAATTTAGAGCCTTAAATAAGATAAGATGAACGACTATTATTTATCGCAGGTACTTTAAGAGCATGAATTATCTCAAACTGAAAAATGTGATAGATAAAAAATTAAAGATTGAATATGCCCATCCGATAATTGCACATTAACCAAATTGAGATGTACCGAAGTGTACAAAATCTCAATAATTCAAATTTGATATTGAAATTCCATCAAGCACCCTTAGTCGATTTCTTAAACTATAACAAAATTGTTGCAGCTTTTGCGTTATTTGTGAATTGAAATACACCAGTGAATATTTCTCGATCTCATTTTGATCTCCCTGTTGTTTTGTCCGTATGTACTTCACTGGCACACACCCGCAGAGTGACAGGTTCGATTTACTGACACTAGAGAAGTTCGACAGACGGCAGAATGGTATTTTTTGGGGAGGAAATCAAATAACATCTGTAACCGCGGTGATTTAATATCAGCAAGTTCCCTCAAGAGCAATAAAAAGCGAATCGTTTATACAGGATAACCTTTATGTTAGTCGTTTCGTTACTCAATAGGAGTATCACTTTTAATTCACCTGCGATTATATAAGCTAAGATCGATAGAGAAAAAATTGACACATTAAATCAAATTATAAAATTTTAGTTTTACAACTAGTCTTTTATTATTAAATCGTATCATTATCATCTTACAGGTTGTCATCGAATTACGACCGAGATACGTTCCTGAGCTTTGGCCGTAAGTCAAATTCCATACGAAATATTAAAATTAAATATTTTTTAGTTCAGCTCAGTTTTAGCTGCGTCAATTTCATTTGTGGAAAAAAGCAACTGCAACTAAAAATCAAACTTTAACACATCAGGGCGTACTTTTCAAATCTTATATTGTAGCAATGAAATAATGACAATCACAATATTATCGCAAATTAGCCCGCCGACGTCTGTTTTTAATAAATAAAACGTTATGAACACAATTTTATTATTTGTCTTCTAAAACAAATGGTTGGAATAAGGTTTGGCTGCAAGAATTGTAATGAAAATAAAAATTCGCTTTATAATTCAAGTGGATGAAATAAGGTTATGCCTGCAAGAATTGCATTCAAATTCTTTTCTGATTACAATATTGTTTTACTTCAGAAATAAATATATTCAAAAAACAGTCTTCGAAAATAAATTTTTGGTCGTAAGTGCGAATCGTCGTAAGTCGAGGAATACCTGTATTTTGAATTATATGTGGCATTTTTATAACTCCCCTTTTTTAGTTTTTTGAGTAAGGTTGAGTCCTGATTATGTGAAATAGTAGTAATTTCACGGTACATAATAGTACGATTCATTCATGGTAGAAAAAATGTCATTACTACTCCTATAAATATTTGTTATGTACTGAAATATGTTTTGATTAGTTCAAGCTACGTATGTAAATATTAATTTATCCCAAATTTCGCAAAAGTAAAACTTCAATGTCCCTTTATATTCCTTTAAAATCCAATGCGTTTGACAGGAACTGTAAACTAATTTCTAATGTTTTTTAAACATAGAATATTATATAATACACCTTTGTGCAAATTAATGTGGACAAAATATTTTTTTCATACTGCCATAGATTTACTCCAAATTTCGTTATGACATCAGTGTAAGAAGCTTTCAATGACACTGTATTCAAACCGTGCACGTCTGTGTATGGATAGTAAAGTAATTTACAGATTTTAGAGTGTTTTGACTTTCTGATGTTACATCTGAGATTTTTGTTGTTTTGTTCAGTTGTTAATGAAAGTTTAGATGCGTATAAGTAATGGATATCTCAATAGAAGTCCGGTATAAGATTATAAAACTGTCTGAAAATACTTAAACTATTGTAAAGCATATAGCAGAAGAGTGTGACATTTCTTAAAGTGCAGTGAATAACCTGATCAAACTCCGTCAAGAAACTGTCTCAATTTTACCTCATAGGAAACGGAAAATGTGAGCGAAAAATGAAAACGACCAAGAAAGAAGATACTCTTTTGTTAAGGAACAGTACAATAAATACCATCTACGACTCACAGAAAGAGTGTTGAAAGAACAAGTGTACATGCCTCAACATTGCGGCGACGTCTACTAGAAGTTAGGCGAAGGTTAGGAAACTCTTTAAGAAACAACTATTGACTGCTGTAATGAAGAAGAAAAGGATGACTTGGTCACAGAAATACAAACGATGGACAAAAGGCGACTCAAGGAACGTATTATTTGCGGACGAAACCATTCCTTAGTTCAGGGCATGCGTCTTCAGTTTGTTTGCCAGTCCGATGGTGAACCACTTTTAAAAGTTCACATTATGCAGTCAATCAAACACCTCGTGAAGCAATTTTTTTGCGACTGCGTCTCCTTTTTTATTAACAAGATTTTTCACCTTGCAAAGACCTCATTCCGATCGATATTTTGCGGTCCATCTGCAAAAGAGAACTTAAAAAAATGGATAACACAACCAAAATGAAAATGCTCGAGTCAGTAGTTTAAGTATGGTACCGAGATACGAAAACCCATAAAGGGTGCAAATCATTGGTAGAATCTATACCAAAACGCATTAAATTGGTGCTGCAAGTCATTAGTGGATATATAAAATATAAATTCTTTAGATTTTGTAACTAATTGCATTTTTTGTATGAATAAAACTCATTTTTAAAGAACAATTATCTTGTCCACATTAATATGCACAAGTGTGTATATGTTACAAAACAGAATCAAAAATATAAATTAAAGATTCCCACACGATTCAGTTACCTATCATATCTGCAGCCACCCCTATATGTGAATCGTAACATTATATGTGATTATTACAAAATGAATTATCGACTCTTGTCACAATAAAGCAAAACATGTTTGTTTTACCGATTCACTGGTTCATTTTAAATTCAAAATTTGAATTTATATATATGTTTTTTTTTTATTTGACTGGCTGTTTCGCACATGCAATGTAAAAACAAATTTTTCAATTTTATTTTACATTAAAAATGTTTGAGTAAGATTAAACGTTCAAGTTTTAATTCGTTGATTCACGAATTCGCTGAGAGGCTTTTGAATTCATATTTTTCTGCGAGGGGTATGTGAAATGTAATTTTTAATTGTTACTCTGTTCAAAGTCAGGAATAAATAATTCGGTACAACAAAGTACCGCGATTATGTCTTGAACTTTACGCCTCGTTTACGAGAAAGAAATGGTTTTCATAAAAACTTTATTCGCTTTAAAAATGAATGGAATAATTTTAAAATAGATTAAATTCTAAGCGTTTGATGATGAACTAAATTTAAAAAAGCTTTTAAACAAAAAAGCTGTCAGCATTTTTTCTTTAAATTTAGAAAGATATCAGCAAGTCAACGTCCTTTTTATATTATACTTCAGTAATCGGGGAACGTGTATCAAAATAAATTAATAAACGAATAAAAAAATATTGATTATTTTACACTAAACTAATTTAATTTTACACTAAACTAAATTATATTTTACTATAATTATTGAAAGTCTTTGTTAAAGTGAACATAATATTTTCAAGGAATAAAAGGCTTTTACAACATTGGGTGGTTAATCCGAACACTGAAAACGAAAAAATATGATTTATTTGTTAATCGTCAAAGGTAATAAAATTAGACTATTCGTGGGAGTATTTGCCAGCAACATTCATGCCTTGAATGCCAAATTTCTGCCATCATATATAATATCTCAAAATACAGCTAAATATTAAATCAGTTTCGCTGGACAACAACTTGTAAATTAATAATAAATATACATGGACTTCACATATGAAAAAAAATGTCTATTTAAATAAACGCAAAACGTTAATTCGTAACCAGAAATGCATATAAGCATGGTACTTGTTCAGGAAAATGTTAATAATACGAATATCTACTTACATATTCATATTGAAATTGTGTGCACTAATATAATTTAAAAACAAGAGAAGTAAAACATTTTTTGTTTTCTATTATTTTGTGTCACAGAAAATAGCGCGATTCTCGCTTGCCAAATCAATGTTTGATTTCAGAAAACGGCTCGTTATAATCGAGGACAGTGCTCCGCAACTGATTTTCCGATGTTCCGATCTTCATGAAATCCAAATACTCAGTACACATTTGCACTAAAAATTTCTTCACAATTTTCAACATTATATATGAAAACTCTAACATTAACTTCCAAGCAATCTGCAAAATATGAACGACAAATAAGTCACATAATATTATACTTGATATTACTGAAATCAGCCAAAACCCATAAGTTCAGGAGACGAATATAAACTATTTTTTTTTACATGTAGCGGCCTAGTTATTTTTAGTTACAACTTTTACAATTGTATTTTTTTAATAATATGAAATTTTCAAAAAACGTATTTTATGCATATTTTTATGTTTTTATCTTAGCGATTTCGAAAATCAAATGTCTTCCATCATATCAAAAGGTTAAGAAGCACCTTACTAGGTTTCCAAAGGGATTAATTGCTTATCAATTAAAAAAAAACGTTGACTTCTATTTCTAATTTATCAAATAAAGAAACGAAAATTAATTTAATTTTTGTTTATGAAATTTACTTATTTGTTCTTGTGGTGTGCCACGAAATTCTACGGTATGCTTAGGTGTTTCGTGAATGACAAAAGGTTGCGGAGCACCGATTGAAGTGACAAAACTGAATATCTTCAAAATAGTGTGAAAGTCACTGGATATCTGTTTTTTATCATTTCGCGATCTGTCACTTGGAGACATCTGGTAAATGCGAAGCCATATGTGGAATATTAAAATAGAAAGTGTTGTCGAATAAGGTTTTTATTCCCTCTAACAAAAATATTCTTTACTGAATAAATTTCATGCGAAATATGTCAAGATGATTTTGTAAAAATACGAAAAAACTTTATTTCATCTCGGTTGTGGAGTATCGCAACGATACCTACCTACTATTATATTTCCCAAAGAACATCAGTTATTACATTAAAAAGGGGTTTGGACAGAAATGTAAATATGAAATTTTCTCCGGGCTGTTTTTATTAACTTGTTTTGCAAAGTCCCCGAAAACCTTTTGTGGCGATATGAAGAAGAAAAAAAATGCTAACAAAATAAAAAACTGGCTTGCCTTATTCTTTTGGAATTATTAAAAGGATTTGCGTTGTATTTGTCTCCAGCTTGATCATATAAAAAGAAAAGATACGACTTCGTACTATGGTAATAAATTTATAAAATACTACGTAACATTTATAAACATAGAAGCCATACATATGAGATTTTCACTTAACCCATGTTCACATTCAAGAAAAATCAACCTTCAACATACACTTAGGGGTGGATTGAGCCTTTAAGAACTCTTAGACAACGATTATTTGGGGGAGCCCCTACTCCACAACCAAATATTTTGCCATCAAAGTGAATATTTTTTAATTTCCGTTTAAGTGCGTGTACACATGTTAACACATGTTGAATGTAGTATTTATAAATGAAAAACAGAACGTAGAAAGTGTATTCAGTGATAAAAAAAAATGAATTTTTCCTCACATCAAAATTATGAATTTACAATACATCCAATTTATTCACAACGCTAATAATCATTTTAATGTGACACTGAGTAGTGAAAAAAATAGTTAGTACAATAATAATCATGTTCTTTATCTAGTTCTCTCTACAGTCGACAAGGACAAATTCGGGGATACTAAGCACGTTTAACGTGCCTTTACGATTATCCGGTTGTTAAACTAATTTCCGTTAACTCACTAGTAACACAATACCATTGATTGAAAAAATAATGTTAAATGTTAAATTTCTTCATAAATTACTTATGCCAATTACTATATTACTATACAGTTGATATATAAATAAAAACTACATTATATGGTAACAAAGGAAATGCATAGAAATTATTGAATAAGTAAATCAATTAAAAATGATATCAAATACGAATTCTATTTTAATATATGTTTTTGAGGATAGGGTAAAGTGAATGTGAAGGAATCAAAGCATCGTAGATATTGATACCTATCAATATGAATAAATAAATCGATTCAAAAATAAAGTGATACAAAACTCTTTTCAGAGATTTTATTCTTGATTTTGATCACGTTAGGATTTTTTCCGTAATCCATAGAGCATTACCACTCGGCCAAGGGAATCAGTTTCTTGGATATATTATAAAAAATATTTATTTTCAAGAAATTAACTCGCTTTTTAACATTATTTTCATGACGTTAATACTAGTACATTTTACCCATACGCAATGAAGTATATTAAATATTTCACTAATTGAAAATAACAATATTCAACAATTAAATATTAAACGTTTAGACAAGATTGCCTGTTTCATGATTATATTTATTCATTAACTAGTGAATACCCGGCATGCGTTGCAATGCCACTCAAAGAAAGAAATGGTTTGTGTTTTAATTCTGTTTATTGAAGTGCTTTTGGATTAGGGGAATGCACTGGCTGAAATTTCATAAAATTACCCGGTCTGAGCCCGTCATCTTCAGGCCCTCAATATCACTCTTGTTACTCGAACCCGATCCGAAACTAAGATTTATTTTCAGCCCGAAAAAAGCCTGATTGTTTTTCATATGGTAATTCATTTATACTTTTCAAACAATATATGTTATTGTTTCCATATTTCCACTACCCCGTCTGGTTTAGAGATGTCGCTAGTTGTACGTATTTGATTCTTTTTTTAGATTTTAGATTAATATTTTTTTTTCAGAAACCTTCACGGGTGTGCGCAAAACAATTCACCAAAGTTTCATCGAAATCTGATGAATGGTAAAGGAACGCACAGAGGTCAAACAAACAATCATTTATATATATATTGTTCATTTATCATCACCACAACCGAATTCATATTTCTATCAATATGTTTCTGCATACAGCAGTGAATAGTAACCAAGCTTACATTTATTTACAGATCTCTTTGTTGAATAAAAAAGATCCTACGTAATATACTTACGGTCATTGTCTGTGTCCACACGTACGGGCATGGTCGACGTCCACACGTTTGCCAATAAAAAGACTGATTTCATAATACTGCTAGGATGCTAGACCCTAGAGACTACCAATATTGGACGTGTGTCATAGTCTGATTTAATATACCAAGTAAAATATGGTCAACAATATATCGCACAACCCGAAGAGAAGTGTAGTAAATCAAAAAAAGTAAATTTTACAGGACAGCGAAAACAAATTCAAAAATCTTAAAATCTTCGAACAAAAGGTCCCGTAGAAAAGAGAAACTAGTGGCTCCTCGCGGTGAATTAGTGAACTGACCATTATATGGTTTTCATAGGGTATAGATTAACATTTTTACTATACTATTCTGATATAAAATGTAAATCAGAAATTTTTGATTCACTTCACTTCACTTTTCTTCGGGATGTCCGATATGTATGCACTTGTTACTTCACATATCTACATGCCCTCATGAAATAAGACAAAATGAGATAAATTGGTTAATGAATTGTAAAAGTCTTTCAGTGAAACAAAGATTAAAATTGTTAGCGCTCCTGTAACACTTGTGTTGATTACACAAAGAGAACTAGAATTTTATAATAAAATGGTTAAAACAAAAATGAAATATGATAACAATCTAATTTAATTTAATTTAAGACATCGACTGAGGGTGCTTGATGGAATTTCAATATCAAATTTGGATTATTGAGATTCTGTACACTTCCATT
Organism: Himalopsyche phryganea; assembly: GCA_022494535.1. NCBI lineage: Eukaryota > Metazoa > Arthropoda > Insecta > Trichoptera > Rhyacophilidae > Himalopsyche > Himalopsyche phryganea. The sequence goes on along the minus strand of JAGVSL010000001.1, from coordinate 5,184,890 downwards.
TCTCATTTCCGATTCTCAATAATCCAAATTTGATATTGAAATTCCATCAAGCACCCTCAGTCGATGTCTTAAATTATATCAATATTGCTAGTACAGCAAGATTGACTGAACTCTACAGTAAATTAGTTTTAAAATATCGATGGAAGTGTACAGAATCTCAATAATCCAAATATGATAACAATCACTTTATTCTTGCGAACCACCGGTTGGTGACCGCTGATCTATGGACTTATTTGACAATATAGCTTTGTAGCCAACCCAAAGAACCAAAAACCTAATTTGGCCTTTTACTGGATAGATAGATTTATTATTCAAAGAACTCATAGCCCGTCCTTACACTTGTCACGTCTAATTAATTCTCCAGCATTTTTAAAGAAACATTGTGTGGTAAAATAAGATTAAATATAACCGCCGCACATTTTCAATTAGTTGGGTAAGAAACATACAATACCCGTTATAATTTTAAAATAATACCACATTTCCAGTAAAAATATTCCACTTGCTGAAAAAAAGAACTAAGCCAAAAGGTCGAGGAATTGTTAACAATAATATTTTCCTCTGGAGTAGAAAGTAAGATTACATTTTTAAATTCTTCATCCGGAAAACTCGAGGAGCATTGAAATTCATCATTTTTATAAATATACATAAAAAGAATTTTCAAACATCTTAAGTAATATATTTATAATATAAAACACAAAATAATTAAATGAAAAATAAACTACATGAGAAAAAAATTGTGGAAATTTATTAAACAATAATAAAAATCTTATTATGAAACTAAATTCATTGAAATCATTTTCATGTCACGTTTTGGTCAATGTTTCATTTGTATCGGTGAAACATTGAAACATGGGCCAAAACGTGACTACGAAACTTTGGGGCTTTTTGATGTCAGAGAAATTTGGATACCATCTTCGAGGTTCAAGCTATTGCTGCGCTTTGTGAGAGCGGAAAATCCTTGTTCGCAAAGATAAGTGCCAGTACCGAGTTAATACTGACAAGATACTGATGTTCAAGGCGGGCTGAGGTTCAAAGCCATGAATGTAATTTTATAAATACTTCCTACGAATAGGATCCGTTTTGCCAATTAAATAATAAATCTTGATGCAATTTTATGTAGTCTTTAAAAGATTTAAAAGATTACTCGAATGTTATTTATATTTTCATATACATTAACATTGACATGCTCCGTAATATGTATGACATCGCCATTTTCTCAGATTTAGATGTATGGTTAGTTATATAAAAAAAACTATTTAAGAAATCGAAAATTATATGAAAATCCAACTCTTCACTGGTGCTCCAGGGCATATCTTATTCAATAACAACACGTGTGGATTTATGAAGAAATGCCCAGTTATTTGTTTTTTAATAATAAAAATCATTCTTTTACTAAGAAATTTTAGAAAAGAATCAGAAATATATAAATAAAAATTTATAACATAGTCTTTTTCAATTTTTGTATTATTAGATGTAACACGAGCTTCGCCTCACTTTGAAAAGCATCTAAAAATGAATTTCCACGAAGTTACCTCCGCATAAAATCAAAAATAAATAGAACCGCAAAAATAATTTTTAGCATATTTAAAAAAATCCAAAATATAAATATGTATAATTATTATATAAACTAGTGCTCCACAACCGCTGCACCGTGGATAATGCTAAGTGTGCCGCGGTGTATTGGTTTATTGTTAAAATATCAAATTATTTTTCTCTCATATCTAATACTCTACCAACGCATATTATAATTATTTTATAATGTATATTTTACAAATGAAAAACATAATTTAATATATTTTTTTGTGTGTACTCTTCTATATAATATATATGCTTAACCTGCGGCGTGCCACGGGAATTTGGCGAAAATTTTGGTGTGATAGAAAAAAAATGCGGAGCACTAATATACAAGATGTATTGATTGATAATTATGCGGTAAAAAAATAAACTAGAAAGAAAAATGTACTAAAGATAGACAAAGGTCCAAGGAATCAATATTCAACTTGATTTGATATCAAGTAGTTTGATAATTACAAAATTAATCTCAGTTTAAATAGTCAAGTATTCATCTTACGCACATTAATTTAATTAATTAAGTGTATGTTATATGTGCAATTGCGGTATAAAAAATGTAAGCTAAACGTGGAAATTATCTTCAAAATCTTGTAAACTTACAAGTATTCTCATTGAAATATGTATGTTTTTCAATAAATATAAAAAATGATCATAAAGAAACGATACGAATACTTTATGTTGAGAAGGTTTGAAATAAATAAATCATTGTGGTAAAAGCTAAGTAAACTGCAAACATTTTCTGGCTTCATGGTTGGACCATTTTATAAAAACACGAAGATCATGGTATCAATGATGATATTGACACATGATCAATAAACCATAGTGTATTAAAATGGTGAAAAATGTTTGAAAATAGTTAATGTTCTTTTATCGATAATTCATATGTATCAAATTTCCGTCTGTGAGTTCGAGTCCATTCATGCGCTCGAAAGGCGAAGCCCGGGTCGTTAGTGACAAAATACATGGAAGTGTACAAAATCTCAATAATCTAAATTTGATATTGAAATTCCATCAAGCACCCTCAGTGGATGTCTTAAATTATACCTAAATTATATTCATATGTATAATTAAATAATATTTAAACATGCTCAAAGCCATAATAAATCGTTTTCTTGACTTCGTTTAGTGTTTTATTGGCTTCAGCGACGGGACGATGGTATTCTCTCAGAAAAAGATGTGTTTGAACAGCATTCGTGGCCTCCATTCACCTAAGTTAGGTAACTAACAAAAAAAAGCAGTAACCGCTATTGGCGTATGTTTGCGATTAATTTATTATATTTTTATTATCATTTAATTAGCCCAAAAGTCAATTGAATGAGAATCACCATTCATCACAATTAAGCGTGACTATACATTGGTATGTTCAAATTTGTATACATATTATAGCTATAAGCATATCAACAAAAATGTACGTCGCAACTTATTCAAAATAGTATGGTTGCCACTCTGATAATATTCAGTATCTCTTAATTAAATAGTTTACGTGTTATTTTTTTAAATGGTGGCTACGTGCTGCATTTCAACACTGCTTCTTTATTTTCGTACAAGATTCCAATTGAAATAATTCTTGATGTGCATTAAAATTAAGACATACTCTTTCATTTTCGATGGACTCCAAAGAACTTATCTATTATATAATACCTGACATGAACAAATCATCCGTTTAATGAAAATTGCACTAAACATTTCACCGATTGGGATTTGTATTCGTTTGACTTTGATTGAATTAAACCATTCCATAATGCAATTGGTAAATTATTGTGTTTGAAAGTTTTACTATTTATTCCATTTGGGTTGAGTGGAATCTTTATACAAATCAAACACCATTTACAGCTGAAAGTGAAAAGAAACTAAAATGCATACACGTTACTCGACATTGGCACATAATGCAGGTTTCTAGATAGATTATAAAGGTTCTTATTTACTTATTGTAATAAGTCAATAGCCGCATAAAAAGATAGTATTCGTTCAGAATATTTCCACTGCGGAATAAGCTTATTAATTCCCGATCAGTGAAACGTTGAGAAATATTTATTCGTCAGATAAGCGAGGCCATTTTGACAAAATACTGTTTCATTTTGGTGATAGAGTTTTAGAAGTTGAATTTCTAATACTTAATATTTATTCACATCTGTTTCGTTTACAAATAAAGCTAAATTATGTTTGTTGTACATTCACGAAAAGAAATAATTTTGAATATGACGAAAAATTATGGCTTATTTCCAATTCTGTAATATTAAACAAATATGAATTAATAAAAGTTGTCAACACATGTGAATATTCTCATGCCCTGTTTCTATTAACGCCAGAATCTCCGTTGAGCAACGCTGTTTCTTCGCGATCGTAGCGATAAAGCTAGGACCCTTCTATCGATTGATTTATTTTCTTGGTCAACTCTAGGCGCAGTCGTTGCGCACTCTTTTCTTTTAACCAAGCAGTCGACTGACGCGTTCCGTTAGGTTAAGATGCCTCCTTCTCGTTATTCATAATAATGTAATAAATAACATACGTATTGCTTTGGATCCAAAAATCTATCATCATACAAAACAGCAAATTTCAACATCATCAGGCGTTCAAGTTTTTGGATGAACTAAAACTGTCAGTTGTTTCATACAAGCAAACATACAACGTTACAGTACTTATATGGTGGGAAGAGTCAGATAAATTTTGAAGACTAAAATATGGCTGCATTAATTTATAATTAAATGTATTGTATCATAACAACTATCGCACAACGTTTTTTAATCAATATATGGATAGCCAGGTATCGTAGTAAAAATAATATAATTTATTTTAAATTTATCGCGAGTACGCTGTAACTAAAAAATCGCGGCACCATACACTTATTGAGAATATTTCATTCGAAAGTGTTTTTTTATTTGTTTCGCCATCTTAAAATGTCATGAAACTGTCAACAAAAGATTATAAATAATTTTGATTTCAAGAATTGTGATTGACACGTATTATTTCAACAATTTAGCAGCGTGTTCGTAAATTAAGCGTTGTTAATTATTAATAAAATCTAACGAGATATGTATAATAAATGTAACGTTATCTTTTGATACGGAATTTCTATTGCTGCCGTCTTCTAAATTATTTATGTCAGAGGAGGAATGATGGGTGGTGTAGAATTATTCTGTTTACCTCATTTTCCAACGTCAAGATTTGACGTATGCGTAGGAGAACTATACTTTTTGAATTTAGAATAGAAAGGCATTGAATTTATTTTCATAACTGTCAGTGTTGTCAGACGAAGAAAAATATACTTTTACTCAACCAAATAAATCAAAATAACGACAGTTTGAAATGGAGAAAGTAGGTAAAAAGATTTTTTGTAATTATTTGAATGAATGTCAGGAATTGTAATATAAATGCTTCGTGTTATTGTTTAAATACTATTTGCAATCATTAAATTCTCTGTGCACAAGCTTATTGACTATTAAAAATAAATGTAGATTAACGAAGCTATACTAAAAACCAAGGAAGGAAAAAATACGGACTACCAGGTGGCGTAATTAAAATTTGGAAGACCATGGAAACTTTTAAGTGATTGAAATGATTTAAAAGTGTATTGGCATGTGCAGTGCAATTCAACTAATTCTTAATTATTCTAGTATTATTTAAGACATCGACTGAGGGTGCTTGATGGAATTTCAATATCAAATTTGGATTATTGAGATTTTGTACACTTCCATGTATTTTGTCACTAACGACCCGGGTTTCGCCTTTCGGCATCTTCAGGCATTCGAGCACACGAATGGACTCGAACTGAGAGACAGTAAACAGTGTCTAACGTTTATATAGAAGATACAAATGCGACAAATATTATTTACGAGGTAAGATATTATACGTCTGAGAGCCACACTGATACCTGAGTTAAAATTTCGGGAATCGCCCTAATCCTTATTTTGTAAACACCATATTAACATAGTGGCGAATTGCCGCTTTTCAAAAGGGCGATTCCCGAATCAGTGTGGCTCTCAGACGTATAATATCTTACCTCGTAAATAATATTTGTCGCATTTGTATCTTCTATATAAACGTTAGACACTGTTTACTGTCTCTCAGTTCGAGTCCATTCGTGTGCTCGAATGCCTGAAGATGCCGAAAGGCGAAACCCGGGTCGTTAGTGACAAAATACATGGAAGTGTACAAAATCTCAATAATCCAAATTATTCTAGTATTGCTTTTGTGTGATTTTTGACGATTAAAATTAAATATAAAAAAACAATTTAGGTTTTCATCTCTCACTACCCTATTCGCTACTTTTAAAAAGAAATTTATTAAGCCACATTGGTATATACCCAAAATATCCCATTTAGAAATAGCGTATCACTAGTCCATAAAATCTAATGAAGGAATGGAAAAAAGACTAAAAAAACACCACGAAAGATAAAAAACTTTTACCTTTACAGAAATATGAATAAGAAAATATCAATATTAATGATCCGTCTGCTTTGAGTATTCTGTAGAAATATTTTGGTGTCTTACTATTTTCAAAAATGATAGCTTCAGGTTTATTATTATTCTCTCAAGTGGAAGTTGTACTTAAAACAATGAATCTTTTTTGTTCTGTAACAAACTCATTATCAACTGAGCAATAAATGGCTGATAGCAGGAAATGAAAACAAACGCCGTGAACATTACTTGGCGATTTTAAATTTACACTGGAATGGAGCAACATGACATTAAGGATCAGATGCTTTCAATACGTAAGGTAATTTCCGGATAATTTTTAAGCAACAAATTTAGAAAAAATATGACGAAACTAACTGAGGAAGTACAGTTAGTCTGCCTTATGTCATCTGCCAGTTGTTGGTATTTATTTAGTAATGAATTCAATAAATAATAAATAAAATATGATTAGAATACTTTCAAATATTAAAAACAAATGAACATCGATTCTTATGTGTGATTCATATACGTCCAATTAAGTGGAAGTGATCGACAACTGAGTAAATTTAAAATAAACATTTGATTAATACCAAATAGTTTCCCATTCCAAGTCACAAAACCGAGCAGCTAGTATTATTTATTTGAATATTCCTTCGGGATGACATGCGTTTTTTCTTGCTTTACTGCCTTTAAATATAAACCTATTGTAGTGTTTTTTTACCTTTCTGTTTTCTTTTACATGTTTGTGTTTCATACAACAGAGGAATGGAGACTATCATTGGAAAACAAAGATTGAAACGTATTGCAGTAATCGATAATCTAAAAACAAGAGAACGATTACTCGCGGGTAAAATTCGAAAAAATAGTCTAGCATTAATTTATTTTATTGCTTTCGCTATAATACACTAGTGAGTACCCGGCATGCGTTGCAATGCCACTCAAAGAAAGAAAGGGTTTGTGTTTTAATTCTGTTCATTGAACTGCTTTTGGATCAGAGGTCTGCACAGGCCGAAATTTCATAGATTTACCTGGTTCGAGCCCATCATCTTCAGGTCTGGCCCGACCCGAACCCGAGTTTCAATATCACACTTGTTATAACACAATATTTTTGTTTTTCGTCTGGTGCGTACACGAATAAATCAGAAAGTTTTTCCTAGATGTCGCTGTATTTACGTATTTGATTCTTTTTTTCAATTTTAGATTTTCAATTTTTTTCTTCAGAACCCTTCACGGGTGTGTGCACGACAACTCACCGAAGTTTCATCTAAATTGTATGAATGGTAAAGGAACGCGTAAAGGACAAACTAACATTTATTTTATATAATATTTCCCGGCATGATCACAATAAGTCCTTCCTGAAAGTTTCGTCGCGATCGGTTGAGTAGTTTAGGAGCGTATAAGATCCGGACAAACCAACAAACAGACATTCATTTTTATATATATAAATACAGATTTCCCGGCATGATCACAATAAGTCCTTCCTGAAAGTTTCGTGGCGATCGGTTGAGTAGTTTAGGAGCCTATAAGATCCGGACAAACCAACAAACCAGCAAACCAACAAACAGACATTCATTTTTATATATATATAGATTATTAACTAAATCGGTGCTATAACCGTTATTGAATGTAATTTGTTTTATAGTAAATTCTATTCTAAATAAATAAAAAAAAAAGTTATTAAATTTATTTCCCTTGGGTTTTTCACCTAGAAATTGATTTATAAATAGACTATCAGTGTTTACGTCTTACCCCTTCCCCACGTCCAGTAGAATGTAATAAAACCCACCCCCACCCTTTATTTTTAATGCAAGAATTAGAATCATTGTTTACCTTAGCGATTAATAACCTTGCGATATGTTTAATCTGAAGATGCTTCTTAAAGACGCGAAACGCGCCACGTTGGTGATAGATCAAGTGGTATAACTAAGTTATCAATTTTAATTTGATATTAAAAATGAACTTCCACAAAGTTACCGCCGAATCCATAAAAAATATTCGAAAAAAATGTTTGATAATACAATAATTTCGAAATACACTATTAAAAATAAAAACAAGAACGTAATTATACAATATTTGTTAATACTGGTACATAAATGTTTGTCATTATTATTGAGTGTATTATATTTGAGTAAGTACCTAGTTTTCTTTTCTATTTATGTTCGTATTTTATATACGATGTTTCAGATATCTTTCAAAAATGTTCGGAAGTGATATTGTGTATGTCAGGACTAATAACGGTATGATTATTATTCCATTCTCTCAAAAGCTCACTTTTTACCGTGATTGTATTTATTCATTTGGATGGAAAATATTTCCAACATAATCTGGGTCAGCAATAATTCTTTGAAGTTTTTGGCGATTTGTACTCACCGCTTTTTTCTGAGTGGCCAGTAGCGAACTTATAGCACTAAATTACACCAATTGACGATTTAATAAGTCTTTTTAGCATGAACTCTCTTGATATAATTATATAAATTTTAACAATTTTAAGAAAATTCTGGTATGGCTTTCTGTATCAAAGAACATTTAAATCATTCTCAAAAGATCTTGAAAGAAGAAGTATCTCTACAAAAATGGTTCTACGAGAACTGTTAGTTATTAAGTCGTATAAGTAAGAGGGAATTCCAGACATCAAAGACATCTATTTCTATTCAAATACATGCGGCTGCGGTAACCGAAGAGCACGTTATCACTCGGCTATAGGCCAAGCTCTATATAAGATCTTTACTCACATATTTATTAATACTAAAGCCCCACAGAAAATTCGAAAGTCATTATATCTTTGATAGCTTTGTCTCCCTCGAGTGTTTTGTGAATGCAGAGAGATCAAGGAATAAATGAGAATTTAAAAAAAGATAGTGCCAGAAAAAATCTTTCTATCGGGACACTTTAAAATATACTTATGTCCATGTATGTTTACTTGCACTTCAGAAACATTTACATGACCAGTAAATAAAAGTTTTTATAGTGCTTTGTAGTGCACAGTAGTAAAGTCTTAAACACTTTTAGACGCTAGGTCAACGATTCCAATAACCGAATAGACTCTTTCATAAATTGATTGTTCACGCTTTCCGAAGACATCTTTCCTGTTAAACAACTTCTATACTATATTACTATTCCATATCGAATACTTAATTTTCAAAACGGCCAACTCCACACGTAACGAAGTATATTTTTCTGTCTTCTTCTTTCATGAAAAAGTTGACCAATTGGAGTTGTTTGCAGTTATTATTATACTACATAACGAAACTTTATTTACTTGAAAAGAACCAGGGATTGTAAATTAATCAGTTTTACAGCCCGAATTCACCTTGAATTCACAACTCACGAAGAGAATTCTGTAGCGAATTAAAAATAGCCAAGTTAATCCGGATTTGCCAAGCACTGTGCAAATTTAATGACACCGCTTACCGTTCGAGAGATTTCGTGTAACTAACAGATACGACTATTTTCTACTTTAAAGTTGAGATTTAAAAGTTATTCAAACAATGTGTACACATAAAGCACGCCGCTGCGGATGACCCAGATAGAACGGTTGTCTGGTTGTTCCACAAACAGGCGCCCTGGATGAGCCACTATAATGTAGATACTCTAGTTACAGTTTCCAGAGAACACACAGCAGTTACATTGAAACAGTTCGTGTTTAATCGCTAATAAATATCACACATCGATGAACGCGCCGCGGTTTAGCTGGAACACGCATTGGACCCGTGGAAAACTAAGCTCAATGATATATACATATGAAGCGAATTGTATGTTACAAAAGTAGATTTAATTCTTAATCTCTCTATTGCAAAAACTTATTTAAATTTAAATGTTCTCAAATTGTAAGCAATAGCGTCCACCACTATATGTCAATCTGTCAATTTTTGGTGAAATGCATTATATTTACAAAAATACGATTTTTTGTAATAATTCCACAATTTCATAAACAATTCAATCATCACTAGTATTTTAAACTGATGAAAAATACTTGCGTGACCCCCCAACCGACACTTATTAATACTGTGTTTTTGAGGGATATTAATCACTATAAATTACCAAATTGCGGTGCCACGTATCAACGTTCGTTCAATGCTTGTATGTAGGTATGCTATATTGTACATATCTTTGGCGTTTATTTATACATTTATTATGTATTTATTCTTATTATAATATATATGTTTATTAATTATATGAATATTAGAATCCTCTAAATGCAAAATAAAAAGTCAAGATTTCATATAGACCATATTAACCATTTAACCGGAACTCAAACCTGCTGGTCCAGATGTTTCCAAAAATTTTTTGATTCAATAATTTTTTCATTGTTGCTGTTGGTAAAATTAGTTTGTGATATATCAATCGGAGCCTTCTTAATAACCACCCCAATCTTGGTTACCAGGGTGTACCGACCCACTCCTTAGCATAAAAGTGGATTTAAGTGTACACATCTAACGGTAGTGTTAATACATCAACTGGTTGACGACAGTTGCTGATTATGAAAACATTTGACATCAATGTCTTTCAGACTCATTATATCAATTGTTCGAAAGACTTGAACTAGATTTCAGACTAGTCTGCTAGATTTAATTTGAAATTATAATGCCTAGAAAACTTACTGTAATGTCAACAGAATGTGTTAATTATTAACCAGCTTATTTAAATAACCAAAGCGCCGGGTGCTTCAACAACACTCTCGTCGTTGAAAATTAATAATTCCAAGTCAGACTTTCAAAACCCGGGTCAAAATTTCAGGGAGCTTTCGTTTTAGTAAGCTTTTGAATTCAAAATCGAGTAGGCAAACTGTTTGTTTCCAACTAGTATACTAATTAACCGACTGCACCCTTACATTGTAATGTTCCCGTCAACTCATAGTACCGAAGTCAAGGGATTGCAATATTGGTAGTGATATATGATTGATATATCATTAAATTGTCAATTTAGAGGTACGACTAATAACTATAACTATGCTTATTGTGAAATTGTTAAATACATCACATTTAGATAATTTAAGACATCGACTGAGGGTGCTTGATGGAATTTCAATATCAAATTTGGATTATTGAGATTTTGTACACTTCCATGTATTTTGTCACTAACGACCCGGGTTTCGCCTTTCGGCATCTTCAGGCATTCGAGCACACGAATGGACTCGAACTGATTCGTGTGCTCGAATGCCTGAAGATGCCGAAAGGCGAAACCCGGGTCGTTAGTGACAAAATACATGGAAGTGTACAAAATCTCAATAATCCAAATTTGACACCACATTTACATCAAACATGAGGAAATCGAAGCGTTACCGCTCGTAAACAATATTATACGCATGATCACACCTGGAGTAGTTGTGACGCGTGCCGGCAAATGATTTAATGTGCGATATCCCCTTGCATCATATATCATTAAACATATCTCGTCATTATTTTTTTATGACGTTATGTGTTTTATCTCGTCGCTAATTTTACTGGTCTCGTATATAAATGTGTTATTTCGTTTATTCATATAATTTTCGTCATAAAAACTGTATTACCCACTAATCTAAGCCAATCCTGGCGGTTAAATATTTTGTCTATATTTTAAATTTGTGTTCATTATTCTTGACTGTGACACGTGTTTCACACTATTGAGAATCAAAATTATTCTGACTGACAGGACCGTGATGTTTTTTAAAGATTATATCTTCACGGTTCTGTCAGTCAGAATAATTATGATTCTCAATAGTGTGAAACACGTGTCACAATCAAGAAGAGGTATTATAATAATACAAAGCTATCATTTTATACGTGACAAATATATGAATCAAATAGTATTCATCGCTCTCTTGTAAGACCAATTTGATATTTAAACACCCATTATAAACAGGGAAAGCCAAAAAGCAATCTTAAAAATATTTCTCTAACGTACATTGAAAGAACAGCGATGTTGTTGACGGAAGGGGTTTTGATTATAATATTCGATAAATTTAGTACAACGCTGTTATACGTGTTGCTAAATTAATAAATCCATGTAGAACATTCATATATTAATTTATCAAACTTGTAGGCATACAATTTATCGATGGTGAAATTTCATCAGAAATAGCTTAAAAAAATAAACACTGAATATCATCAAAGATATACATATATTATAGTAACATAATAATATGGTACCAGGTACCCTTTTATTAGTTGTAGTTAAATTGTATGATTAAAAAAATTCGTATTCAATATGAATTATTTACATTGAAAATACTTTTACCAATCGAAGAGAGGAGGGTAGAACTTGTGGCAGCTATTAAGGTTTGCTGGAAGCGAGATAATAAATTCGCATCAGTGGATTCAAATTCATAAACTATAAATCTTTTTAATAAGGACTAAACCGATTCATGCAAACAGCCTTGACCTAGCATGTATCTTCCCCTAACTAACTGGAATCCAATTATTATTACAGTTTTTGGTGAAATGACGTATTTTCGATTTTGCCATTTGATCATTCAATTTTAAAAATACTGCTATGTCGTTATCTGTTAAGATAGTTGATAGCGATATATTTTCGTGAAGTGGTGTCATATAAACGTTTTAAAATTAATGCTAAACTTGGTGTCAATTTTTCTTATATCGGTCAAATAATTCGGATTGGAAATACGCATTTTTAAAGGTATATTTCATTCATAAACATTGAATTAGAAACGCCAGACATTATATTGAATAATTTACGCCGCCTGAATTTGTTATAACGCTGTTTTTCCTTGTAAACAGGCCCGATAATAATTATGTATTTTGGGAAAATTCCAGAAATAATCATAACTATTTATTGCTCAACGCAGCTTCCTCTGTAAATTATTCAGCAGTTGTTGTTCCGACACGCGCAGCAAAATTTGGTTCACTATAAAATTTAATATTTTATTTGTATACATCCTCAACGGACCTGGTGCAGTGTGGGCTGTACAGACCAGAGTTATAAACAATTAAAATTGTATGTAGACTCACAAAATATGAACATCTTATTCTAGTCACGATGAACTTTAAAACTTGTGTTGAACATTTTTTTCTAGTTAGCAGTAGGGCATTCAATCTCGGACCCCTTTTCTGATCCCAGGATTTCGGGATTGACAAGCAAAATATTCATATTTAATTGCGCGTTTATTTTATTAGATGTTTTTGTTTAGTTTTTGTATGTCTTTTATTTATTATTACTAGTTGAAGACATGTTACAGTTTGACGACTAAAGCATCACACGTGCGCATCTAGTGGTCAATTGTAGATAGTGATGCAAAAAAACAATAAATTGTCGGTCCCTGTCTACAACAGGCACGAAATATGAGCTAAAGAGAGAGCACACTACATTTATTATTGTAATATAATATATAAATCGAAAATAGTTACCCGGCGGCCGGAAACATATAGTTCATCGGATAAGAATTTTGCATTTTAATATACATTATTTTTTAATCCGAAATCCCTGTATTAGTATTGAGTCAATCCCGGGATTACGGGATTGACTAATTGCTCGGGATCCCGGGATTTCGGAATCGGAAGCCCTAGTTGGCAGGGTATTAAAAATATCTATTATACCAAATAACTATATCTATAATAGATAAGGATTATCTACTTATTTTCAACAATTCCAAATGATGTTGTCGAATTCGAAAGGCTAAACATATCAATAGAATTATTTTGATTAAAAAATGCAAGAATAAATGTCAGAATACACTACTTATGATTATAAACGATATTTATAAATATTTTTGGATAATTTTTGAAATAGGCAAATACATTTATTATTTTTAAATAAAGAATTCGTTTGCCATGCGATGCCGCTGTCAAAAAGCTATTTATATAATTATATAGTAAAATTTACATTATTTAAATTTACTCAAATTTACATTATATAGTAAAACATTACACTTAAAATAAATTTGAATTAAAAAAAAACTATTAATAAAAATAAATTCAAAGAAATTTCATAAATTACTCCAAAAGAAAATGTTTTTTTTTTATTTTACTGTAACAGATTGATATCTATTACAATTTGCAATATGTAAGATTTTATGATAGCAACGAATCTACATTTGAGTTTGCGAGAGTAAAATGTACCTCTACGCCGTAGCACTTATGTCGTAGCTTATACAAACGGATTCTTAAACGTTTTTCATCTAGAAGGATATAATAAATATGACAAATCGAATAAGCTATATGCATCTGTTTTGATTGCACTCAAAGAGTATCATATTGTTTTTTTTTGTGCATATAAAAATAAAACAATTAACTAAATAATTAATATCTTATTTACGTATCTTATTAGAATTATATAGAAACTGTGGAGTTAAGCCCTGCTACGGTATTAACATTTTATGAAAGAGAAAACTTGCTTAAAAAATATTTACAACCAAAAAGTAAATATTACTTACTACCGACTTCACAAAATATATACATTTTTCGATTATTTATGCTGTGTCACAAACAGATTCTGTAACTTCTACTAGTAGTCTTAGTTATTAATTGTATCATGAAGTAGACTATTTTTCCAATTAAGGTATAATATAAAAATTACGGCGTTAATGTTTTTGACAATCGATACAACAAATAAAGGAGAAATCATTTAAAAAATATTCGTTGACGGGCAATGTAAGCTTGAGAAAATTCAACCAATAACTTCCAACGATGTGTGTTTATTGAAATCCTATGAAATTAAATGCATAAATATTGCCCAAACACATTCACTAAGTCGACAACAAGAAAAACAACACGTGTAACAAGAGTGTAAATCTTGATATAAACAAGGATTAGATGGCTTATGCGGTAATAACATGTAACGAAACAAAACGACACCGTCTTTTCTGATACAGGTGAGCTTAATGAAAGTTTCCGATATTTGTGTACAAACAAGTCTAAAAATACAATACTCCCCCGTGTATGTATTATTTTTACACCGCTTCCAATTTCCTCATTCGAAAAGAATACAATCAAAATTTAGACATTGTTCAAATGGCAATATTGTTTTTGTGCACACACAAACAGTTTAATAATACTCTCATTTCCTTAATGGTTGCTGGCAAAACATCAAAGAAAATTGTCTTTAAATTAACTATGACGCCTGATGCCAGACCAATGCTTGCTCATTGAATTAATTAGCAATATAGATGAACCATCATACTTTCTAGAATCTTCTTCATCTGTTATAGATGTCCAATTAGACCCCTTAACCCCAATGAACGCTCCTCCTACGACATCTATTGGTGTAACTCCGACTATGCTCAAAACAATAATGGCGGTATCGGTTCATCATGCTCTCATCGTCGAATCGTACAGCCGTTCTGATGAAATATACATGAGCACGCAATAGGGTTTAGTATTTTTTTTTAATAACTCTTAAATATTGTATAAAAAGAAACCTAAATATTTCTTAACATTTTTGAAGAAATATTTCAAAGCATCCAGGAAAATATACGCACATAACACAGTAATAAAAATTAGAGATACCAATGGCATGAACTTATCGAGACCGTCGGTGATTTAGTCACAAACTCGCAAGCCTTACAAGTGTTGATTTGATCGATCCAGCATTTCGAGTCTCTACCGTTTTTCCCGTCTACGCTTCTTATTTAGACCGAACATTAGAGGCTTATATCTTTTTTTAACTAGCACGTCAAGGATAGATTTATTGTCTCACTGGCAAGACAAAGGAATTCCAAGATCAAAATAGATTTCACTCGGCTGGAAAAATTACTTTAATGTTGTATTGAATTAAAATATTAATATCACTTTGTATAAAATAATGAGCGAAAGTCGATGTGACTTTTGACATAGATTAACTCAATAAATTGGGAAGTATGCCGATTGAACGAAAATACTTTGTAATCGCGTTTGCTAAAATAACGACAGTTTTGATTGATGCGGCCATAAGTATTTTTAACTTAAAATTATACTACTAAGGGAATAAGCTTGACGAAAAACGAGCCATTATAAAACATTCTTAACCAAATCTCCGAAAATAATATTTATTCTGATTTAAATGTTTGCCATTATATTCATATGAATTTTCTTACTTTTCATATAACAAATGATTAACTCAATCAATATAAATACCCTTTCTCGCCATAAATATGACATAGTTGTACATTTTTTTTTAAATATGTTTATTTTTTATTTATAAGCCTTTCATTGTATATGGATTGATCTGTTTATAACACGTGATAATAAAAAGGACAGCTGACTTACTCTAAAATATGAAGGTAACTTTATTCATAAGTGGATAAAAACATACAATATTGTCCGCGGCGAAAAAGTAGGGGGGCGACGATGCTGATAATAATAAGAAGACGTAATATTTATTATCCGACCCGAGTGCGGGGGGGAGGAGGAAAAGGAGAAGGAGAAGAAGAAGCAGCAGCAGCAGCAGCAGCAGCGGTGGCGGCGCTCTCAGACAGAACACCATCGAACAGTCGAGATGAATCGAACATTCATCAATGTTATATCGTCACGTCGCATTATTATACGTAATGCGACGTCGTCGTCGTCTCTCTCACGACGCGGAGCGGCGACACACTCCTCCGTCCGTCTCCGACTCCGTCCTCCGACTGTCGAGTCCATTCGTGTGCTCGAATGCCTGAAGATGCCGAAAGGCGAAACCCGGGTCGTTAGTGACAAAATACATGGAAGTGAACAAAATCTCAATAATCCAAATTTGATATTGAAATTCCATCAAGCACCCTCAGTCGATGTCATAAATTATACAATATTACAGTATTAACCTTGTCGGTATGATTAGGGACTAACTACGATATTGCTAAACCGGTTTACGGGAAAACAACCGACATTTGGAGAAAACTGTAACTCAGTAAAAAAACATTTTTTTATTACGAATAAATGAATGATTGAAAAAAAATTGGTAGTGAGGGTTTTGCACTAAAAGGAAATATTATATCCATCGAAGATTTTATGAAAACTGTACATTTATTATACATTTTACGTAATTTTAGTTTCGAATCAAAATGCATTGTTTGTGCAAGGATATTTTTTTTAATGTAAAATATATGGGTATGTATGTACAAAGTGTGTAACCAACTGATGATAGTGGTTGGTTGATAGTGATACAAAAATTGCACACTTTCGTTTTACTTTTTTACCGAATAAACGTTATGTGAAAAAGACGGTAAATTTACAATCCCTTGTAAGATAAAATTACTACTCGCTAATTTTTCTTCTGCAGGATGCTCACGTTGTAATCTCTTGTTGAAATGTAAATGTTGCTTTGATTTACACTGAAATTAAAATTTTGAAAAGTGCCAAAAAGCATTGCAATAAAATGAAAAAAAACATGACTCTAATGAATTAACTTAAAATATAGTGGGAACAAATAGAAAACGGGACATACAATAAGGTTCCAACGATATAATTTAAGACATCGACTGAGGGTGCTTGATGGAATTTCAATATCAAAATAGAATTATTCAGATTTTGCACACTTGTATTTTGTCACTAACGAACCTTCCAAACTCTCTTCCAAGCCTTGAACCTTCCAAACTCCCCGTTGCTGTATCATATACGTTGAATCATCTAACAGTTGTCACTAAATGTGGAGTGATTGTATATATTTATCCTTTCGTCGACTTGCATTCCGTCGAAACCCACAATGCTATTATAATTGTAAAATCACTGGTAATTCTAATAGAAGTTGGAAAGCGGCAATTCGCCCACGAATCGCCCATCAAATACGTGGAAATGTACAAATCTCAATAATTCAAATTTCCAACGATATGTTAAAAACACTGTTGAACTACTTTTTTCTTTTCTATGCATGAGAGGTTATGTTTTTATCTATAAATCAAACACAAATTACTTTAAGCTGTTGTTGTAAAAAGGTTAGAGACTAATTCATTTCTCGCACACAATTCTCGTGAGTCACTTCATTGTCTGATTATAAGAATGTCCCCCTGAACGTGAAGATTCGCTTTTGATTCTATAATTTTAGCAATCGGTTGTTCACTGCTCCGTGAAAAATATGAAAAACAAATGACAATGCTTAAATTCTTCTAGTGACTACCTTTCCCTTTCATTCCATTTTAAGACTTGATCATGTACAGAGATTGTAGAGCTATAAAGAAACTCGTTAGAAGATTCCTTTATTTTAAGTCATCTGGTAAGATAGGTAGCTTCAGATTTATCGCTATTCTTTGGAAGTTAGCCCTTAACGATAAATCAATGTGCCTAAAGGAGTGTCTGCGAAATATATAAAATCAAAAAAGGTGATAAGGTAAATAATATAGGGCGTTTTATAAACTTTCTGTCTATAACTAAAAAAATATCTCCAATATAGTTTTACTGACAAATGTGATGATTTTTAAAATCTTAGTGATCATTGTTAATCTACAAAACTTATGTACTCTCGTATGAGACGATATGATAGAAAACCCTAAGCAATAGGTATTGTATTAATCACTACAGAAGTCATATATTGTTTTTTCAACTGATCATTCGCTGATCGAAATCCGCTTTGTCCAATTAACTAGAATAAAGAGAGCATT
Source organism: Himalopsyche phryganea (assembly GCA_022494535.1). Classification (NCBI taxonomy): domain Eukaryota; kingdom Metazoa; phylum Arthropoda; class Insecta; order Trichoptera; family Rhyacophilidae; genus Himalopsyche; species Himalopsyche phryganea. The sequence goes on along the minus strand of JAGVSL010000001.1, from coordinate 5,166,439 downwards.
AATCATAAATTCATTGTAATTATAAATCATGTATTGTAATAAACTCGCATATCAGTTGTTATTTACAAGTTGTAAATATTTATATAAAATTTACAACTAGTAAACATATTTAAAAAAAAAAAAAAACAGTCATTCCAATGGTATTCTAGGGTGATATTATAATAAAGAAATAAAATTGAGATTGACCTTGCGAATAAATGGGGAATTCTCCGTCGGAGTGACTATGCGTGAGCATCGAGCCGTAGTAGTGCGGCCACTCCAGCCGGCCGCGGCGTCCCCCCTGCGGAGACTCCAGGTTGCCGCCGCCCTCGTAGTGCCCCGACGACCCTACCCTGATGGGGAATCCGTCATCGGCGCCGTACCGGCTCACGGCCACCACATTGCAACACCAGTCAGAAAGGTGGCTGCCCCTTCCTTCGAGCTCTCTCGGATAGTCCGAAGTCTCCGATAGCTTCCGTCTACCGTCCGAGTAGCGCTCACTCGACGAACCCGACAGCTTTTCTCTCGCGTTCGGAAAGCGCTCACTCGAGCTTATCACATAAATTGGAGCGGTGTTGAGATGCTCCTCCTCGACGCGTTTGATGTCATCAAACTTATGAATTTTCCTAATGGTTGTAGATTTAAGGATGTCAGCAAGAAATTTTATACATTAAGCTAGGAATAGCTCGAGATATTGTTTGTGATAAAAACTTTATCAATTTTCAGGACGTACAAATCATAAAAACTATGAACAAAGAAACACTTAACACCAGACTTTATCAGCACGATTTCAAAGTAGATTCACGAATCACTGTATTTTATTTACAACACAAATTCACACAGATTATGAAAAGCTTTCTTTGATCCAAACAAAGCGATTTATAATAAATGTATAAAGCAAACAGTGAATTTATTTACTGCACACAAATCTTGTAGACAGACAGTTGTTTGAACTTAGTTGTGTCAGACTTGCTTTCAATTCAAGATTTATGTAATAACAATACTAATATAAATAAACTCTCATTCCACTGGCAGAAAACAAAGTTGACAACATATGTGTGCCACGATGAGTTTTATTGCAGAAATTTAACTTGAATTTCGCGCCACTGCTGTTATGTTGAAATAGCAAACGTAAAGATGTCAATGTGTAAAAGGTATGATATCAAACCTAAATTATTCACAACGTGCGCCAATTTAAGATTAGAGTTGGACACCTGCGCGGTGTCCGCGTCCCAAAACTCGCGGGAAAGTGAACAATGGCCCGCGGGAACGCAAAAAATATTCGCAGTGACGTTTAAGGCGTGGAATCTGTCACAAGGTGCGATCTTCACGGGGACGTTAATTCAAGATTCAAAGCCGGGGTAGCGCTTTTTGGATCGCGGGGCTCGTGCGTCGACAAGGGAAGAGGTGCGACTGACAGTCGCTGGTTACAAAGATGCCAGGCTGCCATTTTATTTTTCCCTGAAACTCATTAGCTATTCCCCGCTAGACTTTTCACGGGATTTATTCACGAAAAAAGTTAAAACGTAAAATTGTAGCGGTTAATCAGGGTATCATTTCTTTGTCGGAAGGTTATAAAACAACAGTACGTCTTATAAATTAAGCGGTTCAGATATTATTTGGCATCCCTTATAAAAACTGATTTTATATTCTGTTATATTTACTGAAAAGCAAAAGTATTAAAGCAAGGTAGAATAATACATAAGAATGATGAAATTTTGAAGAAAGCTTTAGTCAGGATTTAAAAAAATAGTGATACAAAGTTTAAAACAAATATATTCCTTCACAAACATAAAAGCGTATTGAATACCTTCATGGTTCATAAAAATTAAGTCATTACATTTCCCAACTATCATAAGAAATAAGTCGTGGAGTAACAAAAAGTATTCTTCTTTGTTATCATTGGTTCAGTTATCAGTTTCTGCCTTATTAAATTATTAATGTGGTGGATCTTACTTGACAATCTAAGTATTATTATTATTATTTAAAATTCACGGTTTTTTCAGTTTTAGCATCGCAACATTCATAACAATATGTTTTATTTTATTAGGTAAAAAATAGCAAAAGTATTTAGTTTCACAACAATTATTTAATAAATTTCACAACTATTTCGGCATCAAGCCTCATTCAGAAAAGTTATTGTTTGACTAAATAATAAAATAGTTTGCTTTGTGTTACTGAATTATACAGAGTTCCCTAAAAATATCGAAATCGTTCTGTACTCTGGCAGCACAGCCTGGCTGATCAGATGTTGAAGCTGCGCGCGCACCTGGCGGAGGCTGCGCCGTGAACACGCGAATTTCCCAACGGGGATATCAAAATTTGTTGTTTGGTCCTGGCTTCTCGTTTCTCCTCGGCGCGATGTAGTAACGAGGAAACAAACGAGAACGTCGTAAAGCGACGAGCCAAGCGATACGACCGTGACCCGATTCACTATGTTGATTTGTATTGTATTCCGGTTTTCGGAGATTTATGGACGATACAAGAGGTCTGAGAGGGGTTTAACCTGCAGGCAATAAGAATAGATCATAGTTAAGCGGAAAACTAATATTATTTACAGAAAATCGCTACTCGTCTAAGCATAATTTATATATAAGTGAATAATTTCAGACATTCTCGCCATATAAACTAGGAAGATATATTATACAATCGTAACAGATAAATATGATTTCTTTTCATTTGACTCAGTTTATATAACACATATAAATATTTTGTAATATCTTAAGAGCTTATTTTGAAACTGTTATAATATTTTACACGCAACGCCTGTGCGGCAGGTTGACCAAATAACTTTTCAAGTGTTTAGCGCGTACATAACCAAAAAAAAAAAATTGCCGGGTGGATACGTCGTTGGCTTCGGTTGCGGTTCTCATAGATTCGAAACCCATTACGGACAGTTTAATAAATTGATTGTTCAATCGATTAATGGATTTCTGTTTGAAGGCATGGATGTCTGTGATGTCTAGAAATTCCTTCCCACCCACCGATTCTAAAAACGGAGCTTAACGAGAGCGATTAGCTAACCCTAGTCCAAGTATTCGACGTATCCCTATTTCCCTACGTTATTACAAAAAGTGAACTTGAGTAACAATCAGTTCTCGTAGAAAAAAAACTCTTGTTGAGATAAACTCTATTAGGAGTGTATATGATCCACATTTTTTAAAATAAATGTATGTAAATGAAATAATCTCTCACTTGGTTTATGTTCCGCCAAAATATCTGTGATAAAAATACAAGCCCTTCGTACACAGACAGAATGACATTGGACAAACTTTCCTGACTTCATAATATATTATTATAATAAAATTATGACCGATTTGGTTGAGGGAGTGATTATTTTCATACGATGAAATTGCTCACTCGCTGGGAAAAATATTTTTTAATCGTATCTTTTTAAAAAATAAAACACAATTCATTTGTACTACTTCCACATGTTTACAATGATCAGGACCGGTTTCACTCATCACGAGCATTATCAACCGATCATGCTCGTGATGAGTGAAACCGTTCCTGATCATTATAAACATGTGGAAGTAGTACAAATGAATTGTGTTTTATTTTTTAAAATATAATGTCTTTCCACCAAGAATTGACAGTTAACACCTTAAAAGTGTTTAATCGTATCATTTGATTTTGTAACAGGCATTATAGATAATGTCTTTCTATCAATAATTAACTTTACGCCAACGGCATTCTAGGTTCTAGAATACATGTTTCATTAATTTACAAAATATTATAGTTTACTCTAGTATTACCAATATTACTTGGCCGTCGCCGAATTTGAAACTAGAATTGTCAGTCTAAAATAAATTTCTCCAATTGCCATTTTATGCAAAATAAATATCTTGTCTACTTTTCGTAGTCGCTAATATATATCAGTTTTGAAAATTATTGAAATATCAGTTCTGGTTGAGTATAGCAACATTCCTAACGTGACGGTGGCACCCTCACTAGCGGCCAAGTTAAATTGGTACATCTATAGTAATTATATTTTTGCTGATGATCATGGTTTTATTTTCTATGAATTCACAATTTACAGCCGTCATCGGATCAATAAAATAATATTTTATTGCGTATCTAATGGATTATCTAAGTAAGATAAAAATAATAGAGAATAATCAATAGCGTCTTTTCCACCACGCCATAGATGATAAGTTGAAGGAAGTATTATCATCTTATTTACTTTTACATATGTAGTTTTATTTCTATAAAAATTATCTTATCACTTTTGGGGGGGGCGTAGACCCCCCCCCCCACTAGAGAGTGACGGCCTCTTACTTGGTTTAAGTTGTTCTAGAGATAAACAAATCAAAATATGTTTAACCAATCTTAAAAGTAGATCTTTTGTAATCAAAATAATAACTCGTATTTATCTCAATACTGTAAGTACTGTAAGTCAGTGCTACTCAGACTTTTTCGGTGTGCAGACAATTAAATATTTTTCAGTGTTACATGGGGACCGGCGTCATTAAGTAGATTAAATAAAAATAAAGTAGTAATATATTTTTATTGAATTCAAAGAATTGTAATTCAGGGACATTGATATTAAGCGAGACGTGCGTCAATATTACTTATTTTTAACCATATATTTACTTTGTTGAGCGTGAACTGACATTCGCCGTCCCTCGGACCAGTACTGGTGCACGGACCACCATTTGAGTAGCACTGCTATAAGTAATGGTGATGTATTTATATTGGGTTGGTCGTTGTAAGTTATTCCCGTAATTACCTTTAATTTCTCTGAAACATTAATTCGCGGTATTTTTGTTTAAATGTAGGCACGCGGTATTTTTAAATTTAATTTAAAGAACACATTAGGTCAATTAACAATTAAAAATCAGACTCACAATTCGTAAATCATCTCATTTCGGATAAACATAATATAAATTGCAATTCAGCACCCGCTTACATACAGTATTATTTTCAGCTCCGAATCAAACAGTAACATACCAATTCAATTCATAGTTATTTTATTATAATCCTATCTAATCTAACGGCTTTTTAAATTTGCTTACGTTTTCACTTGATAAAACACCATTTTTTTCGTTAGCTACAAAAAAAGCGAAACGGACTATTCAGCACAACTATTTATATGCCGATGATCAAATCTGTAGATAGATACAATAAAGGTAAATGAATACATATTTTATAACGAAATAACCTTGTATATAAACAAATGTCTCGGCCACACTGCAGTGAAAGACTTTCTGCAACGTATTACAGAAAATAATCAAAAAGCTTATTGTTTAAAATTGATACTAGTTAAACGTTTTAACATTTTGGAAATAAATATTAAGTGATTAAGTCTCCATTAATATAAGATATGAAGATTGGATTGATGACGTAGATATAAAATACCATACTGTAAAACTTTAATACATAGTGATAATGTTTTCATTTGGAACCAGATTAAAATTAATAATCATATACAATTATTATATAAATTCAAATTAATTCAAAGGGAACTATACATTAGCTTATTTACTGCAGTAACATCATGATCACGCATACATTATGCATTGAAATAATCTTTTGAACCGGATGACCTTTTACAATATTTTGCTACGATATCATTATCACTTTACTGTTATAACTATAAACTGTGCAATTGCACTCGTTGTGATTAAACTAATAATAGCCTATTAAATTAAATGTTGGATAAATTGTTGCGCTGGGATTTCAGAACGAGGGTTTCTTTGTCTGTTTAGCTGAATTGTACGATTTTTCCGACTTACCCATTTTACCGTTTGCCTGATTTCCATCGGCGGCTGTTGCAGCGGATTCGTGGATAACTGAATTTTTGTCATCCGCAGCTTTTCCATTTTCTGCAATTGAATTGGTACACATGGTAATTTTACATGTCTATGAAGGTGAAATGCGGAAGTAATATAGAAATTTAATTACAAAGATATAGGTTCAGAAGCAATCCATCAAATACAAATATATGCTAGGTTATAATTAAGGCGTTTATTTCGAACACGAAGAATAAAAAATCATCCGTACTCTTGATAATACTGAAATTAATCACGTAAAATAATTTTCAATGAATTGTAATTTTCATACCTTGTGTAGAATATTATGTCTTAATGATTTCAATTATAATTAATTTTCATTGTATTATAAATTATGAGTAATAATGTACTCTCGATTATCGGGACCAATGATGTGTAGGATAATCCGAACTATTAGTGTTAAATATAAAAACATTTTTAAGACGCATATGACCATATATAGGTGTATTATTTACTCAAAAAATGGATTTGTTTGTAAAAATCCGATAAATGTCTTCGAAAGATTTTTTCACCGAAGTCCATATATTGCATGAAGGATTAGTACAGTGATTTCCAAACGTTATGCTACTATATCTATAATTGTATACAATAATACACATTTTCAAATAGTAAAAACAGTTTCAGTATGTCGAAAATAGAGTTTACCTACGATCTAATAAACAATTATAGGCTTAAATCTTTTGCGTCACTTTGAAATAGCACGCGCTCCTTTTTTGAAAACCGCTGCATCAGTAGGCGATCTATTCGACATTTATGAAAAATATCGTATAATAAATTTGCGTTTTTCAATTCATAGAATTCAGGTAGCAAGCGCAAAACATTTCTCAATACACATTGCTAAAAATTGTACGTTCGTTATACAAGTAAAATTAATAAACTTACCGTAATAACTTTACTACCAAATAGTGCCAGTAATGAGAAGCCCCAGAAGAAAATAGCGAAAGAAAAACTCCAAGCCCTCTCTGAAGAAAATCTACGCATTTATCGAACACATTTTATACTTACCAATAGAATTGTCGATTTTCTAAAATAAGAAAAAAATCCACCACTCATTTTGTAGAACATGATTATATGCAGGTTAATGGATACTATATCACCAAGAGATTTTGGGTAATCATTTTAGTATGAAAGCTACAATGGTGGTACATAAGGCCAGGTCTATCTAGAGAAATTAGTAGGTTAATATTCGATTAGTGTTATATTTTTCAATTGTTTATTTTTATTTAAATACGAATAACCATGAAGTATAATATTGGCTTCGACGGTTTCTTTTATAGAAACAGGTTAATCGGAAAATATGTTTACGTTGGAAAATATGTTTAATCGTAAAATAAGCAGCTGATGTAGGTTAAATAAATTCGATGACCATCGACATATAGAGATATATCTGAACAGGGGGATAAAGCAAGGGACAGTATTCAATACAAAAGTCAGCAATAAATAAACTCGCAAACCGAAACGCACAATAGCGGTATAATAAAAACGCAGTTTTTATTCATTTATATGAAATTTTGAATACTTCTTATAATGATTGCGAGAAAAAAATTTAATATAACAGATTTCTGAAATTTAAAAATTTACTAAGATAAAGCTAGACTGTAAATCATAAATAAAAATACGCCGTTTTACTATAATAACAATTGACATTCAGTGAATTAATTGTGCCAACAATGTAAAATACTTTTCTTTTGAAAGGTGTCTACATCTTATATAATACTTAAAAAGTACTGATGAATAATAACACTATTCATATTAAAATATAATAAAACAAACGAAATTTTGAAACAACTTTTATTGTTAATTTTTAATACCTCCAAGACAGGCAAACACAATAAACATAACAGCTTTTTAATACGAAATTAGATTATATTATAATGCTGTGGATATTATACTCTTCAAGATACTAACAATTTAATATTTTATTTCCAATGTTCCATTGAAGACCTAATGAGTACATATTGTTATATATAATATAATATCATTTTTATAAGATTGTAAATAAAGTAATGAATTAAAATTACAAAAATTAAAAAAGCATTGTAAGGAAAATAATTTGGGTGTTTGAAAGGGAATATTATATTTTATGCTAAAATTTTTAATATCACATGTTTTTGAGACCTTACAAAGTAAGTTTATAGTAAAAATACACATTATATTTCAAATATTTTTAAATTTAGATAAAAATCTATTTTCAGATTTTGACACCTTTGGATCAAACTGAATTGCTGTCATGAAAGTCTAAGAAAACATTACCGAGCGTAAGTTTTAGGACTAAATATAAAAATGTTTGATTTTGTAAAATAACTTTTGCTTACAAAATGTAGTTACCACACGTAAAAAGCCAGCGAACGGCAAATGACATTTCCTAAATTTTTTTGGGTGCTTAGATTCACCAAAATATCATTAACTAAAGCCATCAGTAATATTTTGTATTGTATTTGTATTGCACAGTTGATTTTTCATTGCTGAGATTTAAATTTGGTAAGAAAAGTCAATACATTAACTTACCTATTAGGTAGGTAATTAGAGTTCAAAAAAACTACATCTACAAAATTCGAAGAAACAATATGACAATTTTTTTATTCAATAGTATATAAAAATATGTATTATATTCAAAATAAAATTTTCAGATAACAATAAATATTCCATCACCACTTGCCATAGCATTTAAAATTGCAATTTAATAAGCATATTCATGTTCTGGTTCAGAAATGTTAAAATTAAATAAAAATATGGAACTATCAATAGATTTTAAACAAAATTCATAGATGTTTATAGCTAATGACAGCTTTAACAGAATTAATTGGAGAAAGATTAATTTAAAAAATCTTAAGAAAATTTAAATAAGTGACAAAATAACAACTTCACAGGAGACTAAAACAATTCGCCTGCATGCTGTATTTAATATAAAATGAGATATAGATTATAACGTAATTAAGAGCTTAATAACTCTTCAAAAAATTTAACTTTTTTCAGTAGATGACGATACTGCCAATATATTCATAATGCAGAAAAAACACATTTTTAACAAAATTGTCACTTAGAGGTGTCATTTCTTAAAACTCGATATTATTTATCTAAAAAAAATCAATCAATGTTTTATCACTTCAGACGCGTATCATTTTTACATAGCCAGACTCTGTGGGTATTCGAAACCTCCACCTAGGTCGATAAGCTCTCCCGTATTCGAAAAACCAATCCACATCTTTTTTATCCTGATGTTGGCTGACCTGATTCGGAAAATAACCTCTAAAGAATATGAACCAAACGCTCGGTTCCTTTGCTGAAACTGATAGTGCTCGGCAAACTGCAGCAAGATTACAAACATTCAATGGGCCGCAATATAAAAGTATTTGATTCAAAATTTCAGGTGGGAGCCCAACCAAACTGGCCGCGGCGATGCCTTTAGCTGCGAGAACTGTTGCACGTGCAGGTGCAGCAACAGCATTTTTAAAAGTCAACGACAACTCTTCAAGGTGTTCATACTTCTGAGATAAGATTGGTGCATCTGGACGAGGAACATAATAATCGATGGGTATAACAACACTGTAAGCAGCCACAGGGACGTTACTGAGACAATTAACGAGAAGAACATCTCCCAAGGTGGTTATTATTAATTTGCATTCGCTTCCAGAGACCTCCCTTAACGTAAACATAAAGGAATGCTCTACTCCGCCTTTGGTCGTCTTACAGCCAATTACTAAATTCGATTCAGTTGAGAGTAATGGTTCTTCATTTGTCATTTTTGATTGAGGGAGAGCAAATCCACTTTCCAGCATAAGAAGTTGAAGTGCTGCAGTTAAGAACGCTGCAGCTGTGTGCTCTTTCAATTGGTCGCAGAGACGTTGGAGACGATATGGCACGGCACCGGGTCCACTCTCAGCAAGTTGGACGCAAGCTGAAAAGAATGGACACCTGCGTTCAGAGATCATGTCCATGTTAATAATTTAATACTTGCTAGTAAAAAAGAATGCATTGATTTAAGTTATGCAAAGTGTCAAATACTCTTCTAAGTTATTTCAGGCATGCAAAAGGCATCAGGTAGTCAATTATAACATATATCAATGATCTCTGTAGATGGTGTTACTAATTACACTTAAACATTATTTTTATGGCTGAAATTTCCATAGGTTAGCATAACATCCAAGAAGTCCAAATTATATACGAAACACCTATACGTTCAATTATTTAACATATAAAATATTATTGCTAATTAAATGGCAAATAGAGATTCAATTTTATTATAATTTCTATTACATGTTAAAAACAAAAAGTATGTTGTACAAAATAAAGATCTCTACTATCAGTAAGTATTCGAAGCTTGCTAAAAAACTTATTTCCTTCTAATTAAAATTAATTCATTCAAAATCTAGTGAGTGAGACTTCATTTCAGAGACTATCAACAATATTTAAATGGATGCATATTATTTTCATTTTCGTAAATACAAAAACATTAAGTAATCGTGGCTAAGTTTTACAGACGAAATCCTACCAATTTTTGTGTATCGTATAATAGGTATAAATAGTGAAGTTTTGACATGTCTATAATTTTTCACGGAACTATAAAGTTTATTTAGATGCTTAGATCCAACGCGTTGGGATAAAAATAGGCATTGGCTATATTGAATTATTGAACCCGTGGTCTCGATCTCGTGAAACATGAAGTCAGAGCTTTAAATAGGCATATATTTTAATAATTATGATAAAATATGAGTAGGCAGTCGGCTGATTAACATGCGTAAGCGAAATGTCATTATGTTACTCCTAACCGCAAAAATACACCGTAACCCCATCTCCCATGTATCATGCTTATTTCAAAATAACCATCTCACCTTTTGGTAATACCGTTTCTTCATTACAGGAGATATTTTCTGATGCCGCCGCCTTATTACTTATATTATTGCTATCGCCACTGTTATCTGCCATAATTAAAGTATTATTTGTTAACTTTATGGAGTAATAAATCAGCTCTTGTAAACATCAGAATATTTGGAACATGTTTTACACAAATTAAAATATACTATTATTACACTCTAAAAGTTAAAATCGAAAACAATCCGAAAGCACCCACACATGTTATAAAAATACTATGAACTTGTTGATAATGCATATTGCATTCTGTCATTTTGAAAGTCGAGTGTGGCAGCTATTAAAAATAAAATAATTACCGACGAGCACTTACAATAATAATTATTATGCTATTTCAAAAATATAAGAACTTAACATTTGGGTACCTTTGATGAAATCGGTGAAGGTACGAAAATAAGAAAAAGTAACCTAGTTAAGTATCATCCCGACATTCTAATTTAAGCTTGATTTACCTCATATTATATGAGGCAACCAGTAGGTATCGAACACGGCCAAGGCATGTTTTTTTTCGATGTTCACTTTTGAATTGTTTTCAGTAGGAAATGTAATACCGTGCAGTTTAATATATATTTCAATATCAAACTCCGACTAAAAGTATATTAAAATCAGCTTTGAATTACAGATTCTGTAACAAAAGCGATCAAATCACTGAGATCCAATCAGATTTCAACATTTGAATCAGCTGACTAAACGTCATTTAGAATCGAGTTATTCTTGCACGACTGATTATAAATTGTCTTCGTTTTTCACACTTAAAGCTAATTAGCATTCAAATGGAATGAAATAAAAATTTTGGAATTTGTACTATATTTAGTGTTTCATTATTATCTAAATTTTACTGTATTTTGTACGTAAACTATATTTTAAAATGATCATCTCAACTCATTTTGTTTCAAAAGCGGCCAAGTCAGCACGTTAGTATCAAACAAGGCTAAGTCACAAATTTAAAACCATTATCCGAAGAAGCTGGGCTTGTTTGTATGAATTTTAGTTTTTTAATATTATTGTAATATAGAGTTAATAAAACTTTGAAGATAGAAAAACACACGAAATGTCGTGAAAAAGTGATCAAACAAACTTTCGGCTTTCCTGAACAAAAAAGTGAAACTGACTAGGCCCTGGTTGATATTGAGCGTCTCATATATACTTTTATTTCCATTGTCAATTTTTGATCATGATGGTATCATGTAGCATTTCTTGACCTCATTCACATTTACAAAATTAAATGTGCTCAGTAACAGTGTCTCTCCGGACCTAAACTATTCCCTTATGAGTGCAAGTCAGAACGTTGAGAGTCAACCACTTCAGTGTATATAGCAAGTCACATAAACAATTCGAAAGCCGGAGCAATCTCCAACTCATTGGGAAAATCCGAGACTAACAGTTTACTCAGTCAGAATCACATGAATCCATTCTTATGATGCAGCTTTGTAGCCAAGCATGACACCTCAAAAAAACTCTGGGTAACAGTATAATGAGCTGCAAAATCAGATGTTTGGGCGAACACTAGGTTTACGGTGGTTTGACTTTCTCAGGAATTCAAAGGTATATAAGAGAGCAGACTAATTATACATCAGTTTGGATTTTCGTTCTGAAAAAATAATGGTTTTTCCAGTTTTAGGTTCAGCTCCGAGTGATTTTAAATGTTTTTATTTGTATTAGAGTTATTCTCTACTATAATTTAGAACATTTTATGGTACTTTTATGATGCCCGGTGCCACGCTTCAAAACCCATGGTCATGCTGCACCGCAGGGCCGTAGCCATAGTTTTTTAAAGTATGTTATTAATGTTGAGAATAATGTCGAGATGCATCACGATTGTGAATGATTTCCTTACGCGTTTTTGAACATGCACCGAATCGAAAAAACCAATATTTTTTTTCCAGTCCGGTTCTGGTTTTCGTTTGTTTTTCGGTTCGAAGCCCTGCTTAAAACGATCAAAGTAAAAAGTGGCAATGGACCCTCTCTGGGTCTCAGAGGAACCTGAATCCCATCTATACATCATTCCAACCAGATTGATTCCATCGTCCTTCAGAGCCATTGATGGCCATTGATAAGATGTACAGGACACTGGGATAACTTGGAATGAGGCTAAGGGGCTAGCGGAGGACAGAGAATCTTGGAAGTAACATGTGGTGGTCATATACTTACACTTCTTTTTACAGTTATGTATACCAAATTTGACACACCAGAATCAATAGGAATTAAATAAGACACATAGTTGAGCACAATTCTTTATATAAATGAGCTTCTTTGATTATACAACTGTTATTAATATCAAAACACATTAAATCTATTTTTACAGCTTAACAATATTCATGGTAGTATCTGATTAAAGGCAACACATTGTGCTCGTTAAAAAATGGACAATTCCAAAAAAGAACTACCTGGAAGCCTGTATTCAGCATTTGATTAATAATTTTGTTTTACTATACATAATACATACCTGTCGATCATTTAAAATCAGTTTTATTTGAAGTATTTTCGTAAATCAGAAAATAATAATGAATCCACAGATTTTCTTTAAAAAATAAACATCTAATTAAGTTAAATAAATAAATATGGACACTTCATTAAAATTATTTAAATAGTGTTTAAAAAGTTTAATACATCGGTTTTGCATTTAAGTTATTGATATTGTATAATTGGCAAAATTTTTCAGTGTCAAATTGCGTTTTTTAATGAAATTAAAAACGAATTATGTTGTAAAATGTCGGTAACTATTATTGGTGCTATATTTGGGCTGTTCACCATATTAGATAAAGTTTTTAATCATATTTAAATGACAAAGGCATGTAATTTTTAAGTATTTCAAATGATGTACACAAAGTTATTTTTAAAAGTATATTTTTACTGAAATGGAAAGTAAAATTATGATAGTTTAACCTACTATCTTTTAATAGATAGTATAATTAACACTAATCTCACAACTGAATGAATACTAAATATTAACAAAGAGTTCAAAAAATTATAATATTGCTATGGTAACATTTTTCTTAAGAAAAATATCTTAAATTAGAATATGTCGAATAATTCGAAAGAAGCGAATCGCTTAAAAAGTTTAACTAATTTATTTGTAGGCTTATTTGAATTAAGAGAACTCATACATAAATGTAAAATAACCTTAATACAATCGTTATTACGAAATCAATTGTCAATAATTAATAATATCAAATGAAAATATTTGCACCTAAGAAATCCCAGTGAAACGAAAATATACATACATCATGTTATAAACTGAAAAACATTATTCTCCCAGTTATAAAAATTCTAAGGATAAGTTTTGTATTCAAGTACAATAATGCAGATTATACAGTGTGAGGTATAAATTCCATAAAACACTTAGCTCCTTTATTTCCACATAATGTAGTAGGCAAATATATTGATAATTTGTGAATCTAAACAACTTGACTTTCATCAGTGTAGGTTTTTCCATGTACCATCATTACACTAGGCGTTTAATGATGCTAACCGAAATAACCTGGATATAAGGATAGATTTGTTTCTAAATATTGTTTGCAAAAGGCAAATATTGGTATAAATACTCTAGGAGTGCTCTTATCAACCAGATTTTGATTCTGGACCTTTATAACAATTAACTTCACAAGGTGGTTTCCACCTTTTATCCTGACAACTCCCCTGAAAATTAACTCACACCTTTGACTGAAGCCTCCCACCGTTTCAAAAATAATTAAACGTAAAATGTACATTTAAAATTGGTTTGTCTTCATAGATAGACGAGATGTAAAACATGTAATGGGTGAAAGGATTGAGCTGCATTTTAAAATTGGATTAAATAACATAACACCTAATAACATTGGAATTTTCGCTAATAATAAATCCAGCACAAGTCTACTTATATATGCATGTCACGAGGCGAGTGTTAAATGTACTAAGCTGGATTGTGAAAATTGAAGGCGAGGAAAGAATAATTGAATTTTAATAAAGTTTTTAAATATCATGTAAAACTGTACTTAAATGGGTGATAAGTAAGTATTGAAGATATGCATGGAATTTCTTGATTCAAATTCGATTATAAAAAATAATAAAAACAGAAAGGATACAAAATATTAAGTGTTTATAAATCCTAGTGATACTTTTAGTATATACAATAGGAATAAATAATTGGATAACAACGGTTTCAATATAATTCACGATTACCCTGAGACATTATTTGAAATATGAGTCTCCGACTTTTATTATTATAATAATATTCTTTACATCTTCCTGGGGAATTTGCTATGCATCAAAGGAAAGACTTACATTAAATATTATGTCTATCAATGACTGTTAATTATAGTAATGCAAACATAAATTTGTCATAAAAATACATTTTTTTCCCATCATTCGTAACTAATGTGATTTGTGGAGGGGAGTTTGGAAATATAATTTATCATTTGGTTTTGTCTTGATCTTTGTTGGGGTTTAAAAATATGTTCCCTCGGTGAAATAAATAATTTGACCAAAGAAGAGTGAGAATAGAAAGATCTGATAAGTACCTGATTAAATGTAACAATATTTTAAAAATAAAATATTTTCATAAAAATAGTTGTAGGTATATATTGTAAGAATAAACTGAAGATCAGAAATTATTCTTACATCTTCCACTATCCGGGTATGTATAGATTTACAAAGAATAATAAGTTTACACAACCCATATGAATAATACTCAGAATATACATTTCTATGCCATATTGTTGAATCTTAAGCTGAAAAAGTGACAGTTTCCCGCAAGAAATTTATGTCAACTTTCATAGTCATGATGCTTACTTTGTTAACTCCATTTTAAACATTGTCAATAGAGCCTGCCGCATATACCTGTTCATTTTCAATCGATTAAATTGATATTTCTATTGTGTTCGCGAAAAACTATTTTATATAAATATGAAAGCAACATCATTTCTCCCAACATTTGGGACTGCGTGTAGTGATTTCTTTATTGGTTTTTCATCGCCAACATATCTTATAAATACATAGCAGATTCTTTGGATTTACTGCAGTTATTCTGCAAAATAAGCAACAAAAACTTTGAATCAACAGTTTGCAAAAACACTATTCATTGCCCCATCGTTGGCATGGAGGACAAAGATTTTCGTCATCAAACACATATTGTATTGTAGAGGAGTTGATTTATTTAATAACACAACTGCAGGAGAGTTTTACAATGCATTGATTTGTCATTAAAGATAATATCCCATCGCAAGTTATTTGATTTCAGATGCAATAATAACAACAAGCTACTAGTTTATAAATTTCATGTAATTTTTTTCCGGGAATCTGCCATAACCGACCATACCATGCCACTAAAAAAGGATATCACGGTATAAATGATAAATGTCTTGGACAATGAAATCTTTACAATTGTATGGAAGTCTCGCTGAGTTATTGCTTCAATATTTTAGCTTTATAAATAGACGTGTCGTGTCAGTAGTATAAGTAAACAATGTTCTTAAAAAAGGTCTTAAGAACATGTTACACAAAATCCACTTTGTAAATTTACAAAACACAGTAAAAATTCTCGAGAGTATTAGAACATTTATTAAAATATGAATCGGAAATGAGATTCATAAGTGAATGCTATGACTACATATTAGGGAAATGCACATCAAATGAATATTCAGCAGTATTCTAATGTTTGCAAACATATAATTTATCAGTCAAATCAGTCACTTTATTTTTGATTTACATTACAATTTCCTTTTAATTAGAAGGAATAAAGTAAATACTTCCATATGGAAGACACATTTAGAATCTAAGAATCCACATCGTTTACTATGATCTCATTTCCGATGGAAGATCTCGGGAAACCAAAGTGAATTGAAATTTTCTTTCATCAAATGTGATTAAAATTTCGGGTGTTAAAAATGTTTTACAATATGATGCAAACTTCCTCAGTGAAGAATATTTGTAATCCATAGATATTTAGTTACCCTTAAGTCGATCATTATTTAAGTAATATTTTAAAGTTAAAACAGAGTTATATGGTCTTCCTTGAAGCCTTTCATTGTGCAAATTAACATTCATTGACTCTTGAAATACCAAAAATAATATATATTGAAGGCATTGAATGCAACTTGCAAACTAATGTTATTACTTTATAATATTATACTATTTACATTATTCTAATATACACATTAAATTTTATAAAAAAAACTTTCTACAATATCAACATATATATATTATGTAAAAGATATTTTCCAAATGCGTCCCGTGAAATGTATTATTGTACTAGGCAGACGAGAAATATTGCACGGAAGTATTCCAAGTATTCAATATTTACAATAGGGATCTGGACACTACAATGAAGTTATATTGGATTTTCAAGGATTCTACATGTTGTGTGAATATATTGTTTCATTTGAACACATCTGGCAGTCTGTATATATGTATTATATATATATATATATATATTCTTGTAAAAAAAATTATTTTATGTTTCATCATGTGGACCAGAGATACTCTTTGACTCTCAGCATATTTTTTGAAACAGTGTCATAACAGTCGATGTTCTTCCCCCTGTTTTTGTTTTCCGGCTGCATTTTAACCGAGGCCTAAAACGAGATACAACATACAAAAATAAATTTAATTTCAATGAATCTCAGTATTATTGAACATGAAGCTTGTTTATATTTTCTGTTCACCCTGACCTCTTATCTTTCAATAAAAAAATGATTGATGAATACATTAACGAATAAAATCAGATAAGAATATACTATATGAAGAATTATAAAAAACGCTGGTAGATTCCTAAATATTAGCGCTTTATCTCACAGTATCAACTATACAAGATACGAACATGTTATTGATTTGCTTCAGATAACAAAATACCACATAAAAGATAACAACCAAACTCAATTTCGCAACTTCCTATTGACAAAATTAAGATTATAATTAAATTATTTTAATCCTATGGGGGCGATCTATCAACCCCACCTGATACCATTCTAATTAGGCTAGGATTAAAAGATAAAGTCTTTAGTGATAATTCGGTCAATTCAATAGATTAAAATTAAAATAAATAAGATCAGAAAATTTCAAAATGTTTCACAATTCGTATAAAGAAAAGACTAGATATAGATAAATGACGAGTGGATCCAAATCATTTGATGAACTTTTCGAAGGGAGGGAAGGATATGATGATGGGGTTAGCTCAATAAATTAAAAATATTACAGATCTCGCTAAATGGATTATTGTTCCATTGTAACCGTCTATGTAAAACTTCCATTGATGTAAGTCAACCGACAAAATGAACTTCAGAAGCAGAAATTCTAATGTTACAAAAGTGCAAAAAACATGATAAACTATGACCCTTTTAAAGTATGGTCAGTCTCACAATGGCTCCTGGCAGGATGGTAGGTAACAATAAAAAAAATCTTATAAATGACACAATGAACTCACTATAGTAAAGATCCACCTTGGATGTCCATCATTTCATCAGTGTGTCTGCGATGCGTGGGCTGCGGCTGTGAAGGGGTGTGATGCTGATACGGATGAGGATGTGCATTGGAGTGTGCATGGCCGTGTGGCTGGGTGTTGTGCGCGTGCAGATGGTGTTGTTGGGTCACATGTGGCATATGTTCAGGTATCTGAGTATGGTGAGAGAAACCGGGAGCCAAACGCGGTGACGGGAAATGCAGTGGGCTCCTGCCGAGGTGGTGATTGGCAGTGGCGAAAGGTCTTCTAGGCGATTTGGCATTCACAATCCGCGGCTGGTGCATTTCTTCTAGTACAGATGGCGCAACATAGGTGAAACCCTGAAAAAACAATGTTTATAATGTCAATTCAATTTCTATGTATTTAACATTCAGGATTGTTATTATTTTTTATTATTTCAAACTAATGTAATGAATCTATGGCTAGAGCTATCAAACGAAACATCACGGGTTTCATGACTGTTTATTTTATTAGTAATAGTGAGACAACAGATACGATACGCAATGTAAAGAAAATTAAAGAAAATCAAAGTGGTGTTGTGTAGGAGGTTATGCTAAGAGTTGGTCAGTTCTGTGAAAATAATGTCTCGAAAAAAGTAGATAATTCTAACCAATAGTGATATGGATTGTGTGGCGTAATTTCAACTGCATATTCCCAAATAGTTTCCCATTCCTATTTACCTTAAATATCAAATTTTCACTCATGCTCAGCAATGATTCGTCCGGAGAATCAATTGGTGTTTGCTTGGTAAATCTTGTGTCAAATTGAGATACGTCATCTTCACTGGTCTGAAATTACATAATTTAAATTAAATTGTATGTACATGTTGAACATTCAACAATTTGACAATAGTTTCAGTAATAATAAATAATGATATCGAATGATGGCATACCAGTTTTGGTTCTATTGGAGGTTTAAGTTTTCTAGCAAATACGTCCGGCCAGCAAACTTGTTTAAAGAATGAATGGCCTCGTATTGGTTCAGCGTCATCGAGCCCTCCGCCAAGTCTATGTTTGACTTGTCTTCTCATAAGACGCCGAATGAGATCTTGAGCTTCAGGGGTCAAGTAAACGGGAAGATTTAACTTAGCAGTTAAAATTTTTTCTATTATTTTCTTACGATTATTGCCAGTGAACGGAGGCTGAAAAAAATTACAATGTTTCATTAGAAAAAAAATTTCAGAGCTTCTTTTTTTCATTATTTTAACTAGCTTCACTTTGCCAGTGGCGTGCGAACGGAAAGTATTTTAACTGTGCACCAACGTTTCTTTCGGCTTCAACGAGGCCAAAATGATAATTCTGCCATTCTTGAGAATGTCAAGCCTAACTAATGTTTTGAGAGATTGTGAGCATGAATTGCCTATCCTTCCAAAGTGAACCAGCCTACCAATGGAGATGCCACTGGGAAGAGGTTTAATAATGCTCAACGGTATTGCTTCAGATGTCGACATATTCCATGCGGATGTGAGTAAGTTCAGAGGAGCACTATTTTTTTATATATTAAGTATATTTTGTCTGAACTTACTATAAAATTCAATGAAGGTATATATACTTTACATCTGATGATTATAAAGAAAACAAAATAGATAATATTTAGTCTCTAAACTTTGAGGAGTAAGTAGCATCTGGTAAATATACAGGTGCCCAGCAATTCGTCGACAAAGCTGTCACTGATTTAATTTTACATTAATAATAATAAATTCATTACATTAAATTTGTCAAAACATTCCTGTTACCACATATGTAACAATGCCAATTATAAAACATTTTCAGTGAATGCTATTTTTCAGTCACTAACAAAAATTCCATAATAAATATTTTTAAAAGCAAACTATAGCATTGATTGTTGTCGCTTTATATTGAATAATATGAAAAAATCTTTTTTGAAATATTTATTCCTTTTTTAGGTGATATTGCTACTTATCTAATGAAATATGAACAAGTTTTACTTGGTGTGATATTGAAATAATAAGTAATGGGCTTTATCTATCTATTTCGGCTACTTCAATATTTCTTCTGAAGGTCAAATAGAAATCATGCAAACATTGGTACAGTATAGGGGACGGAATGCCCCGGTATTTTTGAAAATAAATAGAAAATTTAGGAGGTAATAAATATTTTTTTTATGTAATTTGTGCCGTGCTGACAAAATATACTTTTTGGGAGGCAGTATTTTTGAAATTTACAGACAATTCCGTAGGTAATAAACAAATAATTGTTGTATATACAGAATCAACACAAGCTATATTCCATTTACCATGTTTTCTTCCATCTAATTTGTGATTCGCGGGCAAAATATAATATTTCGCTCCTGAATGATCTAAGGATAACCATAAAGCCTCAATGTCAAAGGAGAAAGAATAAATTGTTGTCTGTTGAACAATCACAATATGTTGGATTATCATTCGAAACTGAACTGGGTAGAAATGTTTTTTTCACTGACTTATGAAATGACAATTTCATAATCTTTTTGAGAAATATGGTTTTCTCACTTCATTGAATCTTTTGAATGAAAATTACAAGTATCAGTTAAATCAAGATCATGTTATTGATTGGGAAGAATTCGTTGCTGTTAAATATGATAAAACAGAGGTGAGGCAGGATGGCGGAGGAACCCATTAAACTTTTGCAATATGTTCAAAAATATAAATTTGGAGACTCAGTCGCAAATATTGAAATCACCTTCACGGTTGTGTTGCTAGCTGTAAAGAGTTTTTCGATGTTCAAATTAATAAAAAAAAACAATTTAATTCATTGAGAAATTTGCGCTCAAAAAAATTTTGCAATACTTTCAATAGAACAACAACTGGCGGATAAAATAAATTTTGATAATGTTACTGATGATTTTGCTAAGAGCAAAGCAAGGAAAAATAAATTTGTTATACTTTATTAAGTGTATTTTTGCGATTTGTTATTATAATGCTCCGTTAGTAAAAACTGCTAAATATTTTGTCCTATATTAATTTATAATTTGTTTTATGTGCAATATATACCTATTGATGTAATGTACATAAATACTTTTGTATTTTTATAATAATAATGAAATATAGAATTTATTTTAATGACTAATAGATTCTTTGGCACACTTTAAAAACAAACATGCTGGACTCAGCAATATTAATCATAATATTTGTAAATGAAAGAGTTGTAAAAATATAGTACATGTTTTTCAAGAAATTATATGTATACAAGGAAATTTTGCGCCTGTGGCATAAATCTTCTCGTTTCTAATGGTTGATGGTTAAAAAAACAGGAGTGGGTAATTTCAAAAAATCCCTTAATCTTGTAAATAATACGATAAAATATCAAACTATTTAGTTCTTCAAAATTTTATTACTTTTTATTTTAGTTTGATATTTTATCCTATAATAATGGAGTTCTACCAAGTAAATGTCAATTCAATCAATAGTATTGTAAATATTAAATCATCATTTTTTGAGGAAAAATTGGGAGGAAAAATTGGGCGGCAAAACCCCTAGCTACGCCACTGTATGCAAAGTTAACTCTTAAATATCAGCTTTGAGTGAATATTGGCTGATGTAGTTTTGATATTGTTTGCCTATCATTATCAATAAATTAATTATTTCGTAAAAACAGTAAGTAATTCCACAGTACATCTATAGAATTTCGTAAATACAGTAAACAGTGATTTTTGTAAATTACTAGTTACACTGACAATATTTGAGAAGAGAAATTTCTACCTGTCCTGTTAACATGTCGTACATAAGAGCTCCAAGACTCCACCAATCGACGGCTTTCCCGTGTCCACAGCGGGTCAATATTTCAGGAGCCCTACAAAAGACAATAAACAATGTTATTTACAACAGAAGCTTCTTCGCCAATATAAAAAGCTTTTCATAAAACCATCAATAAAATGTGCATTTGTAATGTTTTGTGACAGCTTACATATATTCTATTGTTCCACAGAAGGTGTGTGTAACTATTCCAGCCTGTATATGTTCTTTGCAGAGTCCAAAGTCAGTAAGCTTCACATGGCCCTGGGCATCCAACAGCACATTTTCTGGTTTGAGATCCCTATATATAATACCCAGACTGTGAAGATGTTCCAGAGCGAGAATGATTTCCGACAGGTAAAAACTAGAAACAGAAAAGTATCATTGAAATTTCACACAAGGTTTTGCATCGGATTTATAATAATTACATTACTGAACATAGAAAATAGCATGTCAAATTACTTATTGTTTTTAGTTATATTTACAGAATATATACAGATACCGTTTATGAATAATTGAGATTAATCGAAAAGTAATAATTACCATGCCGTGTCTTCTAAGAATATTCCTTCTCGTTCTAAATGCATAAATAATTCGCCACCACTTAAATATTCTAATATAAGATACAGTTTTTCACCTGTTTGAAAGGCGTATACCAATTCAACTATGAAGGGATGCTGAAATCAAATCATATTATTCAATGGTTTATGGGTAAAAATAATTTCCAATGTTGTAAAAGATATTTTTTTAATTTTTATACATTTAAATGTTTAGTTACTACACAAATTTTCTCTTTTCTGAACATACCTAAATGCTTGACTGCAACAACAAACAATATACCTGCATTGTGATCAATGAGAAGTAATTAACTTCTAATGGGTAGACACATTGGAAGTTATTGACATAATGAAAACGTTCACGGTAATTAATCACATTACTTAATTGCCTGCTGTTGCCGATTTATCATTATAAATTATAACTTTGTTTTCAGGTATAAAGACAATAATTATAATAAAACTTTGAATGATCTATAAATTGAAGTTGCAATGCATGACTAACGACTTAGCATCTGGGACCACCAATTGTCGTCAAAGGGCATGTGTGCTATTCGGGCGCAAAAAAAATAAGATACCCCAAGCTTAAATTTGATTTCTTCAACAGACTGCATAGTATATAAGTCTGAATCATGATATGACTAAAAACCAATTTTTTTACCATATATCATGTCTTGCTAAATTTATATAATAGTAGCAGAGCTTTTGATTGTAATCCTGCAACGAGTCTGGCACTTTTTCATTATTATTCAAGACCAATTTATCTGTGTGTGAAAGGAAACGGGAGTTAAATCTAAAATTGGTACTTTTCAGAAGAGCCAAAATAAGATTTCATTATTGATAACTTTCTAGTGAAATTTACTAATTCAGAGGTGTAGGTACGACTGATTCCGTTTCAGCTTTATGCATATATTGTAGTTATTTCGGCATATTCAAGGCATTTTTCTATTTTTAAGTTTTAACCCTCTTTTCATTTCGCATACAGATATTTTATTACGTCATATATTATATCGTCACCGTACTGGACAGCTGGCAAACAGCAAAATCAATAAAATGAAGTAAGTGTATAATGAAATTTTTCAATATCGATTCTCGTGCATTTTTAAAGGTATTTACTATTAGTGTAGATTTACAGGGAGATAATTGTCCCTCTATAGTAATCCCTGTCAGATCAGCGTACATACATCTATATTATAATTATCTATGTAACATAAAATTCAAGGCAAGGGCTTTACCCTAAAAGCTCAAATTTCCATTTGCTGTATACTTAGAACTATCATTTTGATACTTATGTCAGTATGGAATTGACTTACTTACATATAATAAATTATACACATTACAGAATTGAAATAGTTAATAAAGAATTAGACACAAAAAATTCATATTGAATATAATTTATTACCCTAGTTGAAAAGGTAGATCATTAATTTCAATATTTATTTTATTGATACAATTGCACTGTGAGCTAAAATTTTTATGTGTATGTTATTTGTGGTTTACGAGTTATGAAGAAAACAGACAAAATTTTCTTCAGCATTATATTTTGCTATGAGAAAATGTCTGTTAGTAAGCACTAGTTATAAGGATCTATTTATCGGTCGATACAGTGTAAATATGCCAAAAATAACAATGATTATAAACATACCTTTACGGCTTCTAAAATATTTCTTTCTGCTCTAGTATGAGCTGTATCCTTGTGATTGCTAACTATAGAAGCTTTTCGTAAAACTTTCATGGCAAAATGAGCCCCGGCATCGGTCCCCGTAGTTTTTCTCACTTGAAAGACTTTTCCATAACCACCTTTACCCAAGACCTTCCTTAGCTCAAAGTCTGAGGGTCCCAGGCAGGTTTTTTCGGGGTTCACATTCTCTTCCGACAATTGAATTATCTCAGATCCTTCCACGCTAGTAAAATAAATTGCATTACTTAAAAATTAAATATGAAAATAAAATATAAATGTCACAATGTTCAATAAAAATAATGCTTACTTGATTATTGTATTATCGTGTAGTTCTGGTTCATAATCGACCTGAAAAACATCATTTATTAACAATATGCTGCGGAAGCAATTTTAAAATCATCTACGTAAACTATACAATATCAATGCGTCGTTTCCAAATACGAAGAGGAAATTCCTTATGACACAACCAAAACAACACCAAGGTGATCTTTGATATCGCATAAAAATATATTTGATAGTGAATAGAAAAAAAATGCAGTATGTACAGTGAAGATTATTAACTACGTTGTTGATATTCACAAGACTTTCGATATTATCTTACCTCGTCGAATTCAATCACATCATCTTCTGAATCATCTAGGGTCACTGTGTCGACATCTTGCAACTCCAAATCAAAAACACCTGCCATAACTGATGACATGAAAATAATCTCTTACATTTGTCGAAATTAACTCCTTCAAACGCTGATAATCACTTGGTAAATATAGAAATACACACGTTTCCAAACAATCCCTTTGGATATACAATACAAGACAGAGGCAGGTGGGCTTGTATGGTTATGAACTGAGCTTTAATAAGATTGGAGAAGCATGGATACTAGAGTTAGCCAACAAATCAACACGAAAAACAACTCATAGACAAGACACATTACTTTATTATTTTCGTATTTACTGTAAAGGTACACTCTGTCTCGGGCATATTATATTTATGCCAAAAGCATTATAATAAAAATTGTTCCCAATATGATTGGCTGAGAACATATTAATATACATATATTTTACATATTTGAAAAAATAATATTTGGAGTAAATTTACCATTAATTATGCGATAGAATAAGAACATACTCTAATCAAATGGTCATTTAGGCCAAAATTTCAGTTAAAACCCTTTCAGTACCGTCAAGTGGGGTTATTTCTTCAACGTTACTTTTTACAATAACTTACGAGAAATTCTAGATCTTTAAAAGATTCAGTGGGATCAATTAATGATTTTAAATAAAGTTGTAAACAAATATTTTGTGTACCCGAGTATTAAAACAAGTTAAGGCTGTATAAAGAAAATATTTTTTATTAGGCGGTATTATACTTGGTAAGCGAAAAAAGTTCAGTTTTAGTAACGATTTGATAATTTTAGTTCAAAATTATCCAGCGTATATCAAAAATTATTACCCAATAATGAATCTATAAGGATAGGTATAAGAGCATGCATAATTTTTTTTTATAATATATCAACATATATAAAATAATATAAATATATCAATATTTGATAAATTTTGAAAAAGCTAACAGCAAAAAATTACACAAAACTAATAATATAAAAGAAACCAGTTCGTATATAAATATGACATAATTTAAATCATTTGAAGACATCATTTGAAAAAATGTGTAGGTACATAATAATATACCTATATTATATTATGTACCTACTGATAATTAGTGTATAATATTAAATTACTAATTGGCGGTATATAACTGTTAGAGACTGTAATCACTCAAAAAATTGCGTTCATTTTCAAATATTAATATTAATAGTACTACTCGTTCATTCATAGCAATTTGCTTGATCATTTATAAACTTACAAGCACCGGTAGGACGAAAAACAATTGGAATTATCTGGTAGTGACTGAATAATTATCCATTATATTAATGGATTATTATTATCTAGTCACGGCTAGTTTGTATTAGTTATGCTATCAACAACAATTGTTATTATTACAATAATAACAAATCACTGTTACATTACCATGGTTTCAACATAGGCTCTAATGAAACATTAAATTACAATTTCAGCAGTGGTCGGTGTAGTTGTCATTTTCAGTATCATCTCTATATCGAGATAAAATATACCGTATTTTTAGGTTAACCGTTTTGGGGCTCCTCTCTATCTAAAATGTGTCACGGCTACTGTTATAAAAAGCCCAAAATTTTTGAAATAGCGGGGAAAACCCGGAAAATTGGGATTTAATTATTGAAAATGATAATTTTCATTGTTTTTTTCATCCTATTGAGTCCAGATGCACATATAATTATGTGTGTCTCACCGAGATTTAGTTCATACATAAAAACAGGAGCGTTTTCGTAAATATTTTGTGTTGTCATCAAGTATACATTGATGTCAAAGGTGATCCGATATTGAATGAAGTTCCTTAATTATTCCATCTTTATCACTTTTTTCCCAATTTTCCCATAAGAGTTTGTTCCCGGGTTTTTTTCCGGCCTCGCATCACTAATTGTAGTAAAAGAATAGTTGAGAACAGCTAAAAAGGTGTGCTGAAACTATTGCAAAATAAAATCGTTCACAGTTCGTGCCTTGTAACGAGTCTTAAAGTAACGAAAACAGTGTTCACTACCCTATTATTTGACAGCATAGACATACTTATGACATTAACCAAATTGCGGGAAACTGTCGTATTGTCAGTTCGTTAGGTAGGCTCCGAATTTTGTAAATGGAATATTTTAAAATTTTGAATGCAAAAATACTATATTTAATTTGTTAACCCTTTTACACAGTAAAGTTCTAATAATGACATTTGTGTTATTGTCTTGAATTGATGTATAATGACACGTGATAACACGTAATATTATGTTAGTTGACTATTTCCATCAAGCAGTTCTAATTTGGTTATTGGTTAATTGAGTACATAAATTATATTATGATGCCTTGTTTGTGACTTAATATATTTTTTAAAAGGAACGATTGAAAGCTACCGAACCAATATGTCACAGGCAGCAATTAAGATGAGAGCTAGAGAATCAGTCCGCCGTTTCAAAGATGGCTCACCAACTATAAAAGACGTAATAAGAAAGGTAGGTTGGTGGTTGGTTAGTTAGTCTGATATAAATGTTTAAATAAATCCTGCCTGTCAATTATGGAAAGAGTGATTGCTATTATATATTTTTGATACAAGCATGGTTTGATGTGATATGCTTAAGAGAATAGAGTCCAAGGCAATCAACTAATTGTAGAAATATATATGCGAAACAGTTCTTACAAAGTACTTATTTATAGAGATGGATTATACTTTTAATGGAATAGATTATTTAATATTTTACTATATTCCGATGCCGCTTTGATTTGAGAATTACAATTATTACACAAATCTATTTTTTCTGAGTACTCATACCATCACCTGCTTTGATTTTGCAGCCTATTATAATGCGTGTATTCCATACCATATCAATGTTAAAGACTTAAATAATTCCCTGTCAAGCAATTACCCAAGACTTGATTGCTATTCAGTAAAGTGTGCTTGAAAAGATGACAATGTTTTATTAAGACATCTTAGTTCTGCATGACACTGCAAGTTATTCAACAATAATAAATGATTTATTGGTGTTTGTGGAAAATAATAGTCTTTGTGTGATATGTATCGACTGATGCTCGCGATGAACGAAACCGGTTCTGATCGTTGTAAAAATGTGAAAGTAGTACAAAACAATTTGCGTTTTATTTTTAAAATATTATGCTTTTCTGCCAAGAATTGACAGTTCACACCTTAAAAGTAATATCAATAAACTATTATAAACTAAGAAGCCACATGTAAAATTCACAAACAATTTGTCATTGTGATAACAAATTCACTCATTGTGTGTATTGTAGAAATGTAAGGAGAGATGGAAGGCAAACAGAGAAGACTTTATTGATAAACTGCGGAACATAAGTGAAGAAGATGAGATTTATGACACTATAACCAACATCATAAGGGAAGATTTAATATCAATCCGCTGTCCTGATTCAGGAGACAAAGTTCCACTTACCAATGTTGACATATCAGCATCACAGAATGATTCAGAAGATGCAGAACTACTTTGGTGAGAAAGCTAACGTTTCTACTTACTAGAATTCCTTTGATTCCTAGTAAAATTGTTATTGATACATTTTTTAGTTACAGGGATTGTATTTATAGTTTATTATTTCTCATATTCGGTCCAATGAAAATCACGTAAGGCTTTGAAGTTTTACCTGTAATCGGATTCTTAAATCATTTTCATTCTTTAAAATATAATATTGTTAATGGGATCTTATGGTATTCATAGCCCATGAGGAATACAAAAAGTTTTTTGAAATTTCGTTGAGCATTACACAATTTTCAGTTGAGATATTGTTTATTCTTCTTGCCACAGTAGTTAGATGTAAGAGACTGATGAATATATTGACTTTTTCTGAACAGATTCTTCAACTAAAATAACTGAAGGGAAATATATTTTTTTGAGTTGTCAGTTAAGTTCAATTGGGGTACATGCAACGGCGTAGCAAGGGGGGCGGCATTTTCGAAGATGTATAGAAAATTTCGACGGTAAAAAATAAATATTTCTTTATATTTATAATCAATGCAAGTTATGTTCCATTCATCATTGTGACTCGCTGACAAAATATACTTTTCTAGGGGCGGCATTTTTGAAAATGAGTAGAAAATTATGTACAGAATTGTTATGCCTTGTGATTTACTGAAAAAATTTATTTCTTTTCTGAAAGATCTTAGAATAATCATGAAGCCTTAATGTCGCAAATATTGTAATGCTTTTAATTTATTTCCTCGCAATTGTGCTACTAGCTGTGAAAGAAGATTTTGAAAACCAAATGAATAAAAAATCTATTTAATGTTAACAGTGAGCAAGTTGCGATTTAAAAAACACTTTCAATAGCACACCAACTGGCAGATAAAATAGATTCAGATTTTGATTGATGTTGCTGGTGATTTTGCTATGATCAAAACGAGGAAAAATATTTTTTTTTAAATGTTATTTTACACTTTCATGTCATTTTTAACCCATTCATTTTATCACTTCCATTTTATGGATTGTGTACTCCATGATAACTGAAACTGTTGAACTTTCTCAATAATCTGTTCCAACTACATAAATCACATTGGTTTTCATTTATTATCAGATGAATGTGAAACATTTAGTGGTGAATTATTGCCCGGCGATTAGCCATGAATCAGGTGTTAATATATACTTAAAGAATCCTCTAAAATGTTAAATACAACTTACCATAGGTATTAAGTAATCGCTTATATTACATAATATGATAATAAATATATATCTATCATCACTATTATCATGTTCCAATGCGTTTTTATTCCAGGCTATTAGGAATGTATGATAATATTTTTGAAGATGAAGACAGATTAGCCGAGATGCTGGATGAGCTAAATCAGATTATATGCCCTATGTGTCAGAAAAATTCGCTGGAAGTAAAAAGTAATTCATCTTTAGATCTCGTCATAGCGTGTCAGTGTGGACTGAATGTTACAACCGACTTAGATCTACATCGAGTGAAAGAGAATATTTTGTCTTGTGTGGATGCCCACAACAGTTCCTGTAATATGAATCCTGAATTTAATGTGATATATAATGACGGGAATCATGTATATTTAACATGTCATAACTGTTTAAGTTTCTTTTTTCTGTTTTAATTGATATTAATTTTGTTTTCTATTATGTGTTTAGTATTGACCTCTTTTACTATGAAAGAGATTTATATTTGAATTTATGTGATGCTGAAATTTCTCATTGAGAAACGCACAAAATTGCGCATGCTTTTTCGTTAAGTATTTTTTTAAATAAAATTTTAACATCAAAAGATTTGAAAATAAATAATTTTTATACAATAGATTTTTTTATGTTGGTATTCGTTTTAAATTGAAGAGTAGGACGATATGACACTATATTAGCAAGCTAGAATCCTTGTTTATTTATTTTTATACCATGTTAAAGATTTTTCTTTAAAAGTAAATGTAACCAGGTATTTTACTATACTAATAAACAAATAATTGTGTTATAGGCATTATACTATTCAGATAAAATTTTCGCTTGTTTTAATACCTACATGTATGCACATTTTTAAAATTTTGTTTTACTTTTGATTGTTTTTCCATTTAATTTTTGTTTTAAGTTGGTATTTTTCTTTCCAACATGTTTTCTTATAATAACTGTTTTTATGAATATTCGATTAAATCACACAAACATTGCATTGCAACAAGTGCTCGCAAAGTCCACATTTGCCATGAATATCACATTGGAAATAACGCCGAATATAAGTGCGAGTGCTCAAGGTCAGTTTGTAAATGTTAGTGCGGATATGACAATATCTAACTTAACACGTTTCAGCCGTGACTATTTTAGCTGAGATATAATTTTTCATTTATTATATGTAAGGGAAAGCTCTATTTCCAACATAAATTACTAGGGATGTTATGATACTATTTCAAGATCTTTAATGTTTGACAGTTGATTGGTACCATATTGGATTGAGTAAAGAAAAGTGCACCTGCTGTGTTGCCAACCACCTTACATGATTGTCATTATGTGACTCAAATCTTTCCAGATACTTCAATGATTATTTACATCAAATATGATTATTAGTGAGGGTGTTTATTGATCTCCATTATCAACTCTACTGCGGTGTGGTGTATCATATGAGATTTATCGATCGTTGACGAGTTTTGAAATTTATGGCATGTTAATGTACACCGTTCAGGTGAATTAAAGTGTTTTAAATCCAATCTTCCTTTATTAACTAGCTTATGCCACTGTTGAACATCTTTTACATACCAAAGAAATAGCTGATAATGAATGGTTATTAAATTCAGATCAATGACTAAAATGTTTTATGCTTCAGACATTTTTAACTGATGTCAAATAAGAGGAAATGAAATTGCTCAATTTTGACCAACAATAATATGTTTATCTTAAAATACTAGCAATTTCATTTCAATGTTTCATCTTACTGTTGGTAGACGTAACCGCTAATTGATGGAACCTCATCAGAATTGTGAATAAATGTCCACCGATACCATATTTTGTAATATTTTTTGAATAAATTATTATCCTTTGTGATGATGTATGTTGTTTGTTCTTATTCAGCAACCTAAACATAACTCACAATTATATGTATGAAGTTTTCCATTAATTTCTAAACAAATACATACTCTGTCATAGCATTCTCGCAGGTGGCACTGCTACCTGGTGATAATTTCTAGTTATTAAAAGAAATGTGTTACATAATTATTGAAATAAATAATGTTTTATGAATAGAGAAAAAAAATCTGCTTAAAAATAAAATAACTTCTTAATAATAATTTATTTTAACAATAAATTTTGTATAAAATCCAAAGCCACATTTTTTTCAGAAATTTCCTCATAACATATACTTTGATAACCAATCAGCTGGAATATCTAAGTTTATATAGTTTTATTTTAGAATCAATTATTATAATTTTGTTGAATATTTTTATATAAAAAAATATATAGGTGTATTTCAGGTTTATGAAGGAAAAAAAAAACTGACAGAATAAACAATTTTTTTTCAGCGGTGAATATGCATCGGATCATTTGATACATATATATTTTGTATTTTATCGAATCAAATAATTTCAAAAATAGTTTTGTCCACAAAATAGAAAAAAACTACCCTAAGGCCTCTATAATAAATTGTTTTTCTACCTTATAGGAAAGGCATATCTATTAATATGATCTAGCTTGTAGAAATGCCATTCATCAGTAAGGAGTTAGCTGCATTCCACACCAAAAGTCTTAGAAGTCAGTTAAACAACTGATGGCAAGATAAATTACACATAATTACAAACTATATTCTCCATACAAGAATATTCTGACAATCCTTTTTTCCTCTACAAATTGAACAAAATGTATATAGGGATGTGTGAATCAGTAAACAGAAACATATCTATTTTATCAGAAATTGAATAGCAATCACAATCACAATAAACAGTGTAATAATAATTGACATCCAATTTTCCATAATTAACAGGTATAATTAGGACTAAAATGTCAACATTATTCACAACAATTAAGAGACTTTCTTGCATTTAACACAACTTATGCAGGGTGAAATTTGGTAATGCTAACACATACAGCAGACATATCAAGTTCATTTGCAGTGAGCGATTATTTTCATGTGTAAATAATGATTGTAATATATAAATTTACAATTTTCCCTGGATTTTTGCACATCTAATAATACCTGATATATATGAAAGGAATTGTGATTTTGTGAAAGAATTTGTATTGATCAAATGAATTTAGTTGATCCGTTACAATTATTTTTTGGCTATTGATATAAATTTTTACAAAATCAAAATATTCTAATCAATTTTTCATGCTATTCACGAAAACTAAATATTATTTATGGCACATATAATTGAATGGTCTCACCAATGAGCAAATTGTTGACTACTACAAAGTAAACATTTTGCAAATTGTTTGAAAGAAGGTCTCACATTTACAAAACAACATTAACTTATATTAATTATTCAACATAAAAGTGTCTTAATTTTACTTAAAATATTATTAAATATTTAAGCATCATTTGTAAATAATTTATTTCAAATACGACACAATGTAATTTGATATTACGGGTTATAACTATGCATAAAATTGATTGACATCCATTGAAATGGAGATGGAAACAATTCTTCTTCACTACATTAAATGGTAAAGAATATTATACATATTGACGTCAATATTAAGACTGTGAGATCTTCTTTTAAGTTTAATTGCATAAATCCCGAGTATGTTTGACAGTATCAGTCCGCGGGTACAGCGACTGTACCACTACTGACGTTGCTAAAATAAAATCCTTTCATTTAATTACAACAAAAGAACAACACAAGGCTGTATATTGATAATATAAACATCATTTTGAAAGGGGAGAAGGGTGACTATTATTAGTCTATCATTAAAATTTATATTTCATTCAATTGGTCAGACAGTGATAAAAATGATAATTTTTTAGAATGGAAAACAGGTATACAAAATCGTTAAATTATTGTATGGTTCATAGTTATTCAATTATTTTGCAGACAGATAGAAATCTACGAAGGATGTAATCCCAAACTCAATTTGGGTCTTTTTTATTTTTAAAGCTCATTGAATGTTGTTTAAAAATGTCTTAAGACAATAGATCAACATCTCTTAAGTGCTTAAAAATATTTGGTAAAACCGAAATCAACTGTGAAACTAGTTTTAATAGATCTTAAAAATTACTTGTATTTAATCACTCAAACATCATTATTAGTAAGTGTATAAGTACTAACATTAATGAATATATTTTTTGTGCCATTTCTTTGGAAGAACTGTATACAAAATTATAAAGACTATATTAACAATATGAAATGCCACCGCGGCATTTGCAGATAACACGTGTACATATACTTGACTACGATTGAAATTTTGCAACATATACAATTGAATGTATATCTAGAAGACATTATTGAACAGTGCGAATTGTATTCTTGTTCTTTTTGGTTGATTACAAAGGCAGGCATCACTTTATAAATGAATAAATTATTTTTAATTGCAATGTTATAAATATGTTATGTACAATAAAGAATTTCACGATATTATTCCACATTTATAATAGGACATTTTTAATATACACCGTAATAACATTTTCTTTAAAATCTTACACTAAAGTACTCAAAAATATCATCCCCGAGGCACATTGGTGACACAGCTTTTTAATGATCATCAAAAAATTGCGCACAAACAAAACTACATCCACGCAATCCACACTCATTTTATAAAACGAATAATTTCAGGTCACTTATTTATTAAGACTCCAATTATGGTCAAGTGTTATATTACTTTTCGACAAACATAAAAAGTAACTTAACGATAATTTTGGACGCCAGTTGAACACTGCTATTTACAACTAGAATTCGAATCTTTTGGTTTCTTTTTATTGACAGCTGCGCTGGCTTCCTCCGGTAATCTGTCCGGGTCCGAAAGAATTTCTGTCGTAGTGCAAAGCATACGAAGAGAATTCAAAACAGCTGAAACACAAAGCATTCACACATTGTCAATAAAGTACAGTGCCTGATTGCAGTATTATTTTTGTAATGACTGATCAAATATCCCTTTAGTAGGAGAAAAAATAAATATGCAATGTTTTCTCGATTGTTTGGACCAACAATGCGGAGGAGAGGTTTGGATAATCTAGACTATCTTTTATGCAACTTTTTGGATATTTGGATGGATATTTCCCGGGGGCTATAATGTGATATAATAAAGAATTTTAGTCAATAATCGAGTGTTGATTACTTTACTTAGAATCAAGATTGAGTTACTTCATGTATGTCGCAAGAAAGTATCATTTTCGTTAGTCATTCATGTTACCCTTTAATAATTTTCCTGTAAGTTCAAATTGGAATTACACATTGTAAAATTTTGATAACAATATTGAAATCTTTTATAAAAGTAGTGCGTAGAAATTTGAATATATTCGTTTGTTTTAGATTACATAAGTGTTTTTATCATGTAATGTTACAGTGCATGTAAGTTTTTAGAGGTTTTTTGGTGGCATATAAATAAAGTATCAATGATATTACCTGGTCTCATTTCAACAAGTGAACAATGCTGTTCCGCCCAGAGGAATGTAGACCTTTTGAGTTCATCCGTACTCGTCGGTGATACGCTGTTGTTGAAAGACCTCAACAGTGGTTCAACCAACAGACTAAACTGTGTTCAAAAGTCAAGGATTAAATAATATTAGAATAGTTATCAATGATTATTATAAAAGTATACAAATTCACGTTAATTCCACATAACAAACTTGCAATAGCATGTAACTTAATATATTTATGTTATGCAGTTCTACAAGGATGGCATAACATTATAGAGGTCTATTTCACCTTTCACCTCCATACTATTGACTGTTGTCTTAAAATCAAATTGAAAAGGATACAATCCAGAATTTCCAATTTTCATTGGTCCGCTGGCAAACGTATTCATCAAACATTTCTTTAAGACGACCGGAGCGTTGCCTCGATACCGGGGCACCAGTAGCAGGCAAGAGCGATTGGCAATTACTGAAAACAAAAATACATATTTCAAAATTTTATGGTAAAATTACACTCACAGCAATGTGGCCACATAGTATAAGCAGAGTGTGGCAATAAATTTGTTGTCCTTGGCAAAATATATGTTCTTAGTGAAGCATGTGTGCTAATAATTGTTTTCATTTTGAAGCAATTCTGCCATTTTGTGTTTATTTTCTGTTTTCATTGCAAAATTATGCATATGCGTTTTCGACTTTTTGTATTATTGATGCTGCAAAAATCACCTTTAAGTGCATTCAAAATAACATAACTGACAAAAAATATGATTAATTATATAGGTATATTTAATATTAATTACATGTTTTCTTATTTTTGTTTTAATCTAAAAAATTTAGATTTTGCAATAAAAACAACGTATATATACAACGGATATAATTTAAATAAAACAATGACTATATAATTATGGATTACAACTATGTGACAATATAAATTGGACATATATTAATGGTACTTCCAAAAAAAAGTTTTACTTGACAGAATTTATTAAATATTTATAATACTTGGCATGGAATAGATTTTTTCTGTGTAAGATAATGTGTTGGATATTTATAATTCATTTTACACAATATAAATGAGAGATTAGATGTCGGCGTCCGTGGTGCAGTTGGTTACAGTTACGGATGTCTCGGGTACAATTCCCGGTGCGGACGGTTTTTTCATAGATTGATCTTCCAATCGATTTATGGATTTCTGTTCATAGTCTGAGTCCTGCCTCCCACCCATCCCATCCCCATGGGGCTTAGCGAGAGCGATTAGTTAACCACTAGTCCTGTTCTAGCCCTATCCTTCTATCCCTACTCTCTTCGAAAAAAGAGAGGTTAAGCAACTGAGTAACAAGCAGCTCTTGTAGAAAAATTCTGTTAAGATACCGACATTAGGAGACCATATGCTCCACATTGAGAGCAGACATGGGAAAAAAATGAGAAAAGATGAGTCACTAATACACTCAAAAAGGTTACAGTGAGTGATCTTGAATAAAATTATGTACAAGTACCTTATTGAGTTATTTAAACATTCTATTTGCTGTCTCAAGCCATCCATTTCTTCCTTCATTTGGTTTCTTTCATTTTGTAGTTGTCTTACATATTCAGCTCCTTTCTGAAGCATAGCAGCCTTGCTCACCTGTAAAAACAAGTAAATATTCATAATCTATTGTTGCCTATAGCCGAGTGATCAATGTCGTTGCCTTCAGT
The DNA here is from genome assembly GCA_022494535.1 of Himalopsyche phryganea. Classification (NCBI taxonomy): domain Eukaryota; kingdom Metazoa; phylum Arthropoda; class Insecta; order Trichoptera; family Rhyacophilidae; genus Himalopsyche; species Himalopsyche phryganea. Next base: position 5,130,061 of record JAGVSL010000001.1, on the reverse strand, counting down.
TGCGATGTTCACAGGTCCAAATCCCAGTATGGACAGTTTCATAAATTGATTCCACAATCGATTAAAGGATTTGTGTTCCCTCACCTATGCAATGCTAAAAACGAGTGTAGAGAGCGCGGTTAGATAACCATTAGGCCTACTAGCACCATACTTCTATCCTTACTCTCTCCGCAAGAGAGAGGTTGGGTGACTGAGTTCTTGTAGAAATTTTCTATGTTAAGCTACATTACGAGTCTATATGCTCCACATTGGTTGTGCGTACAAGGTTTAAAGAATATTCCGATATATATGTATTTACATGAGTTTGCATTGATGAAAATTAATACATTGTACTTCTAATATGATAACCCACATTATACAGTGATTTAAAAACAAATATAATTCTGATTGTTCGATCTTTTGAATCGACATAATGTTTTAACCAAGATGTAAGTTTGTATGCACAGTCAGACTTATCTGCTATTGGGATTAGGACAAAAATTTACTAAGCAAACTCTTTTTGTTATTTTTGCATGTTTGCCCCACTATCTAGTCCTTGCATAAGTTTTATCTTCCCTCTTTGAGATATTTGATATGAGTATCAAATATCTCAAAGGGACAGTTTCAAAGTGATTGCGAGTATTTCTCTACACTAAATTTCAACTATGTATAAACCCTGTTAGATTTTTTTAAAACAAGCTATGAAATTATTTTAACTTTCGTTCAATTGCCATTATTTTCATTAATTCATCTAATGTTTTGCAGATTAAATGTTTTATGTTGTCATAACACATAAAATAAACAAAATTATTGAATATTGATAATGTAAAATACCTTGGCATTGGGGCTCTGCGACAACTGAGGTATAAGAGACTGCAAGACATCGAATCCGTTTTTAATATTGTAACGACGTTTCTGTTCAGCATGAATATGCCCTGCCCGTCTATGCTCTCGGCCTGGACCCCCGCTGCCATCTAAAGGAGAGGGGGGTGACTGGGGTGAGGTTGCATTAGTTGGGGAACATCCACCGAAGCTGCTCAACTGAAAAGTAAAAAATTATCAATGAAAGTTAGGTGGTAATGAAGTGTAGTAAAAAAGCAAACACTAGTTTTAAGAATCATCTAAATCAAATCGTCTATTTGAGATTCCAAGTTTTGTCTTGTAAAATGTTAAAATGAGATTTTTCAACAAACAGAAATGGTAAAAAAAAAATGTTAAAGAATTATTAGTAACTATTAGTTATTAGCTATTTTAAATAAGATTTTTGAATATTAAAAAAATATTTGGCATTTTAAATCACATGGTGAGGATTTTTAATGCCTCTCTAGGAGAAAAGACATCACAAATATTCAAGCACAAGTTCTCAAATGATAACAGAAAAAATCTAAAATTGATATTAATCTTGCCGGGACTTGAACACAGATCTATATGATTACTAGGGTAAAACTCTTACCACTAGATTGCAGAGGCCGAGTAGCAATAGGAAAAAAAAAATGTTCTTGAAAAATACCTGAGGCGAACTCGAGGAAAAAGAAGCAGGTACCGTGATGGGACCGCTCGCTGGAGCCGGAAGAATTGCAATCTGATGTGGATGCTTACTGCCACATGCGCTCTCCGATGCCAGGGATTGTATGCTGGCAGGTTTATATATTCCTTGTGCTGTAAAAATTTATTATATACTTAAATACTATGTTTTTGAAATGTTTAAGAGTTAAGTGCTAATTTCTATTGATGATGATAATAAATTATGTTTGGGTATTCAAATTAACAAGTTTCTAAAATTATGCCCTAAATCGACCAAAAATCAAGATATTTCAAAAACACCATTGTTTTTTTTTATTATTGCTAGTTCGTTAGTTTCTTGTGATACATATTTACAGCTAAACAATCATTCAGAATATTTAAGTATTGCAACATCTTTATTTGCCACAAATCATTGATCAGTAATCTGCGTTTGCAAAAAGAATTTAAAAACCATAGATATTCATGGCAACTGTTGCGTACAGCAAGTCATACATTTTCACGTTTATTATAGCAAAATCAAGCTGTGTTACTTCATATAAAAAACGTCATGTGTGCTTAGAATCCTGTGATTAGTGAGTTAATTTTTCCAAAATTAGGTAATTTTGAATATTTTTATTTTTACTATTACTACACATAATATATAAAACATTTTTTTTTGTTATGGGTCAATCTGGAAAGAATTACTTATTTCAAGTAGTAGATATTTAAAAAAAAATTATGCATATTCAAAAACATAATTGAAATAATATTTGAAAGTAATAATGAATTATTTCAATTATAATTTAAGACATCGACTGAGGGTGCTCGATGGAATTTCAATATCAAATTTGAATTATTGAGATTTTGTACACTTCCATGTATTTTTTCACTACCGACCTGGGTTTCGCCTTTCGGCATCTTTAGGCATTCGAGCGCACGAATGGACTCGAATTAACAGACAGTAAACAATGTCTAACGTTTATATAGAAGATACAAACACGATAAATATTACTTACGAGATAAAATATTATAAATCTAGGATCCACACTGATACCGAATAAACTGATAAAATTTCGAGAATCAACTTAATCCTTATTGTGTAAACATACGCATTAACAGAGTGGCGAATTGCCGCTTTCCAACTAATATTAGAATTATCAGTGATTTTACAATTATAATAGCATTGTGCAGAAACCCGGGTCGTTAGTGACAAAATATATGGAAGTGTACAAAATCTCAATAATTCAAATTTGATATTGAAATTCCATCAAACACCCTCAGTCAATGTCTTAAATTATAATTGAAATAATTCATTATTACTTTCAAATAATTATCTAGAGCATTTCGTTCCAATTGGGCCCTAGATCTTTATTGCCTGTGTATCTGTGAACATGTGGTTTTCTATTAACACTCAATTTATATAGCTACAGATTTGTTTCCAAATAATAACCTCTTTACAAATTTCTTTTGTTCATTTGATACATTTGAAATAAAAATAATGTGACTGTCAAAAATCATTAATAGATGTGTTATATCCATATCTGAAGAAAAACAAAAATATGATAATGGCACTAGATAATAAATTACACAATGCGCTGCCGTTTTAGTACGGCCATACACCTCAAGGGTTAAACTGAAAAACTTGAAAAATGAGAAGTGAAACATAATATTATATAAGAAAATAAAAACAAACAGGTTAACTTGTTCAATAAATTATTATACTAAATGTTCCTTATGAGTTGGGGTTTGAGAGGTCTTAGAGGAGAAATAAATGAAAATTGTTAATGTGTGATATAATAAATGGAAAATAAAATTAATTACTTTTATTAGTATTCAGTAAGTGAGCTAATAGGACACTAGATGGACTAAGCAGAGGTTCGCTGGCAGCTGCGAGCAATGGCGCTCGGCGTGGTGGAGCTGGAGAACTCGATCCACTCCTAGGTCTTCTTCTGGATCGAGTGGCTCCTAATACTGAGCCAAGGGAAGCACCCAGAGGAAGACTGTTGGAGCGGAAACTTTCTCCCTTTGCCAACTGCTGCTGTTGTTGATGCTGCTGCTGTTGCTGGCTACTGCTTCCAGGGGACATTTGCTGAGGATAAAATGTAAGTGTTATTTATTGTGTACATAATTTTTGTTCATGTGTTGTATACAGAATAGGTAATAATTTTAATAATCATTTAAAGTTAGTAATTTTTGTGTTTTAAAAAGTATGGACTTTTTTAATAAATATTATATAAGATACTTTTAATAACATTGATGAAACTAACCCTATTGTGTGAGGATAATGATGGATTCCCAATCTGAGGTGGAGGTGATGGCATTTTGAATCTTCCAGTTCCTTGAAGTGATAAATTGGTAGGTCCTGTCGAAATATTCTGCTGCTCAGGAGAGCTATTTAAATTTCCCATGCAAATGCTGGCGGAGAGATTGTGCTGCGTCAGACTAGTGTTAGTATTTGAAGAAGGAGGTAGACGTTCAATATGTTGCTGTTCCATACAATGATCGTAGGGGGGTTTATCAGGTAGGATAGACATAGGTTCAGCCTGTGAGGTAGTAGCGGGAGAAGCATTGAAGTGATGAGGATAGGAGGGAGAAGGACGAGACCGAGAGACTCTCTCCGGTGGATATCCCCCGCTGCCTGAGCGAGTTCGTTGACTTGCGGTGCCGAACGATGTGTTCTCCGCGCGAGTTTGATGCATACCTTCAAAATAATACTAGTTTATAAAATAGAAATGAAGAAAAAGTAATTTGAATTGAAATATATGACAAATAAATATAAATACCTTGATTTCCATAGGTCCCTTCGTGGTAATTGATGACCGGAATCTGTGGATACATCTTTTGATTTTGCAATTGTTGATGTTGCTGCTGTTGTTGATTTTGTAAGACACTTGGGTGTTGGGACATCATTGTTGAGTTCTGCTGTGAGCCCATATTAGATGTGTTCATTCCATATGGTTGTACCATAATAGACTGTCGTTGCGAGGCCATCTGCGACATGGGGTTTGTTCGATGGTTAAGGTGAGAGCTGGCGGTGTTTTGAATGCTATTTTGTCCGGTATGAAGGGAGTGGCCGTGCTCCGACTGCCGGGATATATAGTTATCATTTAACATTTGCATGTTTGTGGCCATCGTGCTGTGGGACATCATCTGATCCGAGACGGTGTGGATGTTGGTCTGCCTGTTTTGCTGGTGCGGCAATTGCGCAGGGATATTATGAATTTGCTGTGTTTGCATGGGAGCGATCGGATATTGAGCAGTCTGCTCTAGTGCCTGTTGAAAACTCGGGTCCATGAGAGCTTGAGATATGTTGTTTCTGTAGACATGGTCGTCAGAAGTGGTGCTCTCTTCTGGCACAGGCGGAAGCTTCACCGCAGTAAACAATTCTAAAATGAATCACGAGTATTTTTTGTAAATATGATTTGCCAGTTTTAGTAATGTATTGTTTCTGATTATAATCAGTTTTACCTTGCAGTGGTTCAAATGTGTCCATAAAATCTTCCAGGTTGGGCTGCAAAGGGCCCAAGCTCGGTTGAATAAAATCTGCTAAACTAGCTACTCTTGCTGCAAATGTAAAGTGAAACATATAAAGATTAATTAATATGAAAAGCGAAGGAAGAGAAGATTCCTATATGGTTCCAGTGTTAATGTAAAATACTGACCTATTTCTCTAGTATCAGGAAATGCAAAGGGCTGGTTAGATGAGATAGTAGAGAAGAGGGTATCACTCATAAACGCAATGTAATCTTCATCTACTAGCATATGTGAATTATCTCCCTGCGAATGCCAATCCAAAACGTCCATATCCGATATCTGAGGACAAATGACCATTTTGATTATTGAAATGAACTTGTATTGAACGAGGATAGTATCGCTCTTCACTCTCTAAATAATCTTTCGATACTGGTCAGCGAGCATAGGTTATGAACCCAAAACTGAAGCTTCAAAATACATTATCTTATCACTACACCACCGAGCCATCCAAAATTATAATGGCTCAGACATTATTCCCCAATATTTGCAGATACAAAGTCCCATGGGAAATAAACAGCTGTAGGAGTACTAATAATGTTAGATAAAATCTAATCTAGTCAGGTTGTTTTACCTATTCAATTACATAAAAATAGTGAGGTAATTTTCACAAAGATCTTATTAAAATGTAAAACGATCCTGTTGGGTAGTTATTTGACAATTTTTTCAGGTAAATTCAAATTCTATATAATTGCCTCTTGGATTGATAAATAATTCAAATACTCTCTCTAATCTCTTAAACATATTTTTCAAGAAACTAGATATTTAATTTAGCAGATCTTCCAAGCGCAACTGGAAGTTGTTTAAAGAACTCTTACAGAAATTAAGAAAACTTGCAATAATAAAGCTACAAAGATGAAGTAGATTCCCTTTTAACCATCTATTCCGTATGTTTCAAAAATTCACAAGACATGATGTTTTAATACTTGAACAGCAAATGATGGTTATTCTCTCCGAATAAATCATTGGTGTTTTTCATTGATTTAATATTTCTAGTAAGTCGATAATAATATATTCCATTTATCACCATTACTGGGAGTCTAGTGCGCACTCAAAGTTTTTCTACCAGTCATAATTCATAAATACACAACATTCATTTCTAATACCAAATACAAACTTAAAGGAAAATGAAATTTTGAATATTGGGTTGTTACTTACAACGTCAGAGACATCTTTGGGACCCCAACCGAGTGTTCTATTTCTGTAGTACATCCGCCATTTCTTGTACTCAGCCGTAACTGCTTCGGCTCTCCTTTTCCAGTATTTTCCTTCGAGGATAGTGGCCTTTAAGAAATAACAAAAAATTACATGGTAATAAAGCAAATGAAATTATGATTTATTATTGGATTAGGCATTTTACACTAAAATTTAGTAGCCATTTCAGAACAGGAATCAAATATTTTCATGCTATGTTCTCGAAAGATTATCTGATCCGATTAAATACAACAACCTCTTTTGCTGCGCCTGTAACCAAGTGGTCAACATCGTTGGCTTCGGTTGTGGTGTTCGCGGATTCGAATTCCAGTATGGACAGTTTCATAAATTGATTTGTGTTCGATGGCATGAATGCCTGCGATGTCTAAAATTCCCTCCCACCCATCTGGTTGTAAAAACGGGGTTAAGCGAGAGCAATTAGCTAGTCACTAGTCCTGTCCTAGTTCTATCCTTCTATACCTACTCTTTACGAAAAAGAGAGGTAGAGTTAACAAGCAGTTCTCATAGAAAAACTACAGTTGAGATACCTTCATTAGGCCATGTGCTCCACATTTCGAGCGGACATGCTTAAAAAAATATATATATTTTAAGATTACAAGGTCAAAGTTCATAAAGCAAAAAAAATAAGATTAATTTAAGACATGAGTTGTTTACAAGAGATTAAAGTTAGCCTATTATGAATATGCAAAAATATTGTTCAAGGTCTGTAACGGCGGTGGCAAACCTATTTACAAATGAGGGTCAAATTAAATCATAAAAAAAATGTATCTCAAAGACTATTTTTTTATAATAGAATATTCCTGGTATGGTCGGCGTCCGTGGCGCAGTTGGTAGCGTCGCTGGCTACGGTTACGGATGTTTCGGGTTCAATTCCCGGTGAGGACGGTTTTCATAGATTGACGTTTCAATCGATTTATGGATTTCTGTTCGTAGTCTGAGTCCTCTCTCCCACCCATCCCCACGAGAGCGATTAGCTAACCACTAGTCCTGTTCTAGCCCTATATTTCTATCCCTACTCTCTTCGAAAAAAGAGGTTGAGCAACTGAGTAATAAGTAGTTCTCGTAGAAAAATTCTGTTAAGATACTTCCATTAGGCCATATGCTCCATATTGGGAGCGGACATGGAAAAAAAATCCTGGTATGAAGAATAAAATATTATGTAATTATGGTTCATGAAGGAATGCGTCGTGGGGTTAACAAGTCATCACATTGTACAATACCTGTGATGGTGTTTATGCATGGCCCCTAATTCAAAAAACCTTAAATTACAGTTATAGATGCGTATTTATATTTTTGCACATAGCTGCAAATACTTCAACGTTGGCAGTAGCCAGAGGAAATACTAATTTGACATAGGAACAATTATTTTTTATGAAATGATTCAAAATATATTGACGTTCTCGAATAAATTCCAGCATCCATTAAATACATTCTCTATCGGCCTCTTATTTACGAAGTGCGTGCCAGATCCTAATTAGTAGGTAACACGCGACTTCTATGGATTCAACCATGGCACACAAGAAAAAGATATTTGATTGACTACAGACTACAGTAGATTCTGTGTAAAATGATGATTTCAATTCTATTACTATACTTCCATTCAAACTATATATAAATAATTATGCTAAAATTTTCGCAGTAACAAACACAAAAAGGTATATCTGAATAAACATAGACTTATTCGCCGTTTTTATATGGTTTCGAAGTATTAAAAACTATTTTCTTTTTATTAATAATTATGACGCAAATAAAATAATCGTAAAAATATTGTCACTAAAAATTAAAATACAAAAAAACTATTGCATTTTTATTTCATTCGTTTTCATTATAAGACTACGCAGTCAGTGGTAGGGCATCCAATTCCGTACCTCCTTTATGATCCCGGGATTTCGGGATTCAGAATTTTTCAATACCGAGATCCCAGGATTGGTCATTAAGTGTAATTTCATGTTTTGAATTGTATATTTAAAATTTAATTTGTGTTCATTATTGCTCCATTATTTATTAAAAAAAAAAATGCATGTATCCAAAAAGAGGACATGTGCTTGATTATTGAAATATTGCCCTCCTTTCCCTTTCATTTCAAATTGGTTAAAAACGAGTGTTACGAAATATGAGAAGGAGGGAGACCACAATACATTTATATTAATATAGGTATTATAAAAAACTATGAACATGATTAAACCGAGATATATGTTGTAGTTAATCATTGATTGATATTTAGACAATATCGAGATTACAGGATTGAATAATTGATCGGGATACCGGTATTGGTGATATTCTTTGATAAACTTATTAACCGCTTAACCTCTCACTGCCATTCTTTCCATTCGGGATTACGCTTGCTGCTAGCTGCTAGGAAAGAGTGATCATGCATGGTTACCTATTCCGACATTAATAAAAGTTGGTGGAGATATGGATTCATTGACGTTATATTGAAGTAGGATTACATTTATTAATCGTATTTAAACGGTAAAAAAACAATATTATTAACATAAAGCTAATGTTAAATATTTTAACAAACTTTGAAACGAATAAAAAAAACCAAATTCTCATGTCGAATACCCCCTCACTAAAAATAATGTTATCGGGGAAAATAAATAAATTATGAAAACGGAGATAATAATATAAGTATGCTTCATTTCCACTCGGATTTTATGTTATCTTTTGTAACAGTACGTAATGATAGGTGGGTACAATTGAATACATTGTATGTTTAGGTATTTATATAAAGTTAGCACGTGTTAGATTTTATAGTTTTATACACTTTCCATTATACTTGATTTCGACTACAATAGTAATGAAAATTATTTATTTATGTTGCTTGGATTTATAATTGTCATAAGTTGTCGTACTAATTAATCATTAAAATATGTGGAGTGCTATTTTTTTATTATTACCCTACAGAATTAAAATCTGTTATCTAGTGAACTATTAGAGCAGGGGCAATGGAATAAATGTAATTTATGAAAAAGTCGAAAAACCTTAAAATGTCAGATACGGTCATTGTGCAGAAAAAGGTAAAAGTAGGTTTTGTGTAAGAAATTTCAATGGCTTTATTGATGCCCAAGAAAACGAAAAATAATTTGTAAGCCACTGCAAAAATAAGGAAGAAACAAGTCCCTGAATAGAATTACATCTTTTGTAATTAATGTTAAATAATTATCTATTGATGTACAAATTTTAAACAAAAATGTGTGTGTGGAACTAATAAAGTGGAGATGAAATAGTGCCAACCAAAAAATGTCGCAAGTAAATATTATTTCCTATCCAAAGTTCACCAGACGCGACATTGAGTCACAAAAAATAAATGCTCAACATGAGGAGCACGAGTGTCTGCCGACACTATTTTAATCTATATTATATCTAGAGCGAATATTTATTACAGTTAAAAATAACATCAGTAATATAAAATTGATTGCCAACAATAATCGGTCAAACAGAATTGCTATTTTCGAAGATTCTGTATCTATCATGAATATATAATTACGTACTCTTACACTGAATACATATCGTGAGTCCTTCGAATACCGGCATAATATGCAATATAATCATGTGCGTCCTGCACATTGCTTAACTAGAGGTTATGATCGAGAGAGTGTGATAATTTTTAACTCCTTGAGAATTTCAAAATATTCTTTTCGAGAAATCGTCAAAGAAAATCTTGAAAACATCGATCTATGGATTTATCTAAAGGGACGTTTATCTACAACGTTTCTATATCTCCTATGCCACCCTATCCGATCCGAGCCTAGAGCGAGCGATTAACCAACTACTAGTTCTTTCTTAACACCACCCTATCCTCACAATCTCTGAAAAAAAATTTAGCGACTATCTTACATCGTGTTCTAGCTTAATATCGGCAGTTGAAATGCTTCATAAGTATCACATAAGGTATGGTTTAAAAGTCCATCTCTATTCAATAATTTTAATGTATAAAATGAGGGGTCGCCCATACATGACGTCACGCGATTTTGGCTATTTTTTAACACTCTCCCCATCGTCACATAACCTTTTACTCTCCTGTCTATATTACGTCGCATTTTTGACACCCCCCCTAAATGTTTAAAAACATAAGTATTTTAATGAATAATTATTCTTAAATCCTCGTCGACAATATTCATATTGTTGATTATAATGATGTTAGTAATGACAGTATCGGTGATATTTTAAATGATACGGAAACAAAAAGTAAAATTTAAGAAGTAAAAGGAGACACAAATTATATTCCTAAATCTTTCAACACCATGAAGTATAAAATTTAACCCCCTACCCTATTCATCACATTATATCAGACCCCCGCCCTTGCCTAGAGCGTGACGTCATATATGGACGGTTCAGCCCCTATGTAAAAATATTGGGATCAATGGTAACGAAGAAACGAACAAGAGACAAATTTTAAATCCCAGAAAAAATAATTCGTTAACTACTGGGAGAGGGTAAGTAAACTGGAAACTATTAGTTGGTGAATAATATTCATAAAAGATGCCATATCCCACTATTGTAAGGACGAATTATTATTTTGAGGTATCCAAACCCCCCTACTAATTCACTTTCACAACTAACAGATTACACGCGAAGTATAGAGATTGAAGATTTTATTATTTCAAATCACAAAATCTACACTAGAAACGAAGTTGAAAAATCATTAATAATCGATTTCATAAGATGTCAGTGATGGTATATGATTGATTTCAGTCATTTTAAAGGGTCAAAACTATTCGATAAACAGTTCGATGACCTCTCACCCATATTTAATTAAAAATGATGACACAAAATTACTTATTTTAAATATAAAATGATTAAATTATTCTACGTTATACTGACGCAATCACGGGATTTTTTTTCTTAGTGGCGGAGACCAATGGTGGAATTTTTATATTCGCTAATATTTAAGAATGTTGAAATTATTTATGACGACACGGATGACTGTATGTATTGCAGTGAGAAGCTTAGTAAATATAATTAAGTGGTATTTGTTTTCAAACAATGTACGCTGAAGAAACAAGGCAGTTGCAGAACGAAAATGTGTGAATTGTTTGAGTATATTAGATTTTTGCAAAAGTGCACTTAAGGATTTAAGGAAGGCATAAAACATTTGATTCTATTTTAAATAAGGATAAATTGAAGTGTAATAAAACAAATTTAATAATGCAGGTTAGAATACATTAATTTGTTTTAAACGACATCGCAATATTGAAAATTTCCTAGTGATTTCAAATGCCCACAAATTGATAAGCGGATTAATTAAAGAAAAAAACTATAGATAAATATGTCATTGATTTAAACAGATATGAGCAATATAACTAAGCTAGGTTTTAAAACGATTATCTTTTTATACTAACAATCTTGCAAAATGACTGCAATAAAATGCATTAAGTGTGTGTGAAAAATATTAAGATATTTAAGTATACTTCAAAATACTAAAAAACTTACCACTCGTTATATTGTACATTCAAATTTATTTTGACCCACGACTTACAAGAGCCAGACTGACGGAAAGGATATTTCCTGATCTAGAAGCAATTGTGATGGGTGATCGGACATTTATCGAGATGTTTAATGAATCGGAGAGAGCGAAAATTTGTTCCGTGAAACGAGGAAAGGTTGCCCATGACTGATTTGAAAAATGGATAAATAAAGTTTTTCTTTGTCAATATTTCTATCAAAGCATTGTCGGCTGACGATTTCCATATGTTTGTGCGTCAATTTATTATGAATCAATAGAAAGCAAAAATTAAATAAGCTATGCCGTTTTAAAGTATCTTTAATATGACAGGTAATAAATATGAGCAGTCATAAAACTTTTTATAATCTTAAAGCCGTAAATGGGTTGTATATTATAGATATGATGTTTTATAAGATCTGATAACGATTCCATACAATGTATAGCATAAACAGTGTTTTAAATTATGAATATGTTTTTCTTGCAATAGCTATGGATTTGCTTGATCTATTTTATGCGTGAATTATGTGTCAAATTTTGGTTTGATTTTCGGCAAAAGAAAAACGAACGTCCATTTTTGAAGTCTGATGGGATTAGTGAAATGAATGAAGGTTAAATTGCAGTAGCGTGTTTTTTAATTTATCATCAAATTACGATGATTTTTTTCCAATTTGTGAAAGTATGAAAATGATGGAATAGGTAGATGTTTTCCGTTGTTCAACTGGCTGATCAAATATTTAAGGCACGCCACTTTGAATGGTTTTGTTTGATTGAGGAAGTTAATACATGGAACGTACTCAACGAATAAGAAAATGTGATCTCTCACCTCGGGCTTGATGTGCGTATCGACGTCCAGCGGTGATGCAAACTGGCACACCAGGGTGTTCCGTTTCATGATAACTGAAACAAAAACAAACTAATGGGTCCAATTGGCAACGGCACACTAGCGTCGCTCCCAAGCCTCGGATCCATCTTCTCGTTACGATGGTCAGCCATCGCTTCCACTGCCGTCATCCCACCGAAGAAGTCTCAGAACTTAACTTTCGACTTGCGACCCCAAGAAAGTCGGGGCGGCCGGAGACGTTTAAACATAATGCGGGAACGGGCACGGGGCTCTTTACTCTGCCGGCGGTGGCTATGCGGAAAGTCCCCTTCATGAACGCGCACTCTCGAACCGTACCCTCGCGACGACTTTACCAACGTTTACAATGCGAATATTTGCCAAGCAGACGTGAAAAGACTACAGCGACGATGAAAAATTGTTTTTAAAATATACCACCGACGGATAACAACTCGTTCACATTATAATTAGCGATTATTAATACAATGGTGTAATACAAACACCTTCCAAAAGTCTTTGATATTATCTGACGAAGTACAACCCTTAAAGCTTAAAGGAAAATGTTTGTTGTTAAAACGTATCGGATAAAGATAAACAAAATAATTGCTGGAATAATTGCTAATCAATGTGCGAGTGCACGACTATGCAATACAATAATTGTCGAGTGTATGTAATAATTTATCGCAATGATACAAGCTTTATACGCGCGCTCGGCGTGCCCTTAGGAGGGGAAAATCTGTCGCGTCGATTTTCCGATAGGAACGAAAAAATGATGCCGTACATCCGGAGCACGCGTGTTTGTTATCAAACGTTGACAATGACATCATGAAAAAAGAGCGCGAATCTACATGATATTAAAAATAGAATTTGCGGACGAAACCAATGATAAAAATGTAAATTACACAATCGTGATATTTCAAAAAGATTTCGATCATTAAACCAATAAAACATACACGAAGGCACGCCCTTTTTTCGAGCAGGAGTAATGCACTATGACAATAATATTGTTATTCTACTTCTGGTCTAACTAGCAGTGACATGTTTTTCGTACCTTTGCGATTTATGAGTGGACGGATAAATATGATTAAAGGGCAACCAGCCATCCAACCATCTAATTGTTTAACTAACATACTTATATGTATTTTCAAAATTAAAATCGTGATTATTTTCATTAGAATTATATGCGAATTTTGAAATTGATATAACTAAGTTATGGATCAATTTAATCTGAATAACACACATACTATGACAACGTTTTATTTCATATTGAAAACTACTACAAAAAACCGCCGAATCCTTTGTAAGTATTTCCTGAAGATTTTAGAGCTGTTCGCTATTTTTATAAATATTATTGTAGCCGGTGGTAACGCTTTAGAGCTACTGCACCAATGACGTTTGGCTTGACGGATTCACGTAAGGATATTTGCGTTCATTGATGTTATTTCAATCTTAAATATGGAGAGAAGATAAAACAAATATACTAGTGAGTGAAGTAAAGCGACTGGCTTAACGTTAGAAGTTGTTACCGACCTCTTTTGAAATCCTCCATTAGAATTCCATACGCTCCACGTTGGGAACAGGCATGGTTTTGGTCAATGAATTGTATTCATATTCTTTCTATATATAGACTATATATCGACGGTGTTTTGGCCAATTGATGTAACCCTCAAAATTTTAATTGTTCAGGAGAGAGTAAAAACTGTTTTTATCGAAAATATTATGTGGTGAGTTGCGTTATGAGTCTTCGAAATGCATTCCTGTAAATTCTCATATTTGCAGATACGGGATAAAACGTAGGTAGTGTCGATATATTAATGGTTTACATCGAGTGGTCGAATCAAAATTTTTAAACCTAAAACCAATATAAAATGATGTTTCCCTTCCAAAAAGTAGTCAATTTATTTTTCTAATTTACATGATTTGGCCGAGACCTCCTCTGTCGTCTTTAAAATGGGATCCAATCATTAACTTATTTTCGTATTTCGGGTTACATCAATTGGACAAAACACCGTCGATATACATTTAGCCCTTCCAATAACACCGAACCCTTCAATGCATTGTAGCGTATTTGTCGAAGATTTGACACGCGCCGAGTTAAACCTTGGTATTAGAACAAAGAGGACAATAGTGCGTTTTCGAATAATGCGGAACGTTGCTGTTTGGTAGCTAACTGAATATGTATAGGCATAGTTTTGAAAGCGCCAAAATGGTGTGCGATACAACAAAATAAACATTTAATACAGACAAAGTTACCAAAGCAGTAAATTATCTACAATAAAACTGATTCTATGATTTGGGGTTATTAGAGTGCATTAAGCAGGTTTATGAATTTAGAATTGAAGTGAATGGCGTAATAAAGTTATATAGATGAAATAACAGACGTATGTCACCGGCGATAATACTAGAGAATTAGTGCTGATCATAAACTTTTAAGACAGTGAAAATACAAAGATAGCGAATTAGTAGACGACAAAGAAAAACTTGTTAAATCCAGTCTGATATTAAATGAAAATATACTTCTTATAATGATTAATTTCTGTTAACTGTAACGTCAAATAAAAATCATAAAATAGGTCGTTATCTACTCGCGGAAATTTATTTGAAAATTTTTGAATTGTCCCAACTATGTTGAGATTTATCAAAACTGCAGCAGAATTTTAAGACGACAGAAATCAATTTATAGCGTAAAATTCAACATAATGTGTAGCAATATTCTCATAAATTAATGTATCACGATGCATTGCATAGTACGCATGTATCACATACAAAGACATGTTTTTTTAAAAAAAAATTAAAATAAGATAATTATACTAAACGGTTGTACATAATCTCATCTTTATATGACGTTAATTGAGTTAATTAAGCAGTTTTAAATATAAAATTAACATTGATAACGTTGTTATTCCACCGATTGAATAAACTGTTGTACAAATCAATGGAGCAACCAAGTAAAACAAAATATTTTGCATTGAAATTGTATTTAGCAAGGATTACGATGTGACTCAGGCATTGTTCTAGTATATTATATTTCATTCATTTTTTCGCAGAGGAATGTTATTAGGTATATAATAAAGTATTAGTAAATAACAGCTTTTAAACCAGGAAAACCGAAAACCGGAGAAAACCGTTATTTTTGCCGAAACGAAAACCGGAACCGAATAGATATTTATTTCGGTTTTTTTTAAAGATAAGTTAAATGATAGGTTACATTATTATGTAACTCAAATAAATTTAATATGATGAAACTATCAATGAACACATTAAAGATTGGCTATCAAAGGATCGCGATTCAACCATCGAATGGAAAGCAAGAGTAAATACACCCATATCTATAAAAATAATTTTTAGAATAAAACAAACTATTGGATTCTCTCTATACTGTTTTAGTACTTTTGTCCCTAAAAGCAGAGCGCGGTGAAAAGTTGGCAAGCCTAGACAAAGTCAATTAAGGATGAATATTTATTTTTATTTTGTCTGAATTTTAGCTGCATCAGAATCCGCCCTCTATTCCGTAATGCATCAGCGGCAAGCCGCACATGCTAAGAAGTATTCTCCTTTGACATTTTAATTATGTATGTGATCACCTTAAGTTATAGCGAAAAGCCGTATAAAGAGAGGCATGGACGGTGTGGGTATATTTTCATTATCTTGCTAATATTTAAATACGAGCTGAATCGAAAATAAAAAAACCGGAACTGAACCGATATGTTGTTTTTATCGAACCGGAATATAAACCGGAACGAAAAAAACAACGGTTCGAGTCTCTGCTTTAAACTGATGAAAGTAAAAATGTGGCAAGCCTTGGAGCGGAGATATATCGTCACAAAGGAAAAATACATTTATTAATAGTACCATCAATCTGGGTAAGTTTGCCCATCGGTCTAAGATTGGCCCACTACATGTAAAAGGTTTGACATTATGCTGTTTTAACATTATTATCATACCATTGCTATTTGTATATTTTTTAGTTCATTAAAGATATATAGAACCTCCTAGTGGTAAAGATATGAATTAATATAAATCATATTTGATTTATTGATGATTTTGTAAGATGTCAATTTGGTTGTTTCGATTTTCTCTGTGTTCTGTTTGCAAGATCATTATTTTTTTAGTGAAATAAAAGGTAAGCGGCATTATAATTACTCGATTGGTAATGTTTTTTCCTATTAAGAATAATAAACAATGTACAAATTGTAGATATCTTCATGAGTGAAAAATGGGGAGATCTAAAAAAAATTCCCTCATTTTTTAATACCTAGATATAATGAATTTCAGTAATTTTTTAGTTCTTATTTTTTTTAATTCATCTACTATGTAAGTATGTAGTTTTTAAATAAAAAATGATGATTTAGCTATCTTTTATTATAAAAAGCAATTCAAAAGTTTATCTTGAAAAAAATCAGTTAAAAATATTTGCAATTTGTGTGACTAATCTATAAAACAAATGCTTTATATTTTTTCCTCTCAATTATGTATAAAATATATGAAATCGTGGATCAAAGTTACTAAAAACTTAAAATCACGGACTAATCATAATTACAGTGAATATTTGTATCGTGGGCCAATGTTACCCGATTTGGAGTAAAAACATTGGCCCACCTTATTTTATCTATATTTATATTTCAATTATAGCAATAAATCTATTAGTGTTAACTGACTTTCATTTTAAGGCATTACATTATTTATATATAGAACAAAACCACAAATAAATGCAATGGCGAACCATAAAAATACAAAAAATCCCTTGAAACTGTGCCAAAGTTACCCATGTTGAGAGACCCACTTTATTTTGAGAGATTACCCACTTTATTTTGTTATCCATTCGACTATAAAAATATTATCATTTAGCGGAGTATTTCAACAGAAGGTATTATTTAATAAGGAGTGATTTCAAATTATTACAGTGGGAACAGTTTCATTGAATCTTATTTATAGCATAGACATTTTTCTTCAAACGTGGACCTAATAAGTTGAGCTTAGTTTAGTCAATTTAATGTAAAGAATCTATCAGAGAATTCAGTCGGCGGCACACAGAACGGAATGGTAAAGATTAGCCACGGAGATCAAGATAAATAATAACTCATAATATATTATTTATGCAGCTCACTGAATTAAACATGTAAATGTTGGTATCATTTCTTCATTCACACTCCTCCCTCGTAGCGATGAACAGTTTTTTGATGGATGTTGTATCGAGATGTAAATTTCTCTAAACGCAAACAACGCGATAAGATTAAGTCAATGCCATTGGTGGAAGAAACTTGAGGTGCAAAGTTCATAAGAGTTGTAAAGCTATAAATAAATAAAGTTATTAAAATCGTAATTAAAAAAAAATATTGATAAAGGTAAAATTATATCTAATGTACGGTCATTAAAACGGGGGTAAGAGGAGAATCGCAAAGCGTAATAAATAATTTGTAAATTTCAATATGTATTTTAATTTTGTGAATCATTCGATTTTGGACGTCTGTCAAAAGGCGATCGATATATTTCCATTTCACGTGAAACACTTTGCAGCAATTGATAACAAATATAAATATTTTAGTAATAATAAAAGACAACGTTCACCTCTTGTGAATGGTTTTAAAAGTTTTGAAGATTCACTGTTAATTTGACACGCGAATTAAGCGTGCTTTCACGTTTTTGTAGAACTTCTCGTTATCTGTATAAAGTAAGCCTATCAAAGTGTTTTTTTGACTATTTCAATTAATAATAAAAACATTTATACGACCGATATTAGTGTTGAATAATAAATATCCATCAGTAAAAGTTAAGAAGTCACATCATTGTAAATTCAATAAAATCAAAACCTTTAAATACTTTCAATGTCTGTTTGACGCGGAATCATTCATTCCATAATTTGTCCGCAGCGAAGTTTAATAGCCACAATTAGAGATTGCACTATCGGTATTATCGGAGCCGGGATCCCGGTATTACGGATATCTTCCCAATACAGAAAAACAGTTATTTTGGTAATCATGTGAAAAGATATGAGTCAATATTGAACTAGCCTTTTTAATGTTATGTTTTAATTAAAAGAATCAATAAATTTTAAGTATTTATGATGATCAACCATTTTTGATTACGGCATTTTTTTAAATAACTATATTTAAATATCGAAACTGGTATTGATTTATTCGCACAGTTTTGCCATTCCAATTGGCCGTTTTTTGTTTGCCCGTTTAAATCTGTATTTGTACCGGTATTTTATATATATTTGTCCGGTATTGCAACTCTTAGCCATGCTGATACACATACATGTAAGATAATTTTAGCCACGCTGAATTGGTTCGAAACAATTTTTAGTGATTTTCGAAAATGTTGACATATTGAATACTACAGTGCTTCGCAACCTTTTGTAACCCACGGCGCACCTAAGCACTCATTAATATTTCGCGGCACACCACACGCCAAAATATGCTAATTTTATAAAAAAAACTACCATTTCTTTTCAACTATGTCCACTCCTGATGTGGAACATATGGAAGAGAACAGAAGTTTTTCTATAGCAACTGCTCGTTACTTTTTTTTAATATAAAATTAAATTAACGTATCGTAAGGTCATTTATTTCTAAGGTAGTTAGTCTGAAGATGCTTCTTAAAGAGGCGAAACGCGTCACGTTAGTGATAAACCAAGTGGAATAACTAAGTTATCAATTTTTAATTTAGTTTCATATTAAAAATGAACTTCCACAAAGTTACCGCCGAATCCATAGAAAATATGCTTGTTACTCAGTTGGTCAACCTCTTCTTTTCGGAGAGAGTGAGGATAAGGCTAGGACAGTACTAGTGGTTAGTTAATCGATCTCGCAACTGTCCATTTTTAGGTGGAAGGCAGTGGCGTGGATAGGGTTGGTGCTGCCTGGAGCAGTCCTTGAATTTGCTGTCTCTCCTCCCCATCCATTTTTTCTCCAAAAATTATGATTTCATATTTACAATACTGTTGATTTAAGGCTATTTTTTTAAATTACACACTTGTATTTTTTAATCATAAATAACCACGACGCAGAAGATATAATGTCTTGAAAAATATCTACTACATATATTTTTACAATTCTGGCATTTAATCCCCATGGTTTGTTTTTCAAATATGTAAAGATATCTATAAATCATTTAAATAAGTTTTATATTTATTATAAATATGGAAATACAACATCACTTATGTACGATACATCAATTACTTAGTTTTTATCTAGATAATATTGTACCAAAAACGAATAAAAAAATGTGAATCAATTTAGAACAAGACATTCAGTAGATTTGTGCGTATCGTACTTGTACCATGACTTGACATCCGTAACCGAAGGCAACGACGTGGACCCCTGCACTATTTTAAAGAGTTGATGATTTTCAGGCATTTAAACAATATTTTTTTCAATGAGAATAATATCAACGGAGATTTTAGCAACCGAATGTCTTCAATTTTTAAAATATCGAAATACTCGATTTCTCTCATTTTGGACGAACTGCGCTGCGGCACACCTGGGATCGTCTCGCGGCGCACCGGTTGCGGAGCACTGGAATACTATATGCTTCAATTAAACTGTTCACTAAATTATTTAATAAACAGTATTATAAATTTAGAGAAACTTTGTAAGCGTTAAATAAAGTCAACAAAGTAATAAGTGCGTATAGATATAGCGATACAGCATAATAAAATAACTTCGTTAAAATGATAAGAAACTTCACCAAACGCGATTTTTTTTGATAAAGCCCGCTCCCGAATAATGTGAGACGTCTGCAAAAAAGAATTTTACAGAATTCGGAAACTAATTAAATCCGATACTTAATCATCAATTTAGATTAAGAAAAAAGTAAACATGAAGACAGTGTTTTTTCGTTTAGTGAAAAACATTTTCTTTGAATTAACTATCAAACTTTAAAATATGCATTTGTGAGTGCATACTATCTAGTCAGCATAAAATTATCTCTATACAAATGTTTGCACTGCAGGGGGTGTATAATGTTATACAACACTTATCAACATATCGTTCATGAAAAAAAATATTTATTTGCACTGATTATTTTTAACTAGTTTCGTATGCAATTATTTGTCAAATATATCAATTGGAAACAATACAATATAATATATATTTGAAACTAAAAGACTATCATTTATTGCACTTAATTATTCAATGACTGTCCAGACCCAGACATAATTCATGATAATGACCCAACTGGTCGTGTTATCTGTATTATTATTTGTTTATTAAAAACATCAAAACGTATTTTCACGGCATTATTGCATACAATTTAATACAGTTTTCATATTTTCAGTTTATTGAGGTTGCGAGAAAAGTTAAGGGATATATCAATTTAATGAAAAAAAAGGTAAAGATCTTTTTAACTGTCATTTAACTGTTTCATTGCCCCTATTTTTTTGGATGTCAACTTGTTAACAATATTTGTCATGAGTACATGTCACTTTAACATACACCGAAGTGTTCCCTCGCCAGTAAGAATGCCTTTTTAGACAATCGAATATTATACAATTTTATTTAATTTTCATATTCATATTTATTATGTTATTTAGGCTTGACACGACCTATGAGATTGGCTAGCTTTAAACTAAATAATGAAATAATTCATGACAAAAAAATAATAATTAAATATAAAATCAAACTTAATAATTTTGTTATTCCATTTGATAATTAATTTTATATTAAAAACGAATTTCCACAAAGTTACCGCCGAACAAATCGAAAATATTAGATAATAATTTAAAAATAGGAATTCGTAATTTACCAGTGATATAAAAGAAATCATTTTAGCTATAGCATATTACTACAACACCACTCCAAAAATAAGCGTTTGCCCAAACCAATGCAAGTTTTATCGTATTGCCATGTGATATGATTTATTTTCGATGTAAAACGAGAATATTTGAATCGATGTGAAATTCGAACCGCCCCACTAATAATATTACGCGATCCTCCCTTTCCTGTGAGTGATGAATCGACGTGGTACAACTAAATCAGCGAAATACAACTAAGGACACGAAGTGACGTCCACACGACAATTATTGGTGGACAAATAATATTTACATACAAAAATCACACTATGCGTCGTAATTAATCCACATTTTATAAAATGTGATCAGGGCCAGTTTGGAGTAAGTATTATGAATTTTATTTAATTATAAAACATTCATTTAGTAATTGGCAATGACGATGTATACTCTAACAAGTGTGCGAGTTTTCCTTCCAATCATTTCAGTCGTTATGATACACTGTGTACGAATTAAAAGACACTGGAACGTTTAGAATGTGATAATTATGTAATACAAATAAAGCAATAAGATAATTAAGTGCTCCATCTAGCCATCAGACGGTTTCAGGCGTTAGCCCTGGAAATATCAAATCTCAACTTGATATATAGGGTAAGCGTGTTTGTGATGTCTCGTCTTTTTGATTGGTTGATTAAATTCAACTCGGGCTAATCTCGAATGAATTAAAATCGGTAATAGCCCATGAATATACTTTAAGGGGAACTATTCACTCTATACATTAAGTAAATTTTTAACTTGAATATTTTATGTCTAATATTATATGAATTTGAGAAATGGGCTCATAAAGTAAATAGAAGAAACGCTGAAGCACTTGAAGTGTGTGTTCATATAAAAATTCTTCTTTTGTTGTGAATTGGAAGTCACGTAAGTATACCAATGCTGTAAAATGCGTACATCAGCACATTTTGCATCATACCTCAGAAAATGGGCAAGATTTTAGGTAAACGAACAAAGAAAATGGTATGGTGAAAAATCTTGTAGAATTTTGAATACGAGATGCCGGAGTGATGTCAAGGTAAGCAGACACGCGAAGAAGAGCGAATATTATATCGTGTGCTGATAAAATAAATAAAATATAATATCAGGAACAATTTCGTAAGATAACTTAACTAAGTGGTATAAATTCGCTTAAATAGGCCGAAGCATAAAATTATTTTCGATTGAAACGATGAAGATAGAAGTTAGCGGAAAGAGGTAATCACGATGGAAATTGGTGATTTGACAAGGCCACCATGCCTAAACAATCCAGATATGAATATACCAACTGTGTAAATATATTTGAATCAATGTTTATACCAGTCAACAGTAGATAAAAGAAAATTTAAATAATGCATATCAAATTCTTTTTTTAAATTTATATAAGTAAGCATTAGAGAAATTCTCCAAAATTATTTTAGCGCAGCGAAGAAAAAATGTATAACTAAAAATCTGAATAAATGAGATCTTCATAATAATTTGACTGGTTTTTCTTTTGAAATAGGAAATAAAAATAGAGTTGTCCGGATTTCCTTATATACACAAGTTTTTTTTATATTTTAAATTTGTAAGCTACAATATCATTTTATTAAAGGAAAACAATATTTGTTCCATAATTTATGAGTAAGCAGATTGATAAAAAAACATAATGATAAAAAATGTAAACTAGAATAAAAAAAAAAAAAAGAATCAGAGTTATTTGCATAAAGCTGATTATGATTTTTTGTTTATTTGAGAGTACCTATCTGGTTTGCAATATATTATAATCGATTGAGAAATACTTAATTTAATCTGTATATTTTATTATAATATTTGATAAAATAATGTACAATTAATCATATTAATTAAAACAGTCGACTCGATCCAGAATGAAGATATTGGAAATTTAGATTTAACAAGTGGATAAAAATGCGATCCGGAGAGATAGAGGTGTTTATTTTTAATTTACAGTAACTATGCCGAAACTTGCTTGCTTGTATAGTTATGTAGACCAAATCTTCTTTTGACAAGGGGTATTGGTTCTATGAAAAACAGCCGTGCAAAAAACCGTGTAAAAAAGATGCAGCGAACATCGATAAATGAAAGATAGGTTCCATTGCATTTGATAGTGCAATTTCGAAACCATGTAAAAACAATCAGTGCAAAATGATGATTAGGTGTATATGACATGTCTACAATACATAATAAAACAGACAAAGATGAAACTGAGAATTAAAAAAAGAGGTTTATGTTGTTTTTTCATTCACAGACAATCTCATTTGTGTTCAAAGACTTGTCAGCGATGTGAGAATTCCCTTACGCCCATCCGATTCTTATTCTTAGCACGGGGCGTTGCAAGATCGATTAGAAAACTAATATTCCTTTCAAAGTTCTATCTATCCTAACCCGATCCGAAGAATAAAGGTTGAGCGACTGACTATCAACCGTATCCTGTAAAACAACTTCAGTTCTGATGCGCCATTAGAAGTCCATATTCTCCACATTTGGAGTGGAAATGGTAGATAAAGTCAGATTATTAAAACTAAGATAGTATTTTTAATATAAAATATCACGAAGCACTTGCGTATATATTAATAAATTGCTCTGGGAATCAAATCACAAGTATATTTCAATTTTTATTAGTTATACAAAAGGAATATAAATATTCAAAGCCTTCAAACTACATGGTTAAAAAACGGTAGTAAATTGAATTTATATAGAGCAAACACACACAATACACATTTAATGACATGGATATTAAATATTTTTTTCAAGAAAATACGTCATGGTTTTAACGGCGATAAACCCCTACAATCGAAAAATAAGACTCAAGCCAAGATATATCAATTATTGAAATAGTAAACAGAATAGTTTACACCCAACCGTCGCTTAACACATTACTCTCTTAACACGATTTCGGTTTCACACGGTTTTCATATTTGATTTTTTTTTATTAAATCTTGCATATAATCGCATCAGTAATTATGGACATTAAATGCACGTTGGAAAGCAATCTGCCCCAGCATAGTTTTGATTAATAATCATATTGAAACGAGGGAACATACAAACTTGGAAATTATTGATTTTGCACATTCAATGAGGGATTTAGCTATCAATGAATTTGATGAATTATTAGAAGAACGAGAGTTAAATGAAGAAGAATTGATTGGTCTGGCTACAACAGTTCCTCTTGAAAGCAATTGCGATACCGAAAGTCCAATTTCATCGAGAAATGAAACAACACATTGTTAGATATGAAGAGATTTACATGAATCTCAAAACAGATAGACAGTCAGAGATTACAGATTTTTTGATACGGATGACGGAAAAAGACGGAAATATAATCTAAGGAACTGATGAAGGCGCTGATGATGACCTTCAGCCAAAAAGAAGAAAAAACCGTCCCCGCGATAATTTCTAGTGATAATGAAATCGAATAATATTTTTCTATGTTTCAATAAATTTTCATAAGAAATATGTATTTATTTTATTAACTAGCAGAACCTATCTTCCGTGTTAAGCGAAGGATGTGTGTATATAGTTATTTTCGACGTTTAAGTCATTGAAACGTTTCCCTTAGTAAAAGTTGAATTAGTAAAAGAAAATAAATTATTTTCTTATATGAAACTCAAGACGAAAGCAAAAGTTTTCACAAAAAGAAGCTTACGGCAAAGTATGTATCTCTAGCAATAAAACGTTTAAACATAAGCATTTTTTTTTTGATAAGTTTATTGGTTGCTTAGACATGTGGTAATAAAGTTAAAACATTTTTATTTATTGAAATCAAAGTTTATAATTCATTTCTAGGAATATTTAATTTGGCATTGAGTTGCAAAATAATATGAATAATTTATATAAAAAATGTATTTAATTTCAAGTAATGAAACAAAATCAGAGTATGTTCGACTATTAATGTACTTATGGATCGTGATACTTACATTGCATATGCCAACACCTCCAGATGACATTGTTCAGTCGAATTTTGTCCTTCCATCGGAGTTTTATGCCTTTGAATCGATTCCATTTTGGAGATGTGAGCTTTTGTCTGAGGGAAAAAGATAACAGCTCATTTTAATAAAGGAATCGTAGCTTGTCAGTTGAAACACAAATACCTTAAAGATGGTGTTTCAATGTATATGTATTTTTCATAATTTTACAAATTAAATATATATATCTGTTAGTACTTAATGAAAGTGTAATATGATTGTCACACATGATTGGAATATGGGAGATGTCAATAATAATCTTTAACGATACATTGTTTTAAAAAAATATATTGTAAAAGATCAACATCGGCATTGCCAATAATGCAGTTCTAAACAAAGAATCGCTTCACAACTCCAAATAATCGGTTGCAGAGCTCATACATAAAAGGAAGCTAACAGGGTTTCTGACAGTAGATTATTAAAATGTAATTGAAATATGTGAAAAAAAAAGTTTTTTTGTCTATGTTAGTGTTTGATTTAGTTTATTCTGTTTTTATATAGTTATATTCTCAATTTAAAATAATTGATGTTGTATTGTACGATGAAAAATTTGTTATAATTAATCTGCTTTATTGATACATTATAAAATAAAGCTCTGTATATATTTCATTCATTGTAGGATGGCTGGTATAGATGTAACAATTTAACTTGGCCGCTAACTAGGGCGCCACCTTCGCGTTGGGAATGTTGCCATACTCTACCAGAACTGAAATTTCAATAAATTCCAAAACTGATATTTTTGCGACGGTTATTAAAAGTCGACAATTTATATTTGTTTTGCACGAAATAGCAATTGGAAAAAATATTCTAGAAGAAAATTCTAGTTTCAACTTTGGTTAGTAATATGTGATAATTTTGTGTAGAACATTTTATTTTATATCAAATACCATACATAGCGACATCTGTTTTTATCTATCCCAACAAAATATCAAATGGCATAAACAAGTGTCAGAATGTTACGTAATAATAATTTAATCAACATAGAGATAAAGTAGCGGAATATGAACACATCCAATACAACCTTAGGTGCGCATTGAAGTTTCAAAAATTATAATACATATATTTAAAATTTAATGCGTATCACGTTATTATTTGTGGGGAAACTAATACAATTAGAATTTATTTAAAAACAAAAATATTTGCCGTAGTTTCTTACTATCCGATTGAAATCAGAGCCGAGGGATCCTAATTTTTGATCGAATACAAGATATATAAGTGTCATGTAAAAGTTACATATCTCCTTGACTAGTATTTAAAAAAATATGACTATCAAAACCGTTTGCAAAAGATGGAGTCCAAATCAGTTTGAGATTGAGGTTTACCCAAAACCGAGAATATTAAATTGCAGAGTGTTGACACTTTGGAAGCACTCGGCTTGGGAAGATGAATAAATGAAAATAATACTTAATACACACTTGAAAATTTGTAGTAGTATAAAAGTAACAAAAAAGTTATGAGAAAAAAATGGATACCCGATGTAAATTGTATGTAGCCATTCAAGTTTATTATTTAGTGGACATGATTGAGTAATCCCATAGGTAGATTGTACTTGCAAATTTTGATTATTATCGCCGCAGTGACATTTTAGGTGCGAATGTCTAGTCATCAAAATAATGATTTGATATCTACACCAGTAGTCAAGGTTTAACCATTCATGGCGTTTTCCAAAGAACAAAACAACCGGTAGGCTGATGGTGCCAGGTCTGACGAATATGGAGGATGTGGTGATTAGGGTATCCAATGCCGGACTCTTTTTATAATCCCGGGATTTCGGGATTGGTCATCAAGTGTAATTTCATGTGTTCAAAAATTTAATAAAGTATAATTTGTGTCCATTATTTCTTCAATTGAAATATATATATATGATTAAATATTTTTTTTGGCCATTTTGTTGATTAAAAATCAGTCATTTAAAAAAGAGAGAAAAATATTTAAAAAAAAAACGTAATGATTTTATTTTTGCATTATTATGGTAAGTTTTACCAAATGGTATCTAAAAGGAGGACATTCAAATTGGTTAAGAACGGCTGTTACGACATATGAGAAGGAGGGAGAGTATAATAAATTAATATTATAGGTATTATAAAACAACTATGTACATGAACAAATTAAGGTACATGTTGTAGTTAATCAGAAAGTTTTAATTTTATATTGGAATTGTTTTTTACATTTACTATTTGAATAATTGACCGGTGTCCCGGAATTGAAAGCCCTGGTGGTGATAAACCCTACCCAAACTGTAATAATTATTGTTGACGGGTGACGAATGTTGTATGTGGTCTAAGGTCTAAGGCGTTATCATGGAGAAATGCAACATTTATGACTAATACGATTCTGTTTGAAGGCATCATATAATTTATCTAGATGAAAACAGTACACGTTCAAAATAACGGTATAGTTCTTTGGATACAGCTAAAAATATACAAAACTTTTGACTGACAGCATTACTATGATTTTAAGTTATTTACAAATTTAAATGGTTTTCAATGCAAAATCAATATGTTAAAATTTAGTAATCTCTCGTGTCATTTTACTGCGATTGGAATTGATAGATTATATTAATTTATTAGTTACATTTCAAGAAATTTATGTCAAACTATCAGAAAAGAACCCAATCAATTTTTGGTCAAACAAATCATGCAGAAAGGTTATGTAAACAAAAAATTTGTTGATAAATCTTACTTCTACAATGTTTGTTGTGTATGACGTAAGTATACATAACGAAGGAATAAAATAAAAGCGATCAAACTCACGTAACATATTCGATTTAGGTTCACATAATATAACTGTCTTATATATATATACTTTTGCTAGAAGCAAAAATGTAGAGCCCAGGATTTAAGTAAAACGCGGTTTCGGTTGTCATTTGGCGCAACACAACGAACGCAACTTAAATTGCGCTTTCTATGCTAAAGCCTTGTTTTTTTTCAAAACAATAATTTATACATATTCAGTCATACAATGATACACTACATAAAAGGAGTATTCATTTGTTTATCAGTTTTGGTGATTCGGTTTTACGATGAATACCGTGGACATAGGTTTCGGGTAAGCATCTTCGTGTTTCACACTAATTTATCTATAAAAATCACGCCACTGACCTAGATATCAAAATTATTGATCGAATAATCGTAATCAATTTGAAATATTGACGCTCGCCAAATATAATCCATAGGAAATCGCATTTCAGTTAGACACTAATACAAAACGATTTTCCGGTACATGAATATTAAAAATAATTGATTAGATTAGTATCAATTTATGAGTACATTTATCCTCACTAATAAAGACGCATTTAAAATATAGAAATCAATAAATATATTGTCTAAAATATGGGGGCGGATATTTCACCTTGTGTCAAAAATGCATCAAACCTTTGACACAGCCTCATGTTGTCAGGTGAACCCTAGACCTTCAAAATTTCAAAACCGTCTTCGATATCTTCTCGCGAAAGGCAATTTTAATATGTTCATCTTTCGCGTGACATGGCAAATTTCTAAGAAAAAATCGGATGTCGATAATGTCAACCATCCGAGGGTCGATTTTATTCTAGCCAGTCGCATACGGCAAAATACGTAGCATTTTCTACCCCGTGAAACCTCAAACCGACGGTTAACCTTCTAACCTTTATTTTTACGAGTAGGTAGCCGGTTGAAATTACTCGAATACACCCGGTGAGTATTTGTGTGGGATTCAAGTTATTTCGTGACACTTCGGCGAATTTCGGAAGAGCTGCGATTAAATTCCTGAATACATTTTTGCCAGTCGGGACTAGTCCGCCATCCATGTTGCTTCGCGGTGGTCGTGAGGACCGGGTTTTCACTCCCGGAAGAGAGAAATCATCTGTAAACTGTAACCTATATCGATTGTAATGAACTGTAACCTGGAGAGTTTATCCTGACCTGAAGCATATAGGTATTGATGAAAGAGGAAAAGCGGTGTTTTTCATCGTTTTTATCCAGCCCCCGCCTCACCGGAGTGTCACCTAATATCCCAAGAGACTATGAGGCGTAATTTCTTAAAAATAAATGACGGATCAAACTGAATTAGTCATTCCATCGATATAGATAGGCATACTAATTTGGCTGCCAAAGTAATTTATGATACTGATATCAAACTCTATCTAGGATTGTTCAGATATGAACAATAGAAGGAAAGACTTGTTTAAGATTTGATCAGTTGAATCCACCAGAATAATGTGAAGATAGACAATGTGTGCAATAATTTAATAAAAATATATGGGCCATTCAATACGAGTCCTGAAAGCGTTGCGTTGTGAGGGTTTATCACGATAGCGTTTGCTGGGAAGCGACGCTCTCAACACTAACGGTTGTAGGAGGTAGCAGCGTTGAAAGCCCTGACCTGTCCATACAGAACGCTATTCCTCGAACGCGTGGCCGCCTGAGAGTCTTTACATAAATTTATATAAATACTCTGTTAATAAAATAATTAAAATTACAGTAAATTGTCAATGCACCAGACGGTTAGAACACAAATCACTTGAGATAAAATCAAGGATAACTTTATTAACTCCCCGAGACTAATTCGAAGAGAAAGTTCCTAATACCATAGCAAATATCAAGTTCGGAAATATTTGATTAAATGTGAATTTGAAAAGTTCTACATCTGACCCATCTAAGTGTTGAGGCCGAGACTTTCTGATTGGTAAACAGAATTCCAACTGCTAGGTTATATAGGTCGATTGAATTAGGTAGATGCAGTCAAAGGACTTAAGCAATATGCAGATAAGCAAAGTGTTGTATTGAGGTCAGTGAGGCCAACTAAGACGAATGAATTGGCATTAGGTCTAAGGAGAAATATTAGAAAGTTAAAAATGTGTTTAAGATTTTTTTCATTCATTGTGTATTGTGTCCAACGATTCTACGGCGCTTCAAGGCCTTAAAGTATCGCGCTTTCATAGCTTTGTGTAGATCAGGAAACCAAAACACAAGAGGTGGCGTCTGCAAATTTGCGCTTTCAGCACTCGTATAAAATGGGCCAGCCACATTCAGATCTCAAACCTGTAATCATTTACCGTTTTCCAAGCACACGAATGTGCTTGAAAAACTATAATAAAACATTTTATGAGACACTCTTAGTAACCGACTGAAACATGCTTAATGATATAACGCTGCAAGATAATATATATCAATAGAAGATTAATAAAAATTCATTAATGTATTGGTACATACGATTTGATTTTTTTTAAATAAACCATAAAAGCTGAAAAGAGGAGACATATTTATTTTTAGCTCGGATACTGTATTATTTATAAATATAGCATTATTTATTCAGCTATCGCATCAAGTTCAATAATTCGGTAATAAAATCGTCAGCTTACAGCGCCGAGATTAATATTGCATAATTAGTCGAACTTTGTAAAGTGAACGTTGGTAAGTAGATATGTCGCATACACAAAGAACAGTTTTTAAGAAGACTTTAAGAAGAGGATCGATCACACGCTCCAATGTGTATGTAACAAAATGCGTTATTCACAATTCATAAGGCATTGAATAAATGGATTATTTTGCCTACATCCGCATGAATACACAAAAAAATTAGAAATTCATTATTTCAGAAACAACACATCCGATGTATTCAGCAGAAATTTTGTGAAAAGACATTTTTAATGTAAAATTAATATTCATAACTTTGTCTTTTCACCTGTTGTATAACTAGGTGTGACTCGTGTTTCGCTTCTTTGAAAACCATTTTCTTAAAATACAAGATTTTTTTGCGTAAATCAATATACAAGCCCCCTTTTAAAAAAGTAAATACTGGTTTGCAAAGTGTGTATTTTAGTTGGGTCGAAAACAATAAAAAACAATATAATGGATTCTTTAAAAAAATCAACTTGCCTATTTGCCTATGCGCATGGTTGTACATTATTGTACATTAAAGTTTAGTGAATAATTAACGAAAGTTTAATATTTCCAAGGACCCAATTCTTACAATGGGACATTAAAGTGGAATGCGAGAATGGCGCTTTCTAATTAGTCCAAATATGACGCCATACGATTTTGGCTATTTTTTAACTGCCCTCCAATCGTCACATAACCTTTTACCCATCTCTCTATATTACGTCATACTTCTGACCTCCCCCTGAACGTAAAAATCAGATTTTTTAAAAATATTTATCCCCGATCGACGATATAAATATTGGTAATCACAACTTACTGTCGTTATTTTTGAGAGAATGGGTAATTTAATTTATTGCAAGCAATTTTCAATAGGATCAGTAGAAAAATAGTTCACTTGCATTCGATTTTGTAAAAATGTCATTATTGGCATTAATACTCACCTTGGTTAAAATCATTAAAATCTAATTCATTAAAACATTCGTCGTATTATGCTTGTCCAGTCGCTGGCACCCGATTAATTAAATTTATATTAAATACACATCGCTCTGTTTATCAATCTTTGGAGTCGTTGTGACCTCAAGCGTGAGACCTTTCATATGACGACTGTCGATAACACTAATTATTTATTATTTACTGCATAAATGACTATTCGTCTATTATTGCTTCCTCGCTCAGTTATCTTGTCGGCATTCAATTTTATTTCCAGGTTAAATTATACAAATACTCACCGATCACAAAATTACATAATTTGTAAGAATTACTTATTTGTCTTGATTTATCTGTCTGTAGGTATGCGCATAGAGGTAAAGAGAAGGTGAGTTCTAAGCTGTTGTTGATAGGTAGCATTGTCATTTGGTGTGTATAATTAACGCAGTTTTAATGAAAATTGAATCTTTCAAATTTTATATGGAAGTCAAAACCTTACACTATAAAAAAAAAACATTTTTTTATGTGAAGTATAATGAGGTGATGCTGGGTTTCTACGTCAATCTAAATCAATATTATTTCGATAGCTTGCCGCTGTTATTATATTAACTGGCAATATGAACGTTTGAATCTACAGTAAACCAATGGTTTACTCGGTATGATATAATTTTATACAATGTTGCACTCACATAGTCAGTTGATTGAATGCTGTTGAAACAAGTATTATAATATATGACTGTTGAAAATTTCTTCATCTATGAATACAATTTTTCACTTGTCGATAATGCAGAATTGATGATAATGCGGATTGTGGTTATCTATGGTCCTAAGAACCAATTGATATAGACTCGACTACCAATGGGGTTGCATAGCGGCCTAAATTTAGGTGATTGGACTGTGTAGAACAGTTGTTCTCATGTGCGGCCACCAACGGTTCTATAGTAAGAAAGATTGATATTAAATAAACATAATTTAAGTAATTTAAGACATCGACCGAGGGTGCTTGATGGAATTTCAATATCAAATTTGGATTATTGAGATTTTGTACACTTCCATGTATTTTGTCACTAACGACCCGGGTTTCGTTCGTTTCAGTTCGAGTCCATTCGTGTGCTCGAATGCCTGAAGATGCCGGAAGGCGAAACCCGGGTCGTTAGTGACAAAATACATGGAAGTGTACAAAATCTCAATAATCCAAATTAAATAAACAGTAATATAAAATAAATACGCCATTTGTTTATTCGTATTGCGTAAGTATACGGCTCGAAAACGTAGTTTTAATAATAATGAATATTTTTAATAAAATAGGGATCTATTTTAAGATATGAATTTATCAGGATCATTACAGTAACCCTCATCGGGTTAATTCGGTCTGTTGGTGCGGCCACGAGACATTTCCATAAGACCTCTGATGTTTATAATGCGGCCACAGAGAAATTTCCCATGAGAACCACTGGTGTAGAAGCCATAGGAGACTACAGGAGATATGTAAAACCATAAAAAGAATTGAAACATCAATGTATGAAAATGTATACAGGGGTTTTCAAACTCCTGATTTAGGAACTATAGCTACCATTCAACCTCGGCGTAGGTATGTATTAAAAGTATATGTAGAAAAAGAGAAGTGTAATCGAAGACAAAAAAAACTATTCGTATTAAAAAAATAATTTACTTATTTTTATGATGAAAAAAACTGTTTTTGATAAATAATTTGCTTTATACGGCAGCTTTAGAAAACAGTTGACAATAAACGATATTTTTTTGTTCTGTTTACAGTCCTAAAATTTTAATGACATCTACAAAATAGTATGCGCAACTATTTCATATCTGTGACGTATAATATAAACAAACGAAATTATGGCTTTGTATTGCGTAAGAAATATATTGTAACAGAATTGATGAAATATTTTCAATTTGAATTGATAAGAGAGAAAGTCCTGCTGTTAAAAAATACGTGCTAAATTTATTTACAAACTAGCTTACGGTAACGTCATGTTTTAAAATGAGATATCGAATATTACTTTACATTTTTTGTAGATATTTGGTCCACTTTCATGTAGTCGAGGTGTTGATAGTGGTTACATTAATCTAACGTGTTCAACTGAAGGCAGACGTAACAACAATGTAAGATTGAGTTAGGATAGGTTATGTATTATCAAATATGATAAAAGGATCAAAAGCCAAACTCGGGGCCCAATTTGAAAAAAATATTTTGAATAATTGACGAACATGTGCAAAATTTAAGTGTGCAAAAAATTGTTGCTAGAAGAGTTTTCTATATTTATAAACTGGACAGAATTAACATAATATAATACCTCAGTTTCCAAGATCTACAATCGTTACTAAATTAATAACACGGCATTGGCTATTTTCCAAAAGATCCAGGGATGACCACCGTTTAGTGTGAAATATATCGCGGAATATTTTATTTGGAACGCTTAGCTGTGGAGTAAAAAGATAGGCGGTGGAAGATTACGAATTAACTTTAGCGTTTGACCGCTTAAGACAGCAATTAAAAATCATAATCGAATTAATCATTCATTGTTATGTTAATTTTTAAGCCATGATTAACAACTAAATGGCAAACTTATGATATGATTTCTAAGGATACAATAGATAAATAATTACGATTCGTTGACCATATTCGAAGTTGACATGTAAGTCGAAGAAGTGGTACGACTTCAAAATTAATCAGTATAAATGATTTGAAAAATTCTCGTTTTTCATAGGTAAAACGATATAATATATGGATATAAAAATGTGTCATTTTTCAAAACTCACTTTTGATCACTACATATTCCATAATTTGATGAAGAAAAAATCCTGTTTCACGTTCAATTATTGATAATTCAGTTGTTGTTGGTTGTGAATGCATTTAATATATTGTTTGCAGTAGACGACAAAACACGTATGGGCGTGGTTTTGCGAAAACATACTCGCAAAAATTGTGATAACATTATTTCCCCTCATACGCGAAAAGTTCATGATAAATGCGAGAATGATGGATCGGGGGTACCACTGTAATTCAATTATAATTTTCAAACTAATTTGGGTTTTATGCGATATTATTACAATACTTTTGGAAAACTAAAATTAACACACTTAATTTTAGTTTGTGAGTATTTTAAATGTGCTGTTTTGATTATGAATATATTTATTACAGAATCGTTATCGATACGTTTTTTTTTACTAAAATGACCGAACATAGATGATTGTATATTATTTTGTAACAATATACATTTTAAAACAACCAACGACAAAGAATGAAACACTTCTTTACAAGTAGTTGTTCAACACTCGGGAAGGTAAAATGGCATAAGCTCAATTATTTTTATATTTCCTTCAATATTTTCGCGAATCATACAGACGGCAATAAACGTTGTTGAATGATAATTAGACTATTGCAATAACGCATTAGATTTAATACAGGTACATACAAACGGATCAATGAGTCAAGGTGAATGGTTATATATATGATTCGAGATGGTTTGAAGTAAACATTTGAACTGTGTCGCAGATCGTGGACATAGTCGTATGCCATTTGGTCGCTGAGTGTGTTCCTGATTAACTATATTATATTTGACTTGCAATGGTTTTTTTTTTTTAATATTTTTTCATTGTTAACAATATAAACATGTATTTTCTTTCCCACCAGTAACACAACGTTCATTGGATATGGCCATGTTTGATCTTCATCGTCTTATTAAAGTGTGTTGGAAAGTTATGGCACGTCACAGATGTAGATGGCGGTGTGCTGCTCGCTGCCTCGGTAATCCAAGGAAAATAATCACGCAAATAAATAAGTGACGCAGAGGAGATGGGTGGCGTCGGAAAAATGCACCGTTTCCGTTACATATTGTAACTCAGTGGGCGTCGCGTTTTCCCAACAATCTTACGATTGGTGCTCGCATGCGATTCGATAACAATAATACCTGAGGCGAGATGATTATTTTATCACACGTGCGTAATAATTGTTATCGTGTACAGGCGTAGCATTAATAACACTTATCATTCGTATTTATAACATATTTACAGCCAATGAGCCATTTGGAATTGTATTGACAAACATATCCATAAATTTTTTAATGTAACTTTTATTAGTTTCATGATTTTTATAAACGAATTTATTGATTTACTAACATTCAAAGTCTGTCCGGAAGCGATGTGTTTTATCAACATTAATATAAAAATGCGATATACTATGACCCGTCAGTTAATTAAAAAGATCTTTATAAATAATGAGAAATTCTGAAACGAACGGCAATACAGAGAACAGGTTTTATTAAATCATTACAGTATAATATATATAACATACATAACTGGTTTATAATCATAGAAACGTTATCGAAAGGGTTTTTTTTTTACGTAAATATTTGTTTAGCTATTCTCGTGCACGCTCACACTCGGTGGTTACCTCCCAACACCAAAGTGTTTTCAATACAATTTAAGGAGACGTTAACAAAATTTATCTTATCAATTCTTTTTAGTGTTTAATCAATTTAGATATTTTTGTTCGGTAAAACTACGAATAACAGCAATATTTTAGGATTTATAAAAAGTAATGACATACGTTGATTTAGTGGCTATAATTTAAGTTAAACAGATAGTTAACTTAGCGCGTACAACACCATGGATTCATAAAATAGAATTAGTGAAATTGACTTACATACATATAAATAGATATTTGATTTCAGTTGATGATGCTCGCGATGAGCGAATCCAGTCCTAGCCATTATAACAATGTGGACGTAGTACAAAACAAATTGTTTTATTTAAAAAAAAAAAAATATTTGTTTACATCGAGACGTGAAGTGGCAGTAGTTACTCAAAACGTTACGAGATAAATACATTATATCGACGGTGTTTTGGCCAATTGATGTAACCCTCAAAATTGAAATTATTTAGGAGAGTCAATTTTTGTTTTTATCGAAAACATTATATGTTGAGTTGTGTTATGATTCTTTGCAATGCATTCCTGTAAATTCTCATGTTTGCAGATACGGGATTATACGTAGGGAGTGTCGATATAATAGTGGCTTACAACAAGTGGCCGGGTCAACCTAAAACCAATGTAAAATGATGTTTCACTTCCAAAAAGTGTTAGATTTACATTTTTAATTTCCATCATTTGGCCGAGATCTGCTTTGTCGTCTTAAAAATGAGATCTAATCTAATCGTATTTTTTGAGGGTGGTTTTGGTCAATTGGCCAAAACACCATCGATATACACAAGTGTAATTGGTTTTAAAAAAAATTATATGGTAGAAAAACAAAAACTTTATTATCGATTATCTAATTGAATATATGAATGCATACAAAACGTATTATGGAGTACTGTGCTTTCTTTCTTAGAAAAAATCTATAACTTCCTTCACTAAAATTATTGTTTATATTTGAGAAATAATGAAAGTCGATGGAATTGACCCTTCTTCCCAATCTATTTCATTTAATTCTAAATGCTATAGGCTGACGTGTTAAATCAATGAAAAAATATCATGCAAAATTTACTCGTTTTGTGATAGAATGAATTTTTATTGTCCTCTAATACATTTTATAATTATTCATTGAATATCTCGAGCGGCGCAAGTGTTTCCCGCTAAGAAAATCATACGCAATTGGATGGCATTTGTATAAATGAAAACATTTCTTAATAATGTGTGTAATTAGTGCAGAGTGATAAATGTGGAGCGTTCATACATTTATTTAAGAAATCGAAAGCAGCAAGATATTTAAAATAATAAATTAATGATAGAATAATAGAAACTAAGTAGACGGCATTCAATATTATCGTTTTAAAATACATGGATGCAACTTAATTTAAAAATAGACTACACCTGTATTTTATTTGTGAAATGCAGCCATTTTGAAATACGTGAAATTTGAAATTATGATTGTGCAATATTGAAGCTCATTATTAAATTCGTTAAGTTTTAAATTTTTTGACGATAATTATTCGTTTTGTCAAAACAGTTTAATAAAAATCCGTGTCAATGTGTATCTCTACGATTACATACTTTCAAACATTTTTCATAGATACATTTTTAGAGTCATATCTGCTGTCTATATGAATAATATAGACTACTAATAGAGAATTTAAGCAGAAGTTATTTTTTACGAAAACTGTCAAGTGCCCGTCCTCCCCAGAGGTTAATGAAAGAATGGTGAGGTCAAAAAAAGATAAGCTTATAGCTAGTCGTTCTCTATAACGCTGTTTTCGGGATAAAGTAGGTGGGTGGGGTGATATGAAAACATCATATATACGTCACTGCCTTTGGATACAAATTTATAAAAAAGATTAAAAAATTAACGTATGAAGGTTTCCTTCGAACCCGTGACCAATGACCGACTGAAAAAAACCCCAATCGCGTCGAATACTCGGCTACAAGTCCTAAAATAAAATTGAATTGAAATAATTGACAAATTATATCAATGTATCGATACATATATACAGCTACATACATTTTTATACGCACTGTTTGGCGAAGAATATTATAAAATTATTATTTATTACCAATTTAGATACGTATTTTATCAAAAAATGATGTTGGATAATATTTAATAGAATCAATATTATATCCGAAACAATCATGTAGATGCTGCGTGAAATTAATTAAAAAAATGGTGGCTCTATAGCTAAAATAACGTGAATTATTGAGCAATATATCGAATCAAATTAATATTTAAAAAAAGAATTCGAGCGACCTGAAGTAGGCAAAGATACCTAAGAAAATATTGGACGTGTTCCAAGCGAAGTTCATTGAATGATTAATATTTCCAAATTAAGAATTCGTTCACAAAAAAATATTTCCATTTTTATTCACATGATTATAATAGCCAATGCCTACTGTGTGAAATTGTACACTGAGCATATGTAAATATATGAGAAACACTTAACTTTTCAGTAAGATAACATTGTTAGAATACATACGTCACATGTAAAGTAAACATTAACTCTTCATCTGTATATAAAATATTATACATTTTCCCGCGATGCTAGCCCATTTATATTAGGTAGGCAACAGCAAGTTTTTGAACAATAATTAAGTTTGTTGTACTCACACGACGGCTTCAGGTACTTGGGGGTACAAATCACGGGAGAAGGCAATCCGCGTAAAGAGCTCGAGATCCGGTTAGGGATAGCTGGAGCAATCTTCAACTCTGGGACTCTCAGTCAAGTTAAGACATGCATCTGGGACTTAACGCATTCTGACGATTCTGTGTCATGATTCTGAGTCATGGCACCTCACTAAAGCACAGGGTAACCGTATACAGTGCTTCGAAAACATATACTTGCGGCGAATACTAGGGTTAAGTTGGTTTGATTTTTTCAGGAACTCGGAGGTAAGACAGCGAACGGACAAGCCCCTTATTAGGCCCAAAATAAATAAAAACGACGATGGACCTGGCTTGGTCATGTGCTGCAGATGCGTCAAGGGACCCTGAATCCTGCCTGTATCTTCTACTAACCGGACGGATACCGTCGCCCTGGAAGGCCGCTGTTGACCATCCATAGTATGTACTAGGCGGAGCAAAGGGACGCTGGGATGACCTGGGAGAAAGCAAGACTGGCGGGGGAAATATAATCTTGGAGGAACATATGCTCGGAGTAGGGAGCGAATATGGTTTAAAAATACTCGATACATAGTAGTCCAGGCGACCAGGAAATCATCTAGATATCTAATATGAATCAATTGTTTTCTTGTAGTTAAATTTCATTAGCCATAGTTTTTGTAATTGAGCTCTAGTGACACCAAGACCTTGAATGACTGATGAGGTTTAATTGCATTGCATGATCAATTTATGATATGTTTGATCAAATCGCATATATATGTTGGTACATCGTCAAGAGCCGATGGACTTATATCTTATATCCCTAATACTATAGTGAAGTAGACGCACTACAAGAAGATGATACTCATAGACAGTTTAAATTTGGGAATTATTGATGTATTGTTGCATCGGGAAGCGTTGGAATTGTCGTACAACCATTAGAGCTCAAAGATAAATAATTATATTTATTTCTCTAGTACATAGTTTTAATTTGAAAGATATTTCCAGAAGGTTTTTTTATCACATAAATTAAATGTGAAAAGTAGAAAGAATTGAGTATCAACAAATAAATTATGTAATCATTTTTAATGTGTTAATTGTCAATTCTCGGTGAAAAGGCATCATATTTATAAAAGCAATACACATTTTTTGTACTAACAGAAGAATTTTATGAAATGCTCAGGACCAGTTTCGCACATCGCGAGCATTTTCAAGTGATTTTTTAGATTAAAAAAATATTTTCCTACAATACACCTATAATTAAAAACAGTATGTCAAAATCTGAAACTATGATTCTGTGGACAACAAGGATGGTTGCTTAATAAAACATACTTTTCCGCTTCAACACGGTTATATTTGAGCGTGTGTAAATTTATTTCACGAAATAATTAGTAAATATTTGGACTCGGTGAATAAATAAACCCGTTTAGTGCCAAACACACAAAACCGATCGATCTTTTCGCATAACGTTACGATATCATTCCAAGCGAGAGTAGCCGTGAAAATGTACCCATTGATCTATATTTAGCAATCGGATTGTTATGATAATGCTATCAATCGCCTAGAAACCCAATTGAGCGGTCAACAAGGCATGGTGCACTCAATTCAAAATAGTGAAAGTGTGCCGCATTCTGTTGTAGGTATCGACTATTAACCAAAACGACGCAGTGACGTCGTGCTTACGACTTTATTTTATTCAACCTATTGTCGCCGCGCACAATGGCGTAGCTCGTAAAAGGTTTTTCGTTATACGTATTATAAAACATATTAATTAATTTATATAAAGTATATCTAACTATTTTTTTGCACATTATACGCTAATGAGAATATTTAAAATATGTAAATATCCCGGATTTTATATTTATAAAATTTTTAACTATACTAATATACCTGTAGGTGTTTTTATTTAATCTTCTCATGGCATTCCTAGTCTTTCAAGTATAAAAACTCTAAGTAACCTAAAATTTTTAATCGGTTGTCCAGAAATACACCAGGAATTATGTGTTTTTGGTTTTATTTTTAATAAATTGAATTTTTTTTAGTAATTTATTTTATATTTCATGAAGAAACGAATCGGATTTCACAAAGAAACGAAAAAAATTCCAAATTTTCGTGTTCAGTTTTATATTTCAAGTATCGACAAAATACAAAATTCTAATATCCTTTTATTTGTTGTCAATTTAAGAGTGAGGAAACGTTTCATATTTGTTGACAAATGACATCTACCAATGAGAAAAAATGGTAAACGATTTTTTTACCAACATTAAATTGTAATTGTAAAGTGTAATTGATAAAGTCTAGGTAACTCGATTGTTGAAAACATCTCAGTTCATTAGGATATTCCTTATAATACTATTTATACTAATAACCATCATATAGGGCGGTAGGACATTGACACTTTTTTCAATTAATTAGTTTGTCTAAACTAAAAAGCTTATATTTAATTTTAAATACTATATTAAACATTAAAGAAAATGAACACTATAAAGCTACAATCTATCTTAAAAACATATTTTTTCATAGCACATTCATAGCAAATTAAGTGTCAAATTAGTTTGTATAGGATCGCATAGGAAGAAAGGGAAAGAATGAAAATATCACAGACATCCAAGTCTTTAGGTACAAACCCATAAATCAACAGAAAAGTAGTTAGTAAAGCTTTACCACTATGCAACGGTGACTGACATTTACTACTTATTACTACAGCCTAGTGTTCCTAAGTTGGTGAACTTTAAGTCTATTGTTATGACTCTGCCTTAATAGATTTGAATTAAAATAATACATGCATTTTTGACTATTAACCTTTCCCTTAAGATGTAAAATAAATCCGCGCGCTACGATGGAGTGTATTCATTACACATCATGCATTTATGACTGATTATAAGCGATTGATAGCCGGAAAAATAAGAATATTCACAGACATCGCTTAAATTTATTCAAGTTGAAGACGACATAGTCGACATGAAGTAATAATTAAAATTGTATCTCTGAAAACATGAAAAAACATCGGCCGATGGTGAATGGCTTAGCAGACTACCTCCGTAAGCTACTGGCTTCGCGTTCGACACTTTTCATCTCACGCAATCTTGAAAGAAACGACGCGACTGGGCCTCTGTATCTCACATGTTGTCATTCATATGTGAGCTAATGTGAAAAATGTTCGGTGTTCCCCGCTGGCCGTTGTATCCACTTGCACGACTTAGAATATGTACATAACACACTCGCACACGTATGATTGTATTGGTAAATTTATCCCGAATTTTCGACAAAATATCCCCGCTGCCCCCAATGGCATGTTATTCTTATTACTATTATTATGTTATTGAATGCGTAAATGTACAACGGAGGAATACCTAAAATCTAAACGCAGTGTTTATTATATGTATAGAGATATTTAAATTTTTTAGAAGCTATGTGCACTAAATACATATCATAGAAAAGGAAAAGTTAACTATAAAGTTCATTTATATTTGTAAGCATGATATCAAGTGATAAGAATAAGAAATAAATAAACTGAAAAAAACCAGTCGATACCAATTTATTTCATTTGATTAAGTTACTCAAAGATGTACAGCTTATAGCTATTCTGGAAAAGATTTTAGTTCACAAAAAGCATCTAGTAAGTAATGGAAATAGCTGATCGATGATAAATGAAATGAGAATATGTACACTAAAACCATATTATCACAATAATTATCGCAATAAATTCACAATTACTTATAATTTACTTTATGCAGTGTAGTTATCTAAAAATGCTTCCCAGGAAGATAAAGGTATGGCAAGTGAGGTCAAAACAAGTAATCTTTCGCTTTAATAAAATTAGTGAAAAAATAGACGGGTCAAAAAGCTGTTCTATTAAAAATAGATTAAGAGAAATTTTCAGATTCTTTTATATTAAATATATAATATTACGTAATCATTAAGTATTAAACTGGTTAGCTTATTAAGAGAGATATCACGAAATACAATTCCTTATTAATTTGTTTAAAAAACAGCCACCCGGTTAAAACTGTGATATTATAATAAATTATTATTAATAAGTAATGATAACTTCAAAATAATAGATGCAGGAGTATTCAGTAAGCCATGACTGATTGACGATCAATCAATAAGTTGGGTACTTAACTCGAATGATGCATTGATATAATAATTGTATGTCATTACTTACTATTTTATAAACTAATGATTTTTAATGGTAATGTATACAAAAAAACGAATGTATGTAATACCTTGGAATTGTAATAAGAATTGGTGTGGTATTTAATGCAATGGCTAGTATTTATTTTAATATTGTGTGTATTACATAATGCATCATATTACAGGTGCATTTATCATTATGCAAAACTGAGCACAATACTTAAGTGATTGATTAAGATAAACAAACAAGTATTACTGAAAGAATTAATATTTGGACTGATAAAAGACTGACTGGTGTGAAAATGAGTCGACTAATATAGTCAAATTATAAATTAATATCAGTAATAAGAGTGTTAAACAATTATTCAACAACTAAGTTTCATAAAACAATTAAACACTTTTAAGGTGTTAAGGTGGAAAGACAGTCTATTTTAAAAGTAAAACACAATTTGTTTTTACTACTTCTACATATTTGTAATAATTACGACCGGTTTCATCAGTTGAAGTAGTATAAACAAATTGTGTTTTATTTAAAAAAAAATAAAAAATTATTGAAATCTACGATCTGGTGTACACTGAGATTGCTTTTAACATAAAACATCCAAGTCAGCGGTGTTGCTTTTGATCCTACATTGTTATTTAAGTGTAAAAGTAAACTTTATTTTTATAGAGTTTTTGTAGCCTACTCACAGTTATACTAATTATACCACCGAAACTTGCTTATGCACGGAAAATTTTTATGCACGTATTGTAAAATTACCAAAAATGGACGTGTTAATCCCCCCACCAAATAATTCTTACGAATCATTGTTTACCTTAGAAATAAATAACCTTGCGATATGGTTAGTCTGAAGATGCTTCTTAAAGAGGCGAAATGCTTCACGTTAGTGATAAACCAAGTGGAATAACTAACTTTCACAAAAGTTACCGGCAAATCCATAGAAGATATAAGTTAATTTAATACATTCATAATAAGTAT
This sequence comes from Himalopsyche phryganea, assembly GCA_022494535.1. Lineage (NCBI taxonomy): Eukaryota > Metazoa > Arthropoda > Insecta > Trichoptera > Rhyacophilidae > Himalopsyche > Himalopsyche phryganea. The sequence goes on along the minus strand of JAGVSL010000001.1, from coordinate 5,086,365 downwards.
ATTGTGGACTAATGGACAAGATAAGAAATGATCTTTAATATGCAATAATTTATTCATATGCAAGACTTTTGCTTTTTCAAATTAGTGAATATGTTGACAGTTAAGAACATAATAACTAATCTGTATTTTGCATAGTTTACAGGAGAGCAAAAACAAATAAAAATAAAAGCTTTATTTCAATTAATAGTTTTTTAGTCCATGTTTAACTGTTTTTAGACATACTTATAAGTCACAAGATAGGACAATACTATTTGATAGAGCAAGTGTTAAAATCATAAAATATCATTTTTGGTTAATTGGTTCTTCTGACATTCAGCGCTTGATGTGTGGGAAGACACCTCTTCGATAACATTAAATGACAATTGTAATCTGTGTGCCAATAACCTAAGTATACTAAAGTTATCATTAGCATGGAATATGTTGGACATATTATTATCTCCACATGATAATCCGTAAGCACATATAATGAAATATACAGCATGCAATAATATCACATATTCACTATTGAGTGTATGTGTGCCTTAGGATCATTTTAATGCTGTGCATCAGTACACTATTTTGCATAAACAATTTATTTTTGATGAGCATGAAGTAAATCGTAGCAAAATAATTTCTAGATAAAATTATAAAAAAAATAATGTAATGAATTGAGCCCTTAAGAAGACTTTAAAATTAATAATATTTACTCGTTGACATTCTACAAATATTATACATATCGAGTAAATATAAAATTATTATATCATAATGAAGCACAATGATAAAATTGCAATATTTAATACACGTTAATAATTATTTAAAATAGAGACATTAGTAAGTATTACACATTTGGTAAAATAGGTACATCAAGTTTCATAGCAGGAGAAACACTGACATCTATAAAACGTAATTCATTTAAATGTCAGTGAAAATGGAATGATATTGCTCAAACTAAAAACGGCAAATTGGATAATATTATTGCACACAAAACAATATTTTGTTATGGCGTAAGATTAATCAATTTACTATATAAAAAACAAAACATGCAATATGTCACTATGTAAGTAAGTTTCGGTGTAGTCAACATGTTGTCAGTGAATATTGCATTAATATAGACATAAATAATTCAATACGTATAGGTTTATAATAATATATGGTACCGAAAATGTTTATTGTGATTGATAAACACATATAGTAACGAGTAAACTATTTAAAAACTAAATATAAGTTGTAAAAAGTAGAAACTGTGATTACCTGTAAGCCAATGACATACATTGGAAAAGTTTATTGAGTGATGTTTCTATTGATATCTGTTGTTGTGTTTTGTCATCTTTATTATTTGTTCCAGCGAACGCGTGAACAGTGATTCCAATAGGCACAATACCAGCTACTGTGAGTTTAGTTTCAACTTCGTCTTCTTCAGGCACAGGAACGGCCAAATCATCTTCATCATCCTGTGCCTCAGCTTCAAAATGTGAAACCATAAAATGACCAGAATGGATTGTTTCCTTCTCTGGCCGAGATTGATTCCTTGAACCTTTCGTCATTGTCGTAACTTTACGGTATACCAACTCTCCACACTGCATTTGTACAGATTATTCATTAATATCTCACTGAAACTGACACTGACACTTGACATAAAAATAAAAAACAGTCCCCATAGAGCCCATATCTTCACTATGTATTCGCTATGTTCTGTTGATAATGGGCTGTATTTTCCATATAATAATTGCAGCCACATGTATCTAATTTCATGGTTTTCTTTTCTCAAGAGAAACCATAGACAAATATATTATGAAAATTAAATATTAATATTTGTTTACGTGACCATGATCTATTAATTCTCACGTTCGAAACTCTTCGATAATTTGATGTAATTATTTTTTTGTTAAATGCAGAAAAAAAATTAAATGAAGGTCATAAGTATAAAGTTTTACAATCGCCGCAAGCCAACAGTATACATCATTTGACGCAACAGGGCGTGTATCTTGACTATGGAAAATTATGATAATAAACGATAAAGTAAAATGTCAGGTATTATTGTCAGTTTCAATGTGATTTTTCTTTATGCCAAATCGTATTTATATTTAAAATGTTCACCAAAAATTGTCTTATGATGTAGCGAACGACTTTTATCTACAAATTGTAACATAATGTTTACTAATGCTTATTAAATGAGGACTTCGGCAATGTTTAGCATTTTTCGTAATAGGGTTATCATGTTACTGTATCACCAACATTAATTTGGAAAAGAATTTATATTGAAACACCAAATATGCCGGGCTGTCAAATTTCTTATGAATGAACCTAGACATGTGTTAAATTCAAAATGAGAATATCTAATCTACAAATTTGAAAAAGTTTTTCGATTCACTTAGTTGATGTAATTGCCTTTTAAAATGACAGATGTATTAGCTTTGCCACAGAAGAAACATTATAGGCAAAGAGCACATTCCAATCCAATTGCAGACCATTGTTTCGATTAGTAAGTGCATACTTATTTTGTTGTTAACCTTTCGATTATTTCAGTTGCGAACCTTTAAATAATAAAATGGCAGTACCTTCATATTTTGAAGTTTTCAGAAATACATCAAAATTTGGTAAATTTTCGTTTTACTGGACGTGGCTTAGAGTTTTCTATTTTTACAAGGTAATCTATCCAAAATCATGTTTTAGATTGTATTAGGTTAGGTTTGTTTTGTTATACCTTAAAATGTTTAGTATCGCGTAATTTTTGATGTAAAATAGCATTTCTAGGCCACGTCCGGTAAATCAATTATTTACCTTTTTTTATTGAAACATAATTTCAAGAGTTTAAATAAATACTGGTTATTTTTCATGACTTCAGAATCTACTTCCTACTAGAACATAAATATCTCAAGAATCAAGGATATGGAATCTAGGCAGTCTTAAAAAAATACTGAGTTATTTTACCTTAACTGTTTGAGTCCTAGAGAGCCAATTATTCAAAAGTTTGCATTGATAGATGGGCACTCTGGAGACAAAGGGTTAAAATCTGTCTGCGCCAAATTAACCTAAATCAACAACTCACTCTGCATAATTCTGCAATTTATTGCAATAAGCCAAATGAAATATCAATGAGCAAACCAGCATTAATATCATTATAACTTTTAGCTTACCTCCCATGTGAGAACAACAATAAATTGATGTTTCAACTCGATCCTTTAATTTATTTCAGTCCATACAAACCAGAGGACTATGACTGGTCAACGCTCTATCCCAATATCAAGAAAAATGAAGAATCATCTGATAAACATGTGGAGTTTGCTGATGTGGGATGTGGTTATGGTGGACTTCTAGGTACATTATTCTATAAATTATATATAAATGAAAAAATGCTCTTGTACTATATTAAAGCACAGCACTTCATAATGACGTGGATTCTTGTAAATCTATTAATTAATCTGTAATTTTCCTACTAAGATCTTTCAATGTATGACAATTTATTGTTTCAGCATGTAATTGTTACTGAAAATTATTGATGAGTTCTATTTGGTAACAATACATTTTCTTAACTACATCGAAATTGATACTGAACAATCAGAAATTATTTAAACTATTATTCTGCTACAATCAGTTATAGTAAGGCTTGTTCATTTTGTGGATAACGGATCCCAGATGTCTCTGTGTAATCTTGTTAAAATTTGTTTACTAAATAGAATTTATTATAAATTGTGCATGCCTTTGAATGATATTCATCATTGAGCAAGATCATTAAACATGATTAATTTTTTTTAAACTAATTAAATATGTAATATGTATTTCACTTTCTGTTTATACATTGGCCGTGGTATCTAATTTCTTGTTGCAACTATGCTCAGCGAGTCTAATTGTACTTTTGCACTTATGAATAAATGAACATTCATTATTATAAAACAAAATGTAGAAATGATACATCCAGGTGTCACTATACAGTTCATATTTTGTTGCATTAAAAGTTCAATTCGTTAACAGTATCACCTAGGAATGCTTTATAGTCCGATGAATATATTCTTTACATTGTATTCAAAATATACTGTCACTGATAGATTACCAGTTAAACAGTTTCTTATCCTACATTTCAGTTACCCTTTCTCCAATGTTTCCTGATACATTCATGCTTGGGATGGAAATACGCGTGAAAGTGTCAGACTATGTAAATGATCGTATCAAAGCATTGCGATCTCAGAACCCTGGTCAATATCAAAATATTGCTATTCTTAGGACAAATGCCATGAAATATTTGCCAAACTTTTTTCATAAAGGACAGGTAAAAATACAAACTATATTACCCATTTATTATACAGAATCAATTAATATAATGTTGTGAGAAGACCCGGATCGAAGAGAGGCGAATGGCTGGTTATCGAACGTCCTGCAAGGGCTGGGATCTCAAACAAACGCCATTTCAAATCCGGTTCAACACTTATTTATTTTTAATAGAAGATGCAGTGGTTTACAATACGTCGATTTTAAATTACGTCCAATTTCAAAACAAAAAATTCACATCGCCACGGTGTAAGCCACGAGGCCCGCGACTCGCCCGGCTCGATAGATCGTAATCGACTGTCACACATACAATTAAAAAAAACTCCCTGCATCGTCGGAGCTACCCATTTCCGTCAAAAATAGACTGTGCTCGCCGGCTATCGAACGATCGGCTGATTCTCCGAATCATTGTCGTTACCGCTGGGCGATTTCAGTTCTGGACCCTAATGACACTTAAACTTAACAGAGAAAAAACGAGGGTGTGTCAGTTGATTATAAAAGAATTGTTGACAATTATTGACAATTGCAAATGAAAGGAAAGCTTCCATATTTCAAATTTTATTAAAAATGAACAATTTATTGAAAATATCCTATGACGATCCACAGAGTATACTCGATAGTGCAAAGAGATAGGTAGGAGAGGGAGAATCTTGTTGGCACCATGTGTAATGGTCACAAAAGAATTCATTCCTTAGGATTGATAAAAACTATTTGTTGTAATCATTGAACTTGCTCATGTATTGACAAAAATTTTTCGTTGGACAAACCTATTTTTAAATACCGTTTTCTTTTTGCTTTTAGCTGAAAAAGATGTTTTTCCTATACCCTGACCCTCATTTCAAAAGAGCAAAACATAAGTGGAGAATCATTAATAAATGGTTATTGGCAGAATATGCATATGTTCTGGCGATTGGCGTAAGTATTTCTTTTATATAATAATATATACTGATGGAATCTGAAAATGTCAAAATATAAACTGCCTAGTATTTCAGAGGTCATCCATCATTTAATACAGTCCGTATCAATAAAATAAATATGATTACTGTAATAAAATTATTTATTGATGTAATTTGTATGTTATTACTTTTAAATAACTTGGTGTGTTATATTTTGATCATATATGTTATATACTACATAAAATAAAATCTTATAATTGTTTTTAACAATTTTTAAATTTGAACTGAAATTTTTTGTTATATTGACGTCTATTGTATCAAGGTTTTACTGTATTTGCACTGTTATAATCTCAAAATTATATATGTTTTAATTTACTTTATAAATTTACTAGTTAAGCCCATAATGGCATAATGGATAAAAATCTATTCAACATTTTGAAACACTGAAAATTCACACAAAAAGAATCAAATACAAAGCAAATATCATGCAATGGGTGAATCTCAAACGGGCATTTGGAAACAATTCATCTAACACTCATATGGTCAATATTTCTATCTGTGCATGCATTTGACAGCAAAAAATGTATCAGTTTGCAATGAGTTTGTGTAAAATTTTGTTAATTTGTTTTTAGTTCATTTTTCAATGCGAATTTATCACTAGTAAATTTTTTAAATAATGTTTCTTTCATTTCTTTATTTCCAGGCAATTGTTTATACAATAACAGATGTGAAAGATTTGCATGATTGGATGCTCTCACATTTTGAAGATCATGAACTTTTTGAAAAGGTTTCGGACGAAGATCTTGTAAGTTATCACACTGCAATTACTCTCTCATAAATAGACAATCTTGTGTGATAGAATAGTTGTATAGAAATACTGAACTGAAACATATGTAGAAGATTGTTTTAGCCTGAATGCACTGTGATATTTCTTTCCTACAATTTTATGTGGAAAAACATAGGAAGTTGTTTTCTTATGCATCTGGCCGAAGCCGAAACAAATAGAATTTTGGTGTCACTTGCGCCCTGCTGTACTTGACACATTTCAAGAACACTTATCGTGAAATTATGTATAAAGATGATAATTATTAAAGCTTTGAATATGGATTTGGTGACAATATGAGGTGTGATTCATTGCATGTTTTAGAAGTTACCATTTATAAACTATTTGAAGATAATATTCAAAAAAAAAATGCAACAATTGGCTCATAGTTATAAATCATCCATTGACACATTTGAGTCTGAAAGAATTGGATCGTGACTACTGACGAATATATTTTTCTGCACCTTGGAGGATTACATTTCTAAAATTCTGGATGATAGCAAGGGTGACATTTAATGGGAAGACGAAACATCATACCAAGCTGATAATTAAAGCGAGCAAAATCATCTTATTTGTACTGAAACATTTTGTTTTATTCCTCATTCAATATTCGAGCCAATATTGCCAATGTAGGTCGTCATATTCATCACTGAACTTGGTGTATTATTTTTTAGTTTTTTTTCATATTGGCGTGTATATGTAAATAATATTATTTTCTCTATTCTACTTCCTCAATTCTGTAAAATTGTTTAATGTACTGTCAAATGCATGGTGCATTGGCGTCATCTATAATGCTTTGTATTGCCCTTTTCGTTTTATAATAAATACATATTGTAATATGAGGTTTTTAATTCTAAGAAAGATTATTGTAATTTTGACAGTGTATCTTAATACTGTAATACTATTTGGCAAGTCAATTAATATTACAGTGAGTCATTTTCATTGCGTAATCACAGTAAAGTATTGGACAGATTATTTTTTTTGACATAAATTTTATGTAATCGCACAAGATTTTATATAAAACTAAAGGTCTCGCATTTCTTTTTGTTTCAGAAACTTGATCCAGTTGTGGACAAACTTTATGAAAGCACTGAAGAGGGACAAAAAGTTACAAGAAACAAAGGTGATAAATTTATCACAGTATTTCGGAGAATTTCTGGTTTTAAAAATGCAGCGTAAATCAGTTGTTTTCTTTCAGAAAAATTTTGTCTATTATTATAGCTTTGTTGATCAAAAAATGTACGCATTGTGACAGTCAGGGCATGTGCTTCTTTGATATCCGTAGAACTTTTGTCATTAACTGTTGAGTTTGTTAGTGTTAAGATTTTTATTTTTTTTGAGGATATCTCTATTATTCTATATCTCAGTAAATATTTTTTTAATGTTATACAAAATATTGTATATTTTTAATAAATAAAACTTTTATAAATTATGCTGTTTTAGAAAATTTTTGTTGTAAAAGTTCATCATCCACCTGGAAGTCTTAGAAAATGAAAATTCTAAATGTGATAACTAAATACAGTTAATTCCCAGTAAGCCGAATTTCTGTAATACTTACCTAACGTAAGGAGGTGTCTTGAACTGTAGGGCAGGTTAATTTTAACCGCCAATAAAAAATTAAACTACACCAGCGGAAATCGATTATATAGACTATGTTTATAGTGCCCTAGTTTAATCTAGTCCAGAACCTAGACATGGCTAAACACTGTTTAATTATTTCATGAATTTGATGAAAAGAACAGTTATAACGATGGATGTTGACTTCACAGTGGGTTATGTGATTTTCAATTGTACTGTGAACAATGTCACACTGTTTTGTAACATAATAAATATTATTGGCATTGTAATTCTAAAATCAACAAAAACGTATGAATGAAATGTTTGAATAACGTATGAACAAATTCAGTAATCCTTTGCAGAAAAGAGGTACCCGATTGAAAAGAATTTGTAATATAAAATCAAAATAAAAACTATGAAGTTATCGGAATTGTATTGTTTATATTAGGATTACAGGGTTAATTGAGCGAATTTGCAAAGTGTATACGCTTTCATGATGTCATGGGTGTGTGCTGCTCTATATGGTATAAAAGTTAATTATTATAATGAACCAGGTGTAACTAATGTATTTTCTTCTTATTTCTACTTACAGTGGCATGATAATGCTGGGTATATATCATGTGTGGCAGCATGGTGTGGCTAACTGGAGCGCAATTTCCTTGCTTACAAATATTTTTTAAATATCTCACTATTTTATTAGTGAACTTAAGTCTTGAATTTTTCTTAATTCAAATTTTAATGATAATAGTATCCAAAATGGCTGGACTGTATTGAATGCAGAGATTTTTTCAGCCATTTCCGCTTCAGTATGAATTCGTAATAGAGCATTTAAACAGAAGTTGTTTTACATGAACTCCTTGTTATTTAGTCGCTCATATTCTTTTTTTGTAGAGGGTAAGGATACATGAAAGAATCTAACAATGGGCTATTAGTAAGCTAATTTCTCTCGCTATGTACCGGTTTTAAGATCAGACGAGTATTTTAGACATTGAAAAATAAATTTATGAAAGTGTCTGCTAGGATTCAAACTCATGGACACTGTAACCGAATATGACTAATGGCCAAGAGTGCTGAACACTTAGCTTCAGGATTGGTACACATATTCACATTTAAAAAGAAATTATTTTTTCTTCAAAATCTACCGTGTAAACGTATGCCATATTTGAAATAAATTTCGATGAAGTGTAAAAGTCTTCTCTCCAATTCACCATTATGGTCTTTTGTGTAAAAAATTAGAATCAATGAGTCTATGGTGTTTTTAACTGCTTTTCACTCCTTAAAATGGCTTATAACCGATCTTCCCAACGGCTCTTTCCTCATCCTTATATCCATAGATATGCTTATATCTTATTATTTGTGAATAAAGTATGAGTGATTTACTCACAAAAGGTGCCATAAAAAATGAATTCAAATGAATTTCTGGAGGATTATATAAAACTTCTCATCAAAGTGACAACCATGGCTGTTAATCTCCATGAAACGGTCTTGCAGATTTCTTTCCAGGAAGAATGTCAAGTAATAAAGGCCTTTGTTGGCATCATCAATGCCGTAACTATAATTTGAGGATCTCCTGCAAAATTTCCCCTTTTCCCTTCCCTATGAAATATTTTGAATACTTTTGCCTGTTAATAAATTATCTATTTATATAAATGGCAAATTAAAATTGCAAATAATACTAACTCTGTGTCACGTGGATCCCAGAAATCTCTTTGCAATCCTCTAGTTACACCACCTGTATTCACAATTAAAAAGTAAGTGTCAGGGATCGAGAAAAAGATGAAAAACTATGAGCATATTTTTGATGCAAGTTATACCAGTTTTTGAATATATTATATACACTATTATTTATTACTCAGCTTCGTCCGGAATAGAGGACGCTTACATTTGGAAGTTGGTGTTATTTTAAGCTAATGTTGAAAGTTAGAATTAAAAGTTCAAAATATTACTATGGATCGTACCTCATGTAGCCCCACGAAATATAGCCCATCAATAATTGATGGGTAATAATATTAAAAGTATAATAATTATAATGTTAAAAATAGCATGGTTGACTAAGAAATGGCAGCCAGAATGACATGTGCAATTTTCATGTCGCTACTGTTCACCTTTTGGGAGGAGTTCTTGTGATAGGCAGATTTACACATGTATTTTCTGCGATATAGTATAAATAAATGGCGTGGATTCTTGTGGAACCGAGATCTAGTGTTTTGAATTCAGTAAAATCGAATTTGTATGTACTCCTAAAGTTTTAAAAGATCCATCAATTTATTAGTAATACAACGCGTTAGAGCCTACGTAATACTTATAAAAACATCGAGTATATTTTAAATATTGCACATATTTTGTCGCTTCTCTAACCGCAAAATCTTTGATTACATCATTTTACTAGTTTCGGTCTTTCACTTTCTGTTAAAATAACAATGCACTGAGCCCGTCATGCGCCGGCACTGTAAATATTTTTGAACATGTCCGCTCTCAATATGTTGAGCACATGGACTCTCAACGAAGTATATTTTTTTCTGTTTTAAATCCATCTTTAAAGAGAATAATGGGGTTAGGTAAATACAATTAATTAGCTACTCGCTCTGTAGGTTCCGTTTTCAGTATTGGGCATCCATGTTTTTGGTTACAAATCCATAAATCGGTTCTCAAATCAATATTTGAAAATATTCAATCGTGGGTTCGACAAAAAAGTAATGTATAGGTAATACAAATAGGTTTTGATACGTCAGATGGATATTATTTCTAACATTATATCTCCCTTATATATGGTTTCAATCCATCAATAATTTACCGCAGACATAGACTTAGTAATCAAACATTTAATATGACGTAATGTCAAGAAGTTGACCTGGAGAGGTCCTATCCAGAGGTCGGCTTTATAAAGACCGGTGCAGTGAAGCGTCAAGCGAAAACTCACCCGCGCTTCACCCTTTAATTACAAGTCGTAAATTAGCCAAATGTTCGATATAACGCGATAGTGTCTGAGACGTGACAAAATTTAGTGCCCTTCACGCGGCTCTCTGGCGGGACTTGTGCTCCCTCAAATCAGGCGAAGCGGGAGATTCCCCCTTTGCATATACGGCCATTGCGACAGGGCTGGTAAAAACATGTCACATTGAAAATTTCATAATTGCTTATACGAGGATACTCAAATGTGCGAGTAATTATTCGAATAATCCAAGTCGAAACCGAATTGAATTTTAATTTTCTTCATCATACATCTTTTGGAATGTAGCCTGTATATTATATTAAGTTTCTTATTCAACCTACGTTAGTCAATTTCTGGACGAAGGTTTATCTGAAATCTCCACTACGCTGTGTTACCATATTTGTCACCTGAATCTCAGTGTCATTTTTTATCACCCTATAGGTCAATCTATGCTTACGGTGGTTGTTCTCGGCCTTCATTATATGTTTTTTAAATTGATTGTTTAAGACACGAGCTACGAGCCTTTTCGACCTCATTGTATATAGCCAAGTGTCCCGTAACCCCCTCCCCATACATTTACAATAGAATTTTCGATACGATAAAAAATATATAGAACATAAGTTTTCAGAATGATTATAATTCAATACAATATTAACTTCTTCTCTTCTTCTGTTAACGCCCTTATTTGTTCCACTTCTGGTCATATGCCTTTCTTTAGTTCCTCCTGCATATTTTCTTGCTGCCTTGCGCGTTCTGTCACCACTTGCACGTCACTCTTATAATCTTTTAGCTGTCGTTGGACAATTTTTCTTGGCGGTCTTTCAACCAGTCGCGCAGGGTCTCGATTTTGTCAATCGTAGTCCACTTTTTAACGTTACACATAATATTAAAACCAAGTAAAAACCAACCTCATACCATTCTCAACATTCAGTCTACATTCTTGTTTTTGCAAGTAGCGTCGAAAACCCACTGTCGCAAAGTTATGCTCGAAAATCCGTTTTTTTAAAATTTATGTCGGTAAACGGATTTTGCGGAATTGAATCCTTCACTTACACCACTGCATAGTAATTTATTTGGCGTATCCGAGAAGTGCATAACCAAGCATGATGTTAGTGAGTAAAAATGTGGGTAATTCTGCTTAAAATAGAATTATAAAAATATATTTTATTAGTCAATTCTGTGGGAACCCTACTGAAGGGGGTGGCGGGAGAGATGACTAAAGATTCTACAAGGGATGTTGTGGGGGAAAAATTGAAATGATTTGTAGCCGTTAAGATCAAACATTGTTTGGAGCTGATAAAATAATGAACAGTTACTGAAGAGGAAGCATCGGGAACTGTAAAATTGTGTATGTAGGCAAGAACACACCGTGTGTGGATTTAACTATAATTTGGTGACATTTATTTTATCGCGTAATACATAATACAAAATAGTTTTAAAACATCAAAGAATGACTATGCATAATCAATCCTTTGTAATTTAGTATAAATTTGATTTAAAATTTAATTAAAATTTCTCAAGTAGTCTTGGTTTTACATAATTTACATGATTTATTAAAAGTTATGTTTTACACATAAAGGATCATTCGATCTTATTTTGCGATAGGAAAAAGTTAAAACGTAGAAGAAAAATGACGGAGAAAAATAATTGAAGAATAAATTCTATTGAATTTTTTAAAATTATTCTTTGTGACTCTTACAAAACATTTATAAGCGGACACGAACTTCTACCGAACTTGATTGCTTATTCTTTCCAACTGCAACTAGTTAACCTATCGGTATATTTCTTGTGTATTGTCTAAAAGTCCAACGTCCAGTTGTGTGTTTGCGTGATTTTTGCATACGGTACGATAATAATAGCTACGTCACTGCGAACTGGGCGGAAGCTCCGTTTGAAAATCAGTATATATATATATATATATAAAAAAAAATGAACAACTGTTGAAGAGCTTATGCTCAGAAAGAAAAAACGCTAACTTATAAATATATAGTACAAAATTATAAAGATGGGATTTTTATGGTCATTTTCTCAGCTTCGTGTTTCTGAATCATTTATCATAAGGAAGCTTTGACAGCACAGTTATTTTGTGAAAACAAATAAAATTTTATAATCATTATTATTTATTGAGAATAAATGCGTTATTTTTAGAGCTTAAAAAAACTGAAAAATCATCTATTTAGAAAAAAATTCTTGAGAAAATTCATCGAATTGATACTTCCATAATTTTATTTTCGGGATAGCGGATAAGCCCTAAACAAAGGTATATTAACATTTTGCCTTCCTGCCAACTAAAATTGCAGAAAATTCTACATAAATTCTATTATTTATTATGCTTCCATGATAAAAAATATGAAGCAATTTCCCGTACCCTATCCCCTACATTTCGGTCCATATCTCGGGGTACATCTGTAAATTCACGAACAATATCAAACATGATGAACAAAATAACGTGTATGCGCATAAAATATTTTACTCATTTAGCTCTTCCCCATTTTCGTATGGGTAGTATACTTGCAAATTCGTTTTTCGGCCATAAATATTCACCGGGCTGACAGTCGGTATCGCTTCTGTGGAGGCATCTAGCGGGAAAAACAGGCAATTCGTATGCAAGGTTCGGCCCGTTCACCTCAAGATGGCGGTGCCACTGTCAGTCAAAACGTAGACGTTATCTTCGAATAGCTTTGCGCATATATATTCCGCACGGAGATGAGCTCGCGTGTTATGGGAAGTTCCACTTGTACGTACGTTAGGCTTATACATAGAACCGAAGTTAGGAATTTTATCGCCAATTTTGTCATCAGAAGACAGCTGAGGAAAAGCTTCAATCAGTAAAATAAAAAAAAAAACATTGGATAGAGCTTCATTTACACCACCATCGGATAATTATATCATTGTATTATTGTAAATCAATCACTGGCAAATCCCATTATTAATATTAGAGAAAAATTTTGTTTTCATTTACGTCGAAAAGCATTCAATTGATGTTTTTGTAAACAATCTTATTAAAACCACATATTTAGATTGTTATAAAGGAAAGAACTATAAACAGGCAGCGATAGTATAAACGTAATTGCAACCATTTTGTATGTTTGATATGTTTTACACATTTCCCTGTTTGATATTTAAAAATTAACATTCAATTTCAGTGTATCAAAATATTATTGTACTTGTTGAAGTATTTATTATTTTAGCACCAAAGTGTATTTTGAAAAAGATCTTTTAAATCCTGAATACGCTGCTGATAAGACGTATACAATTTTAGGCTTTAGCGCATTCTTCGCGGTGGCGTAGCTTGTTGGTTACGGTTCGTAGAGGAGAGGAAAGGAGGCCGTGATTTCTCCCGCGGGGTTAAAGTAGACGCGCGTTTGAATTTTATGTCGGCAAAGATAACAGTATTTTCCGCGATGTGTGTACGTGAAACGGTAGAATTCAGCTTTACTCGCATGTGGATACCTGTGTTTTACGCGTTACCCACGCAATAATGACGTATTTGGATTTAATACATTAAGTTATACACATATTACAAATGAATCTTTCCAGCAGTAAAATACAAATAAATTATGGTTTATTGTAAGGAAACTACATGACATTAACTTTGACGAAAATATACCACGCATTAGTATGTAGACAGTATATTACGATTTTTTCTTTTTATAGGATTAAGAAAAACAGAATCCAAAAAATAATAATATTACTTACATAAACATTCAAAAAAGAAAAACGAATCTAAAAAATCTAAAAAAAATGTTTGTTACTAAATATGTTCACCACTGTAGGCAACGTATTGATCAGCCGAACAGCCCTTGCATCTGGCGTATCATATGACAAACGTGAAGAACAATACATGTTTTGGTTACGGTTTTGGCCAAGTAAATATAAATCGGGAGCGAAAATTTAAAGGTTTGAGAATTTCAGGACTATAAACTCAGCCCCGTAAAGTCACGTAAGTTAAATAACACCAACTTTAAAAAAAATGTACGCATTCTCTTTCATTGTACTATTAAAGATAAACCGATTTAATTTAGCCACTAGTGAGGGCGCCACCGCCACGTTAGGTATGTTGCAATACTCAACCAGAACTGAAATTTCAATAATTTCCAAAATTAATATTTAGCCACGGTTATTAAAAGTAGACATGAATTTTTGAAAGATATTTATTTTGAATAACATGGCAATTGGGGAAGTTTATTCTAGACAGACAATTCTAGTTCCAAACTCGGCGGCGGCAAACTAATGTTGATAATACTATAATCGTATTGTAGTGATGAAGTAAATGCTGTTATATGTACGAAGGGTACGAATATTTAAAACGGATATTCAACGTGGTATTCGGTCTTACATGCCATTTGATTCATTGACCATAATAAAGAGAAAAAAATAATTTAGTCAAAATGAAAGTAGCAACATTTCTATAAGTCTACACTGCCTCCAGGAAGCTCTTGCCATCTACCCCTCTTTAGTTTTACAGCCCCTAGAATAATGCGTCTGCTACTACAAAGTCCAACCGCCTCAGATTAAATATAAATGAAAAAGTCTTATTAATATTTTATTGTTAGCGGATTATTTTATTTTTTCAGTGAATGTTCAATAATGGGTAAAAGCAACCTATTTATATATAGATAGCATAGCTGTGATTTCTTATCATTAAATAATTGTCATAATATTTAAATATTTCTTCATACTAGTAAACTGAAACAAAGCATGGAAAAACACCGGATATATTTCATAGCAAACAGAAATGCATCGTAAAATGAAAGCCGCACGAGAACAGTAGTCTCGTTGAAAAAAGCCGAAACACAACTATGAAGTCTAAAACATTAACAAAATAAGTATTAAATGCTTACTTTATTCCATTATTTAGAGGCGGCGAGATATTAATACCGCGTAGCACTTCCGTAGCAAAGTCTACGCGGCCGTTGCTTTTCGTAGATGCTCTACGAGGCCAGAGTTACTACTGGAAAGTTTCTACTTAGAAAACAACAACTTTATTTTGTTACCGGATTGTGATTTTGTTTGCTAATTGATTCAATATAGTACAGACCTAAAGTAATAATGGTTACTGATTATCGGCAGCTTATTATGTATTTAATGCTTCAAAAAATGCATCCTAATAGCCCAAAAATTATTATTATAAAAAACATTACTAAAGATAAAGATTCTTCTTAATGATATATTTTCATTTAGATATTAAAATAAAATATTTTTTTATATAATAAACTAAATAAAGTCTCACGCAGAAAATTCCTATTTAATTGACTATTTGAAAAGTCAGTGTTAATAATAATATAAAATGCCAATAAATATTACAGACAATAATAATTGAGAATGCTAATAAAATAAAGACAAAATTTTCTATTTCTATTGGATATAATTTGTACAACGAGCTGCGTCGGCAATATTGCACACACAGAAATTTGTAAAACAATTTTTTCTTCAAGAATTAAAATACTTATTGCATTCGTTTTCCTATAAGCCCCTTCTATTTCACAATGCATCGAATGAAATATTACTTTTTAGCAACATGATTTGAGAATATCGGAGTCGAAGGGAGGCGAATGGTCGGTTATCGACGTCCTGGAAGGTCTGGGATCTCAAACAAACACCATTTCAAATCCGGTTCAACTTTTATTTATTTTAATCGAAGATGCAATGGTTTAAGATACACAAAAATGATTCCTAACACATAAAATTGAGTCTACATTTACATTTACTTAACACATAAATTTACTTTTAAGTTATAATGCAAGCGACACGACAAACGATTTTAAATTAAGTCCAATTTCAAAACAAACACAAACAATCCACAATGTAAACGGTACCGGCCACGGAGGCCGGAGGCTCTCCCGGTTTGAAGCAAAAATAAAAATCAGACTCCTGCAAAGTCGGAGCCACCCCTTTCCGTCAAAAAATGGATTCGTCCAGCGAACGTGTCCGGCGGCGATTTGGCCGATCGCCCTTCACGACAAGAGTCGGATTGACTTCTACGAATCATGGTCATTAGCGCGGTGCGTTCTCAGTTATGGACCCTAATGAAACTTAAACTTAACAAAAAAACCAGGTGTGTCAGATCATTGTTCTCAATAATATTCTTTAGAGATAACAATTTTATAAAACACGAAAACGTATAAAATAATAATATGAGACTATTTTACATGTTGATACGTAACTACGTAAACTCCTAAAATGCCTTTCATTTTTAAGTCCAGAAGCAAGACGAAGCATTAGAAAATCCAAGATGAAAGGAGCATTACGCGGCCTAAGAATTCTAAGGGTTGGAAGGGTATAGAAAAAACTACATCAGTCTTATTGAGAAGACCAATTATAGTAAAAAATTAATAAGGTGTATAATGCTTGTGTTATTTTAGAATATAAAATAATTCATTAAGAATAAAGACCTCTACATAATCTGTATTTGTGTGTCGACGTATTGTATGCTTTAAGCTTTAAACAACGGACGCATTGCATCGTATATAGAGCCAAAGCTTTCCGGAAACAAAGAAATAATATAATGTGATCTGTTTATGAAGCAACCAATTATATCTTGACATTTAACTATTGTCGGTTCACCGAAGAAAACACATTTTCTGTTACGTCTCATTTCCAATTATATTCAAAGCTTTGCTGATAAAGGAAATCTTTTTATTTTAATTTTTAAATATATGAAGTTATTTTTTACAAATGATAATAATTCTTTAAAGTGCGAGTGGAAATTCTATATTAGTTTATTGTTATTTGTTAGTATTTTAATAAAGCTTGTTTTTTACTGTACATATCCCTCTTTCTCGTATAAAAAAGACAAATAATACTGTGATTCTATAAATATGTTATTATGAAAAATATCTGTTTATTTCCAATGAAATTTGTTTGAAAATAGTTTTAACTGTCAGTGACTAATGATGAATCAACTTGCATTAGAATTACGAATTTTGACATACCTTCTATTATTATTTTGCTATTACTTTTATTTATAATTATTATTTAACTACCACAATTACAGTGAAGAGTGTGTGTTAAGATATTTGAATATATTTTCAAACATAGTTTAGGACTTTTGAATTTTTACATAAATGCTTCACGAATTCCGCACATATCAGTGATTCTTTATTATTCACTATAGTAATCTCAAAAGATGTCTGAATAACAATAACATTAGTAATGCAATTAAATTGTGAGTTTTTTTTTCACGAAACCTGCTACAAATAAAGAACATATTGACTCCTGATCAATTATTTCAAAGAAAGTTGTATGTTTAGTGAAAACTGGTTATAACAACACCACCTCTTTTTGGATAGAATGATGCGGTTGGAAAAGTTCTAATAGTTAGATAATCGTTCTTTCAATGAGTTACAGAAAGAATGAAAAAGTTGCAGCCATCCATGCTTTTTGGTATTAATCAATAAATTGATTAATATATTTCAATTATTTAAAACCTTAGCCATTCAGCTATCGGGGTATAATTTTAAAACATTCAAAGTCCCTGAAATGTTGTTGCATGAGTATCTTTACTCGATTTGGATGTGTATCAGTGTATTTGTGAGATCAACTTGGCTTGTGAAGCGCTTGCTTAAAAATGCTTCGCTAAATCAGCGTCAGATGAAGGATGCGAGTTACCAACATAGCAGACCACGCTCTCTTGGCCGTGCGGAATGAATCCCAGGCGCACACAAGGTGAAATATCACTGTGAAGATAATAAAGTTGGCGTTTAACGCCTCCCAAGGTACTAGTTACGCGGCCGCGGGTTGTAAGAGAAGCAGCCTAATTCACGCCATAATTAGCGTTTGCTCTACCTCATTATTAGTGCATGAATTATTGTAATTACGCTCTCAGCTATAAGTTTAACGTGGCCGGACTGTTTTTCTGGCACGGCCACACGGTTTCGCAAACGAATTTATTGTGATATAAACGAGTGAACTTTTGGCTGCAGTAACATTGATACGTGGAATCGTGCACGTAAATTTCTCAAATATATTGATGAACATAATAAGTAATTGAAATTCACAGCAGTTATTAGAATGCAGTCTAAAAGTTCTTTGATTATAATTACTAGTATTCGAAAAATAGTCACCGACGTATTGTGTTTACTATATTCATCGAACGGCTGAAGAAATAATATTTTAAGCTATTATTATTCTCATCAAAAGATGTCACAACTCATAAACAGTAATTTTACACTTCATCTTAATAATTTTTTAAACGAGGTCGATCAGGAGTTGACATCTCAGGTGGTAGTAAAATGAATAATTAACAGGGCGAATTTTTAATCATGTCCGTTAAATATATAGTAGTCAAACTTTTAAGACAATTTAAAACATTAAACACCGGTTTTCTTTATTAATATACTACCTTGCTAATTGCACTTTCCATTATTCTATCCTTACCTTCTCAAAACATACTTAAAACCAGTTGAAATGATTTATTAGACATTTTACACAATATGAAAGAATATGGATATATAGATATGGAATAAAAAAATCGGCTTCATCGTATATATCGTCAGGGCTATAAAAAATTCAAGAAAGGGACAATATGTATACAGTAAAACCCCCATTTACGCGGAAGTCGAGACTACGTTCTTGGGGGTAGCGTAATGGGGGAGTGAATCTCATACAAAATTAAAGGTTACGTTTTTTTTGCAAAAAATGCAAAACTACCAAAACTAAAAATAAATGAAAAAAATATATGGACGAAATATTTAGTTACTGTGTGTACAGCAACTACTATGAAATGCGACCGCGCAATTGAAGGATTTGCTGCGAATATTTCTATTCGGCGCGTTATTCGGGGTAGCGTAATTGGGGGTTCCATTGTATATATATTTTCTAAAATTCTTGAATAAAATATTAGGTAGGTAATGTCGTTTAAATTATATTGTATTTTAATAAAGCAATTTAAGAATATCTGGTTAAAATGATATTTATAAAGCCAAAAGCCAGCCTAATCTCGGCAATACTTTATCTCATCCTGAAAGGTTATTAGGTTTCTTCAGTCTTAAATCATGAAAGTTTTTATTACCTGAGTGTTCTTAAGTGTGCAAATTAAATGGGCCGTAATAATGAGATATGATTGTACTTCCTCAAGAACATTAATTTATTAAAACGTATTTGAAATTAAGTGCCACATAACTAGATAATTTTCTCTAATGTTTTAACCGCTTCAATGGCTGCTGCGCTTTAGCATTATCATAAAGAATATTTTCATGGGTTATGAGAAATATAATTGCAAAGTAATCATAATTTAAAACTAGAACAATACCTACATAACAGCTGGTATTTATTTGCTTACTATCTAATTCAGTTGCTTTGGCAAATAATTCGATATCACTATTTATCGATTTTTCAATGACGTTTAAATTAATATAAAACTGCTTCCATGGTGACACAACTTTTGAGATATCAAAGATCAAAGTTTTGACTCGTAAAAAGTGATGGCTTATTATTAGTATTACTTTTTTATACAAATTGGTTGTCAATAGTTTAAAGTTTTAGGATTAAAGGTTGCTTCTTCATTTAACGCCACGATTGACAAAAATATATTTCCGTAATACGATATTTCCATATGTGTGTTGAAATTATTTAATTTTGCTGATTTCCATATGCAAATATCTGCCTTTTGAGAGAAAGCCTGTACATTGTACAAACTGTACTTTTGTGGAAATATAGAAGAATAGTCTTCGAATATAATGGCTAACCTAACTCAAAACATTAAATTTTATACTTATTTTCTTATGGAACTGGGCCATCGGTATAGTGTAGCATGTATTGCTAAAGATTCTTTCTGTTATATCTAACGATCCGTCTTCCTATCCGAATTAAAATTTTAAGCCTAAATTAAAATTGATTAAGTCCGCTAATAAACCATATATCCGCTAGTAAATTTGTAAAAATAGCACACATTTTTTTTACTAATTCCATAATTTTATATAGGACCGTTGAAAATACTCGCGATTAGCAAAACTAATCACTGTACTGAATTATGTATTAATTTCATAAATATAACGGTTTTCAGTCAAGAATTGACAGGTACCACATTAAAAGTAATTAACTAAGGGACTCTGTGATTGGCCGAAAGTATGATTTACCAAACCGTTCACTTCTGTTTCCAAAGTTGTTAATCGTTCTGATGTTGATAGAAAGCATCATTTTATTTTACGTTTTTATACCATAAGTACACGGTTTTTATACCAAAATTGTATTTTTAGCCATACACTACGACCGGAAGAATAGTGTGGCAGCATTGGTTCAATTTTGACAAATATGTAATAGTTCTGCTTTTGAGACTATACGACTCATATGCTCATTTGCAAGGAGATGTAGTTATAAGTTATAATATATTTGAAAATTAAAACTTTCCTCTTATAAAGTCTTTGTGAGAAACTGCTTGTCGTATGTGAATTATTTTTTAAAATTTTATTACTGAACGTGCGTTATGTTGCCAGTAATTTTTATTAGAAAAACCCTATTTTAAAGCATACATTTGACTGGGTTGATACTTTATCAAAGACGTTAAATGTTTGTATGTTTTCCTCCGATATGATTTTAAGTAATGAATAGATATTAGTATTCAATGAAGAAACAAAAGATCTTTTGAAATACAATCATTCAAAGCAATAAAGATAATCTTCGAAATAGTATTCAACTGTCAGTTGACGAAAATATTTTGAAAATAGAATAGTTTTTACTACCATAGAGAATTTTATATGACAGATTTAATTGAATCTTGTTGTAAAATGTGGAAAAGTAAAGTCGCGTGACACGTTTGAAAATCGAATAATGTTCATCTCAATATTAATCCTAGTCATGGCTGTCGTTCACAATAGAAAGTTATCCCGCGAAAATCTGAACGCCGATATCATTGACGAGTAAAATTATGAACAGGCTACAAACTTGGCGCCAAATTTATTAACATCACAAACAATTTAGCAATTCGCTCAAGTTTATAATGACGTAACAAGTTTTATAAACTGTCAGACACTTGACATAGCAGACGGCTGCTGAATCCCACCCCCTCGATGCGAAATAGGGTCGGGTACACGAATTTGGTCCTTGCGGATGCGGTCCCGGGGGGTGGAAATCGCTCGGCGCGGCAGACGGCAGTCTATCAATCCTGTGTAGTGATATGCGAATGTCTGGTTTATGAGCCACCTGTTGATGGGGGTTCCCCACTCTCCCCTCGCCCCACGGACCGCCGCTACCCGCGATGAAAACCCTCGAAGCCTTCCCGTAGCGGCGCGTCTGTAATGCCGCTTAGTGTTTCGTTGAGGTAAGTAACATTATCACTCGCATGTTATATTGTTTGAAGTGAACATATTATTGGCCACATAAAAAATCAGTAATTCGATTTAAAATGAATCAAGATATTTTCATTTTAAAAATATAATATCTTGTATTGAATTGTTCAGATAAGTGAAAATAAACGTCTCATAGCCAATATAACATAATGAGAAAAACTATATATAATAACGTACGTACTATACGAAATTTATCAAAATATCTATAATTTTTGGGCATTTGAATACGAGAGTTGCGATAAGTAAGATATTTTTTAATAGGTACGTATACTATCGTAGGTATGTTATTGAGTTGCGTTCTTTCTTCATTAGAATACAGTTTGTACATGTAAGAATAATCTAATATTGAAGACTTCATAGTGGGTCGATGTTTGTTCTCGAAAAGTTTCGAAATGTACATTTATAGTGAAAATGCTTTTTTTATACTTCTATCTTTGAGGGTGTAAAGGTATTACCCGTGATTTATCCGTAATAGTTGTCGTTTGTACGTTCGAAGATAAATAATGTGTCAGGCCATATATATTTTCGGCTTTTACAAGACCAAAACGAGAATTCTATTGAACATATCTAACATTATGTTTCTGATGATTATATGAAGAATCGTGGACATGAACTGTGTCTTCTCCCAAAAGTGTAAAACCAACCTAATACTAACGGTGATGCCATTGGGAAGTGTTTTTTGATTTCGATATGTTCCGGGCCTAAGTGAATTTAGACGGATCCTTTTTTTTGAAGAATTTAAAGGAACTTGACTTGCTTGGTGGACTTCTTTGTTAATTTGTTTTATTTATATGGTCGCATTACAAAAGTTACAAACTAATATTTTGACACATATAAATAGTTATATTGTTTTTTTTAGAAATAATATGCTTAGTATTTAAAAAATAAATGACACTTTAAGTGACATGACAACTCAAAGTACTAAAACTGATTTTACAAATAGAAGCTTTGATTAAAACCAATTGAGTATATTTTTTAAATACTATAAATCCCGTTTTTTAAAGAAATATTTTACCAAAAGACGTCATCTTTAAATTTTTCATATTTTCCGTAGGTTGGTTGTATTAAATTCTGATTAGTACATGAGTATATATTAGATTATAAAGCATATGCTATAAATAATGTTTTGCCTGCACAGCGGCGCCAGGTGTGAGAAATGATTGTTCGCGTTCATCTGGACAAACTAATGGTTCAATAAAGTAGCATTGTTATCGCATGGTCAGTCCGACAGGTTGGCGCGATGATATCCATGTCCAATATCCATGCTGCAAGTCGTCATAATTTTGTCAAGTGGGACAGTGTTGCCAATAATGAAAATGTAAATACATAGTAACGTAGTGGTATGATAAAAATATCTTCTCTAAATAAAAATGTGATTAAACGTACAATGAGATATCGTAAAAATTTTACCGTAGTTTAGAGATAATGTGATATATTTTGAGAGAAAAATCTGATCACGTTACTCAGAGATTTTTTTCCTAAGAAGCCAATGAACATTTTATCTATATTATAAAATCGGAAAAAGGTTCGAAAACCAATAGTCTAATAAAATTTAGATATATTTATATAAATACTTATTATCTATCTTTCTGCTTGTAACGCACAGCAAATATACTGTCTCTCCTACACACACACACTCTCTCTCTGCGCGTTGTGCGCAACAAGCGCATTGAGCGAATATTAACAAGTCAGGTGCCACTACCAGCTGGTAATGTATTTTATAAACATGTAACTAATAATACATAGTATTGCGTCCTAAAAAGTTGTGCAAAAATAACAATATTTAAAACATTCGCAAATCTGGCATACAAAAACAGGTTTCTAAAGATTTATAGCAATATAAGATTCCGTTAAAGAATTAATTAGTAATGTAGCAATATTGTTTTACAAATTGTCCGCTCCCAATGTGGAGCATATGGTCTCCTAATGGAGGTATCTTAACAGAATTGTTCTACGAGAACTGCTTGTTACTCAGTTGCTCAATCTCTCTTTTTTCGAAGAGAGTAGGGATAGAAGGATAGAGCTATGACGGGACTAGTGGTTAGCTAATCGCTCTCGCTACGCCCCGTAAGGATGGGATGGGTGGGAGGGAGGACTCAGACTACTAACAGAAATCTATAAATCGATTGAAAGATCAATCTATGAAAACCGTCCGCACCGGGAATTGAACCCGAGACACCCGTAACCGTAGCCAGCGACGCTTCCAACTACGCCACGGACGCCAACACGGACGGAATATTTATTGTAAATATAAATTAATAATAAATATTTATTATAATATATTATAGTAATGTATATTTTAATACCACAGTAATTGACAATTGCCTTCAAGATAACTATAATGAATTACATTGATTGATTGACAACAGTAATTATTATTGGCTCTTACCATAAATTTCACGATAATGATATTTGTATTTGTAGGGTTGCCCTGATGTCCAATAAACAACAGTCGTCGATTTATACAAAACCCACTCTCCAAAAATGAAAAAAAAGTAATTATATTATGAAAATATTCGGAAGGCACTGCGATTTCATTTTTAATGTTGATTATAAATAATAGTGAACAATACGAATTTGAAATTCAAACAACATTAGAATACTGTCAAGATGGCGGTCTTTATCTTATTTCATAACTTTCATCATCTTGTCCGATATAAAATGTTAAGCCAAGAGAAATTGGTTTTTATAGGGTATTAAAATCTTCGTTTATTGAAATAAATTTGGTTTTGTCCAAGTGGTGTAGTAAGGTGGGTGCGATTATAGAAGATTTGGATATTTTGCGTAACATAAATTGTACAAAATTTAAAATTTTGTAGAACCCAAAAGTGTGATCTCTTGGAAATATTGTATATTTCAAACATCAGTGATGTCGTGATATCTGTTTCCACATGGTCTCCATAAATTAAATAAAATACAAGGTGGCAGATAGTTGATTACCTTTTTTTCTTTCTGATGTTCAAAACTAATGAAAAAATTAAGCTCGACCCTCAAGCAATTCGGTGACTACATGGATAGTTATTGGTCTCATAGATACTGGTCGTCTGCAGAATAATATACGAAAGCAATAAATCAGAGTGTTTATTATTTTAACTTAAATATACTAAAATTATTTTTGTTACTATGTATTAGAAGAATATTTTGTTGGAGGTTGTTGAGTTGGAAATTGGATCACTGCGGGTACGAGGTATTATAATAAATCAGCGCTCCCAGACTTTTTTTATTTAGCACTACATCACTATGACAAAAAAAAATCAACAACATTATGAAAATAATTATCGACAGATGAATAAAAATATTCATAAATATACCTATGCTACTTTTCAACTCTCTCAAGGCATAACTACTCATACAATAAAACACTGAATTAGTATGCAAGAATTTCTATTGATTGCTTTAACTCAGAATAAATTATCTAATTGCCTTTTTACAATGCGTCATCTTATAAACAACGTTTTAAAAACAAAAAATCCCTTGCTTTCTTAGTATCTTTCACTCAACACCTGATTTACACATAAAATCGATAATAGATTTCATTATTTTTCATTTTATTGAAACAGCGACGAGAATTTATTGAATTAAAGAAATTTTCAATTTTTAAGTAGATTTCATAAAAATAGTAGTACGCAAGATTTTCGCATAGAAAAGTATTATTTATATGGGCTGCATTTATAATTATTAAGATACAAGGTATTCACCATTGATTCAGATCAACGTTTTGATACAATCAATTTGTGTAAGTTTGCCCATCGGTCTAAGATTGGCTCACTACATGGAAAAAGGTGCTGGGTGCTGTTATAATACTAATGCTATATGAATATTTTTAGTTGAACAAAGGTATTGAGTAACCCCTGGTGATAAAAATATGAATTACTATACAACAAATTTTATTTTATTATTGAATTTGTGAGCTGTCAGCTTGGAAATATAAAACACAATTTAAAAACTTTTCTTGAAATAAATGGGATCATTCATATTTTCAATTTTTATTACTAATCTGTAAACGAAATGCTGTATATTTTTTACCATCTCAATTATGTATAGAATATATGAAAGCGTTTAAAAAGTTGCCTAGACTTTAAAATCACTGAATTTATAGTAATTACACTGATGATTTGTATAGTGGGATAAAGTTACTTGATTTGGATGAAAATTTTGCTCACGTTGATTTATCTATATTTATATATCAATTATAATAATAAATCTACTCTGTTTAAAATTACTTGTTTGCGAGAATGCAGCGTGTCTCACTAACTTTTATCAGCCGATGTGTAGAAATAATTTATTTCTAGTAGTATGTATTTTAAGGAAAAAGTGAAATGTATTATGTTGCAACGCCCTGATTTTGGTAACGACAGATAATCAGATATCGCCTTTGCGCAACTCAGTTACGATATATCTGTTATAATAAACCTTACAAGCCCACTGCTGTTGAAAGCAGGCATATAATCGACGTAATGGTTATGCAATGTTACAATGAATTTGTTTGCCATTACACATATCACTATTACTGTTCAATTAATTGAAAATATTGTTAATATCATAATTTGGAAACCTACTATCTTTCAATTCATTAATTGAATTAAAAAAAATATTGTATACAATACTCTAATTTGTATTAAATAAAATAATATGATTTAAAAACTGTGGAACTATAGTAAAGATACTGTTCGTATACAAATCCTGAGTAATTTGTTTTGCGTAAAGCTCTTACTGTCAATAAACTATAAATCTTTTTTTCGGGAGACGAAATTAACAATTTTCTTTGTTATATAATGTATTGAAAGATATACATTACAAACGGAAAATAGGATATTTATATTCTATGCGTCTTCACGGCTACACCGAACAAATCTTCTTACTAGCATAAATAAACAATTGCTATTCTTGAGCACGTATTAAACATGTCACGTGTAATGTGATTAAAATAAGTGTACTGTTAGAATTATGAGTGATAGATATTTGAATGATTTTGTGTTATTATAACACGTATTTTTTTTTAACCAAATTCGGAACATATGGCCATCACGCAGTTCTTCCAAGCTTCTCTAACCCCCCCACCAATCTCTTTGCTTCCTCCCAGGTTATCCCAGGGTCCCAGAGATCCACGGAATACATCCTATAGATTGTCATCAGAGGCCTTCCAGGCCGACAGAATCCATCTGGTTGGTAGAAGAGACAGGCGAGATTCGGTCTCCCCTGGGGCATCCGCAGCGCGTGTCCAAGCCAGGTTCATCGTCGCTTTTTTATTTTAGATGTAATAAAACGCTGGTCCATCCTCTATCTTATCTCCGAGTTCCTGACTTAATCAAACCACCGTACCCTCAGTATTTTCCGCAAGCAGCTCTTTTCATCAGAAACAGATTACACGTATTACCATGGATCAAAAATTAATAGTGCAAGCACTTTGATTGATAGAGTTTCTTTTAAGTAGCCTAGCACTTTTCTGACTTTTTATGCAAAATAGCAACCAGTTCTCTTGGCCTTTATTATTGGAAATAAATATATGTGAATTCAAGACAACAGAGTTGTATTTTTAATGTGTCAATGTGTCTGTAATATTTAATTCAATATCATTTCAATAATTCAAATTATTTATTTTTGATGTTAAGTAAAATTTTATCACCTGATCATTAAGGCAAAGCTCTTACCACTAGACCACAGAACCCGACAATAATTTAATTTAATTTAATATTACAGTTATTTAAAGACATGCGCTAGGAAATTTTTGATCATTGAATTAAGTTTCTACTACTAGACTGATAGAGATATTTACTCACTAAATTAAACCTGTAATATTTAAGTCTAAAATTGGTGTTAAGATGTGGCTTTATAATTGTATGAAGGAAAAAATGGACTACACATAGTGAGTGTTATGAGTAAAGCAATTGAATAGCATCAAAGAATTTGCACTATCAGCTTAACGCTTAAAGATAGTAAGTAGTAAGCAAGAAAAGACAAAATGCGCGCACAAAGAAAAACTAAAAACACAAAAGTTATAACCGAGATATTAATGTTACAAAACTTTTCCAATTTTCCCCAAGAAGTATGTCAATGTTGATCTTGCGCCGTAGATAGGGAATCCTGCGCCGGAAGCGGCCAATTGCCCATAACGATTTAGGTTTTTCCCGTTGTTCAAAATCCAAGTGTCCCAAATCTTCGCCTCCCCCGAGAAGTCCTTTCTTTTTCTCAAGAAGACTGTCCTACAATTTGTTTGGTAATATTACGGATTGCAAGTTTGGTGCATTATGGTATTGTCAAAGTTTTAAAATAAATTTTATAGTGAAAGACCGAGCAATATTACATTAGAATAATTTATGAAATCAACGATGTATTAAATATTTTCATAAATAAATGAAAATTTTCATAGTTGTATGTATTAATTAAATTTGAATCAAATTATGGATTTTATAAATGCTTCTTTTTATATAAATTCGGTTTGTTTTATTTTTATTCACCTATTTTTGTTAAAATATGATAAAGATGAGACAAGATTGATTTAAAGATCGAAAAATACTTTACATAGCACCAGGGCTCGCAAAAAATTTATTCACCCTTTAATAAACGGTAACTCGCTGAATTTGTGTATGAATAAAAAAGTTTTCATTACGGATGGTTTAAATTAAATGAATCGTTAATTGCAATAAAAGATTTTTTAGATGTATATACCAAAATGTGTTTGAATTCTTTAACTGGCAGATTCAATAGATACAAAACATAGTTGACGCCTTCTTGTCTAAATGTCCGAGTCTAGATTTCAAGTAATTGTGTCCTTAGATGAAAAAATATTACATAGGTAAACTGAGAGCTGATAAAACTGTGCAAGGCCTTTTTGCGTATAAGAAAAAAAGAAACATCCATAAAAGTCAGTTGGGCGGAATGAGCGACAATAAACTGTACATATAAATCAACCGGCGGGGGCTATTTTCCCTGATTCGCCCCGCGATTATCGTACAAGGGGGGAGGTGGGAGCGACAAGGAGCGAGGGGTACTGTTTTAATTGTTCACATTAACATTTTGTATTTTTTGTGTAAAGTGTTCAAGTGGCGGGCAAATATTTGCAAGTAGAAATTACCAAAAACGTTCCACTTTGCTTAATAGTAATGGCTCGTTAGAAAAACACATTTTGACGCGTAAAAAGGCTCTTACGTTGTTTCCTTAACTCTAATATACAACATAAAATATATTTTTTATTTCCGTAATAGTCTAACATGCCTTTAAAGCCATTTTCATTATATACAATTGTTATTATTTAAAGTGCTTTCAACGAGAAAATATTCGTGACAGTCTTACAAGAAAGGATATTAATTCAAAGAACATTGCTTTCTAGAAAGAATCATGAAAATAACTTAAAGTATTTGATGTAATTTTAAATATACTACTATATATTTTAATATACTGAAACTGAATAAATAAGTTCAGTCATCCATGAATTAGTCGAAGGCTTTTTAAAATTGGAGTTTTTATTAAAATCACGACTGTTATAGTTCTATTTAAGCCAGAGCAACGTTGTTCATTCTTTTCACGTAGAAATATCAAGCAAAACTAATTACTTGTATATTACGATGGTGAGTTTTGCATTTTTTTGATGGTATGGTTGATTGTAAATATATTGAGTAGTTTGTTTATTTGTTCAAATTGAATTCGGTAAGCATTCGTTAGAATTTCGCGGTTCTCGAGATCCGTCCTTTTTGTTTTTCTTTTCGGGCAGAGTTCTTTTCAGCGTGATGTACTCCTGCCTCACCCGCCCGTATCTGCCAGAAGCCCCCCCCATTCCGGAACAGATCCTTCTTTATGGAAAGACTGGTTGTCGCTGAGGACGATATTTAGTGCCCGCGAGTAAATCAAGCGGGCTGACGTCCGGGGGCCGGGGGGGATAATTTACCCAGTGTCTTATTTAATGGAATGCTTCACTCTCCCCCGATACCCTCCTAGCCCAACTTACCCTGCTTCTTGTCCATTGGGTGGTGTGCCAAGTGCGCGGCTAAGCCTCATTCTTTGTTGGGAGGTTTTTCTGGCAATGGCCCTAAATGTTTATGTTAATCGAGTCAATTCGATGCCTTTATTTGATAGATGTATCCTGAAAACTTTGTATCCGTATTGATTCAGCTATAAAACATTTTCCCATAATCTGTTATATATTAAACTCCAAGAAAAAAGTAATAGTTAATAGGACAATACTATATTTCCGATTGAATGGTTTTCAATTTAAATATATTAGAAAACAAATATACGTTTCTTGTTGTGTTCAATTTTGTTTTGTAACATTAATAAATTTTTATAATACTAAATGAACAAGACCCGAAAATCACGTATAACAGTTAGGTGATCTGTATGTCACTAGCTATTAAGTAATTTAACGAATGTCTTACAACCGGTCCTGTCAAATTAACTATTATTTTAAGACTTTGGAATGTGTTAATATATTCCAAATAATCGAAAAATAATATCCTCTCTCGAAAATATAACAATGGAATTTAAAATAAATAATTTATCAATCCTAATGAAATATTTATATGAAAGATAATGACGGGTTTTTTATATAAATGATAAAGAAGTAGAGTATCGGATAATATAATACAAAACGAAAAAACAAAAGAATTTGGTTACGAAAACCACATCGAAAATACAGAAGTGTTCACAAAAGGTGATGGTCGATAATTTAAAAGCTTTAATAATATATTTTGAACAAATGTGGTTAATTTGACCTAAAAGATTATCTTATTGAATAATACAAAAACTGGATAACAAACATTAAAAGTTGCATGCACTACTGAAAATGAAACAATTTTAAAAATAAGAAATGGTACTTTTTAAATAGCACTGTGATTTACATATTATTAAAAGCTAGTATTTCTAAATATTTGACCAATCATTGATAATATAAAATAATCAATAATAATGATCTATTTTATTATTTTTTTAATATGTCCACTCCCAACGTGGAGCATATGTCTTCCGAATAGAGGTATCACAACAGAAGTTTTCTATAAGTTGCTCAACCTCTGTTTTCTCGAGGAGAGTAGGGATATAAAGATAGGACTAGTGGTTAGATAATCGCTCTCGCTACGCCCCGTTTTTGAGGATCGGATGGCTGGGAAGGAGTTTTAAACATCACAAACATTCATGACTACGAACAGAAATCCATAAATCGATTAAATCTATTTGTTTTTCAAATGTGGTAAATATCTGTGATGATTTCTACCTTTATTACTATATGCCAACCTCAAAATAGAGTGAAGAGAAAGCGATCAACAACCAACTTGTTGCCTCTTTACTTCATAATTTTATTATTACCTTTTATGTAGTATGGTAGATAAAGCGGCATTGCTTTTACGAGTTATCATTGAATATCTTCTTTTATACAAACGCACTTTACATATTTAAGAATTTTGTATATTTTACAATTGGTGTGTGGGATTTAAAAAAAAGTGGCCACCGAATCCATTGGAATAAAACAGTGATGGAATATTCCACTTGTGCAACCAAGAACTGATATGATTTTTATGATTCGTTATAGTCCACCTCTGGTGAAAAGAGTTATACCGCATCAGTATCCACGTGTCCATAATGATCTCACCAACCGCCATACTAACATTTGTATTCAAACGTGCTTTTTATTTGTTTTTCGTTTCCAAAATTCATATATATTTTAATCAAAAGGTAACTCGTATATCTTTACTTGATATTTTATCCGAAAAGCGAATAAAAAGAATATGTGTTTATATTACAATATTTACAAAATTGAAGTTTCAGCAATTCTGATTATTTCACTGCAAAAATACTACACTAAATATCAGCTAAAAATGAAGTAACATTCGGAATGAATTTAGCTAAATTTGACCAAGCGTAATATGTTTCATTTATGCTTATAAGCTTTTTCCAATACAATTTTTCTGCCATTACGTAAAACCAGAAATCGTTAAATAGCTGTTTTTGAAATAGTTTACATTGAGAGTAGTAATAATTGTATTTTTTGTGTTTTAATTTTAGAAAGAACACTATTAAAGGCCTGGTCTAAATAATACAAAGATAAAAAAACATAATTGTATATTATTATCACGTGAAATATTTCATTTACAGACTTATTTCGCCGGAATCTGAGTGATCTTTTAATTAAACTTATATAGATTCTTCGTAAATATTACTTTTAATTCATTCTGTAACTAATTTTGTTAATCAGTGTTTGCGAAATGTGTTTAATAACGTTTTCATAATATCGTCTAAAAAATAAATATTTTGTTGAACATGGAAGCAGATGTGGCCATAGAGAAAATTATGTCATTTTTTTCATCGGATATCTGATTCAATACGATCATATATCCTTATTTATCTCTCTATGATAGTTTTTAGGAGTCGTTTTAATGCATATAAGTCATGTAATGGCTAATATATGCAAATTGCATGGGGTTCCCCGCGCCCCGATAATGCAACAAAGGTAATAAAAATTTAAATGCATCAAACGCAGCCATAAAGACTGATTTATGTCACTCAAGATGGAAGGGGTGCGCCAAAAGATAATTTTAAAATATAGCGTATTGAATGGATGCTAGCTTAAAGATTAGATTCGGGACAATATAGGGGTGGCTTCATTATTGCGCCCCCAGGCTTATGGTCAATGCAAAAACCTTACTTGTAAAATATTTGTAAAGTATAATAACTAAAGCTTATTGATAATCGGTGAGTTTGTCTAAATTTTAAATTCTTTGTCGTCTTATATACATATTACAGTACTAGTGGGAACGCCCGTCATTGATGCCGGTATTGAAATTGAAATATTGTATGTCTAAAGAAGCTGTTCTTTAGTTTCCATATTGACGGACTGATGTCGGAACTTTGTGTATTCTTTATATAACCGTGGACGTTTAGGTCATGAGAAAATTTTATATACACATGTGTATGTGATAAAACTTAAACGTCTTCATCTACGCCTACAGACCGGTCTGGGTTATTATATATAAGATAATTTGGATTGAAAAATAATATTAAATACAATTTTATCCAAAAGCAATTTAACGAATGTAAGTACAATTTAAGACATCGACTGAGGGTGCTTGATGGAATTTCAATATCAAATTTCGATTATTGAGATTTTGTACACATCCATGTATTTTGTTTAAAATACACGGAAGTGTACAAAATCTCAATAATCCAAACTTGAATGTAAGTACGATAAAAAGTCTGGTTTCAATGCTCGAATTTTATGTGTGTAAATGCTTCTTCATTGGTCACGTAACCGAGTGGTCACCGCAATGGGTGTTCAAACTATTCGGTTACGGTGCTCACGAGATTGCATCCTGAAGATATGGATGTTTGTGATATTTGGACTCCTATTCACCCATTCGATTTTAAGGCTGAACGTAGCGCTTGTGTTGAGCTTACTATTAGTCCTTTTCTGACCACATTCTGTCGTCAGCTTAGCTGTAATATAGGTTGATCGAATGAATTATATTCAGTTCTTGGAAAGGAACTTGAAATGCTTAATAATAGGATATACACACCCATGTAGACATGGTTGAAAAAAAATACTTCTTAAGTTGATCCGATAATTTGCAATTACACAAAATAATCGTTATGGCAAATTGTTTAAATTTATTTTGTGATAATTATAAACGTCAAGTTAGTTAAATGTAATTAATTTTAACATACAAAACATAATAAGGGTGTTCGAAGATGTTATTATGTTATTATGTGAGCGCGGAAAAACATGTCAGGGTTTGGTATAATTCGCTACGACTGCTACGATTCTGTGGACACGCTGTACAATCGATGGACGAGCAGATGTCTACGAACAAACGAGATATCGTAAATAAAAAACAGACCTTAAAACTCACCTGTGACAACGGTGGGCACAAAAGCAACGAACATAATTTGTAATATATCGACGTATAAAAGAGGGAAATTTTCAAAATGACATAGGGTAGCAAAAAATCGTGTCGGGCGGTTGTTTTTGTTTTGCCCCACGCAGAATAAGTTAATATATGAGCTTGTATATTATGCCCATCATGGACTAAATTAAATATTTTTCGTTTATAAAAAATGAAAGCTGAGATGTTTGCGTTGTCCGTGGACAGACCCGTTTTTCATTAACTGTAAAGAAATAAACAGATTTTACATTTATTAATTTCGTACTGCTTTGATTTCTAGGTGAAATTAGATTATTATATTTATTAAAGCACATGAAACTACAGATTCCACAGTAGTTTGCTGATCAGTTGAAAAATTTGAAGTGATTTTGTTTTCCCCTATGTTTTTAAATACATACATGAAATGAATAAATAATCATAAGGAATATTACCTTTTTATTTTATTTATATATTTGATCTTTTACATGTAAAGTATTGAATAAATATTTAATTTAAATGCTTGTATTCAGACCATTTGCTTATTTTAAAAATAACATTTTTTTTATTTATATGGCCGAAACCATAATCGAAGATTTTTTTCTTAAAGCTTGTTCTTCGCGTCTGTCATATGAATCACCAGTTGCAAGGGCTGAATTATCATTAGAGATTCGAATATTTTCAGCAACGAAGTTTGTGCATTGTATTTTTAGGTATTTTTATCTAATTTATTCTATTTCCTCGATTCTTAAAAATGTTTTTATTACTATTTTTTGTTTTATGTACTGTCCAAATGCATGACACATTGGCGTCAACTGTAATGCGTAATTGTAATGTTATTTTCATTTACAAATAAATGAATAAACAAATATTTTCAATACATTTTCTTTGTCATTTTTTGATAGACAATTTACCTCGGTATCTTGATAATGCAGTTAATATTTCAAATTTAACGTTGTTTTTCATCTCATAAAAAACTAAAATTTGACGGATTCCAAGCATAAATTGATAATTGATAAAATTAGTCTAGCGAATGATTTGGTGTAATATTATTTCCATATCATACTCTTTCTTTTAAAATGACGAATATATTGTGGATGAACCATTTTACATGTAACATAATGTTACATTTTTTTTTAAATGAGGAAGATCTTCATCCTTAAAAGTTCAGAACCAAATTTCAATTTTAATTAAAATAATATGTCTTTTTATATTATATTATTTCTCCATGGTTTGTACGTTTAGATGAGAATTTAATAGCTTAAATTATTTTATGTATGCGTAATGTTCATTGATGTAAAATTTTTAAGCATTTTTCTGATTGTATGTGAGTTTAAACAAAAATCACGAATAATAATTTCAAGAGAGAGTTCCCTATATTCTTTGAAATAACTTTATATTATAAAGTAGAAAACTTTGGCCCAGTTGAGTCAATGGGCACTCATTTTGGTCATCAGGTTTGGAGCTGTGCTCATTACCGGCGACAGCAGTGTCTACGATGCCAGATACTAGAATGAAAAAGAATCTACGTAGATCGTCTACGCAAGGCGTAGAGCTTGAAATATTACTTGCATCAGGGTAGCAAGATGATATATATTTTATATTAATTTGAAGTTAACAATTTATTAACAAAGTTAAAAATATTAATTAGACTGATTGTTTCAAAAGAAAGTTTTTAAACTAAGATAAGAATCAATATACAATAAATAAATTTTCTCGAAAAAAAAATATTAGGACAAAAAAATATACACGAATAGTTTTAAGTCATATAGGCAAATTTTGGGATACAGATATTATCGTATTCATGTAATGGTATCTTTTTATATGTTTTTACTGTCGAACAGTTAACAACATTTTGTTTTGACAGTGGTCGCCGGTTCTGAGCCGAAACGAAGACCCTAGTGTTTGCACGACTGGTATTACGAAAGAGAGTGGGTGAGAGTAGAGGGGTGGCAATTGGGGGTGGTGCGGGTGGCCTCTCGCCCCTTACAGATAGATACGACGCTGTCGCGGCTAAAGCAAGCCATTTGAATGCATGGTCGTCCGTCAGTCATGGCGCGGGCGGTATTACGCCGCAAGCCTGCGAGGTCGTCTTCGGCTCGTTGGCGCGTCAAGAAACAATGGGTTCTTCCTATAGAACTGCTTCGATTTATTAAATTCATTCGATATACAAAATCATTATTCATGACAATCTTTGATTTCATTGTCTATTGAGATTCACTGTCATAGTTTTTGTAAAAAAAGTTCGGAAACAATATACATCATTTTATTTAAATATCCATTACAAGTCTGTCAACATAATGGTGTTGATGGTTTAAATTCATGTTTTTTAAAAAAACGTTCTGCTTAGAATGAAATTCACCAACGTTTATTTTTCAGTATGCTTACTTAGTCAATAGCATCAAGGGACTGGTTTTAAATTAGAAACATGTATATACTTTTTACCGAAGTCATTAAACCTTTTTCCAAATCTTTGAAATAGGTCTATATATGATTAAAAAATAAAAATACATTATATTTCACATCTTCTTAGTATAATTAATCATAATTTGAAAACCTCGTTAATTTCACCATCGAAAAATATAAAATTACAATACAGTATAGCTACAATTAGTATAGTTTAGTAACAATCGGAGATGCATGACGTACCGTATACAACCGTTTTGTTTCAAACGGCACCTAGATACGTCTCGAGCTTGTTCTGCTATGAACAATTTCGATTCTTGCGTCTTTCGATAATTTCGCATAGTTTGATGCATGTATTTCTGGTTTTGCACACAAAATATGATGTCAAATAATTACTTAATACAACATAAGAACGTATTTCACTTTTTGAAATTGTCATTTGCTTTATAAATGCGTTTATATGACAAAACCTACACGGTCGCAAAATGTGACTGCATGAGTTCCGAAGAGATTTTTTAAGCATGAAAACGATAAGGTTAACAAAAATTATTGTTTTATTTATTACCGTGTGCCATATAGACGTTATTCGTAAAATGGATCAAAGTAAGTGACTGTGGTATATAAAATGGCTTGAAAAATTATTAGTAACCAATTTGGCTTGTTGTTTTTGTAACATCTTCGATAAATTGTTTTATTTTAGTATAACGTGAAGCGTTGCAAAAATAAATCATGGTTAACTGAATCGTTCGCAGAATAAATGAGTTGCTTAATTAAGTTTTGACGTTCGACCTCATAGACAGGGCAACGTATGATCTAAAAAACAGCGCTCCGGAGGCTTCTGAGTT
This sequence comes from Himalopsyche phryganea, assembly GCA_022494535.1. Taxonomy (NCBI): domain Eukaryota; kingdom Metazoa; phylum Arthropoda; class Insecta; order Trichoptera; family Rhyacophilidae; genus Himalopsyche; species Himalopsyche phryganea. The sequence continues at coordinate 5,049,530 of JAGVSL010000001.1, read as the reverse complement.
GATGCCCCGCCGAGCCGCCCATCGCCGCCCTCCCAGCCCCGGGGGCAATCCGGCAGAGCGTCGAAACGCCGCCGTAAATCGTCATAAAACTGTCAGGCGCCATGATGTGACGCTTTGCCAGGGGTAATTAAACGACAATTTATAGTGGCCCGGCGCGCGTTAAACGAATCTCCTCCGACTCTCCGGCTCTGCGCTTCGCCCTGTTTCAGATTCCTTCAGATAGCTTCATTCCCGCAGAAAGAGGCCAAGGTATAGCATTGTTGACAAGGCCCGGTATACAATACAAACTAGTTCACTAAAAGCTTAGACAGTATTCTTACAATGTAGCTATATCAATTCTATATATAATATTTAAATTTTCTTGTGTTTTCACGACATCAATTCACCAATTTTACTGAAAATCTCATTTTTGAGAGACAGCAAAGAAAACTTTATATATAGTTCAAATGTTATAATATTTATATAAATATAAATACTGTGAATGTAAGAAACAATAATTTAGATAGAAATATGATGTTTGCTAACATATAATATGTTAACTACCAATGTGAAGAGTGTAGGCTCCATAAAGATCATCACAATAGAACATGTTTAACGAGCTCAACTGGATGTAAGTGACTTAACCTAATTCTACGGAGAAAGTAAAGATGACGATGGTTGAAAAAATCATATACTATGTATAAATCGTAAATCGAGTGAATAATCAATGTAAGAAAGTTTTCATATGAGAATTTGAGTTCTTGACATCGTAACACAGAAGAACTAATTAACAAACGCATTGTGCACTCGACTACCAGACTGACTATTTCCACATGAGTAACATCGAACTAATTATGGAAGCTAATATTTTTCAAAACTACACAAAGCAGGTTCATTATTGTGATCTATGATCATGATTATTATTAGTTTATCAGAATACATTCCAAGTATTAAGTTAATCGACAATTATTGACGTGTAAACAGTACTAAATTAGGCCACGACAGGACACATTTATTTCACAAAGAAAAATACGACTTATTCTTGATTGATGCAATTCAAACTACCGCAATTCGTTTTAGCATCTATATATCTTTGTACAGTGGCAAAAATACTTTGTATAATTGCTCTGTTGGGTTTGATTGTGTGCGTGAGCGTGGCTTCAACGCGTGTATACTTTATTTTAGCACTAAATTCGTACCTGTCAAGTGAAAGACATTTCATGGGATTGCGGAAATGGATTTGAAGAAGTGGGGGAAACGTTTGAGGAAGACGATGATGCTGTGTGGAGGTTGAATGGCTTTTGAGGTTTCTTTGGTAGAAAGAGAGATCTGTTTCAGTACAATACTGGAATAGATTGTATCGCTCAAGTGGATGTAATTTATGATAAAAGCATTAGAAGCTTTTAAAAGCTCTAAGATGGGCAAATGAAACATGCAAAATTTAACAAAACGAATTGAAATCATTACAGTGATTTTGTACGACATTTAACCCGACTTTAATTTCTACAAATCATATTCGGAAATACTACATAGCATAAAAATAATTATGTTTTTGATAATGGCAGAATAATCAGAAATAATTGTTGATACGTATAAGTGTAGAAGAAACTGTTAAACAGAATCAAGTGTCTACTTTTGTACTATTCTCAGATATTCGTTCTTAATATTATGTTGTTGACTTAATATATTATTAAGAATGAAAAAAAAAATACTATTAACAGTGTATTCAAATTTCTTTAAATTTTAACGAAGGCTGGCATTTATTTTTTCATATGGTATACATCAGATGACTTTACTAAAATACCAAACTATAAATATGCCACCATTAGCCTGATATTTTCTAAAACTTCATAACTTTTTAATATATTTTATGAGTACCCACATACTATACCGACGATGAATTTTGAATAAAGAAAAATGAAAATATAGATAAACCCGAGAAAAATCTGGCTATGAAATAAATTTTAGTAAAAGAAAACTATATTTGTAATGCTTTAATATGATAGATGAAAACGATAATTTTGTAATGTTTTGATAAAGAGAAAGCAGTGGAATAGTTAATTATTGCACTGCACTATTTAAATTAAGACAATGGACTATTCAAAACTATTGAAAGTCAATGATACAAACCGAAAGTGTAAAAACATTCATACTAAATATTATTAAACATTATTTATTCGATGTTGTGTACTTAGTTAATAAATGTATTTTTTTTATTAATGATATGCGAACGTGAAATGTTTTTAAATGTTGAATTAATAGTGTTTATGGTATGTGAAAAATATTAACTTAATTATAAAGCCACAATGATGAAACGTGCCTTAAAAAAAGCATGTCCCAAAAATAGTGTAAAAAATATCTCAGTTACGTGTCAAAATGTGAAATATCAAAATCCTTCGTATAAAATCACACCGCATCGCATCTCAGTTACCCGATCCAATCATAATTTTTGATATTTCCCACTTGTTTCCTCACTTTTCCTTCCCACTTACGGCCCATTCGATTCAGCGGCGTCAACTGACGGCTCACACTAATATACGGCGAATCAAAAAGGTTGAGTGACCTTCACAACAACATTTCTTTACAATAACAATAAACCACGTGTTCTAAGCTTTATAATTAAGAGAACATAAAATATATTTCTTTTTCATTCACAAAGCCCAAGAAGTTTTCAAACATATATAAATTTCACGTTGCTACTACAATATTCTCAGCTATCTAAATATCCCAATGCTTAGGCAATACTATGAAGAATAAAATAAATTGTTGTCAATTATCCCTCTACAGGTGAATCAAATTGACGGTCAGTCAAGCAAAGTGTAGCACGAAGTGTTATCAGTAAAAAATATTAATTACTTTAGCCAAAGTTACGGGCCGTCTTAGGTGGACGTAGTCTTTGCGAACGTGAGGTGGTGCGGCGTAGCTCGAAAATATCAATCGTTCTCCGCCAACAGGAGTGTCCTACGTGAGAGGGGACGAAGAGATCCGGCGCACCACTTCTGGGACGCAATAAGTTCATTTGACATTTTTACGTGAAGTCAGCGCAGCGGTGTGTGTTTTGCATTAGCTAACGTGGTGGTGTGTTGGCAAGCAGGACAGCGTTACCGCTTCGCAACTTTTTGTCATATATCGATTCAAATCACACCGACATCGCCGGGCATTGACTTCGTTCAGGCAAGTCACGGTGTTAGTCCATCAATTATTAACCAAAGACAATTTCAACGTTATTGTAGTTTTGCATTGACGAATCTAACCTCTAACCGATAAAATGCTGAGTGTACACAACGCAAGCCTATTTATCAATAAAAGTTTGATAGATTTCTAGCCATTGTCAGTTACGTAGTTGTAACTTCCAATGACCATGGGTAAGGAATATAGGTGAACTGGATACAAAATGACCACCATTTTTGTATTTGTGAATAACAAACTACTATGTTTGTTTTGTAGCAGTGTTTTGGCGGCAACAAAAATTTGGTCAGTCAAAGTGATGTCGGTTTAACGTGACATATTTTACAAAAACAACGATCCAGGTCATGTATACTTCTTACATCATGACCAACAACCGAAAAAAAGTCATTGTTTTTAAATATTCTTGCAGTCATTTATGAGATTATTTATAGGCTAGGACGACGGTAAAGGTTAAAATTTGAAATGGAAAAACATGTACATACAAAACAATCAAATAATCAATATGAACAGGTTTTGGACTATCGGACTTCTGACGAACCCAAGTCTGGCTCAACCATTTTTTCTCACCATTAAATTAATCTTCTTTCACAATCGTTTATAATGCTCAAAAAAGGTCAATATTTTTTAAGCATTATAAAGAAGTAAGTGCCAGGTTGCAGAAAAGACTATAACCCTTTCTTAAATAATGATATTTAGAAATGTTTTCTATTTTTTTGATTTGTGTTTTCAACTGTAGATAATATAATGATAGCTCGCTTGTCGCGTTGTGAAACGTACCTGAAAAAATTTTGGTCGTCAAACAGAGAGTGGTTACGAAAAAGGTGATTGTCACTATCACAGATTTTCTCCTTATTTCGATATAGGATATTTTTTCATCTCGTAGAGATTTTTGCTTTATTCCGAAGACTTTGAGAAAGTCGATACATTTCCTTATTTGATGTTGTGATATTATTAATTAACTATGCATTATATAGAATGCATAAGTTTGATTTTAAAATGAAAAACAAATCATGGGACTTCATTACTCAATTAACAAAACTGGTCGTGTCTACAATAATTCAATCTTCAGATATAAATGAACTTTTCTTGCAATGACGAAAATAAAGACATTTTTCAATGATATATACGTTAGAGGTTTTTCTGGTTTAATAGATCGATACGTGAGATTGATATTAATTTGGAAGATCCGATGGCAGTTAATCGATATTTGTTTAAAACAGAGAAAATAATCTATTAAAATAAACAGAGTTACAAAATACACTTAATTTATAATCCGATAATTTGAACTGCGATAATTAATATGTTTCATTATATGCTACATTAGTAAAAAAAAGGCAAAGTTCTATTCAGGAATTTGAATTTTACGTATGTGGCAACACTGTAATAATGCGAAAAGAGCATGTTCGTTATAGATTATTATCTCGTTACTTTGTTATTAACATTGAACGTTGACATAATATCATAAAAGTGAAGCGAGTGATTCGTTCCAATTCTGGCCGACAGTTAGCGTTTCAGTCGCGGAACGATTTCGTTTTTAGGGCCCCCACGTGCGTATCACTAACTCAAATGTTACAGCGGTCATTTTGTTTACATTACTAAAAGCCCTTCTGTTTCAATTCCACTTGATCTTTTTTGTAGAAAGAAAACTAAAAAATAATATAAAATGAAAAAGATGCTGCCACTTGACCGTTCAAAAACACACACATTCAATATTAGTATCAATCACGTAAGTCGAACTAGAAAAAATATAAATAATACACAATAGTAGTAATGTGACGTGTTGTTAAAGATAAATGGTGAAACAAGCGCAATGTCTATGTTTTTACCGAACGTAAAACAATTATAAATTATTATAATTAATCTTGGAAAAGTGTACTCCCAAAGTTGTGTTTATGTACGCAGTAGAAAGGTGGTCATATTAAAAAGAGGCAAACAAAGAATTGCTTAAAAACCATTTGAACAAAAGAGTAACGGGCCGTCTTAGGTGGATGAAGTCTTCGAGAGCGTGAGGCGGCGCGGCGTTGGCACGCTTGCCGTCGTATCGGTGCGCCGCATCTTTTCGTCACCTCTCACGTAGGACACTTCCATTGGCGGAGAAAGGTTGATATTTTTGAGCTACGCCTCGCGCCTCACGTTCGCAAAGACTTCGTCCACCTAAGACGGCACGTGAAATTATAATAACCTTACAATATTGCGTATATGATTTGAATGAGAGAATTAAAACAAAAGAATGGGATAATTTAGAATGATCGTAACGATGAATGTAGCGAGAGTTGTCACGGAAATCATGATTCATTATTTTCCTACATCTAAGTTCATTATGAAATTATAATATGTATGCAAGGTGAGCTGTCAGTTTCCGATCTTATTTATGATAAGACTTAAATTTGTTTACATATATATTATATTATAGTTAAGATTGCCTTACCAAATATTTATTCACACTACTCTATATACGTAACCACAATACAATAATATAACTAAACACATGCGATTACATTTCAATGCTCTGTTATGTATGGATAAGGCACCGCTGTATAATAAAATTGAGACACAATTTTTAATTACCTACCTAAAAAAGTCAAGCTATATCAAGAAGTTCATTAACCTCTGACAGCATCGCATTTACCTAATCCACTTGAAACCCTAATTTGGTATAGATCATACGGATCAATAATCTTTATCATAAACGAAACCCCATCTAAAAATCAGCATTATAAAAACTGTAATCAATCATGACTATATGTCACTTTATTTATCTTCGCATAAAGAGTTACAAAAAAATTTTGTAATTCTACTTTTTTTTAACTTGAATAAAACATGTATTTTAATTACAAGCATTATAAATCTTCAACATCGCCTAATCTTAATAAAACAATATCGTAACCAGACATGATTACTGAACATAATTATGAAGCAAAAGTCTTTTAATTCTTAATATATAGCATAACAACCAGCTATAAATAATACAGAGAAATCTGATTTCCCATCACACATTCCAGGAATTGGTCTTCTAATATCCGTTTTGACCATATTAATCTATGTCTTGATGCAGTTTATTAATATTGTCTTAAATGTATAAAAAGAATCACGAAAAAACTGTATAAATGTATCTATTTGGACACGTTCTACGACTGATTAACTCGTAAGCCTATTTTTAAATAACACAAACATCAATAATACTTTTGTAAAACGGGTTTTATTTAAAAAAGCTATTTAGGCATCATAGAATCAATAAATAGTTCATTCAACACATCATATACATTTAATATAAAATACAGGTCACACGATTGTAGTTGTAATACTGATTCCTGTTTTACCCACACACCAGATAAGAATGTAGGAGTTATGAAAACGTTATCATTGAATCGTGTTGATACTAATACGAGAAGAAAATAATAAAATATTTGAGAAAGTATCCATTAAAGTTTACGATTGAAAAAACCGGATGGTAAAATTGTCAAGCCGTCTCTCACAAATAACTGCGATGCAAATTGAAGATGTACATATATACAATATACACGTTACGTAACAAGATATTTTTAATCTTCCAGAAAGAAAGTCTTAGCATTATTCATCAAAAAATATAATAACGGCGCTGTAAAGTTTCCGCATGCAGAACAGAGTTGGTTTTTAATGTCGGATCTCGGATGCTTTAATGTGCGGATAATAAATTTGATGAATGGTCCTTAATGTTTTATACATTATACGGAATGGAAAAAGTTATTCAATGACGTTATTGTCAATGCTTTGTGGGCTTTATAACGTTGTAATAAAATTTGACGAATACTGATTTCGACCCATTGAAAGTTGTTCAGCATAATAATTATAATGACTAATAGTATTGAACACAAACTGTAAAAAAGCAGAAGAAAAAAACTATATATCTGTTTGTTTTTGTTACGGATCTCTTGTTAAAACTTACGAAATCTAACATGTCGGAAGTTGAATATATACAAAAAATATAAATTTATAGTAATTACGAATAGCAACATTATTTTAAATATGTCAGGGCCGGAATCAATGTGTTTACGAATATTTTTTTTAACTTCTAAAAAAAATAAAACTTAGTTTAATTATGTTAAGTGTTGGTATTCGTTATAAAGCCGTTGGTTTAACAATGTTAATTAAAATATATGCTTAAAACTTTACGTTTCGTAACCTAAAAACGGTACATCTTTTTGATGGTTGAAATCATTTTTATCAACGAAGAATTAGAGTTCTTACGAATTATTTATTTAATTTCACGATTGACAAGAACTTTAGCAGATCTAAAAAACGAAAATTTCATAATATAACAATGGAAAAAATGCCTGTGTATTTTAAGTTTTGTTTTTATTTCTTTGACTAGATTAAAAATTAGAAAATATTTTTTGATATATGTATTGCACAAGTGAGTAACGTATTCAAAATATTTTTTTAGCTTTTTTTGTGTGTGAGAGTGTAGGCTCCATAAAGATCATCACAATAGAACATGTTTAACGAGCTCAACTGGATGTAAGTGACTTAACCTAATTCTACGGAGAAAGTAAAGATGACGATGGTTGAAAAAATCATATACTATGTATAAATCATAAATCGAGTGAATAATCAATGTAAGAAAGTTTTCATAGGAGAATTTGAGTTCTTGACATCGTAACACAGAAGAACTAATTAACAAACGCATTGTGCACTCGACTACCAGACTATTTCCACATGAGTAACATCGAAAATAATTATGGAAGCTAATATTTTTCAAAACTACACAAAGCAGGTTCATTATTGTGATCTATGATCATGATTATTATTAGTTTATCAGAATACATTCCAAGTATTAAGTTAATCGACAATTATTGACGTGTAAACAGTACTAAATTAGGTGAGTAACGTATTCAAAATATTTTTTTAGCTTTTTTTGTGTGTGAGATAACCAATGAAAGGTCTTTGAATAATAATCAATTTTTTACAAAATCTTTCCTTAAAAAGAAGAGGAAGACAAATCCATTTTGTGTACTCTTGATGAATTACTATTATACTTTTTCACTTGAAATATGTTTGATGTTGATTTCGTTATTTAAATTGTGTCTTTGTATGCAACCAAGGTCCTAAACTATTCAATGAAATCGGACTGAAAGAAAAAAATATAATAGTTCTTTTTTTTTTGTTCTTTCAAAATGATTTTTAAATTGACAATAGGATTCAAAAGAGTAACTACGTCACAAAAGAGAAAATTCAAACTATTTTGCAAAGCGTTGCCAGCAACGTTTTCCAGCTCCTAAACAAGTCTTTCCATCTCGTTCGCTCTGCGGTTAACCCACCGACTCTGTGTGAACTTATCTCTTTTTCTTCGTTAAAATATTGTTTTTCATTTAGCCAAAAAGACATAACTTTCCACTTTTATTGCCTTGCTTTGTCTGTGTATCTAGGCGATTCTACATGCATCCATCTGACGTATTTTCCCCACTAGAAAGCCTTAGCAATTCTATGTAAATGGTATAAGGTTGCCAAGTAAAGAATTATCTACGTTTTAGGGAATCTTTTTAGCATCAAATGTTTATATTCTTTTTTACTATACTGCGCTGCATGTGTTCACAAAAATGTATAAATTGAAATCAAATAACAATTATATTTCATAGAGGAAATATATGATATTGATATATACATACTTTATTACAGTTTTTATTATCAATGCATTTATATACATATGAGAATATTTCGTTCCGTGCTCTGGAAGTTTTCTTCCTGTGGTTTGACTTCAGAACCTGCGGTAACTTATATGAATTTAAACTGAACTGAACTGTTTTCCTACAGATGATTTTAAAACCCACATATTTATAAAACTGATTCAGAAAATGAACTGTGAATAATTATTGCAATACAATAAATTAAAATTATATATTTTTGTGATTGATGCACTGTTAATATTCTTATTAGTTATAGAGCAAGAAAAGGAAGGAAGGTGTTCATTTATTGTACAAACTGACCGTTATTGAAGTGCGATTTTTGAGTGGGTTTTTATTGTATTGAATAGTCAGCTACCTGGCAACCCTTGAATGTAAGATAAAATTAATCGTCTAGGCGGAAATACTATTTACTTGACGCATTTTGTAAAAAAACAAGCAATGAGTTTCAATGTCTGAAAGACGTTCGTATCTACATCTTGAAGGCAGTTTTAAGAGCAATTAAATTAACATTAATTTTTACTTTATAAACACTGGCAAATGAAATAGCGGCGAAATGTACCAAACGTTTTCTGATGCAATGTTGTAATTTGTTTATCTTTAATTTTTTCGAGTTTTTAATTTCGTTCATAATAGCGATCATTCAACTTCTACTGCCATCTATAGAGTATTGTAATTCGAACAGGTATGCCACCACTATAGTATTACTTGACCGTCGCTGAACTTTGGAACTAGGATTGTCAGTCTAGAATAAATTTCTCCAATTGCTATTTTAAGCAAAATAAATATATATGTCTACTTTTAATAACCGTTGCTAAAATATCAGTCAAGTTGAGTATGGCAACATTCCTAACGCGAAGGTGACGCCCTCACTAGCGGCCAAGTTAAATTGGTACATCTATACCTATTTGCCTTTCATTTTCAATTATTTCCTTCAGCCATTTTCAACGAATACTTTTTCATATAGTATACTGAAATAACTATGTATTTATCGTATTATCTAATCTATTTTTATATTCGTGAGTATAAAAAAAGTCGCTAGTGTCATAATTTTAGCATCCATGATGAAGGTTCATTATTAAATGTACGCCTTATTAATTCATCGATTGTAAAACTTCTCGATTGATGCGTATGCACCAAAATAATCAATGATTAACAAATAAAAAAATGTAAACCGTTGAAATAACAGATTTAGAATTTTGATATTAATAATATTACAAAAACGTTTACATGAAATTGCAAAATTATGCCTAAGCTTAAAGTTCATCTGAAGCCCACCGGAAAATTCAAATTGAATCATTTTCATTCTGAAGACAAAAATGATTTTTCTGAAGTAAGCTGAAGCCTTTGGAAGTTATGACGGTCCCCTTATCAGACGATTGGCTCATCTCGGAGCCGAGGCTTTGTTCTGCCTTGGGCGGGGGTTGGGCGGAGGGGTTGAGAGGTCGTAAGGGCGGCCGGGAGGCTGGCGGGCGGAGGAGCAGCCTACCCTCAGGCCACATTAGCATACAAACTGCGGTACGACTGATAGAGCCGCGTCACAACTTCACCTACATTTTTTCTCGCTTTTCACCTTTCTCAGCGAGGATTTGGAACATTCTGTAGAAAATTTGGGTTAGTAATCATAGATATGGGTACAGATGAATAGTTTATGATACGAATTTATAGGTTAGAAGATCAGAAATTATCGCCACAACTGCTGAATTGTGCAACCGAAAGTTACAAACTATCTTACTTGGATATTGCGACATATTTTTTGGTAAATATTAGATATGTCAGCGGTCTAAACTATTTTAACTTCATCGTTTGAATAATAAATATTTAAAATTATATTACTCAACCAGTAATAATTAACATTAAGCTATATTAAAAAAACTTACGAATATAGTAAGATTTTAATATCTCCTCATATTTCCGTAGCCGGATTAGTACTATGCTTGAAAAAAAGAAAAGATTTTGAAGAGCTTATTCAGTGAGACAGCTGGATCTCTGTTTAAAATTCTGATTAACCAGAAAAATTGTATGCGAATAATATAATATAAATAAACACTATTTTTTTATAGGGACTTCACTTGAAAAAACATACAATTATCCCTTTCTGCACTGGCTTCCATATATGGTCGGAATAAAAAATAGCAAGCTGGAACTTTTGCCCCCTCTAAAAAAAATGTAATGATGTCCTTACTTTTATACAATTTTTTTTATTCATAAAAACATTATTGTGTCACGGAGAAAGGAATGGCACATAATAGAGTTTTGTGATCCTTTGTGAAATCTTTTAATTTATATAATGTTCCATTACTATAGATTCTCAAGTACACATGTACTATTTTTTATTAAATTATTCTTTAGAATAAGCCTATCAAAATTTGTTTCTTATCATTGTTTATTGTTTATTTTTTATCTATCCGTGTTATGCGATTTTCAATTAATTCACATTTTAAATATCTCAATTTGAAGACGTAAATGACTTTTATTAAGTATTGACTTAACTAAATTATAGGTTTCTTTGCAAAGACGATTTTTTGAAATTAATTAGTAACATATCTACTTATGGAAATAATAATAAACCTATATAAATGTGAGAGGAGCAATAATAATCAAACAAAATTTAAATTCAATTTCTTTATAAAGTGGTAATATGTTTTCGCTTCCCGGAAAGTTTTCAACTGAGTGGTCAATGTTTTTGGGTTTTTTTTTTTGAATCCCCAAACAGACAATTTCAATTGATTATTGATTCCTGTCTAAAAACATAAATAACTGTGATGTTTTCATTCCTTGACACATACTATCAATCCCACCTTGAAAACACAGTTCTTGTAAAAAACCTTTTGTTTAAATATTCCACCTAGAAGTGGACATAGTATGTAAATATAAGTTTTTAAATTTATATCGCGTGCTATAATTTACTTATTACAGTCGCAGATTTTTCTGGCTTTCCTTTAAATATGAAAATTGATTTACATTATTTCAAATTTGAAGATCAAACAAAATATTTTGTTCCGCATTTACAAAAAAAATCGTGAAAATTTTTCTAGTTATATATCGTGGCAATAGATGTCACGTTATAACAAAACTTTCATTTGAATGCGAATGGTTTCGTTTCCCACTGTTTTTATTTTATTAATAATAATTGTGTATAAGTATAACAATAATAATATAACTATAATTTTTAAACAGTTTATAATTTTTTTTAATATGTTAATAAACCTTTTACATTGTCAAACAAGAAAAATATTGATGAAATAATTGTTATCGTAGCATTAGGTATTTTTTTGAATATAAAACAATATAATACAAATTAATGCATTTTACACTCATTTGGCAGTGACGGTATTTAAATTTAAAAAAAATAACGTTCATTTATATAAATACTTCTAACATTTTCTTTATTTTATTATTTAAAAACACGTTGTGTATTCAAATTTACTTTGCAAAACATTAAAACTACTTTTGAATGCAATGGTTTTATTTAATAAAAATACGATTTTTGCTGTGTTCTATTTGAAAAATATTTTTTCTAACATCATATAAATATTTATATAATTTTTGATCAATTATATCGCGTTTAAAACTTTTTTTAGTGATAGTTTCGATTTTCGTTCACCAGATGTCTATGTCAGTCATTGTATACGCGTAGACCATGACTGGAAAGTTAGTAAAATACATTAAATGTAATGTTTACAAAAAATCTGTACAGATAAAGAAACTTTAACATTGACAATTAGTTTATATGTATTAAGTTTAATAGCATTCTAAGAAAAATTGAATCTCAATTTTTTAGTTCATAAAACATACGGATATGTACATATTTTTTGTATTATTTCAAAGTAGTTTAAACTGACCTGGTGGCTAATGGTGATGTTTCTACAGTAATAATTATACTTCAATAATCTGCATAATAATAAAATACAAATTATAGTTTAAGTTGTAACTAAAAATACTAAAACACATATAAACAAATAATAAATATTACGTTATCCTCTTTTTAATGTAATGAAATTTGCAACTGTCAACCAAAATCTATTAAAATAATATAAAACATTCCTCCATTCGGTACCAAATTGAAAACAAAATTCATTCCTGATAGTTCAATATATTGTCATATAATAAATAATATGAGAACAAGAAGTTCTCTTTCATTATATTATACACTATCTTTTTAACAAAGAAAAACAATAATTTCGCTTTAAACTTATTTATATCTATAAAACTGTTTATATGTGTAAAACTTAAATACAGTTATGGTATCTATAATTCAGGTAAGTAAGGAAATCTACCAATACATTTTTAGCCTACACTTAACATGTGAAATTATAGTATTGACTATTTTATGTAATATTATTATATTAACTATCGTTGGTCTAAACAATAAACATTACTTTATTTACTATTTCACTTAGATATTCTTATTAACCTTTTTTAATATCACTAAGTAGCTTTCGTATATTACGTTGGCTATATTTTAAATATAAATATTATCGGTTTCCGTGGCGCAATTGGTAGCGTCGTTGGCTACGGTTACGGATGTCTCGGGTTAAATTCCCGGAGCGGACGGATTTCATAAACTGATCTTTCAATTGATTTATGGATTTCTGATCGTAGTGATTGTGATGTCTTAAACCCCTCTTCCACCGATTCAATCTTCACGGCGCATAGCGAGAGCGATTAGCTAACCAATAGTCCTATCCTAGCCCTATCCTTCTATCCCTACTGTCTTCGAAGAAGAGAGGTTGAGCTACCGAGTAACAAGCAGCTCTCGTCAAAAATTTCTGTTGAGATACCTCCATTAGGAGACCAGGAGAGAAAAAAAATATTTTAAATGCCTAGCCATTTGCAATTTCTATGTCAATGTCGTCAAATAAGAAAATCAATTTTCTAAAGAAACATAAGACACAGATTTGTACCAACCAAGTGGAAAACTTAAATACAATTAAAATCCACCGAACATATGAAATAGATACGTAAAATTTGATTGTTTGATTGTTTTTGAGGTGTAAAAATTACTATAGAACTTCATTATAACAGACTTCGGATAAAACTCAATAGATTTTCGATCAATAGTTAAGATCGATAAAAAAATAGTCTAAAATAAGATTATACATTTTTAAAAAAGTGTTTGTAAACAATATTGTGCATTTATGTAATTAATGTAATTTATTGTAGCAGTTTTAATGCGTATTGGCTAATGATTTCGCGTGCGTTGAAATTGTGGAAAATTCATTATCCAAGTAAATAAAAATGCCGTTAATTTTCAGACTAAAATGCGTTCGGAAAATCTACTTTAGGTATTATATATAACGGACTTTCGGATTTATCAGAGACATCCTCGACCGCATTGGTCTGTTATATCGAGGTTTTACTGTACAAACTTTTATTAAATTCATAGTATTTACAAATGATTGGGAAAAAATATTTAGAATGTTATTCAGGTACTTCTTTGACCGTTGAGAAAAAGCTGAAATTCCGTTTCACGTTTCAAGCTTTTGCTCGAGTGTAGACAATGTAGGTAGACAAAAGCTGAGAAGCTGGTAATTCTCCTCTTTTGTTTTAATTGATTTCCAACACCCATTAGCATTCGTCTGAACTCGAACTGCATATTAAACCTGCTGGAAAATATCAGACGCGGCTAGATTCCATACAAATCTAGCCTCAAATGACGTCCCGAAGTCTCTAAATGAGAGTTAAAACTGAAAATAATTAACAAACAAATAATTTGTATGAATCAATAAAAAAAATCAGGGCACTATCACTGCTGCAAAAATATCGTCGGTGTGTTGTAAAAAAGTAAGTGGTAGTAAGTTTTGAGAAATTAATCCAATATTTGTGTCACTTATATAGTTTGAAATTAAACAATGTGTTAAGCAAGTAAGCATAACTTATTGGCCTCTGTGAAGTAGTGGTAGGAACCTCACCCTAGCGATCAGATGGAAATCTTGAATATGGATGTTTGTGTTATCAGTGACTTAAATATTCATAATATTTTGTGCATTGTCAAGGTCTGAACCTTCCTAATTCTCCGTTATTATATCCTATACGTTGAAACACCTAACAGATGTCACTAAATGTGGAATGATTGTATATATTTACCCTTTCGTCGAATTGCATCCCGTCGAAACCCACAATGCTATTATAATTGTAAAATCACTGGTAATTCTAAAAGAAGTTGGAAAGCGGCAATTCGCCACTCTGTTAATGTGTTGTTTACAAAATAAGGATTAAGGCGATTCTCGAAATGTTAACTCAGGTATCAGTGTGGCTCTCAGACGTATAATATTTTACCTCGTAAATAATATTTGTCGTATTTGTATCTTCTATTTAAACGTTAGACACTGTTTACTGTCTATCAGTTCGAGTCCATTCGTGTGCTCGAATGCCTGAAGATGCCGAAAGGCGGAACCCGGGTCGTTAGTGACAAAATACATGGAAGTGTACAAAATCTCAATAATCCAAATTTGATATTGAAATTCCATCAAGCACCCTCAGTCGATGTCTTAAATTACACAAATATTATTTATTTATGAAAAATAACCTATGAAGCAATTAATGCAGTTGAATTTAGTAATAAGAATCGATTTTATATGGTTCTTGACAGTAAAGTTTTTGTTTTTCTATTTTCGATGTATGTGAACTAATAATAACTTGGAAAAACTTTGTTATAATTCAAAAAACACCTTTTTCAAGATGAATGATTTTTGAATCTGATAATATTTCACAAAATATAGCAAAAATTTAAGGAAATAGACGGCATAAATAAATAAGTTCAAGAACCCTTCATTTAAAGTATTTTTTCTTTATATGCAATTCAAAGTGTATTGTTTTACCCTCTTTTTGTAAGGCACTGATCATACTCGAATCCACTTTGTCTGCCGTTCTCCTACCTTTGCTGGTCTTACGTGGACTAGCGATATAATAATGCACCAATGAATTCACAACTCTACATGTATAGCTAGTAAAGTTTCATTATTAATTCTCTGATTGATATTTTAAATAAGTTAATGTTACACTACTAATTATATAGTAAAATGGGATTTTTCGTTGTATTGAATAAATTATTTACCAGGTACGTTAATTTAAAATTATTAAAGATGAATGTAAATTTATGCAAAAATTGATTGACCCATACTGAAAATCTCTTAAAAGATATTTTAATCAACATTAAATTTGATATTGATCTAGCCAGCGAATGAGCTTTATATTTGTACTAGTATATTAGTATTTTTAGACCGATAGACTATAGATACTGATTTGGTGAAAAAAAATTCTTTTCGAGCTTGGATTATTGCAGAGAAATATGTAATTTGGCATAAAATATCTAAAAGAAGCAATATTTGTTATTCAATAACGATTTAAGAAACATGATTACAACCCATAATTCATAATCATTTCGTATTATATACAATAATATAAAGTAATTAATAGTGTAAATCACGGAGTGGATCCGTGCATTATATTTTGTTGAAATTATTCGAATATTCTTTAAAACAAATACAAGGAAAAAAATTGATACATTTTTTTATTACAATATGAAAATATTTTCTATAAAATTTCTATCGCCAGCTCGTTATATCTAGAATACATACAAACATGAGATTTCATTCAGAATTCGAAGCTATTGTTGTTTTATCTTTTAATTAACGAATATAACCTTCATCTTGAAATATGCGAAAATTAAACTCAAATAAATGAAATGTAGAGTAACATTCTAAAATATTGTTTTTAAAAAAACAACAGCCAATCATTATTACGTAATTATTGTAAAATCTACCAAAGCAATAAAGTTGATTTTACGTGTTTTTTTTTTTACAAAATCTTACAATGAAGTTATTGCTTCAATATATGTCATCGGCGTGCGGTGGACTTATCACTATCTCTATCGCACACATTAATTTGAGTACGTGCAAGAAGGATACAAAAGCTCGCTTGCACTTCACTTTTCGATTGAGCGATAAAGAGACAAAACCACCGCACGCGCCTGATATATATCTACCCTCCCCTTTGATGTTATAGTTTTTGAATGATAAAAATGTTCATTTCGGGACGTTGTAATTTTATAAAAACGTAGTCTTATGCTGCAACCCTAAATATATAAAAAATATTGTGTTATGAATAAAGTAAAGTTACTACTTTTTGTCACTGTTATGATATAGTTAATGATTTTTCATTTAGAAAATAAATAATATAAATTGATTATTATTAATAGAATACCTGCTTAAAGTCCATCTTTAAATTGTGGGGGTTTGGACACCGCTTCTGTGTTTTACATATCCCATTTACATGCCCATAACAAAGTACTTTGAAACGGAATTAAATTAAATTTCAAAACGTCGGTTGGGTGGCTGAACAAAATTTTCTCAGAGTAAGACTTGTCCGCACCAGTACGTATAAATGAGATCGCGACGAAAATGTATTGAAATACGATTTAATCTTAATCTTATTTAAAACATAAATTTGAAACACATAATATTTTTTCAATTTAACATTTACTAATTGAAATTTTGCAGTCAATTCATAGGATAGATTTTTTAGACATATTCCGTCTAAATGTTGAGCATAGTATTGTGGCTCTGTATAAAGCATCTTAAAATTTAAGAGAATTGATTTTTATTTATTAGCCCAACCTCTCTTTTTGAAGGATGGAGTTGGAAAACTTCTAATAGTTAGTGGCCCATTTTCAATTTTGTATAATAGGTGGGTGGGGAAGTAATACAATATCATAAACATCTATGTTATTATAAATGTATCTATTAATCGATTTGTAAATCGTTATTAGAAAGCTTCTGTTACGGGATTCAAACATGTGAGTCCATATCTGAATGGAATTTTGGTCCATATCTAACAAAGTTGACCACAAAAAAAAATTATAATGAAAAAATCATTAAAAGAAAATGAAAATTGAATGAACAAACACAATACTTTATGAACACATATAATATAATGTTAATTTTTACGATGAATCTTGAAAGTGCCTGTTATGAGCTCAATGAAAAGATAAAATGGTGAAGATGATAGTTAAAAAATCCAAAATTTGTATATTCATTATGAAAAAATTAATAAAAAAACGATTTAATTGAATGAAGTAGGTGAAACGTTTTTATTTTACCTAATTATTTTAAAAAATTCAGAAAAAAATAATAGTCCATCCCGATTTGTGACTATAGCTTTAGACATGGTATTGGCTTCACAAAGAGAGGGAGATATCTTTAAATGGACCTAGTTTGGATTCCATACTGATTGTCTTTCTACCGTTTAACAGAAATATCGTGCAGCCGGTAGTGAGTGTCCAGAAACACTTTTGTACCTTATGAGATTCGTGTATGGTCGCCAAAGTTTTACTCCATAACAAGAGAGTGATAAACAGCACGCCATTTTAACAAATTTATTAATATTCCAAATAGTTCAAAGAACAAAACTTCAAAAGTTAAATACAATGAATACTGCATCTAAGTTTTATAAATTTTTGTAACAGCATTGTTTTAATTTAAAAAACCGTACTAGGCCATTTATGAAATTGAAAACTGTTCATATTTGGTCAAGTTGAGAGGCATTGTAAGAGAGAATGAAAATAAACTAGTTTTAAATAAATTCTAAAAATATTTTTAAATATAGTACAAGTGAATATTACAACTGATTTGACGTAATCACAATGAAATGTTTGTTTGTTCATATCTTATTCACTGTTATACCGTTTATCCGATTCTGATGAAACTTTGGTGAGTTGTTGTGCGCACACCCGTTAAGGTTTCTTAAATAAACAGAATTAAAACACAAACACTTTTTTTTTTTTGTCTGGCATTGCAACGAAAGCCGGGTACTCGCTAGTACTTTATAAAATTTACGTTTATTTATTTAAGTTATTGTTTTTAGTAAACGCTAAATAAAAATGATATTTCTTCAAAAATGGGCCCGGCACAGGGGTTGTTTAACCTGATTTTGGCCGGAGCCGATAGCGTTAAGAAAAATAAATTTATTTGTCAGTATTTTTAAGTTTATGTATATTTCTTATGAAAATCAATATTTCAATTTTGATGAATGTATAATTTAATTTTCTTTATAAAATGAAGATATAATGAAACAAACTATTATATGTATATGCATATTTAATAATTTTTATATAAAATGACTAAAAGCTATGTTGAAATAGTAACTTTCTATAAAAATGCAACTGGGTCTATTTTTGTATAATGAACATTTGGAATATGAAGAATATTTATGTTATTTTCATTATTTTTTACAATACTTTTTAGCACTTATAGAAAACCATATTAAATTTTTTAAACCACTATGGTGAATCGTGACAGTCAAATAATAATTATGATTTAATTGAAAGATATTAATCGTGTTGTTTTCGCCAAATGGTAGTAAGTAATAAAAATCTTTGAGTTAGTAATCAAAATTTTAATGTTTCACATATTGAAAAAATGATTACGACAGATTTTTAGTTCTTGACATTTATTTTAAACATAGTCTTTAATAAATTACCTATCAAAACTTGAATATTTATTTGTTTGTAGTTTCTTATTTGTTCACTTGATAGTAACTCGGAAAATAAATTTATTGATTCTTTGTAAAAATAAATATAATGACTAGTAAGTGTTCTCTGGCGAATAAGGCTTTGCATGCCTTCATACGTCTATAACAATAGTCATGCCTTTAACCTCTCGTCTGCCACTTGACATGGACATCCAAACGGACGAGAACTGGAAAGGAAAGCAATGACTGAATGCGAAATTTAAAATTTGCATCTCAAGTAATTTATAATGAATGTCATTCGTATTTTCATAACAAACAAAATTAAAATTGTAAGCAAACTCGGTATAAAAAAACAAACAATGAAAATAATTTTGATACTTACATATAATATGCAGAATAATTTTCAGTACCTAATTATAATACAAATTGATAATATGATCGGTACTGGTTTTGCACAGTAAGTGAGTATTTTAGATTAATGAAGGAATAAATAACTGAATTGGCATTTACTTGGAAATATTACATTATAATAAATTAAAAATTATTTAATCTCGCAAGATATAAAATATAATTTATGTCCGTATATATTTTTAAGCATAATATTTTAAAAATTCTTTAAAGAACACAAAACATAGATGGTTTATATTTAGTACGTTTCCCTTCGTGTTACTGGGATTAAAAAAACTAGTCTAGTGTAAGTAAAAAATCACAATTATTCACCATTCCTGATAAGAATCAAACAATTTTGTTTACTGAACACCCACTATCAGAATTCGTTAGGGGTTTGATTGTATTTCCCATTCAAAACCTCCGGTTGGTAGATAGATTAGACAGTAATCATCTAGAATGTGTGTTGAAAAAGCGTATCAAGACTAAGTCTGTTCTCATCATATAAATAAAAATAAACATGAAACTTCACAAACTTTACATGATTTCAATAGAATAATATGAGTGAGACAAAATCAGAAACATCAAGAATTTTCGAAGATATTTTTCTGTTGAGAAAATAGTTTTCAATTGAACTTGCGCTATTGTTAAGATGTCTATATGTATATTTGAATGACACGCGATAAGTAAAAACAAACTGTCGCTTGGGAGTGAAGAAAACTACACTATCTAAAAAGTCAATCAAGTATGTAGGTCTGTATAGACAGCAGAATTCACTCGCGCAAGCAGCTTTTCTTAAGTATGGTTTTTAAATGCGCTCCAAGTTTAGATTGGCGCGAGCTTCTCACAAAGGCAAGGAACAATCGCCTGGATTCTGTTTCAAGAAGGGCGGCATCTCATATGCCGAATGTTATTTCGTAACATGCATATGAATGGGAGGCATGATTTCTCATGGGTGCAGCAAAGAAGCGACGACGTCGGTTTCCGCGAGAGACGCCTCTTCGACGTCGATACACCGACCGCCGTCTCATACAGCCTTCATATATTTTGAATTAAAAAAGCTCGATAGCGTTTGAAAAATCAGCGCCTATCTCGCAAAATTTACTGTCAGAAAGCGTAAGCTTTTTCAGTGAGACCTATCGGAAGAGTTACATATTTAAATAATGTTTTTACAAATTGTACTTTTTATTTATACTTATTATTAATGTTGCAGTCTTAATCACGTAATCAGTTTAAGAAAATAATTAGATGTAAAGATTATAAATTCGTGAGTTTTCACCATTGCATTTTTAATATTCAAAGAAAAAGTAAACCTATTTAAATAATTTAAAAACAGTTTACAGGACTATAATCGAAAACAATAGACAAAAAGCTGCATTATTACACATTTTCCAGATTTTTAAAAGAAATAGATTTTTTGGCTCTATTAATAAACGTTGTTGTAAATATTTTCAAAAAAGGAAAAATATTTCCTATATGTACTAAATTTGTTTTCAATTATTCTTCTTAAGTACATGCTTCCGCTGTGAATCAATACAAACAACTCTTGAGAAGTTATAATGTAATCAAAATCTATCGACACTCTAGGAATTTAATTCATATATTGATTTGAAATTCTTGTTTAAATATGCGTATTTACAGTAAAGTATGAAAAATTGTGAATAAAATATATATACTAGTATAACCGTACCCGTCATAGATGACGGTTTTGAAATTGACACACTGAATGTTTAATGTAGCTAGTACGTCAGAGCTATGTGTGCATTGCATAACATTTTATTTTATATATATATACCGCGAACACTTAGGTCGTGAGAAAATTTCATTCCTACATGTGATGTGTGATAATAATAAAACGTCTACAGACTGGTCTGGGCTATTATATATAAGATATTATACTGCTTTTAATGCGAAGCATATGGCATCCTGATGGAGGTATCTCAACATAATTTTTCTACGAGAACTGCTTGTTACTTTGATGCTCAACCTCTCTTTTTCGAGAGTAGAAATAGAAGGATAGGGTTATGAAAGGACTAGTGCTTAGCTAATCGCTCTCACTACGCCCCTTTTTGAAGATCGAATGGGTAGGAGGGACCGTTAGTAACCGTAGCCAACAACGTTGACCACTGCACCAAGTACCTGACAATGCCAATAATAGTAGATAAATAATTTTTTTATTCATGTTGAATATAGCACATACTATTAAACCATATCATATTGTTAAAATAACATAAAAATAATTGTTTTGTAGAAATGAATGCCTTGGATTTGGCTGTAGGATTTTTTCATTTATTGAAATGTACTATTCCTAGGTTTTTTTGAAAAACCTATAAAAAGCGGAATTTTTATTTTAAAATGAAAAATGTCAGATGAGTATGTATTGCCAGAAAAAAGTACATATATTTCAATGTATTTATATTATATTACAGTACCAATATTATTTATAATAATTACGTGAATCTGTTATTAGTAATATTTGCAATTACTATTAATCAACATGCTAATCACAATGTAAATACGCATAATATAAAGCGAAATTCCTCTCTTTGTTTACGCGGTTTCTTTTTTTTTTAATAAAACACAATAAAGACCAAATGAAGCCCCAAAACGAGTTCTTTGAAATATAACTCATTCATACGTACATAAGAAAATCCGGGCGGTGAATTTTTCCGCGAATTCAGATCGGCTAATCCGGGGGCTGAAACAAAAGCATCCTCCTAGCGTGATCTTACCCATAAACCGTAATATATGTGACGCTTTGCTCATCTGTGCCTTCATTAGCTATTTAGGTTTGAATGCTTGTTTAGGCATGCACAAGATACTATCAGCGAATATTACCCCACCACCACCGCGCCAAACTCACACATCCAACACACAATACGTGTATTACGCAAAGATAAAAGTTAATGTGTACAATTTGGGCTTAATTTATTATTAGTGTTGAGATAATGTAGGGGAGTCTTTTTCACCTCTCTTTCCTATACTTTTCCATCCAGTGGCCGTTATAGGCGTACAGCTTTTTGTGATGGCAGCCTGTTAATGGAAATCTTAAGGCTTTAACGGTGAGCGATGTAAAATAAATACATATAATAAGCCAGCGGCATGGTATATCTTGGCCATCCCTAAAATCATAAGTCATGCTATTTATAATGAAACTGATTGTATTCATTGCTCAACGGAATTAGTTTTTATGATGCTTTGGCTACACTATTTAACATTGTATTTCAATGAGGATACAAGTCTTCAAAATTATTTTCGTTAAACTAAGCATTTGCAGCATAAAATAGTTTTTTACCAGATACAATTTTTCGTTATTTTCATTTCATTAATCATTAGAAAGTGTAAATTTTTTTTATCAACAGAGGAAATTTAAGTGTAAACTATATTAATTGTATTGTCCCCAATATTTTTTAATGGTCTGAGTAAACTCAATTGAAATCAACTCGAAGAGAAAATACGTTACAATGTCAGATGCCCAAGATTATAAATTTAAAATAAACATAAATGATATTGAAACTTTCAATCACCATGACCTTAAATTTAATGTTTTAGCAATAGGTCACACAGATCAACATGTTTACCTTTTATAGAATGGTTTTCTTTAAGCGTTGAATTTTTTTTTTTAAAGTGTGACCGATTTCAACTACTCATAAGTTAGGTTAAAAGAGGTGGCAACTAAATCCATAGAGGTATTGAGGCTGAATTTGTGTTGAGGAGCAGAGGAGGGGACGCCGCCAGCAAAGAGCGGCACATTTTCATTATTTATGACATCAGAGGTCTTCTCTATTGCCAAACCGAGTTAAAGTTAGTGCTAATAATTGTTCTCGGGTTGGCGGTTGCTTGGCTTAAGTCTGTCTCTATCTTCCATTACCTTATCTTCAAACTTCCTGGAGGTATTGAACTTCGCTTTGATTTGAACGAATGAGAAGTGTGTCTTTGTTCCTGCATTCCAGGATGTGTGCGATGCGAATTTTCCAAACATGAATGAGCATTAAACTGAAAGAGAGAATAGCAGGGCCGTAACATCGCATTAAACTTTTCAATTTATCTTTAAAATGTCGATAAACCAACATTTTATGTAAATTGTGAGCGTACCTCATTAGTATGTACGTTTCACATTTCATTATCAATACAATTAAGAATATAGAATACTATGTAAGCTGTCAATCTGTCACCAATTTTTTAATTTCAAATAAACCTGTAATTGATGTCGTATCTATCGACATGAACATATTTTAATCAAAAAGTCAATATTCATTTATTTTTATCGTTTTTCAACCAAAACCGTATAAAAACCATGGCTCAAACGATGATTACGAGAATTTTCTATTCTTATGACATAAAAAAAAGGTGACGAACTCTATCTATTTTAAAAAAAATGAAAAAAGGTTTGATATAATATTTTATATGCATAAATATATAACGTCAAACAATATTTTATGTATAGAAAGCTAAAATAAAAATAACTTAAAAGATACGTAATAAATCATACAACGTTTCACTATCAAGTATTTAAAATCGAAGTAACTGCAAATTAACTCTTTAATAATGTTCTTCGATAACTTTATTTACTTCGTATTCTTAGTTTTATGAATTGCTTGGGAATATTTGACTTTAAAAATGATGCATTGAATAACTATGCGATTTATGTCTTAGGTCTTGGTATTAAATACACATCTACAATTATATTGAAATCGGTTTCTTAAAAGAATGATTAAATAAAACGTTAAACCTAAAATGGAAAACATGTAAAATCATAAACAAAACGAAGAGAATTTAAGAAATCGTCTGCATATTGCAATCTTTGTTTCCGTTAACGTACTAAATCATTAGTTTTTGTATTAAAAGTTAAGTTTGTTTGGATATTTAAATGGATATTTTCATAAAACTGACACTGAAAAAAATAGTTTTTAATTAATAATTGAACTTCTTATTTAAACTTCAGCATCCTTTTTTTATTAACGATCTTAGCTTAAACAACAAAAAAAGCATAAAATTGTCTATAATTTGCGTAATATCATACATGTGGGAACATAGATTCGCAGAATATAATGAAACAAATGTTTGAGTGAAAAATAAAAGCAGTAAAATCAAGAAAAGACGAAAATTGTTCTTGCGTTTGAAAGGTGTATATTTTACAACTAGTATAACCGTTCCCGTCAAAGATGACGGTATTGAAATTGAAATACTGAATGTCTAAAGAAACTACTACGTCGGATCTGTGTATGCATTACATAATATTTTATTTTATATATAGACAGCGAGCGCTTAGGTCATGAGAAAATTTCAGACCTACATGTGATATATGATAATAATAAAACGTCTGCAGGGTGGTCTGGGCTATTATATTTTACAATAATTTAAGCTTTTTTAAAAGAATATTAAATTAAAACAAGTGAAACTAAGTCGTTAATAAATAAAAATGGCACTATATTTATTTATGAAACAGGGCCTTGAATCAAAATATTAAAGTGTCGCATATTTTAAGGATTATGAGATCTTTGTGTCAAAGTCGTTATGCCTATTAAGTAAATAGTAAAATATTGTTTATTGTCTAAACGTCGTGCGGTAAGCAAAGCTGGGTGGAGACAGAGGGAAGTATCGGAAGTGCAGACAAGTCGTCAGGCAAAAAAAAAGATTTAGAATCATAGAATTAATTTAGTTTGCATTTCATAATGTGTACAATTCTCATTTGCCGTATATTGGATTTTAAATAATTATTTTTTTGAATAGTATTTCTAAGAATAATTTGATTTCAGTAAATTCACCTTTACTCCTATTTTAACAGTTACAACCCATTATTTTAGGTGCGGTGATTTTTTAATAAAAGTTTCATTCGCGAGAACTTCAGACTTTTAAGAAGAAATTGAAACAGAATATTTTTTGATTGTCAAAAATTTGTGAGTTTAGTATCTAAAAGAAATATGACCGGTTTACCCAGTTGATCCGGTTACATTGATATTTTTCTGGTGTCACTCCAATGTTTAGTTTTGTATTCTTTGTGTACTTGGTTGTTTTTTTTAATTCAGCTTTTTCGTAATAATTTTTTAAGTTAGTAAACCTATTATCAGCGAATAGCTAAACACAGAGCTGAAAAAATAATTCAAAGAATTGATGTGACGTATGAAAGAAAAATAAGCCATGGCCAAAAAATATTTATACACTAGTGGAAACGCCCGTCATAGATGGCGGTATTAAAATCGAAATACTGAATGTCTAAAGTAGATGTGTTTTAGTTTCCATACTGACGGACTGATTGTTGTTTGTTTGCCTCGGTTTGCGTCACGTCGGAACTGTGTATTGTTTATATATACAGCGGACGCCTAGGCCATAAGAAAATTTCATACCTACTTGTGTGAAATGTGTTAATAATAAAACGTCTACTATTCCATCTATTATATATAGGATTTTCCGTAAGAAAAAGCACTGAATTTCTAGTATTATTTTAAATCAATCATGCGATGATGCATTTCTTTTAAATTTCAATAAGAATTAACTTAAGATGCTTAAATGTATTTAGTTATTAAATAACTGGTCTAGAGTTCTGTAATATTCAAAAGTGGCCACGACTTTAGACATAGTAATCAACAATTGTATACTATTATTGTGATACTCATTATTTATTTTTAAACACATTCTTTTATCAAATATAGCTTTGGCAAATTGTTGAGAGAGTGAATATAAGGAGGAACGAGGGAAATAGGATGAGAAGCAAAGAGAGGCAGCCATGCTGGAATTAACACCATATATTACTTGTAATTCCCCTTCGGTTGAAGTTATTATGAGAATCGCTTTATAGAAGCGCGTTCGGATGTAACTTATAATGTTGCGGGCAACACTTTATTTAAATATAAGTACGAGTTATGCATGCATCCAAGGAAGCTCATAAAAAATATGATTTCGCTATGTATGCATTCTGTAATGAGTTACCTCATCTAAATAAGTTTGCAGAATGTTTCAAAAATTTATTGTTTATACCGATTAGAAATATAATATTATTTGAATATCTTTTTGTCGATAAAAGAGATACTTGGTAAATTTACACCTATTTATTTATACTAGGAATAACATTATCAACATACAAATTATAAAATATGTTTGATATCTATTTTGGCATCAAGTCATCGTCAGAAATATTAGTTTTGTGGTAGTTACGTAATTTTTGGCTTCATTCTGACCTAGTTATTAACTATATTAAATAATTCTGATAGAACCTGCTGCTCTGCTATTTTTTATATAATGCGCACAGAGAGATTAGTTAGGAAAAAATGCTTGTTCTTAATATATGGAATATATTTAACAAATGTGTTATCTTACAAGATGTGAGTATGTTTTTGAATAGTAAAATTGTTTATAAATCTGTCATTTATAAAATTTTGACATTATTATGCATAAACATTATTAAAAAGACAATTTTGTAATTCATCAATTTTATTCATCGTCTTTCAATGTTGTTATTATTAAGAATTTTTCTTTGCAATATACTGTTTTAAGAATTACATATTATTATAATTATATTATTTCAAGACTAAAGTACATACACATATAACTATAGAGCTAAATAGCAGCAGATTTAGTAATAAACTTGTAGTATAGCAAATAGCTTCCCCCACACGCCAGGAAAATGCGAAGGATCGCAGTAGGAGGGTGTTGGGAGGCTAGGGGCCGTTAGTCATATGATTTAGATGTGGCGGTTGCAGTAATAAGCGGAGACCAGATGGAGTCATCTTTGCCCCCCTGCGATTTTACGTCAATGGACACGACTCAAGAAACATTGAAACTTACATTATGATGCCGTTGTAATTTATCAAATAAAACACTATTACACACGCCGGTCTGTCTAGCCAAATGCGATGCTAGTGTATTTTGATCACTAAACTTTTGAATATCGGTAACGTCAGAGAATATTTTGGAATGAATTGGCTATTTATGAAAAAATCATAATTTACGGAGTAAAAATAGTGTCAGTGCAAACTAAATGAAGAAATCTCCAGTAAATTCAATTCGATATAGTTTGGAATTTAAATTTAAAAAAAATGTTCTTGGAAATATTCTTACCGACAATTCAATGTGAAACAAAGTTATATCGTTTCGCAAGTTGTGTGTTCATTCTTATTGGTTGCAATTGACATTATGAATTTGACTTGATTTGGATTTCGACGCTGAAGCGGTAAATTTAGAAAGAAGACAATGTCTTACTTTCTTTTTTGAACCAAAACGTGCTAGGGATTATTATCGGGGGAGAACTTACTTTTCAAATACAATAAGTAGATTTATATATTTTTGTTTAATATTTATTTGTATATAGGATTATTACATTTATTGCTTTTAAATATAAGTATAATATGTACATTTTAGATACATTTAGGTAAATTCTACACGCTAGATTCCATGAATTAGTTTCGGCACCTGCGAGTGTATTGCTTGCAACGAAGTATAGACATAAACAAGGTATTTCTCGGATTTTTTTGTTCCAAAGTATGCAATTCTCTGAAATATTAAGCAGGCCAGCTAGAGGTACTAAACTCAACAACAATTTTAACGAATTACATTTTTCATATTATTTCAACTAGGGCTTATTTTTGGGGGAGGGCTTATATTCCGAAAAATCCTGAAAATCACGCTAGGTCTTATTTTCGGAGGATGTCTTATTTTTGTAAAAATACGGCATTTATAATTATATTCAAGTAAAGGTTAAATGAGAGAACAAGAAGGAAGAAGTTGAAAGGATAAGTTCTACTATAAATAGATGTGAAAAAATTATAAAATAAAACTATGTTGTCGTGGTTGCTAATCCTTACCAAAATATCAAAAATAAGATAAACGACTATTTGATTATTTTTTTTGCAGATGGCGATACAAGTTACGGTTTTTTTAATTTCCGATTATGCATATAGCTGGAAAAGTCGTAATTTTCACATAACAAGTTATTCTATACGCATAAAAGCATTGTCCGTGAGGCATACAATTGGCAGCACTGACGCCCGCCTGTCATTAAAAACAGCCGGCGGGTGAAAACAAGGGGGACCCTTCGGACAAGGGCAACTAGGGAAGGGGGCAACTCCGAACGGGTCCGGGCCGCGTACTTTTTAATGAAGATTTAGCGGCCCAGCCCTCAGATGTGCCTCAGCACGGTCACGTACTGCGAGTTTGATTGTGATTTTTATGGGTATGGGAATTAGGAAAATATATATATCTGGTGGGATTCACCGCATATAAATAATGGACAATAAAAAAAAGAAAATTATAACCCACCTTTTCGGGCTTCATAATAATAATATCGCGCTGCGAGTGACGTAGACTTCGCTACGGATTCGAATAATCTTTTTTTGCTCCCCCCCGGATGTTATTTATTTCTTTGTTCTATACGCGTTTGTCGCGAAAAGCGTTTGTTTTGTGGGACGCGGTGCGTTTCGCCGATCGTAAATTACGTAAAAATAACAAAATGTGGGTTGTTTAAGACAAACGTTACATGATAGATGATAGGCAATACGAATTTTAAGCCCATTTATATTTTTCAGTCGAATTATTACGTAACACAAAATTTCAGTGATGGAAACGTGGCGTCACGTGTAAATTCATTTGATTAAAAGTATCGACTACAATTATTATTAGTTCTCTCGTCATGGAGTATATCAAAATTCAGTATCAATAGCAGTTTAATAAAAAATATTTCTGTCTTAATTTTCAATATAATATAAGAAATACAAGAAGGCTGAATCTGTGGCACCCCCAATAATCAAGGCTCTATTACTACAATTGGATGGACAGTTATGAATTTCAAAAAGATATATCTTTAATTCTCATTATTTTAATCAAAAATAATGATAACAAAAATTTCAATCGTTTATTATTTCTATGATTTCTCTATATAAGGTTTTTTTCTCCTATGAAATGGTTTCCTTGTTATCAAATTTGCGTTATACTATTTCAGTAATCATTCACTTTCAAGGTGTTAACTGTCAATTCTTGGTGGAAAGGCTTCATATTTTAATAAATAAAACATAGTTTGTTTGTACAACTTCAACAAGTTTATAATGATCAGGACCGGTTTCGCTCGTCATGACCATTATCAACTGATAAAAATACAATAAAAACAGGGCTATTTATATAAAATTGAATGTTAATAATCACAAGGTATATAAAACAGTTGGTTCATGAACTAAGATAGGGATTTACAGATCATCATAAAATTTATATAAGCACTGGTAATTCTAAAAGAAGTTGGAAAGCGGCAATTCGTCACTCTGCTAATGTGTTGTTTACAAAATAAGGATTAAGGCAATTCTCGAAATGTTAACTCAGGTATCAGTGTGGCTCTCAGACGTATAATATTTTACCTCGTAAATAATATCTGTCGTATTTGTATCTTCTATATAAACGTCCATTCGTGAGCTCGAATGCCTGAAGATGCCGAAAGGCGAAACCCGGGTCGTTAGTGACAAAATACATGGAAGTGTACAAAATCTCAATAATCCAAATTTGATATTGAAATTCCATCAAGCACCCTCAGTCGATGTCTTAAATTATATATAAACGAAATTAAATAGTCTACAATTAAAACATTTAAGTTAATAATATGAGCAAGTAAATAAAATTAAACATATTATAGTACCATTAAATTCTAAACTTGTTTCTTTCGATGTGGTGAGTTTATTCACCAGTGTCCAAATACCCGATCTAAAAATAGCAATTTTAGATATTATAGAGAGTAAAAATCTTAATCCCTTTTTGACTACAAACTTAAAATCTATAATTAATTGTTGATGAACGAAACCGGTCCTGATCATTTTAAAAATGTTAAAGTAGTACAAACAAATTGTGTTTTACTTATTAGTAATCATTGTTTTAAATAGAAGTAATATTTATTTTATCAAGGTGAAATAAATTTCATGAAATTTATCAGCTTTCTTCCTGAAAACAATTATTATGTTGTTCACAAACTTTAAGGCCGCATACATTGTTTGAATAACAAAAATGCCACTTCAAAACTGAATGAAGGGATATGTGTGTAAGGCTATACCCAGCGGAAGTTCGTGGTGGCGTAAAAGTTGCTTCTGGGATGGATGACTTTGAAAAGTCGGTTTGTTTTGAAAAGCTTTTTGACGTTTGACGGCCGGTATTGGCGGGAAGATTTTTTTCGCGGGAAAGTTTTGCGGTGAACGTGGAACAGTTGCGTGGATGGATGCATAACTCATCATGCCAATTCCACGGCGGCCATTTACTTTATTTATGGATGGCAATTTATCACGAATCGATTTGATTGGTTTATGGCGTGGAATTTTAGTGTTGCCATGTCTGGTGTGGGGCGGAAAATCAACCATCAGATGTGAGTCAACTTTTATATTTCAAGATAAAATTAATTATTCATTTATTGAATAAAAAAGTACAAAGCTATATATCGGAGCGAATAGGTTGTAAGAAGATGGAGATTTAACAGGTTTACTATAAATATGTTTAAAATATTTTTATTATTATTTTTTTACAATAAATTGTCGTCCGTTCCAATAATTTGTAAAACCTCAAACCCTTTAAATTTCATTGGCAAGAAAACCTCACTGCGCCAAATGTATGCATACTATGGATTCAGCAAGACTCATTCCATGCGTACATGTGGTTGTTTTTTTGTTGTGTGTTTTTATTTAATTATATATGTGTCAGCATAACGACACTCCTTACATATAATACCGTATCTGTAAAGATATCATTTAACAGGAGAGCGTCTTAAATGTTAAAAACGCAGTTGCAAAGTAACCGCTGTATATATCTTCTCCAAAAGGACATTGTTATTATTTCAAATCTAATTTCTTATTTTATATAAAGTTTTTGAGATATTACAGAAAAGACATTGTACTTCCGATTTTAGGTAAAGATATGTGTTATAAGTGGCTAGTTACGTGTTTTTACGAAAAAACAGTAGAGTAGGTACTTTCACTAATTTTGTTAGATGCCTACCTATAGAACTAAGCACGTAGACAATGAAAATTCAAAATACGTATACATAATCAATATAATCACATATGTAGGAGCTACGTTATTACACAGACAGGAAATAAAAAATAGTTCGTTCAAACTGTTATAATCACTAATTAAAAATGTAAAGAATAAAACTATTTAATAAATTCTTTTACAGAAGATTTACGTCTTCAATGTAATCCAAAACAAGAGTTATGGTGTATCACTAACGTAAGAAATATCTGAGCATATTTTTGGTATATGCTAAAATGTAAGTATAATATTAAATATCACGATTTTTCAAGATGTCTGATAAGATATAGGAGACCAAATATGTAATATACATGTAAATGTTCTATATTCAATCGAACAGATAAATCTTCGAGAGTACAATAAACCGTTTTCGTTTTAGCACTGTCAGCAAGTAGTGTGTAATAATTTTGTATCGCTAGGTTTGTTCTCCAGCCCTGATAGTAAGCTTGACGTTTTTATGTTACCAACTTGTTTGATGGCTCTCTCGTCCATAACACACAGCCGTAATCAACACAAGCGCACGCATACGCACATTGGCGTCCACAAATTAAGGAACATGTATTTCCTCTCCTCTAGAAATAAGCGATAGTTAAAAATAAATACTAAGCCAAATGCTACACACTTATTTATCTATCACCTATCACTCCATTTTCAGAAAAAACATATCCAACCTTAATTTAAATTGTTAATGAATGTTGCGATGATATATTTGCGTCTTGTAATGTATCTTTTTTTCTACCTTTGTCATACAATATACCAAAGAAATATATCGATGTTCGTAACTATGAAGTAAGTTACTTGGCATCATAATTTTTAACATTATCTCCTTTCTTTTTGTCTCCGCCGTTATTTCATTTTTATTAAACTTCCCAGAATTATTTAATCAAGACTACTACTGCCTCCCTGTCAGTTCCAGCTCCAGCAGTTCCAGTTCTCAGTGAAACAATATTTATCGACATTGAAATAATCAAATTAAAAAAAAAAAAATACATTGTTGTCAAATAAATGTATTTTAAAAAATTGCTTCTTATTTCGTTGTTAATATAGAAAAATTAAAAGCATCGAAAATTGTTCATTTGCGATAACATTGAAATGAAACAAAATATGTATCCCTAATAATTATTAAAATAAACATAAATATATAAACCAAGTCCTTCCAATTAGGGCATCCAATCCCGGACCCCTTTTCTGATCCCGGGATTTCGGAATTGACTTTTTTTCAATCCTGGGATCCCGGGATTGAAAAAAAGCAAAATTTGAAATTGTCAAAAAAAAAATGGTAGGTAATATGGACCACGATAAACCGTGTAAATTAAGTCACGGAAAAAATATAAAAATCCTCAACCACAATAAAAATGAAACCCCGTGAAAATGGATTTGCAGTCCATACAAAATAAAAGGATAGGTAGGTATGTTCCTAAAAACGCATAAAAGAACATAATACCTAGTTAATTATATGATGATTTTATTTATTAACTAGGTACCAGAGTATGAATACAAAATTATATAAATTATGAATACGTGCAATCACACAAAAAATGTTTGTAAATTATGTAGGTAGCTAGGTATCTTCATAATTATGCAAAAAGTATTTGCAAGCAGAATCTTGTGCGTTTATTGTCTTCGATTGTTTTGTATTTCATTAGTAATTGACGACATGTTACATTAGAATGACAAAAAATCTTCACTGCCACATCTAAAAATAGAATAGTAGTCAACTGTTTTTTGTAGATAAAAATGCAAAATAACAATAAATTGTCTGTTCCTGTCCTCTCGCAAAATATCAGTGTGATAGAGAAGACAACACACGATATTCGTATAGTAAATCGGGTAATAATTTGCATTTTATATTTTATAGTTCATCGGAGATAAGAATAATAAATTTCATTTTAATATAAATTATTTTTTACTATTTTAAAGCGAACTCCGAAATCCCGGTATTGGTATTAAGTCAATCCCGGGATTACGGGATTGACGGGATAATTGCTCGGGATCCCGAGATTTCGGGATCCCAGATCTCAGGATTGGAAGCCCTACTTTCAATGTGTTGAATTTTCTTGTATCGTAAAATGTTAAAAAGTTACATCCTCTTAGTTTCATAATGTCGGGTGCCAGTGGTCACACATATACACAGACAGTTCATATTTATGATTTATGTCGAAAAACTAATACGAAATGACTGGTGGATGAAAATTTATGGCATTTTGTGTAAGCAACTTTGGTATTATCTATCAGGAGAACAGTGGAAGTGAGAAGAAGTTTGGTGTGGTGAAGGACTTATCCGCGGACATACGGAGAGGAGGTTGAGATGTACCTACGTCCAAACTAACGTATTATCGGTTACTGTCAGCAATATTTCATACATCTTTGTTTCGACATGCTGCCCTGATAGATAAAGAATAACGTATACCGAAAGTGTTTTTTCCTCTTCCTTGAACGTGATCTATGTTTATGTTTTATGCCCCCCCTGATAAAGCACACCATTTATTATACTTTATATTTTTCAATATACTTTAGAAGAGAATATGTGATTTATTTTAATGATCATTGAAAAAATCCTCGTAAATAAAAGATCTTCAATATCAACGGAAAAACTTTATTATGAAATTTAAAAAAGACTTTAAGGTAAACGTAGCAGTGGTTGACCGTTTAAGAGAAAAATTCAACAAAAATAACGACTAACGTTTAGCATTAGACCGAATGATGACAAAGACAGTATATTCATAATGAATCAAATATCTTAATATGATAAGACAAAAATTAGAAAATGGTCTATTACAATCTGTTCTGTTCAATTTTTAACAACCATGTTTTTTGTCAGTAGTTGACCATCTAAAAAATTGTTGATAACTTTTTTCAGTAGTTGACCATGTCTAATCAGAGAGTTTCAGGACAACCTTTCTTCAGAGCTTCCTGTAAGACCACTCTTGGTTGAAGCAAGTAACATATGCGCACATTCACTGATATCCTTAAGAAATATCTTAATAAATTCAAAATAAAATACTTACTGCATAAGGTGTTGTTTTCAAATGGCCGCTATGACACCCCAATGACATATATGGTGATGGGTTAGTTCTTCAATCTGACAAGAGATGGTTTCATTTGTCTGTACTCTAAAATTTAGAACGATCTCGATACATGGTCAACTACCGGTACACTAATGGTACACTAAAGTACCGGTAAATTTTATGTCATCAAATCAATACTAAAGGTAATGATTTTGTATGCAGTTAAGTAGTTTAAAACAAATATTAGTTTTGGAGGGTTTGGAGAGATTCTTCAATTATATGTGAAGAAAAACCTGTTATTGGCGGAAAAAGAAAATGCTGTAGTGTTGTCACGCAATTAATAAACTACAATACGATGGTAATATTTTTGCTGTGGGACAATTTTAAGATTAAAACATTCTTAGTTAAAATATAACATTCAGAACATTGTTTTTTTAGAATATAATCGATAACAAAGTATAACAATAAATTAAATACTTATGTAGGGAAAATCAGGAAATTTTCTTACATTTCGTGGCTCCAGTGAACAATTTGTATTCGTTTTTTATCCTCCTAATTTTTATATTATGTTGATACAGTTTCTGTTCCAAGTATTCGTTTAAAGTAAGATTGAATGTTTGAATAATATTCACATTTTCTTCTCAACCAATGTATACTTGTAACCCTTTAATGGCCAATATAAAGTTTAAGGTAATAAAATATATTAATTTCTATTATATTAGACTGTTAATCAAACGGTGACCGTTTGCAACAAAACGGCTCTCGCCTTTAAAATTCCGAAGCAATTTCGGACATTCAAATGGCGCATTAATATCTTCGCAAAAGCCATTAATGATTTAATATTTCAATTACATGTAAAATTGCTTCTTATGGAGGCGGCACGCTCATTGTGCTATGACCCCTCTTTATAATTTCATTGTTGGTCCTAATCCGTTATTTATTGCAATATGAATTACAATCACACGACACAAATGTTAATCCCGAACAAAAGGTTCGCAAGGTATTTTCCATATTATTTCATATTGTTTCTAATTAAGTCTAAAAACATTTACGAAACGGGTCCAATAGGTCGGTCGGTGCTTACGCTTAACGACGTCAGGATCCCGAAAGCGAAGCCGAGTCGAGCAGTTAACATTAAAATTTGAAAATATATTTAAATGAAAGTGCGGATGCTGTGCGACGTGGCGATGTCTGGGAGAATCAGGGGGTTGGGCATCTGGGGGAAGTTGTTATCAATATCGCATCTAGATTAAAAGAAAATCACAGCGCTGTCCTTTCATATTTTGTGTGATATAGCGTCACTAAAGTTATTGGATATTTTAATTTGAAAAAGGAATGTGGTTTCCATAAATTATCGTTATGGTTTACATTTAAAATAAAACGTATTTACAAAATTTTAGCATGATAGATTCATAATTTAAATGACATAATACAGTGATAACGTCTCTATGTATATGTGCTTATTGTAGTGATCTTACACTGTTGCAAAACTCAAGAATGTAATATGCAATTGCTATACCAAATTTAAAAAAAACTGATTATTAACTAGTTTCTCTATGTGATTATGTATTCGAGCTGAAATAACCAATGATGAATTGAACATACTGACATTCATAGTGATAATAATTTAAAATATAAATTCGTGGAATTAGATTACAGTAATGTTTATTTAATTTAAAAAATCTGTGCCCCCATTAAGAATTTACTTTAAAAACGTCAAATTGTTTAACAGAAACCACTAAAAAATATTTAATATAATATTTTCCCTTCGTAGATAACTACTGATATTTTGAATAAAATGAGTTAAATTAGACTTACCAGTAGTTGACCTCTTAAAAGAAAATTCAACAAAAATAACGAATAACGTTTAGCATTAGACCGAATGATGAGAAAGCATGTGTGTTCATAATGGATCAAATGTCTTAATTTATATGATAAGAATAAAATTAGGAAAAGGTCTGTTACAAAAAAAATTGTGCTCAATTTTTAACAACCATGTTAATGTTTCAGTAGTTAACAATCTAAAACGTTGAAAGTTTCAGTAGTTGACAATGTCTAAACAGAGGGTTTCATGACAACCTTTCATCAGAGTTACCTGAGGGCGGCCTGTAAGACCACTCTTCGTTGAATCAAGTGGCATATGCCTACATTCACTGATATCCTTAAAAATTCTCTTAAGAAATTTAAAATAAAATACTTACTGCATAAGGTGTTGTTTGCAATTGGCTGATATGAGGCCCCAATGACATATATGGTGTGTTAGTTCCTCAATCCGACAAAAGATGGTTTCACTTATCTGGATTCTACAATTTAGAGCAATCTCACATCTACGTTTCTTATTTTGGGCAATTTTATTGAAAACAGGTCAATTACTGGTACATGGCCAACTACTTGTACATTTACCTTAGCATTTCAATTTATTATTATAAAGTTAATTGCATGCAGGTTTAAATTTAACATTCTTATTAAAAGCTCATATTGTGACGATTATATGGTATTTATTCATAAACTGTATCGCAGAAATTTTTTCAAATAGTTAATTGACACAATTTAAAGCAACAATATGAAAAAAAAATATTTTTTAAATTTATTGTTTAGTTTATTTTCTTAAATGGCTGTGAATACCACTGCACATCGCTACTATATTTCAATTTGTAATAAAGCTATAAGGTACGGGTGGCAGTTATGTTTTCTGGACAGTCTTTGCCACCCCTGCCCATTCGAAAATGGCGTCATATTGTGCACCACGTTAACACTGAGCATATTCATGCGTCCGATTCATATTGGGCCAATTAGAACAATGTCCTGACGACTTTTATCTGATGATATGAAATCGGTCGCGACCATTGCGTTGACAACAACTATCTTTCAATTTTTACCAATTAATATTTATTAATTAGCAACCAAAATAATATTTTTCAGTCGGTTGTTACTTGTTTAAATTATATTATATTTGATTTCAATTATTTAAATCTTTCAAAAATCACCTTATCGTCACTTTCAAATTTTTTTTCTGAATTCGTAAACTTTTAGTTGTGCTATTGTAAATTTTAATTGAACATTTATTTTTAAAGAATGGAATAAAAAATGCGTTATCAGTCACTTACTAGACGTTATTGAAACAATATTTTATTTCTCTGTAGAAAAGAAATATATTTTTAATATTCGTTTTCAAAAAACAAACTGCATCAAAATAACAAAAATAAAATATGATAATCGAATAACAATATAAGCAATATAAATTTGAAGGATATGGTGGATTTAATTTGAAATATTCGGTCACTGCGATGATTTTGTTACGTTAGTTTTTGAAAATTACAAATATGCAATTCAGCGATGACGAATTTGGTATTTAATTTTTTAAATGCGAAATCTTAAATAATGATATCGGCGCAGTGCTCTCGATAATTGCCGATAAGTAAAAAGAGTCCTGCGACGGTAACGGGTGTCCTCCGCCGACGCTGTGATTTTTTTTAGTATTACAAACCAGCCGCTTGGCCGTTTCAATTCCAATCATATGGTGTTGCCCTCTGCTGAGTCGGACCTAATTAACAGGCGCATATTATCGGAAGCGTAATATGTTCCTCTATAATATTTCCCAATTAGCTTGACCAGGAATATATGAAAGAACAATCTCGAGTATGAGTAGCTATATGGTTATGGTTCTTAAATGTAGATACAAAACAGCCGGGCACATCGATAGAAGAAGTACGTTTCATTTAGAATACGTTATTATGTTAGAATTACAATATGGATTTATATTTTAAGTATATAACCGTGAAATATGAATGTCTTTTTCATTAAAATATTGTAATAATTTTTAGTAAGTTTATTTGTACTGCTCAACATTTATGAGTGTAAAAAGAATATTGCTTTTTAACAGATTAAACACAAGCATATATATAAATATATATATAAAATGGTAAAAACAACTGATTAAATACATGTAATGAAAGAGGCGTTAATGTAAGTCTTTTTGCTTATACTGAGCTTAAATGAAATTCTTTAAGATGCCAAATATGATGGTATTATTGATTATTATGTGAAGAACTGTTTTGTAGAAATCTGATGATCCTGGAAAGAACTTTATGTGTTAATATTGCACGATATTAGTAAGGATGTATTAGACGTGGACGAGAGTGAGTCACAAAAAATACTGCTTCTATCCTTAAAAGTAGATTTTTCGGAATTTACTCGTATAGTCGCATAAAAAAAAATAATAAATTTATATTTTTATGCTTGTTGATATAAACCAATTGAATTAAGAAGTTCAGGATGTAAATTATTTTTTTCAACTCATTTTTGTAAACCTATGTTTTATTTATGAAACCTTAACTCGAAAAGATAATTATAGCAATCAATAACATAATGTGCCT
The DNA here is from genome assembly GCA_022494535.1 of Himalopsyche phryganea. Lineage (NCBI taxonomy): Eukaryota > Metazoa > Arthropoda > Insecta > Trichoptera > Rhyacophilidae > Himalopsyche > Himalopsyche phryganea. The sequence goes on along the minus strand of JAGVSL010000001.1, from coordinate 5,010,470 downwards.
ATTACAGCAATTTGAATACTTACCTCCATTTGAATATAATTTCCATAATATTAGAAATTATTTAACGCTCGGTAAATTAAAATTTATTTGTAATGAGACATATAATTTCATACCCTTTACCCGAACACGGCACATAAAAATATTACCCCATTTGTCACAATCTTATATCCTCAGTACACCTTTAATGTGTATCCTGCAGCAGGGGTTGTAAATGGATGGCCAGTAATCGAGTAGTTAGTTATTTCCCCCCTTACAAATCATTTTTAATTTCCATTGGTGTGATCTTCGTCTCTTTACTATCAATTCTAGTACATTCAATAACTAAGCCAATGAAATTAAAAACAATCTATTAGTATTGGCAATAATTGAGGATATTTTTCATAACACTTTTAGTTTGTAAATGATTCCATTTGAAGTTTCCAGATCCAGACTTAGTTATATAATATATAGAATAATATTCTCATCTTTTCTTTGTAAGAGAATACATTTAATTATTAACATATAAACATATTTGGAAATGTTTGTCATTTTTTAGGGTGAACGTATTTTTTTGAATATCAATCATTAAATAAAGTCAAAATGGATTCATAATCAAATGGTAGATATTTCAACCACTTTTTGGTAACTAAACGAGGACAGTTTATCGTCTGTAGTTATGCCAGATTGTCATCTATATTTTATTAGAGGGGTTATGGCACAGCTACACAATTTTATTCATAGGTTTATTTTCATTTTAAAAAGATTTAAATTTCGCATTAATGATCATTAACAATTGGTCGGATTATAGATTAATCACTCCAGAATCACAGTTGCATAATTATGCTACGGCTTACACTTTGTTTTAAAGATACGGTAATTAAATGAAAGTGAACCACATATATAATGAATATAAAATCTCTTGAGATAAATTCAATAAAAAAATTGATAATTGATCGAGATACAGAGTTTTTTTTAGTATTGATTACATTTATAAAACGTAACATCATAGGTATGGAAGTATTTATGTTTTTGGGAGGTTCAATTCTCAACTGTCAATACTATAACTATGCAGAGAAACTGTCTCAAGACTGAAATTTATGTCACCATTTTACCAGATGTATTGTGATATTAAAAATTAAATTTATTACAAAAAAATAAACAATTAATTTATGGTGATTTGATGTAAATCAAATATGACTTTTCATAAAGATAACGGTGAAATGATGTGGTAAAAATGTAATGAATTTAAGCAAGAGATGTCTTGCGTTCAAGATTGAAGAGGACTGCCAACGTCTGCCCATGAGAGCTGTTTATTGGAATCCGTTCGCACACAGCCGCTTCCAAATGGCATATTCAGAATAAGGGCAGTAGACCCGCACGGAAAACAAAATAGTAATTAAAATATACGCGAATATGATTTCGCACATTTGAACATACGGGCGCGGGAGGTAACACATATCACAGTTAGCATTATGTTACGGGGCTAATTAGAAAAGGGATAACACAGCGTAAAGGTAATATCGGCCAAGCGGTGCCCTGCCATTAGACATCTGCTTGTTTTGCCTACATACACTTCACTAGCTGCAATACGATAACCCTTTCGTTCTTTATTGTTTATATGGTTGCCACCACGTAGCCCCTGGCCCCCTGAAGGATCTGCCCTAAAATGAAACGAGTTTCCTGATCAAAATGCGAAGCAATTAAAGACAAGTGTTTTAATACTTCAAATTTTCCCGTTGTTGTGAAAAAGATTAGCCCGATATGGAATATGTAATTTTATTAAATTTGTCCATCTCTTTTATCCCTAGCACATTTACGAATCTGCCGAAAATTTGAAACGGTAGAATCAAATAAATGCATAATTATGAAAATGTACCCATGACGTATACATTCCCTATCGAAAGTCACGGTTATAACAAAGATATTTTATTAAATAAACCCTTGATAAAACTAAAAATATTTTCAATTCGTTAGTAAGGTTATCAATAATTGTTGTTTTTGTTACTGTAATCTGTCAATACTGTAGTGTTAATTGACGATGATTGTATCAGCTATATCGTCTCTAAGTTTAATTTTGTAGCTAAATTAATTACTTTCAATTCAAAATCGGTTGCATATCAACTCTCTACTAATTAGTTTTGTAGGATACGATATAACGTCTTTTTAATATTAAAACATTCCTAACAGTGTTCTCAACTTTAAATGTTTATTGTATTGATCAATAGTTAATTTGATTGTTTGCACATTGTTTGAAAACTGTTATTGAATACATTGATGCTTGCGGAGAAACATGTGATAAGTAAAATAATAAGAAGATCAAGTAGATTAAAAATATACTTGAGAAGGAATTAAACTTAATTTGGTGAAAATTTCAAATTTTAAAACAATTACATATTTGAGTTTTTATGAACGATATGATATTCGAAACGAACGAGAAAACCGTAGATCACGCCTCTATATAGTCTGAGCAGAATGTTATCTTCTTGGCAACAAAGAGTGTTTGAGGCTGAAACTGTTCACCAAAGAATCTTTAAAAAAATAAATGAATATTTCGGTATAGATTATCAGTCCCGTTAAAATATGTGAATTATCTAGAGTTCTCTTGAAGATTTCTATAATAACCCTAGTACTTTCTCGACTCTTGGAGTCTCGTCCTATCCGGAGAAGATGGGTGGATAACATAAATGGATAAGGGGATTGAGAATGCTGGGTGTGATTGACTAGAGCAGTGATTCTTAACCGGTGCACCGCGAGCTTGTTGCAAGTGATTAAAAAAATTCGTGAAATGTTGAAAACCGAAAAAATGCTTCGTGAGATTATGATAGCTAACGAATCGATTTTATCTAATCAATCGCACGTGTTGCCTCGCGTCTAATGATAAAGTTCTATGCCAACTCTTAGAATTTACAATGAATGTTAATCGTTTTCGAAAATAAAGATATGTATAATTTTGTAAAATGTCTTCAAAATAATGATTTTTGTGCTAAAATGGCAAATTTAGGAATACATTTTTAATTACTTAAATACCGTTAATACAAATAGTCAAGGAAGAAACGATTTTTTTTGACATCCATTGATAAATTGACAGTATTTAAAAAAAAAACTCTTTGGAATAATCGAATAACAGGAAAAAAAAGTAGGTATGTTTCCTTCACTTAACGAAACCATTGACGAGGAAATTATTTCAGCTATAACAGAACATCTAACTTTATTGGAAGAATGATTTTATATTACTTTACTTCCTTAAATATAGAAAATTATGACTGAACACGAAGTCCGTTTGCCACGATTGATAAATCGAGTTGTGAATTTTCATAGCAAGAAGAAGAAGAAGAATTGGTCACCATGTTAACGAATCATAATCTAAAAACTACATGTTATGAGGTAAGTATGGGAGAATTTTGGATTTCTGTCCAAGACGAATACCCAGTTCTCTGCATGAGGGCACTGAAAATCTTGTTACAGTTTTCAACATCAGATTAATTGTATGAGTTTAGTTTATCAACAAAACTAATACGAAAACTAAAAAACGAGAAACACTTTAGACGAAGAATTGAGAGTAGCTATATCAAATATTTGACATAATATTTCTGAAATCTGTAAATGCCGACAAGCTCAGGTTTCACATTAATTGATTTTTACATAAAATTATCTCCATTTTAGTTTTTCCATATATATACTATACATATGTATATCTTTTCTTTAATTATTTTTTGTTTTATTACTGTTGTATAATCTGTTAAATTTATAATAAAGTTTATGCTAGCATATTTTTTTTGTTTTTTACCATTGATTGATTTTAGTACACTGTTTTTTTTTCTTATGACATAAAGTGCACCGTGACTTCGAAAAGGCTGAGAACCACTGGACTAGAGATTTCGGAACAGACGTAAAGGTATGTTGGTTGTGATCTGTAGCTTTTGGCAGTCAAAGAAATGATATTGCTTATGAATGTTTTTTTATTGTTAGTTTCAATTGACAAGTTAAATGAAATTTATGATGGTATAGACTTTTATGTTATTTGATTTAATATTCCTGAATAATGCTTAAAATTATTTAATGCTTGTAATAAGAACGGCAAACAACGAGACGTAAAACATAACGTAATAATTATTTCATAGTATAGTCATGGGGAATGTAGAAGCGTTTGCTACTCTATTAGATTGCTAATTCTAACGATGACAATGCTATACCGACACGGAAGAGACAAATAACTAATAACCATTAAATGCTGCAGAACACATCTCTCCAAACGGGAGCAAAATTAACATGGAATTATTCGCAATGTTTATGGATTCCCCGCGCGCGCGGCAGGTATCTGGCGGGCACTTAGCTGCAAGTGTTGGCCGATTTATTCGGTCGGCGTCGTTACCGTCGGAGGCGTCGCGCCGCCCGAAGGAGCTTGCAACGTTACTAGATGAGCTGTTTTTAAAAAGCTATGTGTTGTGTGGGAGTGTGTTGATTTGTAGTGTACGATTCCCAAATAAATGAAATCGTGATATGTATATACATAGTAACATTTAAGCAGATGTAGAATAATTCATTGAAAAAATGTCAACATGGAAGTCCTTTAGTCATGCTGACACTAAACTTATATATTTAAGACAATTTAAGCCTCGCTAAACTGACTTAGAAACCAAAGTAATAAATACACGTATTTAGATTTTTATGTTTATTGTAATCATCCGAAGTTTTTTGATCATAATTTTTCTGCAACTTTGGTAATCACTCTAGATCAACTCGAGGAGAAAGGGCATGGAAAATAAAAATATGCCAAAGATATTAGATACTATCCTAGACAAAGGAAATCAGAACTTGAAATTGGATTATTCCGATTGTTCAACGGAAATTTTACTGATAAGCTACAATTGACCAATATACAACAACAGAAAGCATATTTGGATTGTCAATCAGTCATAATTTTTGCTAGAAAATTGTTTTTAAATTTTAAGTGTATGTAATTATAAAGCTATTATTGAAGTCCTGTGATTGTTTAGCGTTTGGAGAAACGACAGAACTGGCAGGGACATGAGCAAAAGTGACCAGCGAGCCCCCACCCTGTTGACTTCTCCAAGCCATTGGGCGTCTTCGTAGACCTTCGGGTAATATCCATAAGATGTATTCAGCGGAAATAAATGGTGCTGGTATAGCATGACAGGAAACAATACAAATGGTGAGGGACAGGAAATCATGAAGGTACCTCGTGTAATGTGCTACACATATGAAGTGGAATTGTTCGAAACGAAAAATTAAAAAAAAAAATGATTATGTTGTTTAATTTTTTAATGTTGTAAAGTGGCGATACTTGGTAAAGCGCTAATAAATAAAAGACACGATATCATTTATGACGTCTCGAATTCGCATTCGGTTTGCCGCCTAAAATAGCATCCTCTCCGTGCGACAATCGCGGCAACATGTCGCATCGGTTCACGCGTCGTTTGTCATTTCCCGTTTCAAAAAAAGAACACGTTTTGAAAAAGTAAGGTCGGCGGACCAATCCTATCGCTGACACGTGTTGCAGCGCGGGAAAATCGCTCGTAAAATAAACACGCTACTCTACAGCAGATTTGGATTACACCCATCAGTGACTTGATCAAGTACATACATCAATTATATTGATTTACAAAACATTAATTAAAATGTCAATTGAGAATTATTAAAGATTGTAAAGGGCCAGTTCTGTTCTCAAAATCTATTATAAATTATCTTTTAAGTGTGTGTAAATTATTATTTGTACATATTTCTCAAAACTATATATATAATTTTAAAATATGACACTACCGTGTCAAAATCTGATTTTAATAATTTATTTTATAAAACAACTTAACCCCAACGTTTCGTTCTCCATATTTCGGTTTTAAAATAAAAATATGCGGTTCTTTTCATCCTATCATACTAACCCTTTTAAAGAAATTTAGCCTTGAGCGATTTTATTTAAACATTCGTTGAATCTTCATAATGGAAAGGGAGGTGGAATGATTAACTCAGAATTTGCCCATATGCTAAACTTTAGTAGCTAATTGTTAAATTTGTGTGTTGGTAACATATGCATTGATTATTTTCTTATTTATATTGCATCACTGCCTCGTACATATATTTTATATTTATTACCACTCCCCAACTTTGTAGTCGTTCTTAGCTTTAGTGATATAATATGGTTGATAACTAAACTGTTTCTAAGAAATTAAATTGTTGCGTGTCTTATCTAACCTATTCCCCCCTCATTTTTTTGTTGACTTTAGATTCAAGTGATATTATATATATATATATATATATATATATATATATATATAAGTTGTGCGCACACCCCTGAACGTTAAAAAAAATTATAATCTGTAATCTGAAATCTATAAAAAAGAATCAAATACGTACAGACAACGACATCTCGGAAAAGCTTTCTGATTTATTCGTGTACGCATCAGACGGCAAAACATATTGTGTATCTAAAAATTTCGAAAGTGCTTCAATAAACACAAACGCTTTCTTTCTTTGAGTGGCATTGCAACGCATGCCGGGTACTCACTAATTTTTAAATAAAAACTGTTTGCATGTAAGAAATAAAATGGTTGTTTGTTACTGTTAAACTTTTGCATTTAAATAAATAGCGTTATTTCTGTATTCAAATGTTAATTAAGCTTGATATTTATTTAATATCGTACACAACATTCATGATATTTGTCACACACTCAGAATATGGCTTCACATCCCCTCTCTTTGGGGGATGTTTAGAGAATAGGCGGAGGTAGGTGGTCGTCATGTTTTATTGGCTTTATCACGCAATAACATCATCCCTGGAATATTGTTCCGTTATGTTTATTGCCCGATTAAGAAAGTATGTTGCGTTTATTACTGTGATAGACAATAATTAGGAGCACGTTTGTCGCTGAATGGAGTCGTAAATGTATAATGCTTAATGAATGTGCCTGAAAACTTCCATAATCACAAATAGTACTGTATCACAACAGTAAATCTGCGTAATTATATCAACTTATTTAGTTATTAGATTTTCCTATGTAATATTCGTGTATATCACTTTATTAATATCAATGTTATATTAAGGTACTTCTAAGCGGTTATTTCAGCTATCCGTTCAGACTAGGTCTCGATTTGAATTACAATTGTTTTGAGACGTTCGTATCAACTTATGCATTAATCAGATCAACGATAATTTGGCCAATTGATGCAACCTTCGAAATTGAAATTATTTAGGAGAGAGAAAAAACTGTTTTTATCGAAAACATTACACTGTAAATTTGAAAACTGAGGGCGCTTAATAGAATTTCAATATAAAATTTGAATTATTGAGATTTTGTATATTTCCATGTATTTCGTCACTAACAACACGGGTTTCGCCTTTCGACATCTTCAGGCATTCGATCACACGAATTCATTTGTGTGCTGAATCGTTAGTGACGAAATAGATGGAAATATACAAAATCTCAACAATTCAAACTATACGGTGAGTTGCGTTATGAATCTTTGACATGCACTCCTGTAAATTTTCATGTTTGCATATACGGGATTACACGTAGGAACTGTCAAGTGGACGGGTCAGAATTTTTGGTTCTAAAACCAATGTAGAATGATGTTTCCCTCCCAAAAATTGGTCAATTTATTTTTATAATTTACATAATTTGACTGAAACCTGCTCTGTCATCTTTAAAATGAGATGAAATCATTAACTCATTTTCGTATTGTTTGAGAGTTGTACAAATTAGCCAAAACACCATCGATATGAAATTGATAGTTAAATTATTACAATATTGAAGATCTAGTAACAGACTTGTAGGCAATCATTTAATTATGATTCTTAAAATATATCGACAATCTACATGATTACACCTGTAAGATACAAGTATAGATTGATATAAATATGATCATATTTACGTAATTGACAGAATGTATTGGGTTTACCACACCATCGTTGCAGGTCCTGTAGGAGGCACGTTTCTCATATTTTTTTTATATTCGTGAAATTTTGATTATGGGATGAGAAAACTTGTAACACACATACATTTTTTCATTAATTTGGTACCTTATGTAGGAAGATGATTTCGATTTTTGTGCTACAAAAATCTTTTTTAAGATAATTGGACTCTGCGATCAAAAACGTTAAATGCAGATACTTTGAGAAATGATCTTCATATAGGCCAATTTGGATGTATTTGTTTCCGAGAGAAGAAATAAAACGGAGTATTTAATTGGATTTATTTAAATATTTATTACGGCTCACCACTCAAAAATCATTAAAAATAGTTTGTCCTTCGTTTGCGAATCATTTTCAATCGATATTTATAGTGCCCGATTGAGTTTAAGCTTAAACTGTTTACTATATAAATCTACAGTATAATCCAGTATAAAACAACCATAAGTGCTAAAACTGAGATTTTCAGTTTTAAATGCAAAATATTCCGTAGGGTTCACATAATTTTAGTATAAAAACATCACTACTGCTAGTCACTCCTATTCTATTTTGATGCTTAGTATGTGTAACAACTTTAATATATTTAAAATTAAAAAAAAATACTTTGAAATTATTTTGAAACACACTATTTTACTGAGGAAAAAAATATCTTCATAACTGAGAAAATTGATCTGAAAAGAGTATTTTAAATGGATAAAATACTTCAAATGCGATTTTCTAAAAACTGGTTGTTTTACACTAAATGGCCGATATAAATGAATCACTCAGTGGTAATAAAATATTATTGTTGTGATTTGGACGCATTACTAAATTATTAAAAATTTTCTCGAAAATTACTGTTTTTTAGATTAATCGTCAATTAAAATTTTCTGTTATGAATCTTAAAAAAACTATTTCTATTAACTGTGGCTAATGAACAATGGCATAAATCAAATTAATTATAAAGGATTTAAAAGAGTGCATTGTGATTTATTGGGAATAGCCTTACTTAGAAAACAAAAAGTAGCAAAACGATATAATTCATATTTAAAACTTGATAATTTAGTTTTATTTATGTGTTCCTTAATAAAAAATAAACTTACCTTGACGAATAAATTGAGACAACTGTTAATATAATTATCTTCATGGAATTTTTTTTGCTTTTACCAGTTCAAAAATAAAGCTAAATTACGATGGGAATTATCTTCAAAGTAGCTGTTTGTTTCAGGTACTTCTAAAAATAAATGAGAAAAACGAGAATTAGATGCGACAGTAATGAATGTAGCTGTGTTTTGTTCGCAATAAAAACCGCACTGACAGAACGTTTCGATCTCAATAACAGCCGACGACGTCGAATTAATGTTTCTAATCCGGGGCACATAAACGTGGGAAGGTGCTAGAATATTTAATTGCAATTATCCGACACGGGAGCGTTCGCAGGTAGGTCTGGAGACGTCAATGTGGCCTCACAGACAGGAGCGCAGACGCCCAAAGGAGGAGAATATATTTTTGTCTTTGTTTTATACGAATGAGATTAATTTTGTTCTAAAGCGTTGGCGTCGTTTAAATGAAAAGAACAGAAAATTACATACTTGAAACATTGGTACGTAAGTTGTTAAGGAATACATCTGGAAAACAAATGTTTCATGGAAACACTCATGTTTTCAACAATTTATACCTAATAAATGCTACCCTTTTAATGGACTTAATTTATTGAAATTTTTAACGTTAACAATATACATATTGAGTGAAATAATGATTTTGTTTTAATTTTAATCTTATAACTATGAATTTATGTTTAACACTTATTTTGTTTCGATGTTAAATCATTACACTGTAAAGATAAAATTGAATACTCTAATATTTATCATCGATTACCTAAAACTTTTATTTTGAACCCTTCTTCTACTATGTTTTTTGGCAGAAAATCCAAATTTTATTATTATTATAAATGCATGGGGTATTGGCCTTCAGCTGTAATGCAATGTACTGTAATTTTTAAATTAAAATAATCAGTACTTGACAGGCAAACACTGTCTTTTGTTCCTTTTATCGCCATATGACTTCTCTATGTTTGCAGTTCGTCTTTTATATCATGGTAAAAGATCTCTTTTTTTAATTAATTTGTTAAATTTTGGGCGCCACAACAGCTATAAAGACGTGATATCTTAAAAATATGTTATTTTTCTGCATAATTCAAATTGACGGACAACTGTTTATCACTGTGATATTTATTCTAAATTCAAACATCTTTTTCTAAAATATAATATATAAATGATAGATGTCTATAATCAACATTATTTTTCTGATAGCACGCTCCAAGATTATTGATAATTTTACTATGGCTTAGCAAAAAAATAATATGTTTTTATTTATTTTACCTTTATTACCATTAGAGGAATCGATAGGATAAAAAAAAACCTTGCATAACGCAAAAAGATATCTGATAATATTCTGCTCTCTTCTTGCAATGGAATCACATTATTTGATCGCGTTAACTTGAATGAAGTTGGTTGGAGTAGAAGATTGAGGATTGAGGGGATGAGAGGAGTTCTGAAGAGACAAAGTTGTGTCATTTAAGGTAGACG